>CM053758.1:34253133-34274835 GCA_028658305.1 Pachyuromys duprasi | reverse complement strand
ATACCTCCAGATGATCTGTTGTTGTAGAGGATTGTTTTGGAGATTCTGGGTTTTTTTGTTTCTCCATATGAAGTTGAGTATTTTTCTTTCAAGGTCTATGAAGAATTGTGAAGGTATTTTGATGGGCATTGCATTGAATCTGGAGTCAATATATTTTAGTCCTTAAACTTTTCTTATTGTATTGAAAAATGAATTGCGTGTTAAAAACTGTTCGTTTAGAATTCCAAAGAATATTATACATACTAAAAGTAAAAACTCCAGATATTTCTGAAATCTTTTCCAGAAAAAGGCCTGTGTGTGTATGTCCAATTAAAAATGAAAGAATTTAGCTGTAATAAATTCTTGATGCAAAACAAGGCTTAAACCCAACTCTTCCCTCAGGTTAATTAAATCTCAGTTTTGACAAATGACTGTTTAACAATGAGCAACAGGGCTGAAATGCCCACATTAGTGTGCTTAATTGTTGTGACTAGACATTTGAGACCTGACTTTGCCTTGACAATCTGTTGGGTGTTTCTTCGAATAATAAAGTTTTAAGTACTTGCTACTTGGTTGGTTGTAGAAGAAAAAAAGGCTTTTGAGAACTTTGAAGAGTGTTTAAAAAAAACACCGAACAAAAAAGAGGTAACCAGTTTTTTTCTTGTGTTTTAATTGGCTTTCTAGCTTTTCCTGGGTACATAATGAACAGAGAACTTCTCCCTTCTAGCATGGGAAGGCTCGTTCTAAGTACTTCAATACAGACAAAGTAAACAGGCCCTGCTTAATAATTAATTCCACACTTGATTATGAAAACAGCTATTAAAATACTTAAGCATCAGATGTCAGTAAAATGTTTAGTTTTCTTCTGTTTTTGCTTTTGGGACTAGCTATCTTATATCCTGGGTGGTTTCAAACTGTGACACAGCTCCAAATTCCTGATCCTTGTGCCCTCTGCCTCTACCGCCTAAGTGCTGGGACTGTACAAAGGGAACAGCATCTCCTAAGTCTCTCAAAAAAAAAGTTTGGATAATAATATTCAGGTCCACAAAGTGCCCAGTCACCACTTGCTGGTCACACTTCCCAGGTCCTCGGGTGGCACACACAAGTTCATCACTTTGTTGACCTGTTACTTGCCACCTTTTGTTAGGGAAAAAATGTATTGTAACAGAAATAACTGGTAATCCCTAAATGTGCCATCAATTCTGTGTTCTCCATATCTCTGTCTTTATTTCTCATCTCTTGCTAATACTTTACTTCCCCATTTACCTTCCTGATACTCATTATTGATATGAAAAACTCCTTCATTCAGCAAGACTTATTTACTTTGATGACCCTTCCTTGTATTTCCCTAGAAACTTCCCTTCAACCCTCAGTTGCCAGCTCTCCACTGAGTTGGGTTCTGTTTCCCAAGTCTCTCTAATGTTTGGCATAATGTTTGCACACAGCAAGTATTACCCTGTCTGCTAGTGAAAAACATTACAGTGAGCGAAGAAATGTGAGCATAGCCTTCAATGCACAGAGCTGAATTATTGGAAATTACTATTAGTTTCTTTCCAAATATAGATGGAATTAAATACTTTGTGAAAACACACCTCAGTGTGTTTTCTAAATATTATCTCTAAATAATAAGTTTCATCTCTATATCCCAAGGCCCACAACTGTGACATTTAATGAAGCAGATGCTATTGTGTGTGATATGATGTGAAAAGGAGTAGCTTCAGCAAAGGCATTTCACTACGAACAGAGCTGGGTTCTGTTTCTGTTTTTGTTGCTGTTTTTGTTGTAGCTGTAGTTTGTTTTATTGTGGGTTTTTTTCATTCTTCTCCATATATTACATACTAACTGTGCTTTCCCCTCTTTACATCCCAGTCTCCCCACTACCTCTTCTCTTCTTTCCCAGATCTGTGGCTCTTCCATTTCCTTTCAGAAAAGGGCAGACATCTCAAAGATGTCAACCGAACATGGCATATCAATTTGCAATAAGTCTAGGCACCTCTCCTCATATTAACCCTGGACGAGGCAGTCAAGCAGGAGGAAATGGGTCTCAAAAGCAGACAAAATAGTCAGATAGAGCCTCAACTCCTACTCTGGGTTTCGCACAAGACCAAGCTATACAACTATAATATATATATGCAGAGGACCTCAATCAGACCCTTATAGACTCCCTTATACAGGTTTTATCCAGCTCTAGTTTGTATCCATTAGTATCAAGGCCTGTTCATTGTCCCTCAGGACTGCATTTAGATATCATCTAAAAAAAATTCTGAATTAGCTAACTGTTGTAGTTAAATCTCTAAAAATCATGACAATATCAACTATTTAATTAATCCAAGGACATACTCCATATATTTTGAAACATAAATAGAAGAGATGGAAGAGAGAATCTCAGGTGTAGAATTTACAAAAGCAGACATTGATATACTGGTCAAAGAAATGCTAAATCTAAAAAAATTTCTAACCCAAAATATCAGGAAGTTTGGGACAATAAAAAAAGACCAAATTTAAGAATAAAAGGAATAGGAAAATAGAAAAGATTCCTAGCTCAAAGTCCCAGAAAATGTCTTCAACAAAATCATAGAAGAAAATATCCCTAACGCAAGAAGCGTACAGAACACCAAGTAAATTGGACCAAAAAAGAAAATCTTCCTGCCACATAATAATCAAAACATCAATGTACCAAACAAAGAAATTATATTAACAGCCACAAAAGATAAAGGCCAAGTAACATATAAAGGTAGACCTATTAGCATTACACCACACTTCTCAAAAGAGATTAAAAAGTCAGGCACTCCTGGGCAGATATCATGCAGACCCTAATAGACCACAAATGCCAGCAAAATTTGTAATCATCATAGAAAAAAAAATCTTCTATAACAAAATCAAATCTAAATCTTTCTACTAGCCCACCCCTAGAGAGTATACTAAAAAGAAAAATCAAACACAAAGACAGTAACTATACCCAAGAAAACACAAGAAATAAATAATTTCACACCAGCAAATCCAAAAGAAAGGAAACACGCACATGACCACCAGCATCAAAGTTACAAGAATCAACAATCATTGGTAATTAATATTTCTTAACATCAAAGGAATCAATTCCCCAATAAAAAGACACAACTAACAGAGTGTATGCAAAACCCGGATCCAAAATTTTTCTGCACACAAGAAACAGATATTACCTCGGAGAAAAGGGCTTGACAAATGTTTTCTAAGCAAACAGAACCAAGAAACAAGTAGGAGTAGCCATTCTAACATCTAATAAAATACTGTTTGTATTTTACCAAAAATACCCTTACAAAAGTAATCAAAACTGATAGAAGAATACTTCACACTCATGGAAAAATCCACTATGATGATGTCGCATGCCCCAAAAGCAAAGGAACCCTCGTTTGTAAAATTAATAATGCCTAAATGGCATATTGAGCTACACATATTAATAGTGGGAGAATTCCACTCTTGCCAATATACAGGTAAACAAGACAGAAATTCAACAGAGAAATAATGAAACTAACTGATGTTGAGAATCAAATGGACCTAATAGATATCTACAGAACATTTTAGTCAAACACAAAAGAATGCACCTTCTTCTTAGCACCACAAACAACCATCTCTTAAATTGACCATACACAAGGTTACAAAACAAGCATCAACATATACAAGAAGAATGAAACAATCTCTTGTATTTTATCAGACACCATGGACTAAAGTTGGACCTCAACAACAGCAGAAATAAAACAAAGCCTAGAACCTCACAGAAAATGAACAACTCTATACTTAATGACCACTGGGTCAGGGAAGAAAAAAAATTAGAAAATTCCTACTCCAATAAAGCATTGTGTACAGAGCTAAACCAAGAATTCACAACAGAGGTATCTCGAAAAACTAAAGTCCAAGTGGATGAAAGACATCAACATAAAACCAGATGTGCTAAATCAGTTAGAAGGAAAACTGGGGAAGAGCCTAGAATTCACTGGCACAGAAGACAACTTCCTGAACAGAACACCAACAGCACAGGCTCTAAGAGCAACAATCAATAAATGGGACCTCATGAAAATGAAAAGCTTCTATAAAGCAAAAGACACTGTCATCAGAAAAATACAACAGCCTACAGATTGGGAAATGGTCTTCACCAACCCTATATCTGACAGAAGGCTGATATCCAGAATATATAAAGAACTAAAGAAGTTAAGAAGCAACAAAACAAGCAATCCAATTACAAAATGGGGTATGCACACATGGTATATATGCACTTCTAAGTGGAGACTAGACCTATAAGATAAACATACTAAAATCTTTACACCTTAAGAAAATAAACAAGAAAGAGGACCCAGGGTAAGATGATCAATCCTCACTTAGAAAGACAAATGGGATGGACATTGGAAATAGGAGAAAACAAGTGACAGGACAGGAGCCTTCCACAGAGGGCCTCGGAAAGACTCTACCTAGCAGTGTATCAAAACAGATGCTTCAATGCATAACCAAACCTTGGACAGAGTGCAGGGAAACATATGAAAGAAGGGGGAATTAGTATGACCTGGAGAGGACAGGAGCTCCACAAGGTCCAAATATATCTGGGCCCAGGGACTTTTCTAAGACTGTTTCTCCAACCAAAGACCATGAATGGATATAACCTAGAACCCCTGCCCAGATGTGTCCCATTGCAGTTCAATGTCCAAGTGGGTTCCCTAGTCAGGGAAACAGGGACTGTCTCCAACATGACCTCAATGGCTGGCTCTTTCTCCTTGTCCCCCCAAGGTAGGAGCAGCCTTGCTAGGCCACAGAGGAGGACATTGTAGCCAGCTCTGAAAAGACCTGATAAGCTAGGATCAGATGGAAGGGGAGGAGGACCTCCCCTATCAGTGGACCTAGAGAGGAGCAGGGAGGAGATGAAGAAGGGAGGGTGGAATTGGAAGGGAGTGAAGGAGGGGGCTACAGCTGGGATACAAACTAAATAAATGTAACTAATATAAACAACAAAAATTTAATTAAAAATTCAAATACAAGAAATTATCAACATCATTAACCATCAGTAAAATGCAAATCAAAATGACTCTGAGATTCCATCTTACAACTGTCAGAATGGTTTAGCTCAAACACTTAAGTGACAGCCCATGTTAGCCAGGATTTGGAGCAAAGGGAACTTTCCTCCATTGCTGGTAGGGGGGAAGACATTTAAAACCACTTTGGAAACCAATCTGGCACTTTCTCAGAAAATTGCTAATAGATTTACCTCAAGAACCAACTATAACACTCCTGGGCATGTACCCAAAAGACACTCAACCATAATACAAGAATACCTGCTCAACTATGTTCGTAGCTGCTTTATACTTTATGGCCAGAAACTGCAAACAAGAGAGATGCCCCTCAAATGAATAATGGAAAAAATGATCTATTGATATAAAAAAATAGTACTCAGCTGTTAAAACAAGGAAATGTTGAAATTTGCAGGCAAATAGATGAAACTAGGAAATACTTTCCTGAGTGAGAGAACCCAGTCCCAGAAAGACACACATGATGTGTGCTTACTTTTAGTGGATATTAGCTATATAGTGCAAGATAACCATTTTACAATCCACAGAACAAAGAAGCTAAGTAACAAGGAAGATGCTTGAATCTCCCTCAAAAGAAGAAATTACATAGGCATCAAAAGGGGATGAAAAGAGACAGAAGTGTGTAGAAGAAGGCCTGGGTGCCGTAATGTGTGAGGTTATCAAGTGGAAGGCGATTGGGGGTGGTATGCTAGAGAGCTGGGAGAGAGAAGGGAACCAATAGGGGCTGTCATCTCTGTGACAAGGTGCAGACCCACAATGGGGTATATACTCACTTATAAGTGGATATTTGTCATATAGTGCAACACTTTTGGGTAGGCTCCTGGGAGAAGACGGGGTTGACTCTAGCAGAAACTCCTAGCATCAAGGAATATAGAGACTAAAGTGGCTACCTCCTGTGCTAGACAGGAATTCTAGTGAAGGTTGTAGGACACCAACACACCCACAAAACCACTAACCCTAAATTTACCCTGCCATAAAGTGTGCAGGGATAAAGATGGGACAAAGAGTGAGGGTAGGGCCAAACAGCGACTGGCCCAACTTGATAACCATCCTATGGGAGAGAGATAACCCCTGACACTGTTGATGATATTCTTCTATGCTTGCAGATAGGTAACTGTCCTCTGAGAGGCCCCACCCAGTAACCTATTGAAACAGGTGCAGAGACTAACAGCCAAACATTAGTCAGAGCTCAGGGACTCTTGTGGAAAAATTGGGGGGAAGGATAGAGAGACACAGAAGGGACAAGAACTCCACAGGAAGACCAACAGAGTCAAGTAACCGAGGACGATGGATGCTCACAAAGACTGAACAACCAACCAAAGAGTATGTAGTGGCTCGACCTGGGTTCCCTACACATATGTGGCTGATGGGAAGCTTGGTTTTCATTGGGGCCCCTGGCAAGTGGAGCAGGAGTTATCTCTGATATGGATTCTGTTGCCTATTTTGGATCACTTTCTGCTAGCTGGGCTTCCTTATTGGGCTTCAGTGGAAGAGGATGCACATATCCCTGATAAGACCTAATATGCTGAGGCAGGTTGGAGTGAGTCTACTTTTCTGAGGAGAAAGAAAGGGAGCAAAGGGGAAAATGGTGGGAGGGCAAGACTGCACTATGGATGTAAAGTGAATAAATAAAAAAGAAAGAAAAGTTCTGGCATAAAAACTGCCAATCTTTTTTTTTAATGTAATTTATTTATTTTTATATCAATCACAGGTCAGGTACTTTGCATCCCAGGCGTAGCCCCCTCCCTCAGTCCCTCCTACCCTCCCCAACCCTCCCTCATCTCCTCCCCGCCCCCTCCAAGTCCACCAACTGGGGAGGACCTCCTCCCCTTCCATCCAACCCCAGCTTATCCTGTCTCCTCAGGGCTGGCTGCAATGTCTTCCACTGGGATCTAGCCAGTCTGTCACTCCCTGGCTTGTATGGGGGAGGGTCAAAGAGTCAGCCATCAAGATCATGACTGAAACAGTCCCTGTTTCCCTCACTAGGGTCTTTAGTCCTACACCGAGCTATCCTGGGTCCCATCTGCACAGGGGTTCCAGGACACATCCACACGTGGTCCTTGGTTGTAGAAACTGTCTCATACAAGACCCCTGTGCCCTGCTCAAAAAACTGCCAATCTTCACATGAAAGTTTTTCACTTGCTTGGTTAGAGATACAGCAAGGTACTTATGTTATTGTAAAGGGTGTTGTTTCCTTAATTTTTTTCTCAGCCCTTTTATCTTTTGTATACAGGAGGGCTACTGATTTCCTGTGTTAATTTTGTATCTATCTACTTTGCCGAAGGTATTTATCAGCTGAAGAAGTTCTCTGGTTGATTTTTGGGGGGCACTGATATATATTATCATATTGTCCAAGAATATTGCTACTTTGACTACTTCCTTTCCGATTTGTATCCCCTTGATCTCCTTTAGTTGTCTTATTGCTCTAGCTAGGACTTCCAGTACTATGTTGAATAGATATGGAGAGAGTGGGCAGCTTTGCCTTGTCCCTGATTTCAGTGGGATTGATTTAAGTTTCACTTCGTTTAGTTTGATGTTGACTATTGGCTTGCTGTATATTGCCTTTACTATGTTTAGGTATGTGCCTTGTATTCAAGGCAAATGTATGAAACTAGAAAAGATCATCCTGAGTGAGGTATCCCAGAAGCAGAAAGACACATGATACATACTTACTTATAGGTGAATATTACCCATATTATATAGAATAAACATACTAAAATCTATAGACCTAAAGAAGCTAAATGACAAGGAAGATGCTAGAGAAGATGCTTAATTCTCATTCAGAAGGGGAAACAGGATAGACACCTGAAGCAGCATAATAGAGGGAACAGGATTGGAGCCTACCACAGATGTCCTCTAAAAGACTCCAACCATCCAGGGATTGAAGCAGATGCCGAGATTCACAGCCAAACTTTGGACAGAGCTCAGGGAGTCTTATGGAAGAAGGGGGATATAAAAGGACAAGAAGTGGACAGGAGCCACCGAAGGAGACCAACCAAGCCAACAAAAGAAGGGCCCACAAGGGACTGCAGTGACTGATGCATCAATCAAAGGTCACACAGAGAGAGGAAATAGACACACTGCTCCGACTGCTCCGATGTAGCCTACAGACAGCTCAGTCTCCATGTGGGTTCCCTAATAAGAGGAGAAGAGACAGTCTCTGACATGAACTAGGTTGCCTGCTCCTTGATCACTTCTCCCTGCTGGGGCAACCTGGACAGCTCACAAAGGAAGAGAATCCAGGCAGTCCTGATGGGACCTGATAGGCTGTGGTCAGAGAGTAGGGGAGGAGGACTTCCCCTATTTGTAGGCTAGGATGAGGGATTGGGGAGGAAGAGGGAAGAAGGGTGGGACTGAGAGGAGATGAAAGAGGGGGCTACAACTGGGATACAAACTGAAAAATTGTAAGTAATCATAATAATCATAATGAAAAGAACTGGAAGTCATCCTTAAGTAGTTAATAGCTTTCACAAGCAACTGTAAGGTTTAGCATAATTTGTTTGTTTTAAATAGCTGAAAGTGAAATTATAATAGGAACCCTAAACTCTACTTTTGTGAGTATTTAGCATTTCTTTAATTTGTTAGTGTGTTAAATTTAAAATATTCATTTTGTAGCCAAATGAAAGTTCTTCATAGGCATAGTTTCCATCTTGAAATTAAGGCTCTAATCCAGATCTTATGATTTAGTGACAAAAAAAGAGACTTTCATTATAGCATACCACAAATCAAAGAAAATTGTGTATTACTTCTGTCCAAGCATTTTCAGTATTTAGAAGTACTATGCATAAAATAATGTTTAAAATTTCTTATACAGAGTTAGGGTACTGGTATCGTTTATATTAATAAATATATTCAAAGTTTCGTAATGAAAAATGCATATAAAGCTGGATGATGTGGCATTTCCCACAATGTTTGAAGCCATTAATATTTTTTCTCTAGATGTAACATGTATGGATTATTTGATAGTTTTATTTCTCTAATATGTATTCAAGTAAGTATTAAAAACCCCACAAAAATAGTGGAGGCATGATGTATATAGGACTATAATGCATTAACAGATGTAATAATACTTGCAAAGAAGACAGCAAGAAAAATTATTGTAGTTAAAGAAACTATAGTAGGTAGTCTAAAAACATCAACTTAAATATCCACAAATTTAGAACTAGAAGAAATTGTAGGTTTTACACTCCATATATCTTTCTGTGGCAAAATTGAGGCATGCAGAATTTTTTGAGTTATTTCCAAATTTAAGAAAAACTTTAAATATGATTCTGTTTTTTCTTTCTTTTGGTTTTTTATATACATGGTTTCTCTGGGTAGCCTTTGCAGTCCTGGACTCACTTTGTAGAGCAGGCTTGCCTAGAACTGACAAAGATCTGCCTGTCTCTGCCTCCAGGAGTGCTGGGATTATAGTTGTGCTCCATTGAGATGGCTTTTTGATCACTTTCCACTGGCAGGGCTGTGTTGCCTGGCCACAGGTAAGAGGAGGACCTCAATTCTGATGTAATTTGATGAGCTGAGGTGAGTAATTGGGGGGAGAGGGAAAAGCTTCCCTTCGGTGAGAAAAAAGGGCAAAATGGAGAAGAGGGAAAGGGATCAGACTTGGAGAAGAAGGTGGTGATTGTGATCAGAATGTAAAGTAGATAAATAACTTAATTTTGAAAGTTTTAGTGGAGATATTTGGTGATTAGCACACATCTCCTGCTGGCTATCTGCTTCCTGTGTCTAAAGATTTTTGCCCCTCTTTTGAGAAATTATGATGTCATATGGGGCCACACTTGTCCCCTAAGAGGGTCAACATCTACAGACATAAAATCCTGGCACTGCTTTCTGAAAGGAGTCTGCATGGTGCTTTAGGATGTGAGAGCATGAGCTGCACAGGTGCCAGACATGCTGAGGTCACTGCTCCTCACTCCTCACATTAGGGAGGGTGAGTGTGAGAAAGTTACAAGCATTTCAGACTTTTAGCCAACTTAGAAGTCAACATTATCATGCATACATTCCACCCAAGCCTCGCCCACTTGCTAAAAAGACTTCATTCTCTGTTGTCTGTTCATGAAGTCTGTTGCCCAAACCTCTGCTACATGGAATTTTAAAACTTGATAGATTTGCAAGGTCTACCAGTGGATGTGATTTTTTTTTCTTTGAAACACTGAATGACTGGGACTACCTGACATCAAAAGTTTCTTTATGAAGACCACTTTGTTTTTTTTATTTTTAACTTTTTATTTTTTATATTAGTTACAGTTTTTATCCATTTTTATTTTTATATTATTAACAGGTTATTTACTTTGCATCCCAGTTGTAGCTCCCGCCCTCATTCCCTCCCAATCACACCCTCCCTCCATCATCTCCTCCATGCCCCTTTCCAGGTCCACTGTTAGGGGAGGTCTCCTCCCCTTCCATCTGATCTTAGCTTATCAGGTGTCTTCAGGACTGGCTACCATGTCCTCCTCTGTGGCCTAGCCAAGACTGTTACTCCCTGTGGGGCGGGGTGGGGGAGGTAAACGAGTCAGTCGTTGAGTTCTGTCAGAAACAGTTCCTGTTCCCCCTACTAGGGAAACCCACCTAGTTACTGAGCTACCATGGGCTACATCCAAGCAGGAGCTCCAGCCCATAACCATACATGGTCCTTGGTTGGAGAATAAGTCCCATAGAGGGCACCCATGTCCTGATATATTTTGTCCTTGTGGAGCTCTTGTCCTCTCCTGATCATATTAACGCCTTTTCAGCACTCTGCCAAAGGTTCGGCCATGAGTCTCCACATCTGTCCTGATACACTGCTAGACAGAGTCTTTCAGAAGGACTCTGCAGTAGGCTTCTGTCCTGTTATTTTTCTCCTACTTCCCATGTCCATCCCATTTGTCTTTCTAAGTGACAATTGATCATCTTACTTCCGGTCCTCTTTCTTGTTTATCTTCTTTAGGTGTACAAATATTTGTATGTTTATCCTATCCTATAGGTCTATATAAGTGAGTATATACCGTGTGTGTCTTTCTGCTCCTGGGATACCTCACTCAGGATGATCTTTTCTGGATCCCATGATTTACCTGCAAATGTCATTATTTCCTTGTTTTTAATTGCTGAGTAGTATTCCATTGTGTAAAAGTACCACTACTTCTGCATCCATTCCTCTGTTGATGGACATCTGGGTTGTTTCAAGGTTCTGGCTATTACAAATAAATCTGCTACAAACATGGTTGAGCAAATGTCCTTGTTGTGTACTTGGGCATCTTTGGATATATGCCTAGGAGTGGTATAGCTGAATCTTTAGGAAGCACTATTCCTAATTATCTGAGAAAGTGCCAGATTGATTTCCACAGTAGTTGTACAAGTTTACATTCCAACCAGCAATGGAGGACAGTTCCCCTTTCTCCATGACCCCTTCAGCACGTGTTGTCACTTGAGGTTTTAACTGTTGCCATTCTGATGAATGTAAGGTGAAATCTGAAGGGCATTTTGATTTGCACCTCTCTAATCTCAGGGTTGTTTTGATTTGCATCTCCCTGATAGCTTAGGACGTTGAGCATTTCTTTAAGTGTTTTTCTGCCATTATATGATTTTCTACAGAGAGTTCTCTGTTTAGCTCCGTACCCCATTTTTTAATTGGATTACTTGATTTGTTGCTTTGTAACTTCTTGAGTTCTTTATATATACTGGATATTAGTCCTCTGTCAGATATAGGGCTAGTGAAGATCCTTTCCCAGTCTGTAGGCTGTAGTTTCTGATGAGAAGTCTGGTGTGATTCTGATAGGTCTACCTTTATATGTTACTTGGCTTTTTTCCCTTGCTGCTTTTTATTTAGTGTTTTGACAATGATGTGACATGAGGATTTTCCTTTCTGGTCTAGTCTGTTTGGTGTTCTGTAGGCCTCTTGTATTTTTATGGGCATCTCTTTCTTAAAATTGGGGAAATTTTCTTCCATGATTTTCTTGAAGATGTTTTCTGGAACTTGGAGCTTGGAATCTTCTCTTTCATCAATTCCTATTATTCTTATATTTCACCTTTTCATGGCATCCGTGACTTCTTGTATGTTTTGTGTTTGGGACTTTCTGATTTTACTTTTTCTTTGAGAGAAGTATCAGTTTCTGCAAGCATATCTTCAGCACCAGAGTTTCTCTTTCCATCTCTTGTATTCTGTTGATGATGCTTACTTTTGTGGTCCCTGATCTTTTTCTCCAAGTCCTCTAGCTCCAGGATTTTCTCTGTTTGTGTTTTCTTTGTTGACTGTAATTCTAGTTTTATGTCTTACACCATTTCCTTCATCGGTTTGAATGTGGATTTCTGTCTCTGTATGATGGCCTCCATTTTTTGTTTGTTTGTTTGTTTCTTCTCTATATGCCACTAATTTTGCCTCTACTTATCCCTCTATTTGTTTGGCTATATTTGCCTGTGTTTCTTTGAGAACTATGTTCAGTTCCTCTTTCTTTGCTTCCACCTGGGAGGTCAGTTCTTTGAGAGATTTGTTTGTGCCTCTATAACTGTCTACATTTGCTTGGCTATTTCTCTGAGAGATTTGTTTGTTTTTTCTTTATGTGACTCTAATAACTGGATAAGCATATCTTAAAGTCATTTTCCTGTGTTTCCAATGAATTGGAGTATCCATTGATTTTGGGAGTTGTTGGTAAAGCCATGATTTCCTGATTTTTGTTGGGTGTGTGGCCATTTGCCTAACTGTAACCTTCACTATTTGTTCTTGGGTTCTGCTGTTCAGATTGATACTGTCTTTCTCTGGCATCTGGAGAATTCTTCAGGGAGATGAGAGAGGTCCAATTGTTTTAGCGTGTGCATTGGTGCTTCAGCCGTACCTGTGGGAGGAAAGTCCCAGGCACAGAATGACAAATGCAGGCAAACATGTGCTTGTGCATGAAAGATTGCCTTGAGGGACAGGTGCTAGAGAATGTAGAGGACTTCAGTGTGAGGGATGGGTGCCTTTCCATTACCGAAGGGGTCATGGGCACCGAAGTTATAGCAAGTGCTGGTTATGAATTCCCTGAGTATGTCGATGGCCTATAGGCTACTGGTATTTCTCTCTAACTGAGCTCCAGGAGTGATTTGCGTAAGGTCCCTGGTAGCTCCACAGAGCCAGGGCTTCCTCGTCCCAAGAAACCTTCTATTTCCCACAGTGGGTGAATGGGTGGGAGAGATCTGATGTCTGGCTACTAGCTTAGAAGTACCCTAGATCTGGGGCTCTGGGGGAACTAGGGGGTGCACTCACTCTCTAGCAGGTGTAATCATAAAGCACAGGGTTTCCTCCTGTTTTCTACGGACCGATTTGGACCTGCTGAGCCAAATGTGTGTTCAGTCAGCTCAGTGGTGTTGCAGCCACTGTACCCAGGAATCCAGTTGCTGCTATAGAACTAGGGTGCCTAGGTGCCTGCCTGGAAGTCTTGCGTAGCCACTAGCATGGCTCAGCACTTGGTCCCCCTGTGAGGTTTTTCAGGTCCACTGGATTTTGGTAGCTGCACAGCCACTGAGGGACTGAGTGGCTCATACAGTCAGGCTCTGTGGAGTCGGTATGGCCAGCCGCTAGCAAGTGTGGGACCCAGGCAGGATTATACCTAGGAATTCAGGCTCAGAAAAGGGTGATGCTGGCTGCTGAGGCTGCGGTGCCAGTATTCCAGCCTCTGCTGTGTCAGTTCTCAGGCCCCAAGATCTGTGCCACTGGTCCTTTGGCTCTGCTCCTCCGAGGCCCGAAGGAAAGTGCCCTTCTCTGTTCCCAGAGAAGTCCGCGTCTGACCTGAATCACAAAGTTCTCTGCTCCTATTGTGTCCCCCCTCCTTCAGGGAGCCACAATGTTGATTTTCCGATTACATTTGCCCCTCCACTCACCAATTTCAGAGTTTCAAGTCCTCTGCCTTTCAGAAACGGTGTGCACTGATGACTGCCATCTTGAAAAATCCCAGTTCATTTACTTTGTATCCCAGCTGTAGCCCCTTTCTTCATTCCCTCCCAATCCCACCCTCCCTCCTTCATCTCCTCCCTGCCCCTTTCTAGGTCCATTGATAGAGGAGGTCCTCCTCCCCTTCCACCTGATCCAAGCTTATCAGGTCTCTTCAGGGCTGGCTACAATATCCTTCTCTGTGACCTAGCAAGGCTGCTCCTCCCTTCAGGGGAGGGGAGGTCAAAGAACCAGCCATTGAGTTCCTGTAGAGCCAATCCCTGTTCCCCTTACTAAGACAACCACTTGGAGACTGAGCTGCATGGGCTACATCTGAGCAGGTGTTCTAGGTTATATCCATGCATGATTCTTGGTTGGAGAAAGTCTCAGAAAAGACTGCTGTGTCAGATATATTTAGTTCTTGTGGAGCTCCTGTCCTCTCTATGTCATACTAACTCCTCTTTCTTTCGTTTGATTTTCTGCACTCTGCCACAAGTTTGGTTATGAGTCTCATCATCTGCTTTGATAAACTGTTAGGCAGAGTCTTTCAGAGGGCCTCTGTCCTGTTACATGTTTTCTCCTACTTCCCATGTCCATCCCATTTGTCTTTCTAAGTGAAGATCTTACCCCGGGTCCTCTTTCTTGTTTATCTTCTTTAGGTGTACAGATTTTAGTATGTTTATCCTCTTTTAGGTCTAGTATCCACTTAAAAGTGAGTATATACTGTGTGTGTTTTTCTGCTTCTGGGATACCTCACTCAGGATGATCTTTTCTCTCAACCTGCTAAACCATTCGCACCACCAAGATGATCTTTTCTAGATCCTGCCATTTGCCTGCAAATTTCATGATTTCCTTTTTTTCAATTGCTGACTAGTATTCCATTGTGTAAAAGTACCACCCATCAGAATGGCTAAGATCAAAAACTCAAATGACAACACATGCTGGAGAGGTTGTGGAGAAAGGGAACCCTCCTCCATTGCTGGTGGGAATGTATAGTTGTAAAATCACTTTGGAAATCTAACTTGTGCTTTCTCAGACAATTAGGAATAGTGCTTCCTCAAGATCTAGCTATACCATTCGTAGGCATATATCCAAAAGATGCCCAAGTACACAGCAAGGACATTTGCTCAACCATGTTCGTAGCAGCTTTATTCATAATAGCCAAACCTGGAAACAACCCAGATGTCTCTGAACGGAGGAATGGATACAGAATCCTGCAGTTTTCAAGTAGATCTTGACCTCTCTGTTTCCATAAGCAAACATCTCCACCCTCACCTTTTCCATGTCCTGGATGTAAGGACGTCACAAGGTCCACTCATGTTGAAGAGAAGTGGTTTTTATTTAGGCATGCCTATTTAGTTTCTGCATACCTCTGAGAATAAATGCTTTCCTAACATGTGTACACTTTCCTCTGTGCTTAGAAATGTCTAGATAAACAACAAAAAATACAGGTTTTTACCTATACCTATGTATAAATAAATGAAAATATCTCTAACTCTACTTTTATCCACATGACCTACTGCCAATCTCCATGCTAGTCATGCTGTCAAATATCAATCCAAATGAAAAGGTATCCAAGAAAGAAGTATGGTACTAGCCTGCTTCCAGTGCAGGCTTGGTAATCCATGGTGAAAACCATGCAGCTATCAAAGAAGGAGATGCTGTTCTCTAATCTCCAAATATGAGCTATGGAGTATGTGGTCTTTTTTCGTTCTGTCTAACCCTGAAGCAGCAATCTTTAACACTAACAGCACTCTCAAACTCTGACTTTACTGTAAGAGATGGAAATGAGGATAATCAGCAAGAACTATGGATTCTGAAGACTCTCATCTGATAGTTATGACTAAGGTCCCCAAATAGCAATGCCCAGACTGAATTGTTATGGTTTTCTCCTAAATTACAAAGCAAGCCACCAACTGTAGTTAATAACCGATAGCCAGCAAATCAAATTTTAGGGCTTGCTTGCTTATGAGCATTGACATAAAAATATGCCTTCCTCACCACAGCCTTCCATCCTCAGGTTCAATCAGGGCTCTTGAAGTTCTTGGACAAGCAAGTATTTCATGGTTTCTTTTATGCACATCTTTGGGAAATTGTAGAGAAACTATTTAGGTTAGCCCCAGTTATTTTCCTTCTCTGACAGTGAACAAGTGATGTTCTACAAATTTATTCCTAATCTCTTAGATATTTTTTCAACAATTCCCCATATCCAAAGTGCTGGTTATGTAAACTTATGGCTTTTTTTCTTTATTATTTATTAAAATATTCACTTTGTATGTGGCCTGCAGACACCTCCCTCATCTCCTCCCAGTCCCACCTTCCCTTCCATTTCCCCTCCAATGTCCTTCCCCTAGCCCACTGATAGGGAAGGTCCTCTTCCCCTACTATCTGACCCTAGTCTATGACCCTAGCCTATCAGGTCTCATCAGGACTGTCTGAATCCTCTTTCTCTGTGACCTAATTAGGCAACTCTCCCAGGGAAAGGTGATCAAAGAGCTAGCCACTGAGTCCATGCCAAAGACAGCCCCTGGAACCCTTACTGGGGAGCCCGCATGGAAACTGAGTTGCCCAAGGGCTACATCTGAGCAGGGGGCCTAGGTCCTCTCAATGCATGGTCCTTGGTTGATTCATCAGTCTATGCAGGAATTCCTGAGCCCAGACTTTTTGGCTCTGTTGGTATCCTTGTGCAGCTCCTGTCCCCTCCAGGACTTTCTATCTCCCTCTTCTTCTATATGATTCCCTGAACTCTATCCAAAATCTGGCTATGAGTCTCAGCATCTGCTTCAATACAGTGATGGGTAGACTCAGAGGCCTGCTGTGGAAGTTTCTTGTCCTGTTCCCTGTCTTTTAAGAGTTCCACTGTCCATCCTGTTTGCCCTTCTGAATGAGGACTAAGCCTCTTCCCTAGGGTCCTCCTTGTTGTTTAGCTTCTTTAGGACTATAGATTTTAGTATATTTATCCTATATTATATCCTATACTCACTTATAAGTGAGTATATACCATGTGTGTCTTTAGTGAGTATATACCATGTGTGTCTTTCTGCTTCTGGGATACCAAACTCAGGATGATTTTTTCTAGTTCCATCCATTTACCTGCAACTTTCATGATTTTCTTGTTTTAAATAGCTGGGTGGTATTCCATTGTGTAAATGTACCATTCTTCAGTTGAGAGACATCTAAGTTGTTTCCAAATTCTAGCTATTATGAATAAAGATGCTATGAACATAATTGAGCAAATTTCCTTGTTGTATGGTTGAGCATCTTTTGGATATATGCTCAGGAGTGGTATAGCTGGATCTTCAGGAAGCACTATTCCTAACTTTCTGAGAAAGCACAAGATTGATTTCCACAGTGGTTCTACAAGTTTATATTCCCACCATCAATGGAGGAGTGTTCCTTTTTCTCCACAACCTCTCCAGCATGTGTCATCCCTTGAGTTTTTGATCTTAGCCATTCGGGTGAGTATAAGGTAGAATCTAAAGGTCTCACACACTCATGGGATCTGTATGATCAACATAATGAAAATGGCCATTCTACCAAAAGCAATGTACAGATTTAATTCTTTTCCCATCAAAATACTAAGACAATTCTTTACAGACCTTGAAAGAATAATTCTCAATTTCATATGGGGAAAAATAAACAGAATAGCTAATACAATCCTGTACAATGCAAGCTCTTCTGTAGCTTTCTCCATCCCTGATCTCAAGCTGTACTATAGAACAACAGTAATAAAAAACAGCATGGTACTGACAGAACTATTTCTATGCCAGTGAAACAGATTTGCAATAGAATTGAATCGAAGATCCAGA
The DNA here is from genome assembly GCA_028658305.1 of Pachyuromys duprasi. Taxonomy (NCBI): domain Eukaryota; kingdom Metazoa; phylum Chordata; class Mammalia; order Rodentia; family Muridae; genus Pachyuromys; species Pachyuromys duprasi. Next base: position 34,257,115 of record CM053758.1, on the reverse strand, counting down.
AATGAACCCACACACCTACGGATACCGGATTTTTGACAAAGAAACCAAAGCCATACAATGGGAAAAAAGACGGCATCTTCAACAAATGGTGCTGGTCCAATTGGATATCTACATGTAGACAAATTCAAATAAATCCATATTTAACACACTGTATAACAGTAAAGTCCGTGTAGATCAAAGACCTCAACATAAAACCAGACACACTAAATATGTTGGAAGAAAAAGTAGGGAAGAGCCTAGAATTCATTGGCACAGGGGACAACTTCCTGAACAGAATAACAACAGCACAGGCTCTAAGATCAACAATAAATAAATGGGACCTCATGAAACTGAAAAGCTTCTGTAAAGCGAAGGACTCTGTCATCAGAACAAAACGACAGCCTACAGACTGGGAAAGGATCTTCACCAATCCTATATCTGACAGAAGGCTAGTATCCAGTATATATAAAGAAATCAAGAAATTAAACATCAACAAACTAAATAATCCAATTAAAAAATGGGGTGCAGAGCTGAACAGAGAATTCTCAACAGAGGAATATCGAATGGCAGAGAAACACTTAAGGAAATGCTCAATGTCCTTAGTCATCCGAGAAATGCAAATCTGTTTCAATAGGAAAAAATGTGTAGATGAGAACAGGCCACATATAGGCAGGTGTAAATGGCAGCATGCTGTGCAGCTTGGTCCCTCTCTGGATGACTGCACAGTGGGTGACAACTTCCAAACAGCATCTTCTCTCAGCCCAGAATCAGACTCTATATGCCCAATTTGATACCTGTGATACGGATTTCTAAACACTTTAAGTTAAGAATTTTAGTGATGAGAACTCAGAATATATGCCCAGAGACATTAAATGACATAGGGAGAGTTGATCATGAAAGAATTTGTCTTAGTGGATATTAGCCGTAAAATATAGGATAGCGGTTTACAGACCAAAAGAAGTTAAACAACACGGAGAAACCTAGGCAGGATGCTTAAATCTCATTCAGACTGGCAAACAGGAAAGACACCAGAAGCTGTGGAAGAGAAAAAACCAGATGGGAGCCTACTACAGAGAGTCCTCTGAAATGATTCACCCGACAGGGGATCAAAACAGATGCTGAGACTCACAGCCAATCTTTGGGCAGAGCAGAGAGTCTTATGGAAGAAGAAAGGGGCAGGATTAGAAGGACATAGAGGAGACAGGAACCCCACAAGGAGACCAAAAAAATTAAAAGATCCTAAGCCCAGAGGATCCTGCAGAGACTGATGAACCAAAGGAGGAACATGCATGGAGAGGACCTAGACTCTTTGCTTTGATGTGGCCAACTGGCAGCTCAGTCTCCACATGGATCTTTGAGTGAGGGGATCAAGGGCTACCTCTACCATGAACTCAGCTTTGATCACTCACTCCTGATGATTTAGTCTTATTTGGCCATGGAGGAAGATGATCCAGGCAGTCCTGGTGAGACTTAACAAGCTCTGGGCAGATGGCAATAGTGGAGAACTCCCCCTTTCAGTGGACTAGGGGAAGGGAATGGGGCAAAGAGGGAAGGAGGTTGGGACAGGGAGGAGTTGAGGGTGGGGCTTTAACTGGGATAAAGAATGAATAAATTGTGAAGAAAAAATTAAAATTAAAAAAGGTACAAACGGAAAAAAAGAAAGAGGAGGGCACCAATAAATAAATAAACAAAACAAACAAATAAATACTTTGTCTTAGGAGGAGTTTGGATTTTGTAAACACAGTTATATGTACTATAAATGTTGTCCCATATATAGGACATCCCTATCGCTATAAGAAATTCTGTCTGCCATCTGCAGCAGCACAGTCAAAACTGTACACACGAATAACACTGGAAAGGGGAAGGAGGAAAAGGAGCAGGTAATGTTAAATGAGTTTGGAAATGAAAGGGCAAGGTACAGAAAAGAAGATTCCTACGGGATTACATAGTAAGAAAAAAATTGGTAATCTCATGGACCAGGAAGGTGAGTGAAAGCCGGGAGTCCTACCAGGCTTTGAAAGAAGATATTGAGCCCGAATAGTCTAAGGATCTCCCCTAGAGCTCCTCAAGCCCCATTGCACCTCCTAAGAGCATCACCCTGGAGACAAACCCTGTGACTCCTGTGTCCTGAGATCATTCTACCTCCAGTCTGTAGCCAATACTTGATCTGTCATTATATCAATTTATTATTTGGCTATTCTGTGTTCTTATTTATGAATGCTGAGGGATTATCCATTTCTTCTAGGCTTTCCAGTTTGATTTTTTGTGTTAAAACCCATCTCTCTTGAATCTTTGCATTTCTGAGCTATCCTTTGTCTTCGTTTATATTTTTATTTGTGTTTTCCTTTCTTTTCTGTTTTAAAAAATATTTGCAATTTTGTTTAGCATTTCAAAAACAGAAAGCTCTTAGTTTTATTAATAAATTCAACATTTCTCCATGAGCTTATTATATATATATATATGTATATATATATATATATATATATATATATATATATATATAGTGATTGATATTATCTCTTTGAAGTTTTTTTTTCCATTAGAGACTATTTTGTTTACTGTAAGTAAATACATGCCTGTGTTTCCTTGGTGAAAATCTAAAGGGGTCTCTTTTCCCAGCATTCATTTTCTGCCTACATAGGCCCTTACCACCTGGCTCTTGAACACAGCCTGATTGGATTTTGTTTATTTTCCATACTATATTTTTTATTTGGCAATTCATTGTTATTTATTGTAATTATCCAAGGCCTAGAGTGATGGCTCTTGGTTAAGATTACTCAATGCTTTCATAGAGGAACTGGGTTTGGTTCTCACTGGCGATTGGGTCACTCAAAACCATCTGTAACTCTAGATTTGAAGAATGCATTGCCCTCTGCTGGCCTCTTTAGGTACTGCACACATATGGTACACACGCATGCATGCAAGCAAGAAACACACAAAAAAAAATTCCTTAAAGCAATTTTCCGTAGACAATAATTTACTGTTGAAAACAGTCAGAAAACAACATTAGATTCATTTATCATGATGTGATGCTCAATCTGTTTTGTGCTTCAAGGAAGTGTTCTTTGAAAATAGTCTTCATCTCCTTCATGTATCATCAGTTCATCCATTCGTGTTTAGAGCTATTACTGATGGGTACAGATGGCCTACTGTTGTTCTGCTCACTACTTCAGATCATTTATCAGTTCCTCTTGTTCCTGTGATTTTCTTGCATATGGTTTGAAGGCTTGGAGAGTGGCAAGCTGTGGGGTGATTTTGGTTGTCTTTGGTACATAGGTTATTCCTTATAGTTCCCCATGATGATTTAATGAAACATCTTATAATGTTCAATTTTAGGGTCAAAAGATCCAAGCTGCAAAATCTGACTTTCTTCTGACAGTACTCTTGTTCCTGATACCACAGTTTTGAAGTTTGCCATTAAAAGTTTGTTCATCTCTTCAAGTGGTAGTTATTTTTAATATTTCTGTCTTTTAGCTTTTGTAAATGTACTAGCAAATTATTCATGCAGCACCATTACAACATGGGGCCATTATACATTGAATTACATTTTTGCTTTTATAATAAATTACACTTTTGTATACTTTTCTAAGTTGCTAGATGATAATATTTCATCACATGAAACTTTCTGCAGGTTATTTGTGTGTGTGTGTGTGTGTGTGTGTGTGTGTGTGTGTGTGAGGCAACCCCTCTTTTTTCCTCTCTTGCTAATTCTTTCTCTCCCCTAACTTTCCAGAGATTACCTGCTCACACACAACACCTCTGATAGAAGTTGCTTATTTTCTTTTCTAAATTTTGAGATTTTTCTAAGGAGAGGACAAGTCGATTTAAAAAAAATTGTGCCTGAAAACAAAACAACCATAACCAAAATGAGTTATTGTGAAGCACTGATGTGGCTTATGGTTTAAGAAGGTTAGAATCCATGATTGTGTAGCAAAAGCATGGCAGCAGAAACGTTTGTGAGCGTACATCTTGTAACACAACCATGAAGCAGAGCAAGAGTGAG
>CM053758.1:34231717-34252633 GCA_028658305.1 Pachyuromys duprasi | reverse complement strand
AGTTGAACTCTGTTGTGGGCTCTGTGTGCCCAGCTTCATGCTCTGTGCTAGAAGCTGTGAGCACTGCAGGCTGGTCCCCCCTCTGGTCTGGAGTCTTTACTCCTCACTCTGTGCTAGAGTCTGAGTGTCCAGTTTTGAGATGTCAGCTGGGGCTGTGGACTCTGCCCTGGGCTTGCTGTTAAGGGCTCCCCCCTGGAATGGAGATTTGGCGCCTCTTTCTGTGCCAGGGGCTGTGCACCACGGTCTGAGATGATGTTTGGGGCACACACAGTGGGTTTGGGTTTGTGTGCATCCGCTGTATGCAGGGCTGTCAGAAATGGTGCCTGAGGCCTTCTCTGTCTGGCCCGTGGACAGGCACCTGAGTTGGGGTTTTTGGTGGCGGATGCGTGCAGCTTTCGCCCTCAGTGTGTGGTCTGGTCAAGATGGTCCCAGGATCCTCTCAGCCGTGGGTTGAGACAGAACTCGGGTTCTTCCCAGATCCGCTGGCGGACTCAAACACTGACTGAGTTTTGGCTGGCGGAAGCGTTTGGCCCGCGCCCCAGCAGTGTGCGGACTGGTCAGAATGGTTCCCCAATCCACTTACTCAGCCTGTGGTGGTTCCCACGATATGTTCGCGCCCGCCGCACACCCGTGGGTTGATGCAGAACTCAGGATGCTCTCAGATCCGCCGGTGGACTCACACCCTGACTGAGTTTTTGCTGCTGGCGGACTCACACCCTGACTGAGATTTTGCTGGCGGGGCGTTCGGCTTGCGCCCCGGCAATGTGCGGACTGGTCAAAATGGTCCCCCAATCCACTCAGTCTGGTGTGGTTCCGATGATCGGATCGAACCCGCAACACACCCGTGGGTCGAAGCAGAACCCGGGTGCAGTGTGCGTTCCTAGGGCACAGTTCAGTGAAAACGGCACCTGGTTCCTCCTGAGACTGCCCGGGAGACAGTCTATATTGGCGGGTGCGGACGCCCAGCGCAGCCGCTCGTCCAGATCAGAGCTGTGCGCCGCTGATCACAGGGAAATTTCTCCAGGTAATAACTGGGTGTCTCTAGGGTTTTCCCACTTGCTTTTCTCACTGTAGGAGTTCCGCTCACCTGGCACTCACAATGCTGGTGTTTTAGGTCCCAGAGTTCAGTCTCCTGGTCGCTGTGTTGTTTCTGCTCTCCTACTCCTCAGACACAGTGTTCTCTCGTGGCAGCCATCTTGGATCGGCCTCCTCTATTCTTATTATTCTTTGGTTTTGTCTTTTTATGTTGTCTTGGATTTCTTGGATGGTCTGTATCCGGAATTTTTTTTATATTTAACATTTTCTTTGATGGATACATGGATTTCTTCCATTGTATCTTCCACACCTGAGAAGATCATTCTTCCATGTCTTGTAGTCTATTGGCTATGCTTACCTCTGTAGTTCCTGTTTTCTTCCCTAAGTTCTTTCTCTCCACAATTTCCTCCATTTGTGTTTTCTTTAATTTTTCCAATTCTATCTTCAGATCTTGAACCATTTTGTTGATTTCCTTCACTTGTCTGACTGTATTTTCCTGTTTTTCCTTCAATACCTTCAGCTGTTTGTTTGAACAATCCTTTGTTTATTTCTTTCAGTGATTTAAGTATTTCCTCTCTAAAGGCCACAAACTGTTTGGCTGCAGCTTCCTGTATTTATTTATGGATGGCCATAATTTGTTTGTCTTTATCTTCCTCTATTTCTTTATGTATTTTATTTGTTTCCTCTATTATCCTCTTCATAAGCATAGATGTTAGTTCATCTTCTTGAATTTCAATTATGCTGGGGTGTCCAGGACTGTTTGTCCCTGGATAACTGGGTTCTGGAGATGCCATATTGCTCTGTCTTTTGTTGATTGAGCTTTTATGCTGGCCTCTCCCCTTAGGTGTTGGCTGTTAGTTTCTGGTGGTTCCTGGAATCCTGTGGTAGAGAGAATCCCTTTGGCAGGAAGATAATTTTTCTTCAAGGAAGCCTCCTCAGCTTTTTGGATATGGTCACTGAATGGCCGGTGTTTTTCAGGAATTGCCCCAGCTCGCCTCAGGAGTGGTAACTGTGGTCCTTGTTAGTCAAGAGGGCTCTCCTCTCACCTGGGGACAGCTGCCCTGCTTCTGGGTTTCTTTCTGTAATTTAGTGATCTGTTGCTGTAACCTGGGTGCACCATGGTTTGGTCAGTTTAATTAGGGATAACTGGTTGTCCCTTGGAGCAGTATCTGGGGGTTGATCTTGGGGATCCCAGGCTTAGGTAGATCTGAGGTTGGGGCTCTGTGCCCCAGTACCAGGGCAGTAGTCAGTGGCAGGTGAGCTCCACTCTGATGTGTGCAGCTGGAGGCTAGAGTCAGGACCCTGTGGATAGCCAGAAACTTTTCTGGAGCTATGTCCTGAGGTAGGGGTAGATGTTTCCCTGGGGTTTTCTCCCAACAGGGAGGCCCAGTCTGTGGTGTTTGGGGTGGTGCATAGAGCCTGCAGGTGCTAGCTGATGGTGGCTCCAAGCTTCATCCTGAGCAGGAACCTAAGACCTTTTCCCAAGAACTTTCCTATGTGTGCTGGTGGTGGTGTTGTGGAGTCGGCTGAGTGCTCCAAGCTGTGTCCCTCCCTTTGGGGTTTTTCTCCTGACAGGGACTTCCAGTCTCTGATGCCCTAGGGAACACAGTTCTGTCTGTGATGGGTAGTCGGGTGCACAGCAAGTCTCTGGGCTGGTGGCATGTGCCTGCTGGTCTGCGGGACCTTTTTCAGGGATATACTGGGTGACCTGAAGTCAGTCCCCATTTGCTTCCTTCCCTGTGGGGTTTTCTCATGACCGGAACTCCAGTCTTTGGTGTTTTTTGTGCCCATCATTCAGCCTGGGAAGGTGATCAGGACACATAGGTGTGGCTCTAGTCTGGCAACTGAGTGCTTGTGTGACCCGGGATCTCCTCCAGGTTCTGGCTGGGTGACCTGAGGGTGGACCCAACTGATTCTTGCACTGTGGAGTTTCCTCTCACCTGGGAAACATGATCGCTGTTGTTTTAGGGCCCTGAGTTCTGGCTCTTGGTCATTGTACCAACATTGCTGCTCTGCTCCTCAGACGCAGTGTCCTCCTGGTGCTGCCATCTTGAATCTGGCTCCATGATTTCATTCTTAATCACTAATACTCCCTTCTATAGATGTAACAAACTTTCTTTATCCATTCTTCTGTTGAGGTATATCTAGGTTGTTTCAAACAGCTACTGTGAATAGAGCAGCAATAAACATGGATGAGCAGGTGTCCCTGTGGTACGATGAAGTGTCCTGTGGTACATGCCCAAGAATGGAATAGCTGGATCTGGAGGGAGATTGCTTCCCAACTTCCTAAGGAACCACCACATGAATTTTGACAATTTACAGCATGGGTCCTAGGGTGACTGATATGCTTGTATTTGCAAACTGCAGGTTGACAGCTCAGGGTCAGGAACTGATCTAGATTTTATAAAATCTTTGGCCTTTGTCCTATGGTAAACTAAAAATGAACACATTGGACAGAGAGCTCATTGATACTTTACATTTATGGATAAAATTGAACAAATTAATGTATTTGAAATAGAATGTATTTTACCCCCCACCCCCCCCAAAAAAAAACCAAGCTGAACATGGTTTATGAACCCAAGTCCAAAATTACTGTCAGGTTATCAGTGAGGGGGTAAAATTTAGAAGAAAACAGCAGTCATTTGAAGTGGCCAGTCTCAGGTACCAGAGGAATGACATACCTGAGCAGACTCCAGCTATTACTCTCTGAAATGGAGTCCTGTCGGTGCAGATGGCACTAGCAAGCAGGAGGCCTTCAAGTCTTAAACGTGTTCATTCCAAGGCAATGCAGCGGCTCCCCTCACTCAGCATTGACCCCTATAGAATCTCACAGCACAAAAAGTCCTTAAAGTTCACGTGATTATCCTCTGGCTTTAACTGTAGCATCAGTTACCCAATGAACCTGTTGCTGAAATCCTTCCTCCGTCTTACACAGTTTCTTCTACTTTTATATGCAGGATTTTCCCAGTCTTATGTGAATCCTCAGAGACAGGGAAAATAGCCTGCATTGGTCTTCTGTCAGCCCTCCAGGTACCTCTTCTGCTTGCTGAGCATTCTTTAAAATATCCTGTTGATGTGAGACAGACTGACTCTTATAAATCGATCACATATGTCGGAGTCCTCTCAAGTCGTCTTTGTTTATCCATTCCACAAGGTCCCTGATATTTGTCTGGCTTGGTACACCTGCCATGGGAATGAGACAGCTGAGTACATAATCAGGCCTGTGGTTTGTGGAAGAACTTGGGCAAAAAGACCAGGATAATTTTTTTTACAATAAACAACTGAGTGTACTTCAGAGGAGAGGGACACTGAGAGCAATGGAGTACAGAACAAGGGCTGTGACACAGACTCAGTCACAGTGCAGATTTTCATGCGGAGATGCCAGTATTACATCTGAATAATTTAAGATCCAAGTGGGAAAGCAGCTGCATCAAATCAAAGAAGAGCATGTAGAAACCTGCAGGTCCAAGGAAGAGCATGATAAATGTCCTAACCCAGAAAGTAGAAAATGGTTAAGAGTGACACAAAATAGGCCCAGAGAAGTGCCATGGGTGGATGCTCTGAGTTACCTTCTTTAGGGACAGCTGGACACTCATAAAGCATGAAAGATCATGGATGAAATGACCAACTGTGCATTTGTAAAATGTTTCTCAGAACTTATGACAAGGGGTTAGAAGTTGGGGCATGCAGCATGCATATCTTCATAGGAGGGCACTGGAAAGGCAGATCAGTATTGCAAGTTAGGGAAGGGATAAGGGGTACAAAGGGAGCATATGACAGATTTTTAACACGAAAGTGCTCAAAACTAAGTGTTCTGAGAACGGCTTTTTTTTTTTTTGAGAATGGCTTTCAGATAATAATGTTTCTGCTAGTAAGTATGAAATTTAGACAACATTATGAGATATTTACATATTTCCCTATTGCTATGAAATAAAGACTTGCATATGGTCTAGAGAAAGAACAAAGAAATAATAAAAAAAAAACTTCCCTTAACACTTTTCTTATTGACACATGTAAGAAAGTGCAACTGAAGGACCTCAGCGCCCCAAAGAGCTGCTTTGTGCCCCTAAATTTTCCCAGGTGGGGAGTGGGAGAAAGAACAGAGCAGAGCAGAATGTCTCATACACACCTTCCAAAAGTACAATCTTGAATTGTACGAAAATATAGAAAAAGTCAAATAAAAAGGTATAAATTATTTTTTTTAAAAAAACATTTGGTAATAAAATTTCAAGTAGGGAAAAATTCATTTAATGAGGTGAGTCAGACTTCTCTTCTTTTATAAGTGATACATTAGAGGATAAATTTCAAGATGCTGAAGGCACAATCTGCCTGCAATGCCCAGATGATCCATTCAGATTCAGGAGAATTCATTTACCTTCATGCTTTATTTTTATTTATTTACTCTCTTTTTAATTCTTCTCTTATACATTACATCCAGACCACAGTTTCCCGGTCACCACCACACACAGCTCTCCTCTCCCCTAGATCCGCTCCTCTTTCTGTTTGGATCTGAGTTAGGCCATCTGCATGTGTGTTAGAATTGTATAGCTTGTTATTCAGTGGGAGCAAGAGCTGTCTGCTTTGGGGACCGTTTTTCCTCCTACTGGATTGCCTCATCTTTCCTTGATATGAAGGTTTGTGCTTGGCCTTATTTAGCGGATATTCCTGGGAGGCCTGCTTTTTCTGCTTTTTTTTTTTTTTAAGAGAAACAAAAGATGCTTCTTAAAGATAGATCTTTTAGCGCCATCTTTTGACTAAACAATAATTTTATTTCATCCAGGCCAACAAAATTTTACTTTAGTAATTTTTGTGTGTTTGGTGCCTCCTGCTGGAATTTGAAAGAATGGACACTGATCCCATGTAGACGTTTACACAGAAGTGGTTTGTCACCTATTAAGGAAACAATATACTATCTCCAAAGTTTTCTGGCTTCTGAAAACTTTTGAAAATTATTGACATATTCTCACGAATTATTACAAAGTGTTTTTGTGCCCTTGGGTGACTTTTTCTTGTCTTTGTGTAAACCTGAAGGAAATGAGAAATTGTTCTCACATAGTCTATCAGGACAACATTTGGGCATATTTGAATAGATCATTCATGAGTCCTATAATTCTACACAGCAATATAATCCACATGCTATCATCTAAATATGTAGGCTCAGTGCATATATTGCCAAAAGAGAGCACAGTAAAATCCTTAATGGGGTGGAGTCGGTAGATATTGTTTACATCCTTCCCAGAGAAGGAATCTTAGCAGCAATCTGTATGTGACTGTGTATGGCTATGTGCATGTGAGTACAGGTTGTGAGCCAGTCCATGTAGGTGCTGGGAAGTGGATGCATGTCCTCTCCAAGCGCCTAAGTGGTCTTAATGGCTGAACAATCCCTACAGCCTTAACCTTGAACATCTAATCCTCCTGCTTCCATCTCCCAAGTGCTGAGATCACTACCATGCTCATTTTATGAAGCGCTGGGAATCAAACCCTGGTGCTTTTTCTACCTGCTGACCTACATTCACATCCTTTTTTGAAAAAATGAGTGTTATCATTTACAAAGTAAAATGTATACTTAGGACACATTTTAAGGATATCATAGCTCTCTAGATAGCTATGTGTGTTAGTTGGCTTTTTGTTTCTGTAATAAATATTCCAGATAATCAACTTATAAAGAGAAAAGCTTCATTTTTTTGCTAATGGTTTCTGAGGTTTCTGTCTGATTGGTTGTTATCACTGTTTTGGACCTCTGTTGAGACAATTTATCATGGCAGAATTAGATGGAAGGAAAGCCAGTCTCCTTGTGGGGGAGGAAACAAAGAATAAGGGAGGAGCTAGGATATTACTGTCTTCTTCAAGGGCACACTCCAAGGTATTCAAGATCTTCTACTAGGCCTCGTGATATTTATTTATATTTACTTAATTATTTATCTACTTTACATCCCAATTGTAGTCCCCTCCCTCCTGTCCTTTCAGGCCCACCCTTCCTCACTCTTTTCCCTATCGTCCCTCCCCTAACCCTAGGTAAAGAGTATCCCCTCCTCCACCGATGTACATCAAGCCTCACAGGACTCCTCTTCCACGGTGGCCTGGCAAGGCAGCCCTGCTAGGCAGAAGTGATCAAAAAACATGCAGCAAAGTCCATGTTAGAGAGAGCCTCCACTCCCCTTAATAAGGAACCTACATGAAGACCAAGCTGCTCATCAGGTACATATGTGTAGGGGGATAGGACCAGTCTATGCATGGTGCTTGATTAGTGCTTCAGTCTCAGCAAGCCCCCCTGGGTCAAGGTTAGCTGCCTCTATGTGTCTTCTTGTGGCACTCTTGTCACCTCTGGAACCTTCTATCCCTTTCCCAACTCTTCCACAAGGCTTCCTGCACTCCGCCCAACGGTTGGGACTCACAAAAGGGCCAAAGCTGCAGTATCTCACACAGGAGAACAACAGGATAACCACAAGGACGTCCAGTGATGAACCAGTATTGACGGTGTCACAGACTAGAACCAGACCAATGACTTATTGCAATGAACATTTGCAAGTGAAGATGGGGCAGAGGGGTGTGCTGTGGGACACACTGTGACATACAACAGCTCCCACAACGAGATGTTTTTATGCTTTGCTTTTTGTTTGTTCCTGTGTTGCTGTTTTTAATTTGGGGAGGAGGTAGCAAGAGCAAACAAGCAGGACTGGGGTGCACGATGTGAAACTCGCTAAGAACCAAGAAAACGTTGTTTTTTGATTAAATTTTTACTTTTTGTGTTAATTACAATTTATTCACTTTGTATCCCAGCTGTAACCTCACCCTCCTCCACTCCCAATCCCACACTCGCTCCCTCTTCCCCTCCAAATCCCACCCTCCTTCCCTCATCTCCTCCTATGCCCCTTTCCAAGTCCATGGATAGTTTTTTTTTAATTAATGCGAATTCTGAAAATCAGAATAGTTCTCTCTATGGGGGAGAACTATTGCCATTCTACATAGTCTCTTTTTAGTGCCACATCATTCCTGTGAGCAAGTAGGAAAATATAGAGAAATCCAACAAAACTTTTACTTGTTTTCCATCTTTTTGCATCTCCTTTACTATTTTGTGTGCAATATGAACTCTAGAATTCATCTAAATCACCTTCAAAATTATAGTGATATCAGAGAGGAATTTTTAACATGGGTGTAGCAGAAAGCAAGACTAGGCTTCAACAGGACGTTTGAAAATAATCTGTTAGGATAAGGATGAAATTCATGGAACATAACTACTACTGGAAAGTTGCAATTTTCGTCCAATATGTAACCAAATAAACAGTTCAACCAAAGGCAAACTGATCATGATCAACATAGAGGATGTTCTCCTTGTTGTTCTCCATTAAAGGACATCCATCCCATCTCTGTTTTCGGCAACTTTTACCACAAATTTGAAGGATAACGGCACATGGTGACCAGTAAGGATGAGATCTAGAGGAAAGAATTGAAACATTTCCTTGGGTAGACAGTTCAGACAGCAAAATGTCTTGCCATGCAAACATAAAAACCTGAGTCCAGAACCCCAGAACACATATAAGAAGTGTGTGTGACAGTGCATGCTGGGGAGGTGGAGAAAGCCACATTCCAGAACCTGGCTGGCAGTCTAGCTGAATCAGTAAGCTGCATGTTCAGTGAAAGCGTTTTTATCAAAAACTCAGAGGCACAGAATGGGCAAGGAAATATGATGGAGATCACCTCTATTCCACACTGCATGCATACATGAGCATATTCATAATGGACTAATTCACACTAAAAGGTATTTGCAGTAAACACAACAAACACAGAACAGAATAATGAGCTAAGATGCAGTTTAATGAAGACCAGTTAAAACTTCTGTAACCTAGATTCCATAATTAACTATAGATACAGAAAACGGTAAATTATGTCATGCAGTCCTTACATGGCAAATTATATCTAAAAGATACTAAATATATAATCAGCAATATTATATGCCAAGAGTTGGTTGAAATAAAAACATAGAAACACAGATACATAGGCAATTTCTTGCAAGGTTTGTAAAATGAACTGAAGACTGCCAACCCCACATATAAGTCAAGTGTAGTGTGAGAATTCAATGATAATTATTCAAAAAAATCAAGAATGTGTGTTTAAATTACAGTCCAGTTAGCAGTGAAGTATTTGCCTGGCCCATGGCTCCCCAGCATTGGGAAAGACAATTTGAATAAAAGACTACAGTAACAAAGCACTAACCCTTTACTTACAGGACATACACTTAACAATGCCATTCCTCTGCTGATACTACTTTATAAGAACAGTGCCTGTTCTTATAGATGTGTTCTTCAGGGGAAATTTCAACATAACACACAGTCTAAAATTTAAATGGCCCTCAGCGGGCTTATATAGTTACAGAATGGACTGGAAAAAAAGTAATAAATCCATTAAGATCCTATTCACAAATGGGAAATATCACAGAAAGAGAACAGATTTAATTATAAAAAGAATTCACTGATTATTTCAAGCACAGTACTTGAGCAGAATTATTTTTCTAAGCCATCCAAGAGATATTCTCGGTATTTATTAGCATGCTACAAAGGCCATGCAGTATAGAGTCCAATTACTATAGCAGAAAGAGAGGCAATAAGCAGTCTCCACGGAGGGCTAAAGCAGCTGGTGTGAAGACTTAAACTGAACACAACAAAAAGGAAGCAAGAGGTTCAGATCAATGCCGTTATTATTTCCTTAAGAAACGGGATAAGGGAGTGGGAATGTGGCTCAGTTGGAAGAGTGCTTGCCTAGCATGCAAGAAGCTCCTGGTTTAATCTCTGTACCACAAAAGAGTAGATATGGTGGCTCACGCCTGAAATCCAGTTGGGACTAAGAGGCAGGAGGATGAGTGCAAGATCTTCCTCAGCTACCTGATGAGTTCCAGGCCACCATCAAAGAAAGGAGAGATGCAGGAGGGAGAAAGTGGTGATAAAATTGTTACTCAAAAGGGTTTCTTTTCTATTGTTAGTGTGAAGAAAAACCCTGAGCATGGATCACTTCCCCCTGAGGGGGGAGCAGCCTTACCAGGCCACAGAAGAAGACAATGCAGCCAGTCCTGATGAGAACTGATAGACTAGGATTAAAAGGTAAGAGATGAAGACCTCTCCTATCAGTGGACTTGGGGAAGGCATGGGTGGAGAAGGGTGAGGGGTGGTGGGATTGGGAGGGTAGGAGGGAGGGAGCTACAGGCGGGGGGATACAAAGTGAATAAACTGTAATTAATAAAAATAAAAATACAAAAAAGAAATAAAGAATAATACAAACAAGTGATGAAAATGAATAAAATAATTCAAGACCTGAAAAGGGAAATAGAATCAATAAAGAAAACACACAGCAAGGAAATCCTGGAGAGGAAAACTTAGGAAAGGGAACAGAAACTATAAAGGTAAGCATCACCAACAGCATATAAGAGATAGAGAAGAGAATCTCAGGCATGGAATATACAAATGAATAAATCAATACATCTGTCTAAGAGAATACTAATTCTAAAAAAGGAAAAAAATCCTATTACAAAATATCCAAGAAATCAAGGACACAATGAAGAGAAAAAAACGTAATACTAGGAGTAAAAACACAGAAAGATTCCCAGCTCCAAAGACCAGAAAATATTTTCAACAAAGTCATAGAAGAATATTTCCCCAACCTAAAGAAAAAGGTGCCTTTATATATAAAAGAAGCTTACAGAACACCAAAAAGATTGGACCAGAATAAAAATTCCTCCTGCTTTAGTGTTTTAGTAATAAAAATACTAAATGTGCAGAGCAAAGGAAAAAATGTTAAAAGCTGCAAGAAAAAAGGCCAAGTAACATATAAAGTCAGACCTATGAAAATCACACCTGATTTCTCAACAAAGATTCTAAAACCCAGAATGGCCTGGGTTTGCAGACTCTATGAGACCACAAACAGAAGCCCAGATTACTATACCCAGCAAAGCTTTCAACCGCCATATATGGAGAAAACAAGACATTGCATGACAAATCCAAATGAAAGCAAAATCTATACACACAAACCAAGCCCTACAGAAGATACTAAAAGGAAAACTCCAAACAAAAGAGGTTAACTGCATCCAAGAAAACACAGGATATAAATAAATTCACAGCAGCATAACCAAAAGTAGACAAGCACACAAACACACTATCACCACAAAATCAAAATAAAAGAAACTAACAATCATTGGTCATTAATATCTATTAATATCAATAGACTTATTTCCCCAATAAAAAGACACAGGCTAACAGAATGGATGTGTAAACAGGACCCATCATTCTGCTAACATACAAAAACATGCCTCAGTAACAAAGATAGACATTAACTAAGCATAAAGGGCTGGAAAAAGGTTTTCCCAAGAAGCAAGATGGAGTAGCCATTCTAGTATCTAATAAAATAGACTTTCAACCAAAATGTTCCATTGGCTTCTTTGTTGAAAAATCAAGTGCTTGTAGAAGTGTGGATTTATTTATCGGTCTTAAATTTGGTTCAATTGATCAACTTGTCAGTTTCTATGCCAATACCATGCAGTTTTTATTACTATTGCTCTAGAGTATAGCTTGACATCAGGGATGTTGATACCATCAGGCGTTCTTTTAATGTACAGAATTGTTTTGGCTATCCTGGGTCTTTTATTTTTCCATGTGAAGTTAATGGTTGCTCTTTCTAGGCCTGTAAAGAATTGTGTTAGAACTTTGCTGGTAATTGCATTGAATCTGTAGACGGCTTTTGGCAAGATGACTATTTGTATTATGCTAATCCTACCAATCCACAAGCTTTACAGTACTTTCCATTTTCTAAAATCTTCAATTTCTTTCTTCAAAGACTTGAAGTTTTTGTTATACCAGTCTTTGCTTGGTTAGAGTTACACCAAGAGAAATCAGTTGTGGGGAACCCAAGATGGAGGCAGCTAGTGTGCACCTTATCTGAGGGGCAAATGACCTAAATCACTGAAATTGGTGAGTGAAGGGACAACTGAATTCAGAACAGAGTTATCTAGGCTTCCAGGAAAAAAAGAGACTAACCATGAACTAAGTTCATCTAGAATCAGGACACCCGCAGACTCCTCGGGAGGAGACACTCCAGGTGGTGATCCCTAGGCACTTCCCTGTACCCAACTCCCAATTCCCTCTTTGTGGGAGGCAGGAGGCAGCCAGCAGAATCTGCCACAGGCCACACTGCCTGTGCCCCAGCCCCAGCGACAGCGGCGGCTTCTACCAAAGAAACCCAGGCTCAGGATTTGGGTCTGAGCATATCCAGTTCTTTCGGGCACCCACCTCCCCACCCCACCCCACCCCCCGCCGAGAACTCCGCCTTAAACCTATCCCAGCAGAGCAGAAGGGTAGGGAGGCCAGCTGCTGGTTCTGTCACAGGCCACAGCGCCCGGCCCGCCCCAGCTCCAGCGCCGCCTGCTGCTTCTAGCAAAGAAGCTCTGGCAGCTTAGGATCTGGGTCAGAGGTCACTCAGCACTTCCTGACACTCTCCGGGGGTCCAGCTGCAATAAGGGCTAGCACCAAGCTTTAGCACAGGCGGCCCCTGGCAGAGAAAACCCCTGATCAGGATCATGAGAACACACTGAACAAAACTCAGGACATCATGGATTCACCAGCAACCCCCCAAATCAATGGACACTTCAATTTACTAGACACACAAGAAAACAACTTTAAAACTATGTTTTTCCAGCTATTAGGGGCTCATAAAGAGGAAATGAATAAATCTCTCAGAGAAATGGCTATACAATTTGAGGCAACCAAAGAAGAATTGAACAAATCTCTCAGAGATATGGCTACAAAAATTGAGGCAAACAAAGAGGAGATGAACAAAGCTCTCAAAGAAATACAGGCAAATACAGCCAAACAAGTAGATGCACAATTAGTGACATATAGAGAGGAAACGGACAAAAAAAGAAAAAAAAATAGAAGCCATCATTGAAAAGCAGGACTCTACATTCAGTCAGATGAAGGAAATGGTGCAAGACATGAAAACAGAATTAGATTCAATAAAGAAAACACAAAGAGAGAAAAACATGGAGCTAGAGACCATAGAGAAAAGATCAGGAACTACAAAAGTAAGCATCATCAACAGAACACAAGAGATGGAAGAGAGAATTTCAGGTGCTGAAGATACATTTGCAGAAATTGATACATCTCTCAAAGAAAAAATAAAATCAGAAAAGTTCCAAACACAAACATCCAATAAATAAAGGACACCATGAAAAGACAAAATCTAAGAATAATAGTAGATGAAAAAGAAGACACCAGGCTCAAAGGTCCAGAAAATATTTTCAAGAAAATCATAGAAGAAAATTTTCCCAACTTAAAGAAAGAGATGTCCATAAACATGCAAGAGGCCTACAGAACACCAAATAGACTAGACCAGAAAAGAAATTCTTCACGTCACATCATAGTCAAAACACTGAACCTACAGAATAAAGAAAAAAAAAGACTAAAAGCAGCAAGGGGAAAATGCCAAGTAACATATGAAGGTAGACCTATCAGAATCATACCAGATTTCTCAACAGAAACTATGAAAGCCAGAAGGGCCTGGGCAGAAATCATGCAGACCTTAAGGGACTACAGATGCCAACCCAGACTACTATACACAACAAAACTTTCAATCAACATAGATGGAGAATTCAAAATGTTCCATGACAAAACCAAATTTAAACAATATCTACACAGTAACCCAGCCCTGCAAAAGTTACTAGAAGGGAAATTCCAACCCAATAAAAACAACTACATTCAAGGAAACATAGGACATAGATAATTACACAACAGAAAAACCAAAAGAATACAAGTAATAAAACAGAGCAACACCATGAACCCCACATCAAAAGAAAGTAAGATTTGTTGGTCACTAATATCTATCAACATCAATGGACTCAACTCTCCAATAAAAAGACACTGACAAACAGAATGGGTTGTAGAAACAAGATCCAACATTCTGTTGCATCCAAGAAACACACCTATGCAACAAAAATAAACACTGCCTCAGAGTTAAGGGCTGGAAAAATATTTTTCAAGCAAATGGATCCAGAAAACAAGCTGGAGTAGCTATCCTATTACCTAATAAAATAGACTTGCAACTAAAATTAATCAAAAAAGATAAGGAGGCCCACTACATTCTCATCAAAGGAAAAATTCACCAAGAGGACATCACAATTCTGAACATCTATGGCCCAAATACAAGAGCACCTAAATGGACATTATTAAAGCTTAAATCACACATTGATCCCAACACATTAATAGTGAGAGACTTCAACACCCCAGTCTCACCAAAGGACAGATCAACTAGACAGAAACCAAATAGGGAAATAACGGCACTGACAGAGGCCCTAAATCAAATGGACCTAATAGATGTTTACAAATCTTTTCACCCAAACTCAAAAGAGTATACCTTCTTTTCAGCACCTCATGGAACCTTCTCCAAAATAGACCATATAGTTGGTCACAAAGCAAGCCTCAACAGATACAAGAAGATTGAAATAATCTTGTATTCTATCTGACTACCATGGACTAAAGCTGGACCTCAACAAGAATGGAAATAACAAAAGCCTACACACACATGGAAACTGAACAACTTGCTACTCAATGACAGCTGGGTTAAAGAAGAAAGAAAGAAAGAAATTAAAAACTTCCTAGAATTCAATGAAAATGAAGGTACAACATACCCAAATGTATGGGACACATTGAAAGCAGTGCTCAGAGGAAAATTCATAGCACAAAATGCCTTCAAGAAGAAATTTGTAACATCTTATACAAGCAACTTAATGGCCCAACTGAAAGCCCAGGAAAAAAAAAAAAAGAAGCAGATGCACCCAAGAGGAGCAGACGGCTGGAAGTAATCAAACTCAGGGCTGAAATCAATCAATTAGAAGCAAATAAAACTATTCAAAAAATCAATGAAACAAAAAGTTGGTTCTTTGAGAAAATCAACAAGATAGACAAACCCTTAGCCAAACTAACTAAAAGACAGAGAGAATCCATCCCAATCAGCAAATCAGAAATGAAAAGGGAGACATAACTATAAACACTGAGGAAATGCAAACAATCATTAGGTCGTACTACAAAAGCCTCTATGCCACAAAATTTGAAAATCTAAATGAAATGGGCAATTTTCTTGACAGATTCCATCTACCAAAATTAAGACAAGATGAGGTAGAAAGACTGAATAGCCCTATATCCCCCAAGGAAATTGAAGCAGTCATTAACAGTCTCCCCTCCAAAAAAAGCCCTGGGCCAGATGGATTCAGCTCAGAATTCTACCAGACCTTAAAGAAGTGCTAATGTCAATACTCCTCAAACTATTCCACAAAATAGAAACAGAAGGAACATTATGAAACTCATTCTTTGAAGCCACAATCACCTTGATACCTAAACCCCACAAAGACCCAACAAAAACAGAGAACTTCAGACTGATCTCTCTTATGAACATTGATGCAAAAATACTCAATACTGGCAAACTGAATCCAAGAACACATAAAAGATATCATCCACGATGACCAAGTAGGCTTCATCCCAGGCATGTAAGGGTGGTTCAATATACAGAAATCCATCAATGTGATCCACCACATAAACAAATTGAAGGAGAAAAACCACATGGTCATCTCCTTAGATGCTGAAAAACATTCAACAAAATCCAAAACCCATTCATGTTTAAAGTCTTGGAGAGATAAAGGATATAAGGCACGTACCTAAATGTTGTAAAGGCAATATACAGCAAGCCTATAGCCAACATAAAACTGAATGGAGAGAAACTCAAACCAATCCCACTGAAATCAGGGACAAAGCAAGGCTTCCCACTGACACCATATCTCTTCAATTTACTAATTGAGGTCCTAGCTAGAGCAATAAGACAACTAAAGGAGATAAAGGAAAGACAAATTGGAACAGAAGAGGTCAAAATTTCACTATTTGCAGATGATATAGTATACATGAGCGACCCCCAAAATTCAACCAGAAAACTCCTTCAGCTGATAAAAACCTTCAGCAAAGTGGCTGGATACAAAATTAACTCAAAAAATCAAAAGCCCTCCTGTATACCAAAGACAAAAGGACCGAGAAAGAAATTAGGGAAACAACTCCCTTCACAATAGCTACTAATAACATAAAGTACCTTTGGGTGACTCTAACCAAACAAGTGAAAGACCTGTTTGAGAAAAACTTCAAGTCTCTGTACAAAGAAATTGAAGAAGATATCAGAAGATGGAAAGATCTTCTGTGCTCATATAGCGGTAGGATTAACATAAAATGGCCTTTCTGCCAAAAGCAATCTACGGATACAATGCAATTCCCGTAAAAATACCAACAAAATTCTTATAGGCCTTGAGAGAAAACCCAGAATTTCCAAAACAATCCTGTACGACAACAGATCATCTGGAGGCATCTCCATCCCTGATCTCAAGCTGTACTACAGAGCAATAGTAATAAAAACTCCACGGTATTGTTATAGAAACAAAATGATGGATCATTGGAATTGAATAGAAGACCCAGAAATAAACCCACACACCAATGGATACTTGATTTTTGACAAAGAAGCCAAAACAATTCATGGAAAAAAAAAAACAGCATCTTCAACAAATGGTGCTGGTCCAACTAGATGTCTACATGCAGAAAAAAGAAAATAGATCCATATTTATCACCCTGCACAAAACTAAAGTCCAAGTGGATCAAAGACCTCAACATAAAACCAGACACACTAAATTAGTTAGAAGAAAAGTGAGGAAGAGCCTAGAACTCATTGGCACAGGTGACAACTTCCTGAACAGAACACCAACAGCACAGGTTCTAAGCTCAACAATCAATAAATGGAACTTCATGAAACTGAAAAGTGTCTGTAAAGCAAAAGACACTGTCATCAAAACAAAGTGACAGCCTACAGACTGGGAAATGACCTTCACCAACCCTACAACTGACAAAGGGCTGATATCCAGAATATATAAAGAACTCAAGAAGTTAAAAAGCAGCAAATCCAGCAATCCAAGTAAAAAATGAGATACAGAGCTAACCAGAGAATTCTCAGTGGAGGAATACAGAATGGCAGAGAAACACTTAAAGAAATGCTCAACGTCCTTAGCCATCACAGAGATGCAAATCAAAACGATCCTGTGATTTCACTTGACACCCATCAGAGTGGCTAAGATCAAAAACTCAAGTGACAACACATGCTAGAGAGGTTGTGGAGAAAGGGGAACCCTCCTCCATTGCTGGTGGGAATGCAAACTTGTACAACCACTTTGCAAATCAATCTGGCGTTTCTCAGACAATTAGGAATAGTGCTTCCTCAAGATCCAGCTATACCACTCCTGGTCATATATCCAAAAGTTCCTCAAGTACACAACACGGACATTTGTTCAACCATGTTCGTAGCTGCTTTATTCGTAATAGCCTGAACCTGGCAACAACCTAGATGTCCCTCAGTTGAGGAATGGATACAGAAATTGTGGTACTTTTACACAATGGAATACTACTTAGCAATTAAAAAGGAGGAAATCATGAAATTTACAGGCAAATGGTGGGACTTAGAAACGATCATCCTGAGTGAGGTCTCCCAAAAGCAGAAAGACACACATGCTATATACTCACTTACGTAGACCTATAAGATAGGATAAACATACTGAAATCTATACACCTAGAGAAGATAAACAAGAAACAGGACCCAGACAAGATGATCAATCCTCACTTAGAAAGACAAATGGGATGGACATTGGATATAGGAGAAAACAAGTAACAGTACAGGAGCCTAATACAGAGGGCCTCTGAAATACTCTACCTGGCAGTGTATCAAAGCAGATATTAAGACTCATAACCAAACCTTCGGCAGAGTGCAGGGAATCATATGAAAGAAGAGGGAGTTAGTAAGACCTGGAGAGGACAGGAGCTCGACAAGGACCAAATATATCTGGGCACAGGGGTCTTTTATGAGACTGTTTCTCCAAACAAGGACCATATATGGATATAACCTAGAACCTCTGCTCAGACATGGCCCATGATAGCTCAGTATCCAAGTGGGTATCCTATTAAGGGGAACAGGGACTATCTCTGACATGAACTCAATAGCAGGCTCTTTGGCCTCCCCCTTCCCCCAGGAAGGAGCAACCCTGCCAGGCCAGAGGACTTTGCAGCCAGTCCTGAAGATACCTGATAAACCAGGGTCAGATGAAAGGGGAGGAGGTCCTCCCGTATCAGTGGCCTTGGAAAGGGGCAGGGAGGGTGGGATTGAGAGGAATGAAGGAACGGGATACAGCTGGGATATAAAGTTAATAAACTGTAACTAATATTTTTAAAAAAAAATAAAATATTAAATAAAAAAAGAATAAAACAAACAAACAAAAAAGAGTTACACCAAGAAATTTTATATTATTTGTTGCTATTGTGAACTGGTATAACTTGGAATCTTTGAGTCATTTTGATTTGCATTTCTCTGATGGCTAAGGACATTGAGTATTTCTTTGAATGCTTCTCAGCCATTTGATATTCTTCTGTTGTAAATTTCCTGTTTAATTCTGTACCCCATTTTTAATTAAATTATTTTATTTGTTGGTGTAAGTTTTTTAAATTATTTGTATATTTTAGATACCAGCCCTCTGTCTGAAGGGTTGATGAAGATCTTTTCCCAATCTGTTGGCTGCAGTTTTGTTCTATTGGCAGTGTCCTCTGACTTAGAGAATATTCTCACTTTCATGAGATCCAATTTATTAATTGTTGATCTCAGAGTCTGTGTTGTTGGTGTTCTGTCTAGGAAGTTTTCTCTTATGCCTATGAGTTCCAGACTTTTCCCCACTTTGTCTTCTAAGATGACTTCTCACTTCTGAACATCTATGTCCCAAATTCAAGGGCACCCACATTCATAAAAGAAACATTACTAAAGCTTAAGTCAAACACCAAGTCTGACACATTAATAGTAGGACACTTCAACACCCCACTCTCACCAATGGACAGATAATCAAGATAGAAACTAAACAGAATAATCATGAAACTAACAGACATCATGAATCAAACGGACCTAACAGGTATCTAACAGAACCTTTCATCCAAACACAAAAGAATATACATTCTTTTCGGCACTGCAGGAAACCTCTCCAAAATTGATCATATACTCAATCACAAAGCAAGCCTCAACAGATACAAGAAGATTGAAATAACACCTTGTATCTTATCAGACTACCATGGATTAAAGCTGGAACTCAACAACAGAAACAACAGAAAAATTACTAACTCAGAGAAACTGAACAATTTCCTACTCAATGAACACTGGGTCAGGGAAGATATAAAGAAAAAAAATTAAAACATTCTGGAATTCAATGAAAACTAAGGGACAACATTAACTTAAGGGACACAATGAAAGCAGTGCTGAGGGGAAAGTTCACAGCACTAAGTTCCTTAGTAAAGAAATCGGATCCTTTTCATACTAGCAATTTAAAAGCACACCTAAAAGCCCTAGAGCAACAACAAAGAAAAAAAAAAAGGAAAAAAGAAAACACACCCAAAAGGAGTAGACTGCAGTAAATAAGCAAACTCAGGGCTGAAATTAAAACAAACAAACAAACAAAAACTTAGAAACAGAAAGAGCAATCAAAAAAATAAAAACAAAAACAAGATCTAGTTTTTTGACAAAATTAACAAGATATACAACCCCCCTGACAAACTGAAATGTAGAGAAACAGTATCCAAATTAACAAAATCAGAAATGAGAAGGAGGCATAACAACAAACCAAGAGAAGATCCACAGAACCATTAGGTCTTACTTCAAAAACCTACATTCCACCAAAATTGAAAACCTAAAGGAAATGAACAATTTTCTTGATAGATTTCACTTACCAAACCTAAGGCAAAACAGTCTAAACAGTACTATTACCTCTAAGGAGATAGAAGCAGTCATTAAAAGTCTCTCTTTCAAAAAACAAAAACAGAAACAAAATAACAGATGGTTCTAGTGCAGAATTCTGCCAGATTTTTAAAGAAAAGCTAACACCAATACTCCTCAAACTATTCCAGAAAATAGAATCAGAAGGAACATTTCCAAACTCATTCTATGTAGCCACAGTCACCCTGATACCTAAACCACACAAAAACAACAAAGAAACTTTCAGATCAATCTCCCTCATGAACATTAATATAAAAACACTCAATAAAATATTTGCAAATGGAATACAAGAACATATCAAGTACACCATCCTCCATGATCAAGTAGGCTTCATTCCAGAAATGCAGGGGTGGTTCAATATACAAAAATCCGACAATGGAATCCACCATATAAACAGACTAAAAGAAAAAAATCATATGGTCATCACATTAGATGCAGAAAAAGCCTTCGACAAAATCTAACACCCCTTCATGGTAAAAGTCTTGGAAAGATGAGGGATACAAGGCCCATACATAAACATAATAAAAGTAATATACAGCAGGCCAATAGACAACAACAAATTAAATGGAGAGAAACTCAAAGCAATTCTAGTAAATTCAGGGAAAGACAAGGCTGCCCACTCTCACTATATCTCTCCAACATAGTACTTGAAATTCTAGCTAGAGCAATAAGACAACTAAAGTAGATCAAGGGAATACATATTGGAAAGAAAGAAGTCAAAATTATGCCTATTCACAGATGATATAA
The DNA here is from genome assembly GCA_028658305.1 of Pachyuromys duprasi. Lineage (NCBI taxonomy): Eukaryota > Metazoa > Chordata > Mammalia > Rodentia > Muridae > Pachyuromys > Pachyuromys duprasi. Next base: position 34,231,990 of record CM053758.1, on the reverse strand, counting down.
TAGTACATATAAGTGACCCCAAAATTTTAGTAAGGAACTCCTATAATTACAAACACCTTTAGAAAACTGCCTGGACTAGATCCCAGGGGAGGACTTTGCAGCCAGCCCTGAGGAGACAGGATAAGCTGGGGTTGGATGGAAGGGAAGGAGGTCCTCCCCTGTTGGTGGACTTGGAGGGGGCGGGGAAGAAGGAGATGAGGGAGGGAGTGGGAGGGTAGGAGGGAATGGGGGAGGGGGCTACGCCTGGGATTCAAAGTACCTAACCTGTGATTG
>CM053758.1:34213060-34231617 GCA_028658305.1 Pachyuromys duprasi | reverse complement strand
TGAAAAACAGATTAGGGAAATTACACCCTTCATAATACCTGCAAATAATATAAAGTGTCTTGGTATAATTCTAACCAATCAAGTCAAAGACCTGTATGACAAAAACTTCAAGTATCTGAAGAAAGAAATTGAAGAAGTTATCAGAAGATGGAAAGATCTCCAATGCTCATGGGTCAGTAGAATTAACATAGTAAAAATGGCCATTCTACCAAAAGCAATCTACAGATTCAATGAAATTCCCATCCAAATGCCAACAGGATTCTTTACAGACCTTGAATGAACAATTCTCAACTTCATATGAAAAAACAAACCAGAATCTTCTTGAGGTATCTCCATCCCCAACTTCAGAGCAATATTAGTAATCACTACATGGTACTGGCATATAAATTAGGCTAGTTGAACAATGGAAACAAATAGAAGACCCAGAAATAAACCCACACACCTATGGATACTTGATTTTTGACAAAAATGCCAAAACCATACAAAGGAAAAAAGATAGCATTTTCAACAAATGGTCCTGGTCTAACTGGATGTCTACATGTGGAAGAATGCAACCAGATCCATATTTCTCACCCTGCACAAAACTCAAGTACAAATAGATCGAAGACTTCAACATAAAACCAGAAACACTAAATCTACTAGAAGACAAAGTAGGGATCAGCCTTGAATTCATTAGCACAAAGGACAACTTCCTGAAGAAAACACCAACATATCATGCTCTAAAATCAACTATTAATAAATGGGACATTATGAAACTGAAAAGCTTTTGTAAGGCAAAGGACACTGTCAACAGAACAGAATGACAGCCTGCAGATTGGGAAAAGATCTTCACCAACCCTACATGTGATGAAGGGCTAATATCAAAAATATATTAAGAACTCAAGTGGTCTGGAGAGATGGCTCAGAGGTTAAGAGCACTCACTGACTGCTCTTCCCCAGAGGTCCTGAGTTCAATTCCCAGCAACCACATGGTGGCTCACAGCCATCTACAATGAGACCTGATGCCCTCTTGTGGCATACAAGTGTACATGCAGACAGAACATTATACGTAATAAATAAATAAATCTTTAAAAAAAAAAACTTTAAAAAAAATAAAAAAAAAATTAAACACCGGCAAACCAAGTAATCTAATTTTAAAACGGGATACAGAGTTAAACAGAGAACTCTCAACAGAGGAATCTTGAATGGCAGAGAAGCACTTAAAGAAATGCTCCATGTCATTTCATTAGTCATCAGGGAAATGCAAATCAAAATGACTATGAGATTCCATCTTACATCCATCAGAAGGGCTAATATCAAAGTGAAAGCACATGCTATTGAAGATGTGGAGAAAGGAGAACACTCTTCATTGCTGGTTGGAATGCAAACTTGTACAACCAATTCGGAAAGCAACCTGGTGCTTTCTCAGAAAATTGGGAATAGCTCTATCTCAAGACCTAGCCGTACCACTCCTGGGTATATATATCCCCAAATATGCCCCACCATACAACAACGAGGATATTTGCTCAACTATGATCATAGCAACTTTCCTGTAATAAAACAACCCAGATGTCCCTCAAACGAAGAATGGATAAAGAAAATATGTTGCCTCCCCTGTTGGTGGACTTGGAGGGGGCGGGGAGGAGGGAGATGAGGGAGGGAGTGGGAAGGTAGGAGGGAATGAAGGAGGGGGCTACGCCTGGGATTCAAAGTACCTAACCTGTGATTGATATAAAAATAAATAAATTTAAAAAAAAGAAATATGTTGCATTTACACAATGAAATACTGCTCAAGTATTAAAAACAAGGAACTCATTAAATTTGCAAGCAAATGAATGGAACTAGAAAAGACCATCCTGAGTAAGGTAACCCAAACCCAGAAAGACACTCATGGTGTGTACTCAGTTATAAATGAATAATAATCATATAGAACAGGATGGCCATATCACAATTTCAGACCCAAAGCAGCTAAGTAAAGAGGAGGGCACAAGGGATGACACTTAATTGGATGAAGAGAGGGAACAGGGTAGGAAAGGGTATGGGAATATGGAGAGAAATGTCAATAGGGATCAGATGTGGGGAGAATGGGGCAGGCAACCAGAGGGCTTGGAGAGAGAAGAGAAGCAGAGGGCAAAGGCATCTCTGAGAAAAGCTGGAGTTCCTCAAAAGGGTAGGCTCCTGGGAGCATATGGGGACTCTGGCTGGGACTCCAGCAGAACAGCAGGAGATATGAAGACTGAAGTCACTACCCCCTATACCCAGGCAGGACTTCCAGTGGAGGTAGTAGGACACTAACCCACCCATAAAACCTTAGACCCAAAATGTACTCTGCCAACAAAGTGTGCAGAGATTGAAAAAAGGGCCAAACAGTGACTGGCCCAACTTGAGACCCACTCCATGAGAGCCAACCCCTGACACTATTAACAATACTTTGCTATGCTTCAGATGGGAGACTAGCATAACTGTTCTTTGAGAGGCTCAACCAAGCAGCAAATCAAAAAAGATTCAGAGACCCACACCTAAATACTAGACAGAGCTTGAGGAGTCCTGTGGAAGAGTTGGAAGAAGGATATAGAGACCTGGAAGGGACAAGAAGTCTACAAGCGAAACAACAGAGTCAACTGACCAGGGCATTCAGTGGGGGGGGGGGGGGCTTACAGAGACTGAAGCACCAACCAAGGACAATGCATAGACTGGACCTAGGTCCCCTACACATATAGCCAAAGGGAAGCTTAGTCTTCATGTGGGTTCCCTAGTAAGGAGAGCAGAGGACTGTCTCTGACATGGATTTTGTTGCCTGCTTTTTGATCATGAACCCCTGGCAAGGCTGCATTGCCTGGCCTCAATGAAAGAGGATGCACTCAGTCCTGATGTGACTTGAAGTACTGGGGTTTGTTGGTAGGGGAGGGGGTTCCCTTATCTGAAGAGTAGGTGAGGGAGGATAAAAGGACTATGAACAGAATAAACTTTATGTCCAATATAATCTATGAGAAGGATCCTGGGCAGAACTGGCATGGACATGGACATGGACATAGAGATGTACCTGAGAGTGAGGGGGTCAGCAATGTTTTCCACTTCAGTGGGACTATGTGAAAAGGGATAATTGTCAAGGTTACAAGTTCATAGATGGCAAGAAAATTAAGTAGTTCCAGTCTTGGCAAAGAGCAATTGGCATTACATGCTCTAAGGCTGACTTTCACCTGCTTGCTCACTGTGACCCTTGGGTACAATTTAAGCATGTCCCTGTGCCTCTTTCATGATAGCACTACCAGGTACTTAATCCCTTTTAATGACTATGGACCTGACTAAGCATAAATAATTGCATTCCTGCTGAGCACAATACACTGTTCCCATTGTTCATGTGACTTGAAGTGCTGGGTTTTGTTGGTATGAGAGAGGGCTTCCCTTTAGTGAGGAGTAGGGGAGGGGGGATAAAAGGACTATGAAGAGAATAAACTTTGTCCAATATAATCTGTGAGAAGGATCCTGGGCAGAGATGACATGGACATTATTATACTCTGCTAGAAATGTCTCTGAGGTGGAGGGAAACTTCACTTGAAAAAATGCCTCAATAGGACTGCTCTGCAACCATGTCTATGAGGAAGTATCTTGCTATAGCATTCCTGAGAAGGTGGCCCTGGAAGAAAGCAGGCTGAGCATGAGCCAGGAAATAAGCCGGTAAGCAGCATTCCCTGATTCTCTGCTTTGGTTCCTGTCTCCAGGTTCTGCCTAGAGTTCTTGTCATGATTTTATTAATTGATGGGCTGTGATGTAGAAATATAAGCTGAAATAAGCCTCTCTAAGTTTCTTTTGGTCGTGGTGTGGCTTGGTTAGTGTTCTATTGCTGTGAAGAGATACCATGACCAAAGGCAACTCTTATGAAAGAAAGCATTTTATTGGGTGCTTGCTTAAAGCCTTAATCCATTATCATCATGGCAGGAAACATGGGGACAGGAAGGCAAGAATGATGCTGGAGAAGGAGCTGAGAGCTTTAAATCCTGATCCACAAACATCAGATTGAGAGAGACATACAGACGGAGACAGAAAGGCAGAGAGAGAGAGAAGAAAGGTAGAGGAGGTGGTCTTGGTGTGAGCCTTTGAAATCTCAAAGCCCACCTCTAGTGTCCTAGCTAGTTTTACGTCAATTTGACTCAAGCTAGAGTCATCTAAAAGGAGTCAATTGAGAAAAACGCCTCTACAAGATCCAGCTGTAGGGCATTTTCTTAATTAAGGATCAGTAAGGGAAGGCCCAGAACATTGTGAGTGGTTACATTCCTAGTCTGGTGGTCCTAGGTTCTATAAGAAAGCAGGCTGACCAAGGCAAGGAGAACAAGCCAGTAAGTAGCACTTCTCCATGGCCTCTGCATTATCTCCTGCCACCAGAATCCTACCCTGCTTGAGTTCCTGCAATGATAAAGAGAAATGTGGAAGTGTAAGCCAAATAAGACTTTCCTCCCCAATTTGCTTTTTCATCATGGTATTTCAGCAGTAGAAACCCAAACTAAGATACCCAGTGACAGACTGCAACAAGACCACACCCCTTACGCATCCCGAAGCAGTTCATCAACTGGCAACTAAGGCATTCAAACATACAAACCTATAGGAGCCATTCTCTTTTAAACCATTCTCTTTTTAAACCAGATGATGTTTATCACAGCAACTAAGATGCAAACTACAATAACTAGTTTGGAAAGAATTCTGCTTAGCATAAATGGAAAATGTCTAGCACAACAGAAATGAAGTAGAAAGCTGTGCTTAAATACTCCAACCAAAGACTATGTATGGAGATAACCTAGAGCCCTTGCACAGATGTAGCCCATGACAGCTCAGTCTCCAAGTGAGTTTCCTAGTAATGGGAACAGGTACTGTCATTGAAATTAACTCAGTGGCTGGCTCTTTGATCACTTCCCCCTGATGGGGAGGCAGCCTTACTGGGCCACAGAGGAAGACAATGCATTCAGTCTGATGAAACCTGGTAAGCTAGGGTCAGAGGGAAGGAGAGGAGGACCTCCTCTATCAGTGGACTTGATATGGGAGTAGGTGAGGGAGGAAGGATGGGATTGGGAGGGGATGAGGGAGGGAGCTACAGCTGGATACAAAGTGAATAGATTGTAATTTATAAAAAAAAAATAAATAAATTTAAAAGAAAGAAAAAATTCACCTTAGCAGAAAGCCTGAGCATAAAGCAGCCATATCCAATCCTGTCTCCGATCCCTGACCACTTTCCATTGAAAGTCACAAGAGGTCAAAAGAAAAAGAGCTGGGAAAAATGAGTAGACAGAATGTAGAATCAGAACAGCAAAAAGATCGGAGTCACAAACAAGGATTCTGAGTTAGATGCACTGACCAAGAACTCTCCTATGAAACAGGCAGGTGGTGTATGTAGCTTCGGAGCACATGGGATAGTATACAGGGAATTACAGCAGCCTGGGGTTTTTGTTTTTGTTTTTTTTTTTTTTTTTTTTTTTAGACAACCAGAAGCTGTGCCCCATCGTCCTGGACACTGGATACAGGGAAAGGGCGGGGCTCAAGCTGAGAAAATAAAGAGAATTGTGATGGTAGAGTGGGTCAGGGCCTGAGGGACATGAGTAGCCCCATCTTTAGGCAGTAGGTGCCTAGGGCATCCTACTGTTCTGCAGTATGTGCCTGAATGTTAAGGATGAGGATCCTGCCCAAGTCTACCCAGTGAGTACTTTGCGGTCTTTAACTCTATTCTGGCCAACCTTGCCTAGGATTGCATCCCGTGCAGTCAGCTGCAACCATCCAAGGTTCCAACTTGGGGACTGGGATTCAAAAATCTTGACTGAACAGACCAGATGCAAGGCTGCTGGGAAGAGTCCTGGAGAAGAAAAGACACCACAGTCTGTGCTCCAGTTGGACCTGCTATAGTGTCTTTGCGGAATGATGCACTGGCCCACCCTAAAGAGTAGGGTGAAGCCTGCAGAAATGAGGACCAAAGGCCTCAGTCAAGCTCTTGAGAGTATTGATACTGAGATTTACTTCCAAGGTTTAAGGTTATAGTTGTATTAAAGTTGGAAAGAGAAGTACTTGAAAGACACTTTATGAGTGGGAGAGGTATGAGATTCAAAAAGGGACCACCTTTGTTTGTTGTGCCCTCATGACTTCATTTGTTCCAGTTTTCTGGATTTGGGAGCCTGATTAAAAACTAGATCCATTTCCCTACGGATACAGATCAGCCCCTGGGCATTTACTTGCCAATGAAATGGTGACCCTTTCTGGGTTTTGTACATCTTTTCCTTCTAGAATGAACCCAACATTCCACTCAACCCCTGTAATGTGGCTCGCAGCCAACTCTCCATCTGTTTAAATTATGCATGATCTTTCTTCTGTCCTGCCTCTTGCATATAATGGTATCTATAACAGATTTTAAAGAGATGTGGGCTCCTTTCTGCTTTATTTTGACTTTATGTGTTTTTTTATATATTATGTAGGAAGAAGCACATTCACGCCACCCTTCAAATATTTCCAACAAGCAGGTAAATTTTGTTTCAACTGTTTTAACTCATGCCTACATGTGTGGTGATCATTCTTCAATTATCCCTCAGGGTCCTGCAACTACAAAAATGGGTCTTGATTATGTTGGATATATACATATGTGTATATATATATATATGGCATATACATACATTTATAACAAAACATTGGAACATGTATAAATTGTAAAATAGAGTTTAAAAAAAAAAGGTTTTATACTTAAGAATTTGAAGCATCAGCCAGGCGCAGTGGTGCATGCCTGTAATACCAGAGCTCAAGGAGAGGAGGCAGAGGCAGGCTGATTGCTATGAGTTTAAGGCCAGAAAGCTCTACAAAGCACATCCAGGCCAGCCAAAGCTGTACAAAAAACAGTGTCTTCAAAAACAAAGAAAGGGAAGGAGAGAGAGGGGAGAGGGGAGAGGGGGAAAAATAAAATTAAAAAAAAAAGAGCATGAAACACTGTGAGTGTCTGGAAATCCCGGCAGGAGCTAAATCCCGGCAGGAGCTAACAGGTTGTTTTACCTCCCTGCACCTCTCAAAGACAAGCATCATTTCAATGTCTTTGTTTTCCAACCATTTCCTTTCAGTACAGTGAGAGGTGTGCCTCTTGAAACACTTTGCTGCCATTTGCTTGGCTCTGAATGATATAAATATGAGGTTCAAACTTGGATCCTTAGTCTAGAATGCCATGTATAATTGCAGTTACCTTGATTTCGTTGTTGCTTAAGATTACTTCATCATGGGACAAGTCGTACTTCATTATTCCTCTTCTTTATAACACTGGTTTGGTTCAACATTGATCTACAGTGAAGAGCGCTACTAGCACTGAAGTACAGGTCCTCCTCCCGTGCACAAGCGGGTCCTCTGCTTACTTACGCACGAGGGGAATGCGTGGCTCACGATGAAAACAAGCTTCGCATCGACTTGAAGGCCTGCCTTTCTGTGTCCAGAGCACCACACTCACTTTTCCATTAGCGGTTGTCTCTCTACACTGCGTGGCATCTCTTCAAACCATTCAGCTTTCGTTCCCTGTGCTTACGCCACACGATGGTGACACAAAAGGCCGTGTGTGAAATGAAACATGTACTTACTTTCCTATTTCTAAAAGTAAAAATACTTTGGACATTTTTAACAAAATTATATTTAAAAATAAAACTGAAATTACACAACCATGAATCTGGATTTAGAGAAACATGCGTGGCATTGATGTGGGAATCAAGGATAAACATGCTCTTCTGGTAACCTTCCTGATGCTACAGTGTGGTTTTTCTCCACCTATGAACAAGTTTGAGAAATAATTTAGGGGGTTGTTTTGTGATACCTCCCCCTACCCTCTATTCCATTAGCTAAGTAGACTGTGTGCAAAAGTGAATCGCATGTTAGCTTCCCATGTTCTAAGAAGTTCTATTTTTTTGTTTGTTTTTTCAATTTCCCTTAAGTCTGTGAATAAACGTATCCAACACATGCAAAGCCTACAGAAAGAGAAGAAAAAACTGAGAAAAAGGTTCTCAAGGCCTGCCCCGATTCCAGATCCAGGAATTGTGGTAAGTATGCAGCTCTCACAGAAATGGGCAGTCCTTCAGTGCAACTGGCACCCTCCTTTTGAATGCATCTGATCGCTCTTTAATTTTCTCAGAGCAATCTGTAATGCCAGTCTGAAGAGACCCTTTAAAAATCTTCTCACCAAATTCTCATTGTTTAAATCTACTCAGCAACTATCTCCTAATGATAACGTGAAGTTTGATCTCTGAAGCCATACTCTTTGTTTGTTTAGTCTGAGCTTATTCGTTTAAACCTTTGGGTTCCATTATTTAGAAAACGAGTCACGAAATCTCCTGAAAATAATTATTTAGCCTATAATTGAACACTTAAATGATAAAAATGTTCTCTGCACTGATTGCAACTTATTTTATATATAATACATATATATACATATATTTACTTTTTAAATCTATTTATTTATTTACTTATTCATTTTCCATCCTGAACATAGCACCCTCCCTTCTGTCCTTCTGGCCCTGCCCTCCTGACCTCTTCCTCCCCCCCCCCACCTTATCCTCAGCAAAGGGGATACCCCAAAAACCAAAACCCAGTCCACATCAATCGCATCCTCTTACCCTGTGGCCTGATGAGGAAACCTCGTGAGAGGTAATAGATTAAAAAGCAGGCAACAGAGTCCATATCAGAGACAGCCCATGCTCCCCTTATTAGGGATCCCTAATGAAGCTCAAGCTGTCCATTGGCTACATCTGTATAGGGGTTGCAGGTCCAGCCCATGCATGGTCCTTGGTTGATGCTTCAGTCTCCACAAGCCCCTCTGGGCCCTGGTTAGTTGGCTTTGTTGTTTTTCTTGTGGAGTTCCTGTCACATCCAGGTCCTTCTATTCTTCCTTCTACCCCCTCACCCCTACTTTACCACAAGACTCCCTATACTTCACCCAGTGTTTGGCTGTGAGTCTCAGCATCTGTTTTAATCCACTGCTGGGTGGAGCCTCTCAGAGGACAAGTATGCTAGGCTCCTCTGCAAGCATAGCAGAGTCTAATTAATAGTGTCAGGGGTTGGCTCTCTCCCACGGAGGAGGGGGTCTGAGGTTGGGCCAGGCATGGGTGGACATTCCCTCAATCTCTGCTCTGTCTTTATCCCTGCCCATCTTGTAAACAGGGTAAATCTTGGGTTGAAGTTTTTGTGGGTGTGCTGGTGTTTCCCCTCCCTCCACTAGGAGGCCTGTCTAGTTAGAGAGTGTCCTCCTCAGTCTCCATGACCCCTGTTTACTAGGAGTCACAGCTAGAGTCATCCTCATACCCTCCCAGAAGCTTATCCTGTCTTAGGTCTCCGGCTGGTCACGGTAATGCCCCTGCCCGTTTTCCCTTCTCTCTTCAGGCTCTCTGTTCTCCTGTCCCCATTCTATCCAGATCTGATCTCCACCCTCATTTCTCTCTTACTTTTATGTGTGAGTGTATGCCATGTGTGTCCAAGACCTCCCAGAGGTCAGGAAACTCTATCTCAGAGTTTCCTATCTCTATCCCGTAGAGTTACAGGTGGTGGTGATCCACCTAACAGGGCACTGGGGATCTGAGAGCTGGAGCGAGTAACTCCAACTATGGCCCTTAACACGTATTATTGGGATGTAAATGCTTTCAAAATGCAAGGTCTCGTAGAAGAGTCTCTTTTTAAAAAAACTTATTTATTTATTCACATTACATCCTGAATGAACCTTCTCCCTCCTTCTTCTCCTCCTGGTCCCACCTTCCTACCATTTTCTCCCTTTTCCCCTTCCTCTTTTCCTCATAAAAGGGGAATGCCTCACCCCTTACTAAAACAAACCAGTACATCCAGTTGCATCAGGATGAAAAGCATCCTCTTCCAATGAGGACAGACAAGGGTGTTCAGCTAGGGGCAAGTAATCTAAAAGCAGGCAACCAAGTCCATGCCAGAAAAAAGCCCGCCCTCCAGCCTGCTCTACTTTCCAGGGAACCCACATAAAGACCAAACTGTCCATCAGTTACATATGTGTTGGGGCCTAGGTTCAGCCCATGCCTGCTCTTTGGTTGGTGCTTCAGTCTTTGTAAGCCCTTATTGGCCTAGGTTAGTTGACTCTGTTGGTCTTCTTGAGTAGTTCTTGTTCCCTTTGAGTCTTTCTATTCTTCCCCCAACTCTTCCACAGACTCTCTGAGCTCTGCCTAAGGGTCTCAGCATCTGTTTCAATCCACTGCTGGGTGGAGCCTCTCAGAGGACAGTTATATTAGGCTCCTCTATCTGCAAGCATAGCAGAGTGTCATTAATAGTGTCAGGGATGTGACTCTCCTGTGCGGCAGTTCTTAGGTTGAGGCAGTCAGTGGTTGGGCATTCCTTCAATCTCTGTTCCCTCTTTATTTCTGCATTTCCTGTAGGTAGGGTAAATTTGGGGTTGAAGGTTTTGTGGGTGGTTTGGTATCTCCCTCTCTCCACTGGAAATCTTGGCTGGCTATGAGGTGGCCACTTCAGTCTCCATGTCCGCCACTACTAGGAGTCTCAGCTAGGGTCAGCCCTATATCCTCCCAGGTGGCCTATCCTGTCTTTTCTCAGTGATGCCCCATTTTCCTCCTGTCCCCCAGTCCTCTCACCTCCACTCTCCCCTCATCCAATCCCTTACCCACACCGTCTCCCACCAAGCTCCTACACTTCATCACTTCTGAAGTCTATTCTATTTCCCTTTCTCAGTGGGATTCAAGCAACCACCCTTGGGTCTGCCTTGATACTTTTTCTTGGAGTTGTGGCTTCTGGTATGATTATTCTGTACTATAATGGCTAATAATCATTTATAAGTGAATACCTACCAAGTGTTTCTTTCTGGGTCTGGGTTATCTCACTCAGGATGATGTTTTCTAGTTCTATCCATTTACCTGCAAATGTCTTTGTTTTTAATAGCTGAGTACAGCATTAAACTGCAGAGGTTCTGAGGGCTTTCCCATTCGACAGTCCTGTCAGACTCACTGTTCTTCAGGTTGAAAATCCAGTTTTGTTTCGTTTTGCTTTGTTTTTCATCTATTTTGCTTTATGCTGGCTGGTGAGCCCTGGATGCCTTCAAGCAACGGTTATGTTTCATAGATAAATTTTAGCTATCAGTTTCATGAACTTCACATACAATGCAATAGTCTCTGCATTCCATCTGACTGATTTATTCTTCCCTCAAAGCTCAGGCAGCCACTGATCTTTCACCGTTCTATACTTAGCCCACAGCATACTGTCACATAGCAGAACTCAGCAAGCATGTGACTTTTATAAGTGGTTCCTTCCACTCATATTGTACATTCAAGGTCCCACCACCACATGTTTATTTCTTGATAATCCAGTTTTAAATTTAAAACTTACATCGATTTGTTTACTCTGGAGTATATGTGATTGGATGAGCATATATGCACCAAAATACACATGTGGAAGGCAGAAGATATGGCCTCGCAGAAGTTGATTGTCTCTTTCCATCACATGTGTTACGGGATCAGACTCAAGATATCAGATTTGGCAACAAGTGCCTGTATCTGCTGAACCATATCACTGGTCCAACTCCTACCCCTCTTTTTATTTTAAATCAGTGAAAGCTTTTTCAAATGCTGAAGAATGGCTTTGCTGCTGTTAAGGACTGCTGTATGCAATAATGTTTGCATACAAAGGTCTCGCTACTGAGAGTGAGATGATTGATAGTTCATAAACATTTTTCTTACAAAAATTTCAATTGTATTTCCTTTTTAATTGTGTGTTTTACATTTCCCTAGTGGACATCAACATGAGTCTGGAGACTTCTACAAGAATCCACACTCCAGACCAAAATGTGTGGACCTCTGACACTGAACAACAGGTCATGGCTTGACTTCATCTGAAGCCTAAAGGAATGTTCGGCCATTCTGCAAAATAAACATTAAGCTTGCACTCAACATCCAGGCTGTGGGCTAATGAGTTTTACTGAGTACCATGGCTCATCAGCACATTCTTTCCAGGTTAAACTGGTGTCTTAAGTAGTATGTAAAGATTCTGAAAATATATTTGTGTTGACATTTTTGCAATTAGATGTATGGCTTATCTTTGAGAGCTGTGCTTTGTTCATAGGAGGATAATGGGAAATATTGTCTCTAGATTTACAAAGATTTAGGCTGATACTGTAAATAAAGTGGAAGATAGGCAAAATTCCCACTTAAAGTCAAAGTCCAATGCTGAAGTGCAATTCTATGTATAAGTATAAAATATACAGTAAGTGTATCTGGTGCAGTAAAATGACACTTTGTTACATAAGAAATTTTTAACCTGAAAATGAAACAATGATTGTATTCTAAAATAGTTGGCTGCTGTTCAATAAATGTGAGCAATGGAACTGGTCAGTTATTTGCAGTTTCAAAACTGATATGTAAAGTGAGATATAAGGAATTCTGCTTTTAAAATTATACAGAACTATAAGGAACTATGATAAATATAGGACTTCAAATAAACAGCCAAAAGGTAGGATGAAAAAGTTAGCATTTAGCTAACAATAAAGGAATTAGGTGATAACAGTAAATTACTTACAAGCAAGCAGCTCTCCAAAACAAAGCCATGGGAGAAAAGCACATAAAAGGAAACAGAAAGAGTGCAGACTCCTCAGCAGGCCAGCTAACTACTACCACTCATGTTACTTCAGAATTCAGTGTTCTGACTTTGGGGGATATTCAAGAGCATGGTATCCTATGCTTCTTATTTAGAGGCTCAGTGTGCAGGGTAGGCTGGCCTCTAGGTCATTTCTGCATTTTCTCCTATGGAAAATATTAATAAAACACATTTCTAAAGTGGACTTTAAGCCTAGAACAACAGACAGCAACAAATGCACGTTTACCATGTTTATCTACTTTAAAAGTTGGGAGGTGTCTTAGTCTGCTTTCTGTCACTGTGATAAACACTTGACCCAAAACAACATGGGAAGGAAAGGGTTAATTTCAACTTACAACCTTCAGGTTATACTCTGTGACTGAGGAGGTCAAAGCAGGGACACATGGCAGGAACCTGGATGTAGGAACTGAAACAGAGGCCACAGAGGAGTGTTGCTCCTCTTGGCTTGCTCAGCCTGCTTTTGTAAATGCCCCAGAACCACCTACAGTGGATTAGACCCTCTCACATCAATCATCAGTCAAGAAAATGCCCTGTAGATTTGCCTAAGGGCAATCTGATGTTTTTTCTCTGTTGCAGTACTGTCTTCCCAGATCCCTCCAGCTTGTGTGTGACAAAACTCTAACCAACAGAGAGAATGAAGCAGCTGTGTCAGAGAGGACACCTGGGCACACAATGGCTTGTGTCACGGCTAGGAAAAGCCTGTGTTATCCAACAGGCTGCTAGCCAACCTACACAGCTTCTACTTTGGTATAACATTATTTTCTTAGAGAATAAGTATTTCCTATTCACAGAAAGCGTCTCCAAGTTTTCCACCACAAAACTATCATGGAATACACCTGTGGATAACCATCTCGAGAAAAAGAATTGGAAACACTTTGCATTGCAAATTGTTTTTTCCTTCATCTATGTAGTACAGTTTTAATTAAAATAAATCAACCTAAAATTGATATAAGAGGAAAACTGAAATAGAATTAAACGAATAAAGAAGTATTTACATGAAGAAGGAGACACTGCAAGTGCATCGCAGTAAAAGGCAGGAGTGATTGCACACCTTGTTTGCTTTTATTACTGTGATAAAACACTGACCGACAACGTGGGAAGGAAAGGGTTTGCCTCCTCTTACAGCTTACTGTTCCTCACCCAGGGATGCCACGCCTTGAAACAGAAATCAGGAACCCTGCTTACTGGCTTAAGTCCAGCCATCTTTCTTCCACATCCCAGGACCCTCCTGCCTAGAGATGATACTAGTAATTGTCAATCAAGAAAATGTCCCACAGACATGCCCACAGGCCAACATGAAATTCCTTATCTGGGTGTGAAGTTGGCAACCAAGATTCAAACACTCAGGGTTCTACAGAGATAGGGTACCATAGAAGCACTATTTCTGCGTGTTATATTTCAAAAGTCACGACACACTGATCCTCGATAAAGTTCTGGGTTATAGAAGTGCTAAGAGGCTAAGAGAAGACCATCCTAAAAGGCAGAGTATGAATAATTTAAATTTGAAAGATTTTTAATGTAAATTCTCTAAGAATAGGAAGGTCAGACATAAATAATTAGAAAGAAATCGGAGTTTGGTAAAATTTCATACATGTCTATAAGAAGTATGAAATACATTTGTACTATTTTGAGGCGCAGCAACTTCAAATAACAGTTTCTGTGCGTTCACCAAAGGACAGAGAAGCATTTGTCCACTTAAGTGTAATATGTGTACACTCTCCATGGAGAGACGAGAGAAAAAAAAATGATAGAAAGAGACAGGAGGGAGAAAGAGAAAGAAAAAAATGAAAATCAGAAAAGAAAACGACTCCGGTGTACACAGCCTGGCAGACAGAAAAACTGTTACATTTAGATAGGCAACTGTCCTATCTAAAAGAATAAACATGCTACTTTTTGAGGGCAAACAGCTACATTTTGGAAACATTTTGGCTGTCAGAATAACCGCAAAGCCTTGGTGTGGGGAGACTTGCGTCGGACATGCTAGGGCCTGGCCCTAGCGTTCGTAAATCTAATTTTAACCGGATGCCAGGGGAGTCTTACGGTTATTAAAATGTGAGCCACACTTGACTCAAGTGTTTTAGGGTGGTCGCGAGAGGCTGTCTCTGAGACGAGATTAGTAGCGATCCTCTCGTCCCACCAGCTCAGCGATACAGTACTGAGGCCGAAAAGGTGGCTGACAGCACCCTGAAACGCGGGTTTCCGGGCCTCAAAAGGCCAGAACCCCTTTCCCTACTGCGAACTCAGCAGGTGCCCAGCCCTGCCGACGTACGCGTGCGCAGAGCTCCTGGGGCGGCCGGGCTCCCACAGCGGCCGAGGACGCTGGGAAGGGAAGGCTGAGACGTGTGAAAGGGGGCGGGAGTTTCATTTGGAGGCTGACAGCTAACTGTGTGAGCCGGAGTCAGGTGCGTCGCTACAGAAAGGGGCGGGGCCGAAACGTAGGGGGGCGGAGCTTCCCGCAGATGGGTGGAGCGTTGCCATAGGAGGGCTTGGGGGTTCGGAAGAGACGCCCCTGGGCTGGGTCCCTTTCAGTCCTTATTGGGTGAGGTTTGTGGCAGGGGCGGGACTTGGTGCTGGACCGGATGAAAGAAGATTGCCGCCGGGTCAGGTGTGGCAGGTTGGAACCGGGGCGTGCCGAAGGCCTGGAGAGGGGTGGGACTTGGAGGTGGGTGGAGCTCGAGGAGGCGGGCCGCGGGGCGGGTCTGGCGCCTCAGGTAGGGACGGGCCTTGCTGCGGGGCGGGGCTTTGCCGCGAGCCAGGTGGGGGCGGGGCCTGCTGCAGCCCCCAGCGTAGATCGGCGAACCCCGGCCCGGGGTGCCTGAGTCTCCATGGGGCTGTGCCTCCCGTGTCCCGCGGAGTCCGCACCGCCGTCCCCGAGCCCGGTGAGTAGCGGGCCTCGCCCTGCTCCTGCTCGCGACGGCCGTTGCGGTGCAGCCGGGCAGAAGGTGCACCTGCCAGGCCGCTGGGCGCTCCTTGGATTGGACAGTTGGGGAATGGGCTGGCCCCCGGGGCTGCTGCGGACATGTGCCTCTTCTCCTGTCTGTACCAGCTGTATCTAGAAGGTCCTGGACGCGCTGCTCTCCGCGCCATTCAGGGGATACTTTACTAACCCGCGTCCTGCTTTACTCAGTTTGTAACAGCTGGGGTCCTGCCTAGGTTTGAATCTCACGGAAACGAGCAATACGTTAAGGTGTAGATTCTGAGTAGTGCTGCATTTGGTCTATATTTATGTGAAAGCAGTCAATTTTCTTTTCTTTTTTTTTTTGTATTCGAATCTAAACAGACCCTATGCTGTAAAAGTATATTTATGTTAATACTTTTCCCTCGTATTTGATAATATAACGATCTAATTCTGTTCTCGGTTCTTCGGTTCTTGGGATAGCAGCTTAAAATTAGTTGAAAAAAATGAGGGATTTAGGGAAGTATGTTAATCCCCTAGCCACTAGGTTATAGATACTAAAGTGACTGTGTAGTCGACGCAGGAAAGTTGAACTTGCCTTTGGCTGCTGTTTTAAAACGCTGTTAATTTTGTATAGCTCATGAGAAAAATATCGTTCTGCCATCTGTCCTCCGGCCCTCTTCCCTTAACCACAGGGCCAACTGGTGTATATGTAGGATCTAAGATTTCCCTGGCCTCCTAAATAAACATGCTGTATGTTCAGTTACCTCCCTCCTATTCCTTTCCCACCATGATCATTATATCAATTCCTTGGTAATTACTTCCTTCAGATACACGTTTGTGTATTTGCTAACATTTGTGTCCATGCTCTGGTCAGAGCTTTGTATGCATGGTATCTGTATTTCATTGCTGTGTTCTTAGTGCCTAGGACTCCAGCCGCTTCATTTTCCTTTCAGACTAACTTTCAAGTTATGTTTCATCCTTATGGCTTAAACTGCATTAAAAGTGCGTTACCAGTGTAACCATTTTTATAAGAAGTATGTATTCTGTAGGCCAACTTATAGGTTCGCCACGTGCTAATTTGGTGTGTTTGTCTAGAGAATGAAATTCAGAAAGTTAAATATTTAATAGACTTGAGGGTTAGTTTGCTTTATTTTTGTTTGGGTGAAGGTGTGCTTTTGCCCCGTTGCTCAGACTAGACCTCCAGCAATCCTATGTACAGTTGCTCACAAAACTAGCGTCTAAGACTGTAGTTCCAGCACACCTTGCAGTGCCTTTCTTCATGAGGCTTTTTGCACCCGTAGGTACAAACTTTCTATGTGTAAGTTATTATTTATCCTTGTTGCCTCTAAAGTAAACGTGTGTAAGGGGTTCATGCAACTTGACTTTTCTCTTGAAACATGTGTTATTATGCATTTTCTTAGGAAGAGAAAAGAGCAAAGCTGGCAGAGGCAGCGGAAAGAAGGCAGAAGGAGGTGAGAGTTCAGTTGTTTGCCTGCTCAGTAAGGCTTATTTCACTTTCTCAGATGTTTGCCCTTGCCCCCACTCCGTAATTGCAAAGTGCCTGATGACACACACACTTTTATACTCAGAGATAACCACTCTTGAAATGATGTCCAAGTATCCATGAAAGGCATGCATTTACACCATTTACTGTGAAAATAGCCCCAGACGAATTCCCACTTGAGTCTGTCCTGCAATAGAATTCTTCCTCAGAATAAACCTGCCGTGCTGATGAGTGTGGGTGAACTAGGTTTAAGGAAGAAGTTTCTTATGGTTGAAAAATGTTCCCTAAAGAAATAGCTGTGTTTCATCCAAGTTGTTGTGGCAAACTGCCCTGCTACACAAACCAAACCACTCCCCACCCCTAAACGAAAAGCTAAAAAACAGAACAAGCAGCTTTGGACAACAGATACTTTGTTGTTGTTGTTGTTGTTGTTTTTCCTGTAATCACCCCTTGTTGAATTTCTTAAAGGCTGCATCTCGGGGGATTTTGGATATTCAGTCGGTGGAGGCAAAGAGGAAGAAGAAAGAACAGCTGGAAAAGCAGATGGCAGCCTCGGAGGCACCAGCAGGTGGACTGAGAGTGAGTATCATAGGCGGTCCATTCAGTAACTGGACAGACCTGAGAATGCCTCCAAGTAACCTGAAAACACAGAGCGGAGATCAGTGGAAGCATCTTTATTTTAACCTTATTGGAATAGATTTGCTTTTTTTTTTCTTTTCCAAAAAAATCATATATTTCCTTCTAAGCACAGTATAATAGTTTTATATATAATGTTAATCATCAATGTATCAAAAAATCAAGCAATATAAGACAGCGTTGAAACTGTAAAACTACAAAACTGTCATTTTGACAGATGTGTCAAACTTCTGCTTGTATATAAATCAAGAAATTGGATTCTTCAGGGAACTTCTCATTTGTAGCTTTAATGTTCTCATTCCACAGTTTGCAACCTTTTTAAAGCATGGTCTCCTGTAGCCCATGCTGGCTTCAAACTAACTATGTAGCCCAGGATGGCCTTGAACCCCTGACTCCCTGCCTACACCTTCCATGGAGTCCATCCAGGCTTTAGAGACTTTTGATCCTTCTGTTGTCAATTATTGTAATTATGCAAATGTGAATTTAGAGGATGGTTTGTGCAAGTGAGTGGTATATACTCCTCCCAATGTCTGTGTCTCTGAATAGACCCTGGGTGTGCCCTTGATGAACAGGCTAAGATAGGGAGGTCCTTCAACTGGAGGCCGTAGTCTAGCAGGAATGTACCGATTTTACTGTATATGATGCTGCTCAGGAAACAACAGTTCAGGTGTTGTGATTTCACAGATGCATTTCACAGGCATCTGTGAAATCACATCAAGAAAATTTAGCATCTGAAGACCCTATTCAGGGAAACAGGGACTGTTTCAGTCATGATCTTGATGGCTGACTCTTTGACCCTCCCCCATATAAGCCGGGGAGTGACAGACTGGCTAGATCCCAGGGGAGGACTTTGCAGCCAGCCCTGAGGAGACAGGATAAGCTGGGGTTGGATGGAAGGGAAGGAGGTCCTCCCCTGTTGGTGGACTTGGA
>CM053758.1:34186126-34212960 GCA_028658305.1 Pachyuromys duprasi | reverse complement strand
TAGGAGGGAATGGGGGAGGGGGCTACGCCTGGGATTCAAAGTACCTAAACTGTGACTGAGATAAAAATAAATAAATAAATAATAAAAACAAAACAAAACAAAAAAAAAGATAATTTAGCATCAAGATAATTGTGAAAAGCATAGTGCCCTTAATTGCTCTCAGCTTTTCAGTTAATTACTCTGAAATTTCATTTGGTTTTGTGTCAGAACCCCACACAATACTCTCAGGCATATATGTCTACACGGGACATGTATGTGGGCTAGAAATGTGGGGCAAAGCTTAGGACCACACTAAGCAGAATTGGTCCAGGCCCATGAATGCCTCCTAGCAATGGTGGTTATCTGTGCTGTCTACCACTGTAAGTTATTTCATCCAGTTTCAACTAATGAGTTAAATGAAAAGAAAACTGCTTTTGTTTAAGTTGGACTTTTAATAACCCATAAAACAATTAGGTTCAGTATTCAGCTATGTCACATGGCCATTTTATTGATAGTATTTCCTAGACTTGAAAAGAGGACAGTAGTATAACTAGCGTAATTTTAATAGATAACAAGATCAGTTATGGTCAGAAGTTTGTTCTTTCTTCTTCCTGCTAAGATAAAAAGCTGCCACTAGGTTAAATTCAAATTGTATACTGAAAAAGCAAGAAAGAGAAAAAGTAAATCTTAGCACTGGAAGTAATTTGAGATCCACTGTTTCCTGGTAGGAGCAGAGGTGCAGAATTAAATTCACATAGAGGGCTAGGTTTAGTTTCCTTAGCCATCAAACATGTAGTCAGAATTACGAAAAACACTTATTTCACATATGATAGCCCAGCAAGCCTACCGTTTGCTCTTCAAGGCTGAGAATCCAACTTCCTTCTTTAAATCTGAAGCTTCCTCATTCTGAAGCTTGTAGATTGGAAAGATACTAGGCCTCCTGTTACTTCAGGCCTAGTGTTACTTCTAGGCCTCATGTTACTTCACGCTTCTCTAAAGAGCTCACAACTAAAAACATTTCCAGGACAATCCTTTCTCTTTTCATGCTGTTTCTTTTACAAAATCTGATTTCCCCAGGAAACTGTACTAAGCACCAAGCTGCAAAAGGAGCTCCATGGTTTTCTCAAAAGGAACAAGCCACGTGTGTGCTAGTCCTGGCCACAGTTAACCAGCAGCTTCAGGGAGTGTGTTCCTGTTCCCTGGAGGCACCTCACCAGCGCTTAAAGCAAGGAGTTCAAGAAGAATGTTTTGAGGCCTCAGGAGTAACAGGAGCCCAAGCACAATGCAGACAGTGGCTCAGTTCTCCAGGCTGGGTCCTCCAGTGTCGCTTTGTCTTGTGTATTCCCTGGAAGACCCTATAGACCAGGAAGACTCTTACGATGAGAAAAGTGTTTCCTCCCCACTGTCAATATATCTACCATCTGCCTGTCCCCAGAGGTGGCATAGATGCAACTCAGAGTTGTATAGAAAGGAGCTTGTCTGAAGAAGCCCTGTGTTACCCACACTGGGATCTACACCCAAAACAGAGTTCACAGTCTCCACAGAGGACATGGTAGTGCAGGAGCAGCGGCCAGCGTGCAGTGCCGAGGTCTCAGCCAGGGCCATGCCTGCTAATGTGCAGTGTCCCCGAGAGTGTGGTAGTGCACAGAGAAGGTTATCTTCCCCGCAGAGCTTCGGTGTAAAGCCAGACTGAGACTTTCCAATGCTGAATTAACAATAGTCTTAAAAGAAACTTCCAAATAGAGACCTTTTTAAAAGTTCTAAACAATACAGCATATATCCCAAATGTGTTATAGACTGTACCACCTCGTTTTTAAAGGTTTATTTTTTTATCTTTAATTATATATGTGCATGTGGGTATGTCCAGATGAGTGCAGGGGCCCTCAGAGGCCAGAGGCATAGGATACTCTGGAGCTGGAGTTAGAGGTATGGGTGCTGGGGACTGAACTCAGGTCGTCTGGGAGAACAGTTCTGAATCACAGCACTCTCTCTCCATCCCTGCACATCTCTCTTATTGACTAAAAGACACAACATACATAGATGTCAAATAAGTCCTGTAATAAAGAACAGCAAATTAACCCCATCAACCCTTAATTTTGGAAATGTATTTTCAATAGTAATTTAAAAACTTTAGCCCTAAATAATTCTTGGATACAGTTTGAAAGTAGTATTTAGGCAACTGTGAATATTTACTGTCCTTACTTGGAGGATTTTCTAAAACTTAGTATCACAGACTTCATAAACTTTACTTAACAACAACAAAAATACAAATAGAATATTTTCTTACTCAAGAAAGGGAAAGATCTTACATCCTGAGTGAGGTATCCCAGAAGCAGAAAAGCACACATGGTATATACTCACTCATAAGTGGATTTTAGATATATAATATAGGACAAATATACTAAAATCTCTATACCTAAGGAAGCTTATCAAGAAAGAGGACCCTGGTAAGATTCTCAATCTTCATTCAGAAAAGCAAAGGACACGGACATCAGAAGAGGGAGAAAACAGGGAACAGGAGAGGAGCCTATCACAGAGGGCCTCAGAAAGATTCTACCCAGCAGAGTATCAAAGCAGATAGTGAAAATCATAGCCAAACTTTGGGCAGAGTGCAGGGAATCTTATGAAAGAAGGGGGAGATAGAAAGACCTGGAGGGAACAGGAACTCCAAAAGGAGAGCAACAGAACCAAAAAATCTGGGCACAGGGGTCTTTTCTGAGACTGATGTCCCGAACAAGGTACATGCATGGAGATAACCTAGAACCCCTACACAGAAGTAGCCCATGGCAGCTCAGTGTCCAAGAAGGTTTCCCAATAATAGGACCAGGGACTGTCTCTAACATGAACTCATGGGTTGACTCTTTGATCACCTCCACCTGAAGGGGGAGCAGCCTTACCAGTCCACAGAGGAAGACAAGCCAGTCCTGATATACTAGGGTCAGGTGGAAGCGAGGAGGACCTCCCCTATCATTGGATTGGGGGAGGAGCATAGGAGAAGAGAGAGGGAGGGTGGGATTAGGTGGGGATGGGAGAGGGGGCTACAGCTGGGATACAAAGTAAATAAACCAATTAATATAAATAAATAAATAAATAAATAAATAAATAAATAACAAAGCAAAAAAAAATAACAAAGGGAAAGATTTTAACCCAAATTATTTACTAAGTACTCTTTATTGCACCTGACTCAAGAAGAAAGGATTTCTTTTTGTTTTGTTTTCATTTTTGGTCTTTACTGATGCTGTTTTTTCCTTCACTGTGTTGAGTGTTAGGGATGTAGCTAATTATGGAGACTCAGTGTTTGCCAGCTTCTGAGTCTGGTGAACATCCTCTTACATTTGTGAACAGGTATGTGCCACCCATGGACAAGCTTCATGGGACAACAGAAGCTGAGGGATGTCTTTCGGGCCAATAAAGCTTTTCAGGCTGTTTGGAGTCTACGAAGGAGGGCCATCGGAAAACAACACACTCTGGGCCCTATTTCTTGGGGACAACATGATTCATGTAGTTCCAGCATTGAAAGAAATCCAGTAACAAGGTGCTGGCTCTTTTGGCCCCATTCCAGGATACCAACACGCCTAATACCTGGCTTTTGAGGAAGTTTCAGGTAGAGAACAGGGATGTCCATCCAAGAGAATGGGGGCCATCGAAGGCAACCCTTTTACCTACTCCACAAGATTGTCTTGCTTATATGTTTTTTTTGCCTGTGTGTTTTAAGGTGTTGTCTTATTTCATATTTTTGTTTGTAATATAATATTGTATTTTTGTAGGTATTTGCAAAAACGATTTTTGCATTCCTTTGTCCCATAATTTTCTTTTTGTTTGTTCCTTAGAATATCATTATGTAATTTAAATAAGAATTTACTGATGCCTGTCTGTTTTCACTGTTTTTTAGTGGACGGTGTCATGAAGCATGTCATACTGCAGGAGAATCCTGTCCCTGACTCCAGCATCTGCAATCAGATGGATTTAAGCTAAATAGCTCCTCTTTGCAGAGATTACACGTCAGACCATACCATTAGTACCCTTGAGTGCAGCGTTAAAACTATACTAAAAACTACTGGTAACATTTCTGACTTTCAGGCTTACTAAATGACCCGGCTTTTCATTGTATTTCACTTTTGCTGCATTTATTTTCTCTTCTGCAGGAAATAATGTCCCATTTTCTGTAGTTAAAATATGGATCCAAAAGGTATACATGCATGGTGTGTCCTGGCCCATATATACCTTCAGTGTTAACTTTGCGCTCATACCTCTGCTTTGTGAGTAATCTTGCTACCTAGTCACATGACACAGCCTGCTGTCTGCCTCTGTTTCCCTGGATAGGAAGACTTCTGCTTCCAGACCTAGTGCCTTTAAGCTAATCATCAGGGAAAACCCTAAAGATTCATTTGAAGGACTTCAGGTGAAGGAAGTCTTTATTTTTATAACCCACTAAGATATGAATATTTGTAGGCAAATGTTGACTCTGTTAATTTATGTTCTGTGCCTAAGGCATATCATATTAACCTGAATTTACATGTCAGTAGGCCATCAGAGCACAGTGACCTCCTGACATTTCTACCAGAAGCATGAAGGTCTGTGTAGTGAAAGGCTGATGCCAACTAAGAATCAGGTTAATGAGAATGAGTGATAATATATTTGTTTAAATATATATTTGTTTAAATTCCATGCTTTCTTCTGTGATATTTATTAAAGAATAATTGTAAGATCTATAAAGACATGATGTGGCCAATGAAATTATGAAATAAAAATATTTAAGTTCTGTACTTGGGAAGTTCAAGCATGCAGCCTTCATGTGATTGAAAGGCAAGAGGTGCACAGATCGCCATTTGTTAGACTTGTTTTATGACATTGTGGCTTGTTTTCTTACTGTATAATGAGCAAAGATGCAAAAATGCAAGGGTGCAAGGATGCTACTGCTATAGATGCTAAGACTTTATAGTGCCAACACCTGGACTCTGCCATAGAATTTATAGATTGTAAATGCCAGTCAGGAATCTCGGTGAATTAGGACAGGTCACAGGCATAAAAGAAAACTGAGCCATTGGCTCGTCTCCAACAAGGTATTTAATACTGTGTCACACATGTTCTTTTTAAAGAGTTAGAGATATAATATAGGTCTTAGGATACCTGAAGAATTACTTTTCTGTTGTCCAAAAATATTTGCTATCTAGGCAAGGCATGTAATTGTATCAGCTCAATTTTCTTCATTTAGAGATTATTGATATTTTCTTCATAAATGATAGTGAAGTCAGTAAGTTGAATTTTAGAAATAATTTTTAGTTTTTCTTGGTAATTACTCTTTCTAACATAGGACATATGTCTAACAGCTGAATGGAGAGAGGGGCAGCACACACTATCCTTCACTACAGGAAGCCTTCATCACATTAGCATGGACATCACATTCTCTTCCTTCAAGACCTAGAATGTGGCTTGTGCAAAAAGAAGACTTGCTTTCAGGGGGCAGTGCTGTATTTATAACTATTTGGCATGCTTCCCTGCTCCAGAGGCCCATGTAACAGAAATATATTCCTAGGTTGGGACAAGTAGGATGCTTTTGCCAGCTGTGAGCTGCCCCTGCCATTCCAAAGCCACGTGCATGGCTGCGGCCTGTCTCAAGGGTATGATGATGTGCTCAGTTTTCCTCCAAGGCCACACATGTCATAGGCACTAAATGATGAGCTGAATCTCCTGAATGTGATTAAAAAGAGGAAAATAGGAAACAGGATGCTAATAAGAAGCTAGGAAATGGCTATTAAAAATACATCTAAGCATTTTGCTTAGGTTATGGATAGTAATGTAGAGGTGTGTTTTCTGTAACTTACAGCTTAAATTAAAAACATGATGTTGAATGTATCTTCCAAATGTTATGGTCAAATTACTAAAACATAAGAGAAGCCATCAAATGCAGAAAGGTGACCAATGTATGCAAGCTGCAGTCTTAATTCTAATTCTGAAGCTGATACGGGTTACATATATCATTATAGAAGGTCTTTATGACAAGTTACATGTTTTGGGAATATCTGTAAATGGCTCTTTGTATTGAGTTTGTATTACAATTATATTTGGCATGTGATTTATTAGCTTTCCAATATATTATGAATCCACATGTAATACACTCTGCATTGTCTT
Source organism: Pachyuromys duprasi (assembly GCA_028658305.1). NCBI lineage: Eukaryota > Metazoa > Chordata > Mammalia > Rodentia > Muridae > Pachyuromys > Pachyuromys duprasi. Next base: position 34,206,849 of record CM053758.1, on the reverse strand, counting down.
TGGATATATGAATATACATCTTTCTATAAAAATGTTCCCCCAAGCCATCTTTTTAAATAAAATGCCTCTACTCCATCATAAATAAATTGACAATTGTCTTTGTAGTTAGGGAGTATTTCCATTTTTCTCGGATTAATAATGGATAGCTAGCTAATGGCTGTTTGGAGAGGGCATTTTTTTTGCCTCATCCTGTAAAGAAGAACTCTAATTATATTGTTATTATACTTGCCTTTTATATAAAAGCTCTGTGCCTCATCCCCAGGATCCTGGGAAGCTGACCTGACATGTGAATTGATTTGTTATCCAAAAATTTTACTTAGTTTTACTGATAAGAATTATACTGTGTTATTGGAAGATGAAAGGTCGATTTTGAATAAAATATATAATTTAACAGATTGGCAAGAGTTAGGCAGATGTGCCTACCTCCTTTTTTGAGAGAAAAAATACTGCATTTTGATTCTATGGATCTCCCCCAGATCAACCTCCATTTCCGTATGCACTCAACATCATAGCCTTTCCTTCACCCCCTTTTTCCTGCTAACCATGAAGCTGAATTTGTGCTACCCAAATACTCTCGGTTGTGGGGACTTCCCTGGAGGGTGGTTGACCTACCAAATGTCACACCTGCCTCTTCCTCTCTAACATCTGTCCAATGCCATTGGCTAGGGGTGGCACTTTGTGCTCACACCTCACACCATGCTTGGATTTTGTCTCGCTTGAGCTTGCGCATACTGTCACAGCAGCTGTGAGCTCGTACATGTCACTTCCCCCCTCTGTCCAGAAAATAGTTTCCTGGTCCTCAACACCACCCCTTACTCTTACAATTGCTCTACCCCTCTTCCAGGGTGATCCATGAATGTGAGGGGATGGGTGAAAAAAACACCCTATTTAGAGCTGAGGATTTTATAGTCTGTTATTCTCAGAATGTCAACCAGTTACCAGCTGCAAAACTCTTTATTAATCACCACCTAACTTCTTTTTCTAAGTAAACACCTCAAATTCTCTCCCACACTACACACAAACACACATACCAGACGCTGTTACCTGACTCATATATAGAGAGATAATAAGTTAATAGGTAATGAGGCCATATACATTAATTTTCTAAAGCTAACATAAACTTACCTATAAAAGCCACTTGTGTGTATAGCAGGCTTTTGAAACTAGTTTTGTTTTTGTTGCAGAAAATTTTTGTCACCAACCTGAGCTCTCAGTTCTCCTTCATTGTGGCTTTTTACTACACTGTTCTTCCTTTTATGGTTTATTTTGCAAACAAGACTACTACAGTTTAAGAACTAAATACACATACACTCCTTTACCTGACTGTGACACTTACATTAGACATTGAAGAGCACTAGCTGCTTTAGTGGTACTACCTTTAACTTGTGTGTTATTTTAAGGAAAGAAAGAGAAATTTCCTTCTTAGTGACATATTGTCAGAAACTCTGAAATGAGGATTGCAACCTGGGAAATATTTCTTATAATGCTCCTTCCTTTGAGTTACATTGGTGGGTAGCAGTTTCTGTTCATTTATCCTGCATCTATTCTTTTGGCTAACCACAAAGCAATAGCTATTGAAGGCAGCAAAGAATTGCCACAGCAAATGTATTGATGGTAAAAATTAAAAATTAATCCTGGAAATGCTTGCTTCTAGCTGTCAGTTACTTGGTTGCTTTTCCTATCTTTTCCCATGAAGGGGCTATACCAATCCCCCACCCCCACCCCACCCCATACTTCATCAGGACTCTAAACAGCTGTACTGCCACGTGGCTGTGACCTTGTCTCTGCTTGCTTACCTGGATGCTGCTCTCCATAGGGTTGTAGGAACACTCAGACCTTCAACCCTTTATCTTTGTCCTATAATCTTTCCTTGGATGTTACCCTAGCCGAGAAACTGATGCCAGACGTCTTGAGACTTGACATTTCAGTAAGAGCCATCTCTATTTGGTCATGTCCTTCTGGGTGCAGTCCCATCTTTTCATATCCCTTTTGGGACAGATCAGCTAGCAACTAGTCCCCATTGTCAGTTTTTAATTTGTCCTTAGACACACTTGAAAGAGCACAATGGAAATCATATAAATCTAACAGTCTTCCAGGTCCCCCAAGTATATCATATCGTAACCTTATCACTCTTGAGTTGTTCTGCTTTACTAAGGTATTTTTATAGGATAACTTAGGTAGAGCTGATCTAATCACGCAAGTCTTAAGAACTGCAGACTTGTCCACCCTCTAGTCAAAGGAAGAGATGTAAAGAGATCGGTCTGAGTAATATCATGCCATGTTGCTGCCATGAGCCAAGGATTTCAGGTTGTGTCTGGAAGGTAGAAAAGGCAATAAATGGATTCTCTCCTGATGTGTGCAGGAAGCACAGCTTTAAGGACACTTTAGCTTAAGGTCAGCAAGGCCACACTGCATTTCTGAAAATAGAACTACCAAATGATAACTCATGCTCTAATGGGATTCATATTTCTTTCTTAAGCTACACTTATTTATAATTAAATTTCCATTAATAAAAGAAAAATTTAGTTCTGTTTCTCTCCTTGTGGAGCTCCTGTCCCCTCCAAATCTTTCATCTCTCCATTCTTTCATTAGAGTCCCTGCACTCTGCCTAAAGTTTGACTGAGTCTGCTTCGATACCCTGCTGGGTAGTCTTTTAGAGGCGCTCTGTGGCAACAGAACCAAAAATATGGACAAAGAGGTCTTTTCTGAGACTGATACTCCAACCAAGGACCATGCATGGGGATAACCTGGAATCCCTGCATGGATATAGCCCATGGCCCCAGAGTTTTTAAGTGGGTTCCCCAGTAATGGGAACACGGACTGTATTTGACATGAACTCAATGGCTGGCTCTTTGGTCACATCCCCCTGAGGTGGGAACAGCCTTACCAGGCCACAGAGGAAGACAATGCAGCCAGTCCTGATGAATCAGAGGGCTAGGATCAGAGGGAAGGGGAGGAGGACCTCCCCTATCAGTGGATTTGGGGAGGGGCATGAGAGGAAATGAGGAAGGGAGAGTGGGGTTGGGAGGGGCCAAGGGAGGAGCTACAGCTGGGATACAGAGTGAATAAACTGTAATTAATAAAAAAGAATTTTAAAGAAAAAATGTAAACACGGGAGAAAGTTTTAAAGGAAGAGTGTCAATAATACATTTTAATTGATGAAGTAAAGACTGAGTTACTAAGTGTCATATGTTTCAAAAGACAGTAGAGTTATTGTGCTACGCTCATCTTTCCTAGCACAAAAGCTGTAGGGTTTATTTTCAGTTTTGCACTAACAGGCTTTTCTAGAACCACAACTTCCCAGTGTCACTAACCTACACCATGCCTGCTAAAAAGTTCCCTGTGAACAGGCTGGGTGTTTGATTGCATGGGTCATATGTCATACAAATACTTTGTGAGATTCTGGAGAAAGGAAGATAATTCTTTTTTACTGGAAAGTAGTAAGATAATAAGTTAACTCCACCATTTAAAAATTTCGTGGTGATACTTAAGGTCCTTCCCGTGGTCAAGTCCACACTCTTTGATACTAAGAACAAACACCACACATTCCCCTTCCAGACATGAAGATATTCTACACAGCCATAACTTGACACTCCTCATATTTGCTGGGAAATTAGTAGTTTGAAGATTAACTTTATTTTAGGACGAAGCACTGATACACAGACAGATCATGTGTGGGGTTTTTTAATTCTTTTGTTTTTAATTTGTAAATCAGTGTGGACAATATCTTGCTGTTCATTGGTATAAAACAGCCCTGTCCTGGGTATACAAGCCTGTAATATCAGTGAATTTACTACAGTGAATTTACTTCATGAGACAGCATAGTAGAATAGGACTAACTAAAGATACATATTTTTAATAGGAAAACACTTGAAATAAACAAAATCACGAAGTTAATGAACATTTTGACTGTGCAGTCCACACATCACAACGTGAATGCACGCTGGCTTATGTGTGCAGATAACAGTAAGTGATCATCCTAAGACAGCTATGGTGTGCGTGAAAGGTGCCTGCTATTCCTAAGGGGCTGCACAGGCAACAACCAAAAGTACCCCAGAGGCTGGTTTGGTCAGGGATCAGAGATGAACTTTAAGGCAATCTTCCACGTGAATGTGAACATCTCTGAAGTGGCCTTTCCAGTTAAGTATTATGGCTATGAGGACTCTGTACTGTAAGTGCTGTCGGACAATTTTAGTAGCACATTATCACATTGTCATTTTGTAAAAAATAGCTATAAAATCCCACCATTATAAAAGTGTCTGGGGTGCTTTAGCTCTTAGACATACAGCAGGCACTTTCTGTTGACCTACCCCATTGATGTAAATACAATCACCTATGCATGTTCACCTTCTATGGCTATACCTAGAACTGAGTTCCTACTAAGGTTTGTTCTAAATACTATGTTCACATATTGAGAAATATGTATTGAGAAATACAATTTATCTGACTTCATTCTGAGTTTAGAATTTTTCCCCTTAGGCGAAGTTCTACAGATGCATTAAAAATAAATAGTGCTACCATTTTAGTATTTTCCAGTCTGATGACATGTGTGGATTTCAGAGCATGTGCACTACACTGACTACACTGTAGAATGGATGTAGCCCATTAAATGAGCCTTTTAGAGACCGGTTTCATTTAATTTCCTTCTTAGCCTTGTAGCTAGCAGAGACCACCAGGTAATTATCTGGGTTCATGTCCTTCAGGGTTGGGGATTTGCTTTGGACAGGGGATGTCTTGCCATCCACTCGGGAGATCTGCAGCACCCGGCAGGGGTCATGCTTGAGCAGATAGCCTGCGAAGGTCTCCCAGCCTCCTCCCACACGGACCATCACGTGCTTGTTGTGCAGCATCTGGAAGGAAAGACCAGTAAAGTGGTCAGGTTTTGAGAGTTTGCATCAGACCTCAGAGCAACCCCCAGTCTAGCGAAATTAGCTTTGTTTGCCTTATTACCATGGCCCTTGTGTATCCATGTGTCACCGTGTCTGCTTGGGACAAGGCTTGTGAACGAAACCTTGTGTGCAGACAGGTCTCAGGAAAAATCTGGCATCGAACTTCCATGTGGCACAGAGCATCTATGTCTACTTCTCTGGCTGGATGCATATGAAAGCTTTTCTGTGTTATATAGTGGACCACTAACACTCATCACTGCCTTACTCTCACATCAGTGTTCCATCCTTCCCACTGGGCCATTTCCCTCTTAACCAGAACTTAAGAGACCAAGTTTCTGGTATTGAGTTAATGTTAATAAATGATGTTAGCAGCTATCCACATAATTGTAGCAAAATACAAGTGAAAATGCACTCAGGAAAAAAAAAAGATATTCTAGTCATTGAGCCTTTCAAGGAGAGGTATACTTACTTTTAATTGACACTAGTCTTCCCAATTACTTCAGAATACATTCACACACACACACGCACGCACTTGCACTCACACGCACATGTACGCAGACAGACACAATCCAACAAAGACAACAGAAGCTTACCTCCAGGCCAGGGAGCCATGCAGAGCTCCAGCCTGTCCCTCTCCAAGGCAACACTCACAGGAAGGTGCCACCTGGAGATATGGTGCTGGGGACTGAACACAGCACATCCTGGATGCTAGGCAGCTCTACAGACTGAACTGCATCCCCAGCCCCAAGAGAGCTTTTAACTCTGGGAGAAATTGAGAAGTCCTTTTCAGCCTTGAGCATTCTCATCGCAAAAACACACTCTGAAGGCTCCCTAACCAATCTGCAGAAGTTTGCAAAATGCAAATATGAAGGACAGTCCACTGAGCACGGAGAACACAGGACATAAACTGTTCACCTCGTCTTCTGCAGCCTCTGCCGATGGGGAGCTCAGCACAATACTGTGGCCACAGGCAAAACCTGAGGATTACCAGGGAATACCCTTGCAACTCTGGCTTGGTCAGCGTAAATGACTGGACATGACGCTGTGAGGAACCTGGGGCCACAAGTCCAGCTTCAGCAGAGGAAAGTGGTATTAGTGACACACAGTTGAAACAGCCAGTTGTATGTTTTCTAGATTCTATTGTAGCCCATTGTGAGGTTTGGGGGCAGGGAGCCACCGGTATTTCCTCAGTTTGAAATCTGAACCTCCATTCCTGGCAGACCTTGATCTTTGCTTTTTATTACATTCTGAAGACAGTCATAAAAGAAGTCACTCTAATGAAGAGCTTACTGGCCATCCTTCTCCTCATAAACCATTAAAGGAAATAGTGAACAGATGCTACCATGCGTGTCTACATTTATTCATTCTTAACACAAAATTAGAAAAAGATCCTTCCCTTTTAGAAATAGCTAAGATTAACTGCTTATAAAATATTTGTATTTCTAGTCAGACGCTGAGATACACTTGAACCACCCCAAGAATCAGGGCATTGGTAACAGAGGTTAATAGTGTAATTTGTTTTCTCAAAAAAAATTCCCATGCTTTTTTTAAATTATTCTCAGAACTGTGACATGCTTCTCTTTTCACTAGAAACAAGCTTTTGTTATTTTGTGTTGTTTTTGTTGTTATTGTTGGTGTTGGTGGTGATGGTGTGTGTGTGTTTGTATATGTGTGTTTGTGTGCGTGGTTTTTCTCTTCTGCCCCTAACCTAAGCAATATTACAAGTAACAGTAACAAAATGTATGCATAAGCAAAGAGCGTCAGCTCTGAAAGCTTCCTTGAGGAATTTATCAGAGCTCTAAGCACTTCGAGCCCTGGACACACATGTCATCTCTAGCATTTCATGCTTTAAAGCATGCTGACTCCACACTGAAGTGTGGAGAGGAGAGCTGAGCGCATTATCTTCTCTCATGCCTCCCTTTCACCATGCCTAGGAATTAGCAGGGCATCTCACAACACTTATTAGGTTTCTATGGAAACCTTGGCCATCACATATCTCAAACACTTTGAGAGATAAGAGGCTCAGGACTGTCTAATGGGAAGCATTCTTGCATTTAGACCTCACTTTAATGTCCTATGAAGTCTATGGTATTAGAGTTTCAGGTATGGGACTGAGCTATTAAGGTCACAGTGATGGATATCTGAATCCAGATCTAAATCCCATGCCCCTTTAACTATGTGCATATTTTCCAAAGACAGTCTTGCACCACAACATCTCCATGAACAAAATTATATTTAACCTAAAAGTAAATTCACTTGCTATAAGCCCAATTATTCTGAACTTTCTGCACCTGGGAAATCTAGCCTAGTCCTTTGATGGATTCAATATATGATGCCATTGTTGAGAGGTGATAAAATACAGGAGATGGACCTTTTAGAAGAGGTGGGCCACTAGGGAGCACTTTCATATTCCCTCTCTGCCTTCTGTCCACCATGAAGTGAGCAGTCTTTGCCACACACTCCTCTTCACAAGGCCTCAGGTTCAACAAATCCAAGGACTACTGACTGAAACCTCTCAAGCTCTGAGGTGGAATAAGCCCTGCTATATGTTTTTCCTTTGCTGTTTGCTCATGTGATGGAAGGGCAGCTGGAACACGTTCCCTTTATAACACCTGAGTGTTGGAATCACATATCCATAATCTCTCAGCATTGCCCATTGCATTCTCACATGATGTTCTCACTTTGCTCAAGAAATGGTACCTTACCAGAATTCTATTTTACAGAGAGGAAAGCTGAGGCTTTTAGAAGTTAAAAAAAAAAGTTTTATAAAGTCATAATGAAAACAGTGAGCAGCAGCAGGAACACAAGCTCTCTTTCCTAACCTCATTCAGTGTTTCCGCAGTCTGGACTTCGTTTTTCATGCCTTCTAGGCATCAGCCACTGGGGGTGAGACCATCACAGGCATCACCGTTACCAGAAATATCAAAGAGAGCTGATTAACAGCTCACTTAAAATAAGTTATAGATACACCCTAATGAACCAAAGTTTAATTTCAGAAGACTGTCTGGCTATGGTTCTAATCATTCAGAAACAAGTGTTCAAGTATAGTGACAGGATATCTCATGCGTCTGCCCTTCCAAGGCACCCAGATCACTCTTGATATATATGCACCAAGAGTGCAGAAAGAAGGCTTCTCTCTACCAAGCCCGCAGAGAGAGGCAGGGGTCATATTATGTATAGTTACCAAGAACAAAAACGCTCTCCTCCCTCTTCTCGGAAACATTAGTCAGTGCAACTCAACTTTTCATTTAAAAGGGAAAGTCTATATTTATGTAGCTCATAGATAATGTGTTTTGCTAAGTGACAAAAACAGATAAAACATGTAGAAAAGTATCGGGTTTACTGGTAACGTACTTGTGCTTCAAGGTGAGCATGCTATGTGTCATAAGCAAGGAAAATCACCTCAGGAAAAAATGAAGAAATACTAAGTAGGAAACAGTTTTGAATGAGCAAAATTTAACATTAAGGGCTTCATGCTCATATTAGACTTGTGACATCCCTGGCAGAGGTCTGCAAGAATGGCCATGTATGCCCCAGATCAAAATCCCCATGAAAAGCTTCAAGTTCCTTCTCCATTCTGGGTTAATTCTGCCCAATGTGTTTTGTTCTAGCTCTGTTCCTGCTGGTCCCTACCAGCATCAAGAGCAGCCGGAGTACAGGTCAAGTACCTGGAGCCTTTCCTTCAGGGTACTCTCACGGTTGCTCTCCCTAGTCCACACTCTGCCCTCAGACATGAGAGTCTTTCCAGAAGGAGCATGTCTTTACTTCACTGTGTCACTTGAACCTCTGAGAGTGATTCTTCATTGTCGGCTGTGGTCCCACCTGAGACCAGGACTCATCCTCCTCAAAGCAGCAGGGTTGAAGCCAGGCAGGGATGAGGTGACAACAATGGTTCAGGCAGATTTGTCTTCTCCAGGGTGACAGAGGCTTATAGACCTTGAATAATCCTCTGCCCATTACTGTGCCTCCTTCCCCTGGTCCCCGCCTGCTGTATCTGGCACATGAATCACCTGAGGGGCCAACTGCCAGTTCTTTCATCTGTTGTTGATTATTAACATTTATTATTGATTTATCTGGAGTTAAACAGCAGTGATTCCTAAACCAGCTGTATACCCAAATCACCACACAGAGATTAGGATTTATTTAATTAACCTAGAGCACAATGCTGGGCAATGATTACTTTGTCCTAAACCTCCAAGCCCATATAGTTTCCTACCATTCAGATTTCATCAATTATACTTGCATTTAGTCATTATCTTAGGTTCGGTTCATCTCTCCTCATGGTGCCAAGACCTTTCCTGCTGATCTCTGCTCTCCTACTCCTCCCACTCACTTCCTTCTCCTCCCCTCCTAACCAGGATATCCCACCCTATTCTCTCCCTTGCACAGCATTGGTTGGTTGTTTAATTGAAAATACAGAGAACAAATGGTGGCATGTTAACACAAATTTGAGACAGGTGATGCTTAGAATAAACATCACAATGCAATGTCTGGATTGAAACCAGACAGTGGGGTAGAGAAATCAGCATTTGAATGAACAAGGGTAAATTGTATTCATTCCATAAGAACATTATGCCAACATTCACCCTTTCACACTGTTTCAAACTATCATAGCACTACAGGTCAGAGGTCCACCTGTCTTTGTCAGAACCTAAGCTAAAATCTCCTAAATTATTTTGCAATATTCAAAACTTCACACACTTTTCTACATATACATAACTGCTCTACATTTTCAAAGAGAAATAAAGTCCATTCGTTCCTTTGGTCGTTTAACAAATACTGTCTGAAAGCCCTTGGGGCTCTTCACAGCATTAGGCTTATGGTGCTTATCAAATGCATTTTAAATGAATATTCGCAAAATAATGCTTATCCTATGAATTAACAATATTAATTCTTAATACTGTTCCATCCAACTGCCTGTTTGAGATATATCTGTATTATTCATAGAATGACGAAAAGAGTAGGATGAAATGATTTGTGTCCAACCTTTAGAAAGTCTGGGTGTGAATACTGCACACCATTCTGTGTAGAGAACATCACTGAGAGAAAGAAATTTGGAGTCTGAAAGCGAAGCTAAGGGAGAACTGCACAGAGAAGTAGGTGGATCTAGAGAGCTATGGGTGGAAAAAGAGAAGATTGAGAGGGTGAGTAAGAAGCATCATGATTGGCTGCAGAGAGAATGAAGTCACTTCTTTGGGATGATCCTTCATGAATCTTTCTTACTTTCAATGCAATTTTTAATGGCAAACAGTAACAGTACATTGCCCAGCAAAGTTTCCACAAAGCTGATCTCCTTGATGCTTAAGTGGGCAGGTGTCATTTAGCCTGCCCCTCCGTGGCTTTCATTAAGCCTTTCTCTTCTAAATGGATCTAGATGCTCTCATTTCAACACTGCCCGGTAACTGCTCTCCATTGGAGTCGGAGGCAACTGTCTGACAGAACTGCCTACAGGAACTGGGTCACAAGTTTAGCTTCCAAGATACTGTATGCTTCCTAACACCTAGTCAACCCTGTTCATGTATTTTTACAAGGGATCATAATGTGAGCACAAATATTGTTTTTAGAAGACAGTAATCTGCTCTCCAGAGAGCAACATTACATTAATTTATAGGATTGCAAAAGCTATCATAGTTTCCTATCACTCTGCAATAGCATATGTTACAATTAGACAACTGGGAATTCAGCTGTCTGCCTCAGGTTTCCTGACACAGTCAAGGATAAGATAACAGATGTTCAGCAGATGGTATGAAGCCAGGATTTTCAAAATAAGTGATAAGGTCATAAGTCTGCAGAGCAAACTAAGGTATCAGTGACAAAGTGTGGTGTTTGCCATGTTCCTTGCCAGAAGTGAGGATTTCATATTACGTTTTCATATAATAGCTTATCACAGCACAGATGAACAGGCCCATGAAATCATCCCTCTATGTTGATACCTCCATTAACTCCCCAGCATGTCTTTGACACACCCTACCCTTTCTGTAATAAGCTTCAGAGAGATGAGTGACAGGAAACAGAAAAGTTATCATTTGCTCAGTCTTTACCAATAGTGCCAAGTTGTAACCACCAGTAACTGTATAATTCTTGGCAATTGCAAACATTCTCTCTGTGCCTCATTTTTCTTCTGAACAATGGACACTTCCTTCTAGAGTCACTGAGACAGAGATATTGATGGGTAAACTTGAAGACACCATATGTGGAACACAGATAGTACTTAACCATTGTGGAAAGTTTAATATTTTGCTCTGGCAACTACAGAATCAATACTGAGTTGTTTCGTTCTGTTATCACCAGGTCTCCACATTGGCAAGCTGGTATAACTGTTACCTCTATCTGGAGATAATTGGAGCCTCAGCATGACTCAAGGACTCACACAGTCTCAGCCTCTGATGACCAGTGGTGTGGCCCACCTCTTTGGGGTAATGCAGCCCCCATGCCTTTATTCTATGCTGAATTACTAGAGTGCTCCAAATGATGAGAGCCAGTTCTCAAACAGGAACAGGCCTTGTCTCACAAAGATTCTGTAGCCTTGAAGAAAATGTTTCTGGCCTGTTGTTATTGTTATTTCTTTCTGAGGAAAAAAATGTAAATTTCTGAGGCTCATTTTAGAGACATATGACTTCAGAAGTTTCTCTCTGGAAGCAAGTATGAGACAAGCAGCTCATATAAGACATACAAGGGATGAATTGCAGAATGTTCTAGCTGTACCTGCTGGAGACTGTGTGGGAGCATTAGCACCAGCTCCTGTCCCTATGTGAGGTATCCTGTTACCCAGCTCTGCCCCAGATGCAATTAACAGGCTTAGCTGCAATCTAATTACCAGAGACAGAGAAGATAATGTCATAATAAATATTTTATAGGATTGTCAGCACGGTGAAAGCAACGAGGTGGAAAACATTTCTGCTGGAAGGAGGAAGATTGTATAGAGGAAGGATTTGTATCCAGTTTATTCCAGAGAAGAGGAATTCAGCTGCTGCAAAAAATAAAAATAAAAATGTATTCAAGAAATGGAGCTAGGCTTTAGCAGCCACACAAACATATGTACACATAGCCCCCCCCCACACACACAAAATAGACCCTGGATAACAGTAGGTTTTGCTGATTCAATCCCAACTCCATAAATTCTTCTAAACCCAGTGTAAGCCAGGGAAGAGCCACAGTTCAGTGCTGAGCAATGCTGCTGCCCAGAATGGCACCCAGTGATGTCCTGCTGGCTCTTGAATGATAACAGCAGAGTCTGTGGTGCAGATACTCTAAAAACACTATGAACTTGCCAGTGACTTAAGTAGAGGGAGTCACCAAAACGGGAAATTGAATATTTCTGAATGCATCCAACACTTCCCTCTGACAAAATGTTTAAAAGCACCCTTCTGTTCCATGATCCATCCAAATGATGACAATGGATAAATTCATTTACTCATTAAAAAATATAAGGCTGCAAGGAAAAGAAAAAACTTTGGGAGGATAAAATTGAAATGTAGGCAGTAGTAGAGTGTTTGTCCAGTGTGTAAAAAGCCCAATCCACTATCAGAACTGCAAGAATTATTGAATTGGAAAGGAATGAAAAGGAGTTTGCTACACACCCACAGGGGAGGGTTTTTTAAAGGAGGGTTTTTCATTCCTAGAAACTGCAGAAACTTTGGTTTTAGAAATGTCTGGTAGCTCCATCAGATGGAGGGATATGTGGTTGAAAAGACAACAGTATGCCAGTCTGTGGAGGGGCTGTTGGGTCCCGCAGACTAGGTGTACTCCTCCAGAGCAGGAGGGAGAAGGGCAGCATCTGCAGAAATGGAACCAGAGTGACTCCAGCCCAGGGGAGGACAGGACACAGGATGAAAGGTGGACTGGGGGTAAGAGAAATGAAGCCACGTGCTCACTGTCAGCCCAGACAATGATGATGTGGACCTTTACTGCTTAGTGCGTTACAAAGTTTTTCACATAGACTGCTGGAGCGAAAATGCCAGCTCCACAGCTGTGCCCCTCTCAGGCCAAACCTGCCTGGTTCATCATGATCACCTCTGTGTCCCTCAGCATTCTCTCAACTGGGCAATTAAAGTAAAGATACAACATCTAGTGAACTCACTACTAACTAATGATGATACTGGACTCTGTAACAAACTTTCGTTCTGCATAATGAAGCAATATAGCCACATAACTGAAAACACATTTACTAATAGTTTAATGGAATTTATAGTTAAAACATCATTTCTGATACTGCTCAAGGTTATTTTAAATATTATTCATCATCTGAATTTTCCCACCAGCACAAAGACCATCTCAGCACCCTCAGGTAAGTCCACGGGATATAGAGTCCCCTTTTACCCTCCCATTTTCTCTAAGCCACATCTTACTTTGCACCCCTGGCCCTCTCTTCCACCCACCTTCTTTCCGAGACTAGGATTCCTATTTCTCCATATTTATTAAATAAACTATGGTTTCTTTAATCCTATTAGGCACCAAACAAGCTTTCTCAGTGTCAAAGTTTTCTATCTCTAAATCATTTTCAGCCTAGAATAAACTCTTTGGCAAATTCTTCCAAAGCTTTTCAAAGTCACTAGATAGCTCATGAGTGTAGAAGAATTTGGAATACATAGGAAAACAATTCCTTTACGCATATGGCCTTTCAAAAGTACCTTTAATTTATTTTTTACATTTCCTATGCAGCTGTAAAACCTATGAGCCATAACAATGACCAAAACAACAGGATATATCCATGGATGATGGTGCTCATATCTTAGGTGTAATTGGTAGCTGTCTAATTGTAATTAGGAGGGAAACCATGCCTGCCAATGTAAACTTAGTCAACTACATGTAGCTGGTAGGTAGAATCTACTGATGCCAGTTTTCTAAACTATATAATTCCCAACTGCATTCAAAATACTTCACCTGTTACCTAGAGAGAAGTGTGTCTCTCAACCCTCATCAGCAACACATGCTAGAGAGGATGTGGAGAAAGGGGAAACCCTCCTCCATTATTGCTGGGAATGTAAACTATACAATCACTTTGGAAATCAATCTGGTGCTTTCTCAGATAATTGGGAATAGCAATTCTTCAAGATCCAGCTGTACCACTCCTAGGCCTATACCCAAAAGATGATCAAGTACAACAAGGACATTTGCTCAACCATGTTCGGAGAAGCTTTATTTGTAATAACCAGAACCTAGAAACAAACCAGATGTCCCTCAACGAAGGAATGGATACAGAAATTGTGGTACTTTTACACAATGGAATACTACTCAGCAATTAAAAAGGAGGAAATCATGAAATTTGCAGGCAAATAGTGGGATCTAGAAAAGATCGTCCTGAGTGATGTATCCCAGGAGCAGAAAGACACATACTGTATATACTCACTTATAAGTGGATACTAGACATATAAAATAGGATAAACATACTAAAATCTGTACACCTAAAGAAGTTAAACAAGGAGGAGGATCCTGGGTAAGATGATCAACCCTCACTTAGAAAAGGACTATTGGGATGGACATTGGAAGTAGGAGAAAACAAGTAATAAGACAGGAGCCTACCATAGAGGGCTTCTGAAAGACTCTGCCTAGCAGTATATCAAAGCAGATGCTGAGAATCATAGCGAAATTTTGGGCAGAGTTCAGGGAATCTTATGAAAGAAGGGAGAGATGAAAGACCTGGAGGGGACAGGAGCTCCACAAGGAGAGCAACAGAACCAAAAAATCTGGGCACAGGAGTCTTTTCTGAGACTGATTCTCCAACCAAGGACTATGAATAAGATAACTTAGAACCCTGCACAGAAGTAGCCCAAGGCAGCTCAGTCTCCAAGTGGGTTCCCTAGTAATGGGAACGGGGACTGTCTGTGACATGAACTCAGTGGCTGGCTCTTTGATCACCTCACCCTGACGGGGGAGCAGTCTTACCAGGCCACAGAGGAAGACAATGCAGACAGTCCTGATGAGACCTGAGACGCTAGGGTCAAAGGGAAGGGGAGGAGGACCTCCCCTGTCAGTGGACTTGGGGAGGGTCATGGGAGGAGATGAGGGAGGGTAGGTGGGATTGGTAGCGGATAAAGGAGGGGGCTACCGCTAGGATACAACGTGAATAAATTGTAATTTCTTAAAAAATAAATTAATTAAAAAAGAAACTTCTCTTTGTAGCAGGTGGAGACCATGAGAGAAATCCCCAACTGGGTGATGGGACAAAATGCCTAAAATGCCCGACTGCAGGGTGTCCAACGCTAGAGCTGTATAGCAAGAAGCCTCTGTTTTCATCTACACAGCTACAACCATTGTCCTCATCTGCATAGTCTCTTGACGGCTCTTGTCTCAGCACTCATCTTCCATGAGCAGGCGGAGATTGGAGTGTGCCCCACGTTGTTCAGTCTTCTTGTATCTGGAGCACAGAGAATCCGGCCCTATCTGCTCTTGTGACACTGGTCACAAGTCAGCATATAAATGAGACATCTGTTCCAAGGGGCTCTCAGTTTCCTATAGGGAGGAAGGCACAGCCCTGTTTACAGTCCCACACATCACTAAGGCCCTTGGGAACATCCCCAGAAACCCACTCTTCACTTTTCAGACACATACTCTCAGAATTGCCACACTGAGTAGTTTTTGCTTTCAAATTCATTTTCGCCTTTAGAAATTTTAGTAACTATTTTTACTTAGACGTGTACGTTTTTCATCAGGTCTTCTATTTTGTAATTCCATAATTTTTCATTTTTTCATTCTCTTTTCTATACATTTATCCATGAATTCCTCAAATCTTTCACATACATGGGCACATGCAGAGTCATGTGACACATACATGTGAACTTACAGAAATGCTCACCATATGCTCAATGCTCTAGGATAAACACATACTGCCCCACCCCCCTCTGTTTTCACTTTAGAAACATTTCATCTCTGTCCAACTACAGGGGGCCAGAACTACAACTACTTTTTGCCTCTCAGTGCTTGTCTTCTACAGGCTATATAACTTAATATAAAATTCATGTTGTATGGACTCAGTGGCTGGCTCTTTGACCGCCATTGCTGAGGGGGCAGCAGCCTAGGCACAGGGGAGGACAATGAAGCCAGTTCTGTTGAGACCTGATAAGCTAAGGTCAGATGGAAGGGGAGGAGGACCTCTCCTATCAGTGGACTTGGAGAGGGGAATGGGAGGAGATGAGGAAGGGAGGGTGGGATTGGGAGGGCATGAGGGAGGGGCTACATCTGGGATACAAACTGAATAGATTGTAATTAATATAAAAATAAAAATTTAATTAAAAAATCATGTTGTAGGGGCTGGGCACTGCCTTTTCTTGCAGAAGATACAGGTTTGATTCCCAGAACCTATACAGCAGCTCCAGTCCCGGGTGATCTGAGGATTACTTCAGGCCTCTGCGGGCACTGTATTCATGTAGTACACAGACATATATGCAGACAAGATACTTATATACACAAATAAAAAATAAATATCCATCTTACAAATCTTTAAAAATATACTTATTTTCATATTTAATCGTGTGTGTGTGTGTGTGTGTGCATAGACAGATAAGTGGCAGATGCCCTTAGATAACAGAGAAGTGATGTTAGATTCCTTGGAAGTATAGTTAGAAGCAATTGTCATCTCCCAGATTCGGTGCTGGGAACCAAACTTAGGTCCTCTGCAGGTGCAGCACCAGCTTTCAAGAGCAGAGGCATCACCCCAGCCCCCAAGTAAAAAATCCTAAGACATGGTTTCCTCACCCACTTCCTTTTTCTCCCCAACAACCTACTCTATGCAACAACAACAACAAAAAAAACCAGTTCCTGTTTGCTGAGTCACATCTCTGGAGCTGTTCTGCAGGCTCCACCTCTCTCTGTCAGTGAGTTCATGGGCTTTCCTGTGTCCTGTTCACTGTGAAAATGATACAGAAGGAGCATTCATGCTTCCCGCTGACTGAACAACTGAACATGCTAGTCTGCTATGCTTTCCAGTTCCAGTTCAGCTGGCACTCAGAAACTTGTCTAGTCACTTAGCAGCTTTTTTTTTTTTCGAGACAGAGTTTCTCTATGTATCCTTGGCTGTCCTGGACTTACTTTTTAGACCAGGCTGTCCTTGAACTCACAGACATTCGCCTGCCTCTGCTTCCAGAGTGCTGGGATTACAGGCGTGTGCCAGCACTTAGCAGTCTCTTAACTAAACCCATCTCGAGCTTGTCCACACTGGTGCTGCAAGAACCACACTCTTCTCATTGGAGGGAGCCTCACCTCAGGGTGAAGATGGCAAAAGGACCGACTCACTCTGATCCTTCATCCCATGTCTCTTTAAAGTTTTTTATTATGTGTCTGTGTGGGTGCATGCATATGAGCACAGGTGCCTGCAGAGACCAGAGTAATTCATCTGACTCCGGGAGCTCGAGCAGTGGGTGGTTGTGAGCCTCCCAACATGACAGCGAAGAACAAACCCAGATCCTCTGCAAGAGTAGTAAATACTCTTAGCCACTGGGCCATCTGTCCAGCCCATCACATTGTCTCGATGCATTTTTTCTCCTTATTTTAGTGTATTAAGTATTAGGTAACTTTATGACTCCTTACTATCTAACCAGCTTGTACAACAAAATCAAAGCAAACATAATTATGCTACAGCCACGTTGATGGTTTCCATATCTAAGAGCCCCTCTCTTCTTCTTTTGGACATGCTATTGCTAATATGCAAACTTCTGTAATCAGCATGGCTGTGCATCCTTGGTTACTGGTTCTGTCATGATCAACCTTATAGTTGTTGGTCCAGAACCTCAGAGATCTGGAGACCGAGGTGTACCTGCAGTAGACTCCTACAGGAAGGGTCTTTATCATGTGACACCAGCGCCTACATGCTCCTTTCACTTTCCTGGTGCCATCCTTCACCTCTTCCCACTCCCAGAGTGTCACAGACATCCCCGTTGGCTGTTCTTCAGGATCAGTCTTTCAGTGTCTTCATCTATTCATTCTCAATGACAACCTCATGCCCCTTTCACCTGCATCTCTTCCATGCCCCATGAGGAAAGGAGGTTAATTTTATCTGATTCACCCTTTTTCCTTTGGAATCTATCTGATCTCTGGTAGTAGTTATTTCTTCAATGGTATGGTTTTGATATTACCTCTGCTCCTAGTGTTATTTTTATTTCCTTTCTGAAGTCCATTTGTATAGCTGTTTTATTTCCAATTTTCTTTGACACCATATAGCAAAAGTAGGTCTTCTCTGCATGGATCATATTTAAAACTTTTTATTGTAATGTAATTTTCAACATAAGAATTTAATCTTTATTATGATGTGCATACACACAGCGATGACAAAATAATGCTCAATAAGTTACATAGATATTTTTAAAATACTGTAAAAATGATGTAATTTTAATCATCTCCTGCATACCGGTGTCCAGCTTCCTCTGATAATCCATTGCACAAAAGAGCACTGGGGGTTGGAGTCAAGATCAGAATTTGTGGCCAAATGATCCTTATTTTAAGTTGTCTGTGTTATAGCCAGCCAGGGGTCAGTGAATGGGTGAATAGCTCCTGGGAGGTGAAAGCACAACAGGAAGTTCACTGAGAAGCAGTCCTGTCTTTCAATCCAGGCTACAGCCATTTTCTCCTCATGTGCTCTGTTATGAGGTAGAACTACCCTTCACTGAAAAACCTTACACAGAATGTCTTACTACAGCATCTTTCTCCCCAGTGTATGGCAGTCTACCTCAACATCAAATTGTATGATTTCCTGCTTCCTGATCACTGTCATTTTTTCCCCAAATAGAATAGAATACTTCCAAGGACACAGAGGATGATTGGAAATCTGTTCATTCAGAATTTATATATTTTCTGTATCTTCTAGAGGTAGATGGAGACAGAAGACATACTTATTGCTAGGAGGCCACATAGGTCAACTTTTTCTAATGCTCAACATTGGGTGCCTCACTCTCTACTCATTCTTCAAAAGGTATTTGCTAAGCAGTTGCTGCTTAACAAATAGTATATTAAGCCCTGCATTTATCACAGAAAAGATGGCATCCTTTTTTCAAATTGATTCTAACAATCCATTATATAAATAGATGCTCAGCAAGTGGGCACACATGAGTGAGGCCATGGGTGCCAAGTCCAGGAGGCTGTGAGATGGAGGGTCCAGCTTTGAAATGCAATTTAGTGTCACAGAATCACACCCAATCTTACTGTCCTTATTCTGTTTTTTTTACTCTAAAGGCAAGGAAGTGAAAAGACTAAGTTTCTTTCGGCTAGGTAGCCATGTGGTTCTCCTCACCCATAAACCCTATGGAGATGTCTAGAAAGAAGTCCTGGCCATCTCTTCTCCTTTTTCCGATCCTGGAATTCAAATGTGCTGCAGCCTGCAGTAGCCGCAGAGTAACATAAAGAAAGAAATATGAAGATACATATAATGTACCAAGGACAGCAGAACAGAACACAGATAGGTCCTTTGTCTCATCACCTACTAACATTTGATTCTGACTCTGTCACATATATGAATATGTAAATAGTTATGCAGACTGATGGGATTTTCCAGCAATTCACCGGATCATACAAAATGTATCCCCAATTATTACAAACCTTAAACTAATTAAAATATAAAGTTACTATTTATATATATCACAGAGAGCTTCTATATTCTGGTTCCTAGTCCAGGGGACAGTTAGAAATTAAACTCTTTCCCCCATCCACCGTCTCATTCTCCCTCCCTCCTTCTTCCTCTTTCTCTCAGCCTAGATTGTCCTCAAATTTGCTATGTGTTGACAATGGCTTTGAACTCCAGATTCTCTTGCCTCTACCACCCAAATACTCTGCTTATAGGCGTTCACTACCATGCCCAGTTTATATAGTGCTATATTAAGCTTTGTGGAGTGCTAAGCAAACATTTCAGTAACTGAGCTATATCCAAGCATACCATTTAGCACTGTCTGCAAACTTTTTTGGCTCTCCCATCAGGAGTGAGGCAAAAAATGCATTTGTCTAACAAGGAAACATCTCTATGTCAATAATAACGTTTTATGCCTCAGTTTGGCAGCATATGAGTGCTTCATATGGAGGATTCAACTTGTTTTTTTAATTTATTTATTTTTATATTAATAACAGGTTATGTACTTTGTATCCTAGCCATAGCCCCCGCCCTCACTCCCTCCCATTCTCCCCATCTGTCCTTCATCTCCTCCCTTCCCCTTTCCAAGTCCACTGATAGGTGAGGACCTCCTCCCCTTCCTTCTGACCCTAGCTTATCAGGACTCTTCCAGGAATGGCTGCAATGTCCTCTTCTGTGGCCTAGCAAGGCTGCTCCTCCCTTCGGGGAGAGGGGAGGTAACAAGCCAGCCATTGAGTTCATGACAGAAATAGTCCCTGTTCCCCTTACTAGTGTACCCAGTTGGATACTGAGCTACCATGGACTGTATCTGAGTAGGGGTTCTAGGTTATAGCCATACATGGTCCTTGGTTAGAGAAACAGTCTCAAAAAAGACCCCTGTGCCCTGATCTATTTGTTCTTTGTGGAGCTCTTGTCCTCTCCAAGTCTTACTAACAACCCCTTCTTTCATATTATTCCCTGCACTGTGCCGAAGGTTTGGTTGTGAGTCTTAATATCTGCTTTGATACACTGCTAGGTGGAGTCTTTCAGAGGCCCTCTGTGGTAGGCTCCTGTCCTGTTGCTTGTTTTCTCCTCCATTCAATGTCCATCCCATTTGTCTATCTAAGTGAGGATTGATCATCTTACCCCGGGTCCTCTTTCTTGTATATCTTCTTTAGGTGTATAGATTTCTGTATTTTTATCCTATCTTATAGGTCTATATAAGTGAGTATATACCATGTGTGCTTCTTTCTGCTTTTGGGATACCTCACTCAGGATGATCGTTTCCAGGTCCCACCATTTGC
>CM053758.1:34104263-34186026 GCA_028658305.1 Pachyuromys duprasi | reverse complement strand
AAAGCACCAAATTGATTTCCAGAGTGGTTGTACAAGTTTGCATTCTCACCAGCAATGGAGGAGGGTTCCTCTTTCTCCACAACCTCTCCAGGTCACTTGAGTTTTTGATCTTAGCCATTCTGGTGGGTGTAAGGTGAAATCTCAGGGTCATTTTGATTTGCATCTCCCTGATGGCTAAGGACGTTGAACATTTCTTTAAGTGTTTTTCTGCCATTCTACAATCATCTACAGAGAGTTCTCTGTTTAGCTCCGTACCCCATTTTAATTGGATTACTCCGTACCCCAATTAATTGATTTGTTGCTTTTTAATTTCTTGTGTTCTTTATATATACTGGATATGAGCCCTCTGTCAGATGTACGGTTGGTGAAGATCAGCAGTTTTTGAGTCTCAGCAGTAGGGGGCAGTAGCACATAAGTACACGGGTTTGTCCATGGGCAAAAAAGAAATTAGTGCTATTGTGTTGAAATTCTGTCTATGCACAAAAGTCAACATGTGCCACTAAACACTGCTCACCAGTGCATCACCTTGTTTGTATTTACTCAACTCGAAACTCTTAAGCTATTGTGCTTTCAGACTGAATCTACTTTTTACTCCTGAGCAGGTGTTTATGTGAAAGCAAATGTATATATCTATAAATAAACACCAAATTTGTACTTATAACTATATACGTGCACATATATAATTGTACAATAACACATAATTATGTGCCTACACAATTAACTTCATGATTATATCGAATGCAGTACAGTAACTGAAGTAGAAGTTGCTTTGTACTCTAACTAGCAATGTATCAAAGCAGATAATAAGACTCACAACCAAACCTTCGGCACAGTGCAGGGAATAATATGAAAAATGAGGGAGTTAGTAAGACTTGGTGAGGACAAGAGCTCCACAAAGAACAAATAGATCAGGGCACAGGGGTGCCCTTCTATGAGACTGTTTCTTCAACCAAGGACCATGTATGAATATAAACTAGAACCCCTACTCAGATGTGGCCCATGGTAGCTCAGTATCCAACTGGGTACCCTAGTAAGGGGAACAGGACCTATTTCTGTCATGAACTTAATGGCTGGCTTGTCAACCATCCTCCCCTCCCCCCCTGAGGGAGAAGCAGCCTAGCTAGATCCCAGAATAGGACATTGCAGCCAGCCCTGAAGAGACATGATAAGCTAGGGTCAGATGGAAGGGGGGGGAGGGCCTCCCCTATCAGTCGACTTGGAGGGGGGCAGGGAGAAGATAAGGGATGGGGAAAGTGGGAGGGAACGAGGGCGGGGGCTACGGCCAGGATACAAAGTATATAACCTGTGATTAATATAAAAATAAATAAATTACTTAAAAAAAAGAAGTTGCTTTGTACAGTGCACTTTACTCAACCAACAACTTTGTCAATATTAAGGGAAGGTACTGATGTTTCATTTGTGGTTTAGCAGCCAAGGGTCAGAGTTATGAAGCAACTTTGTCAAGATCACATTCTGTGGTTAACTACAGTGATGAAATTCATGGCTACATTTCAGTGTTTCAAGTAGTGAGGCATGTGGCTGAGTCCCACACAACTTTCCCATCATGCATGAAGCCCTGGGTTACATTTTCAGCCCTAAGGATCACATTGACCTACATACATACATGAAAGCTATTATTAATCCTCATGTCACCTATATTAATCTTACCAAGTGCCAACCCTTCTGCATAACAGACAAGTGCTTACTTCTTGCGGCATGACTAAGTGGATGTCTATATATGACCCAGCAGACAAGGGGGCTTAGGTTAGCTTATTACGGAATGGAACACAAGACTAATCTGATTGGCTAATTCGGAAAATCCACTTCAAGGAATTCTTAGAATGCTTACTGGTGTTTTCTAAAGATCTTCCTTAAAAAAATACCTTTATGGTGTCAGCTTGAAGTTCCTTTGTATAACACTGCTTTCAGAAACACACATCAGGCAAGCAACATGATTGTTATGATAAAACTAAGATGAAATGATGGATGTGTTAAGCTACTGGAAGGGAGAGCTCTCATGAGCAGGATCTGTCTTTAGGAACACAGACCATAAGTTTGGGGGGTTATGGTTTGGTCTGCTTTAATTTTAACTAAATGTCTCTATGGAAAACTAACTCCTGAAAGATGTATCACTTGTTTACACAACATTACAGCTTGGCACATAATACATTTTCAGACTTATCATGAAAGAAACCCTATATGTGCTAACAGGACATCTTCTGCTTTATGATATCACCCCCTTAACAGGAGATCAAGCCTTCACAAGTTCTTGGCTTTTCACTTTCCTCCAGTCTCTTAATCCCTGAAGAGAGGAATTGGAAGACATCCTAAAAACCTTCACATGAAGATGATCCTTTATCCATTACTTTAGGCAGCAGAAATCTGAGCTAAGCTCCCAAGGTCTGCAAGCATATTCACATAGTTAGGGTAAAGCCTGTGGAACAAAGAAGCTTGTAATTCACACATCTGCCAAGGTATATATAGTTGTGGAGGTCCCTAGGCATCCCTGACCCAACATAGCATTGAGGTCCTAAAGTCAACAAATCCATCACTATGTGTTGGCCCATCTCTTTTCTCAAGATTAAACATTTGGTGGTTCTGTGCCCTCTGATACTTCATGGTTAACTCTGTTCTGATAGAGTAAGACGTGTGAGCAGAGAGACAAAGCAGTTTCTAATGGGGTCATGCGTCAGAGTGAGTCAGAGAGAACAGACTATTCCTCACCCAGGATGAGTATAAAGAGTGGGCGGCAGGGTACCAAAGGCTGTGCACTTGACCTCCATTTCCTATGAGGACCAGAGGATGTACTTTTTGAGTGCGGTGGAGTTTTTTGTTGGTTTGGTTCTTCTGTTTGATTTTATTTTCCTTTGGTAATGAGGCAATCACTAATACAGGCTATACTTGAATGGGAAATATCCCCAGCTCCCATAAAACAAGGGCATTCACTCCATGGAGGCATGGTGTTTAGAGCAGTGGTTCTTAACCTTCTCAACCTTCCTAGTACTACAACATTTCCTCATGTTGTGTGACCCCAACCATGAAATTATTTTTTGTTGTTACTTCATAACTGTAATTTACTATTGTTGTGAATTTTAATGTAAATATCTGATATGCAGAAAGGTTTTTGGCAACCCCTGTGAAAGGGTCATTAGACTCCAAAGGGGTCATGACCAACAGATTGAGAATTATTGGCTTAGATTATGATGGAGTTTTTCTATTCTTCTCTATTTGTCTTCTATCCCTTATGGTGTTTCATGGTGTGACATGAAATTTGTTATGTCAGGCTGACTGCAACCTCTTAGTCATCTTAGAAGATGGAGTGGCCAGCAAATTAATCTAAACTATGACTCCGGACCTAATAATCGGAGGCAACAGCAAGTTTAGGAAATAAAGGAGATTAGATATGATGGTTAAGAACCATAAATGGGAGTAGAAGACAGAAGACACATTGAAGTTTTAAATCATTTGTGAGACCATTTTGAGATGAAATATTGTGCTGAGACTGAGATGGAAGGAGAGATCCAGAAAATTGAGCATGCACAGTTGCTGTCATTAGCATGGTGAGAAACCTGGCTTTGCCTGTGAAGAAGGACAAAGTGAATGCAGCAGATGATGCTGAAAGAACATTTTTTATGACATGAATGGCTCTTTATGCCAAATAATCTGGGAGGTTGCTACCTATATATCTATTTCATACATAAGAAAGCAGGTTCTAGAAGATCAGCGGTCTACCACATATCACCATGTATGGCTGAGCTGAGGAGACTGATTGGAGTTGAAAAACTGAGTTTGAAGGTACTTTAGATACATCAGTTCAAAGCTTCCCCCTGGAAGGTGGCAGTAAGGAGTCCTTATAGGCTAATATTCATATGTGGGCTTTTTAATAAAGATTATAACCCCAGAACAGTTGGGCCTTAATTTTATTGAGCAATAACAGTGATTATCAATTGACTAGAAACTAGGGGATCGTTCTAATTTTTCAACATTGGGTTTTGATGAAATTAAGAACATAGTGACAATGATTATTATGATGGTGATGATGATAATGAAAATGAAGAGAGTGGTGGTGATGATAATGGTTATATCACGATGATGGTGATGGTGATGATTATGACTATATGATGAAGGTGGTGGTGGCTGTTCTTTAGAGGAGCCTTCTGGGTAACATTACAAGCTAGCATCTCCTCTGCTTTTTTCAGAGCAATATGTCCTAGTTAACATGAATCCCTCTTACAGCACTTTTATAGTTTACTCAGATTGACAAAACCGTTCCAGGTCCCTATTTCATTTTAGTATAAAATTTGTTCTACATTATCATGTTTAAAAAGAATTTCTCTGATGTAACAACCAAGGATCATGAATGGATAGGAACTAGACCCCCTGCTCAAATGTAGTCAATAGGCAGCTAAGTCTCCATGTGGGTTCCTGAGTAAGGCGAAGAGTGGCTGCCTCATCATGAATTCAGTCGCCTGCTCTTTGACCTTCCCCCTGGTGATGTGGCCTTCCCAGGCCACAGAGGTAGAGGATCCAGTCAGTCCTGATGAGACTTGATTGGCTAGGATCATATGGTAAGGGAGGAGAACTGCCTCTTTCAGTGGACTAGGGGAAAGTGATAGGGGGGAAGAGGGAGGGATGGTGGGTCTGGGAGGAGATGAGAGAGGGGGCTAAAATCAAGATTAAAATGAATAAATTATAAAAAATAAAAATAATATTTAACATTTAAAAAATAATTTCTCAGTAAAATTCACTTCGTAAAATATAAATTGTCCTTATTTTAACCAATCAGATATGTACACATTGTACACATCATGCAGAATATCAACGATTTGTATTGAAAATCAATTGTTTTTTAGTCTGACCTGATGTTTTTTGAGCCCAAGCATTCTTGCCATTGGTCAAATACAAGTGTACAATACTTTCTAACGTACAGTCCTTATTTCTGTAAGCTCAAGACCAAGAATTATGCAACTTCAAGAGATCATTATAAAAATGACTCCTGATGATATTTTGTTTGGGTTTGATAATACATTACAGTGAGTTAAAAATAAACCTCCATGCTTATTATTCCCTTATCTTTACTTCTGAGTCCAGGCTACCAGTTATGATTTTCTTTCTTTTTTTAATGTAATTTATTTATGTTTATATCAATCACAGGTTAGGTACTTTGCATCCCAGACATAGCCCCCTCCCTCATTCCCTCTCACTCACCCCATCCCTCCCTCAACTCCTCCCTGCCCCCTGCAAGTCCACTGAAGGGGGAGGACCTCCTCCCCTTCCATCTGACCCCAGATCATCTTGTCTCCTCAGGGCTTGCTGCAATGTCCTCCCCTGGGATCTAGCCAGGCTGTGATGATTTTCTTTCTATTGAGATTCCCGATGCAAACCTAAAATTTGTTGAAGGGATCATTGGAGCTCTCCTAAAGAAACAAAGGCAACACAGCCACATGAGAAGGCCTGAGAATCAAGCTTTTTTTTTTAATCCCTGACAGAAAAAAGTTACAAAAGAGAAATGATAGACAGTTCTTGCTAAAGATTTTAATTAAAGCTCAAGTGAAAAATTCTAGATTAGGCCAAGTGGCAGCTGCACCAACGTGAATATCTGCACAGGGATCGGTGCCAGAAAACATTCTGTGAAAGGGGCCATCGTGCCCCTGCATGCATTTAATCCAACTCTCTATAAGAGCTAGTTCTGAAGAGCCTTCAAGAAGTCCTGTGCTTTTGTGACTAGTTAAGAATTCAAAGCAAGGTGCACTTGGTTGCTTAGTGATACCCTAGTGTAGACCACAGGGTGTTTTAGTAACAGGAGGTTCCCTTATTTATCAAAGGACAGCATGTTCTGCCTCTCTGTCCTTCTGTTTTTGCTGCAGTTATCAAGCAAAATTCCCTTTACTACTGCCATAGAACTAGCTACCCATGTAAATACCATAGAAAGTCTCCCTTAAACTGCCTGCTTCCAAGAAAGGTGCAGAAGAGATGTTTCTTTTTTTTCCCCTCCACTCTGCCACACTCCCTCTTTAGGCTCTGATAGGTCCCACAGGTCAAAAGAAAGAACAGGGAGTTAATGCCACACGGAAATGGTTCTGTCTTGACCCTGCCACTTACAAATCATCTGTTCATTTCCTAGGCTCTCATATATAAATCTGTCTAAATTTGAAAGAGACACTGTAAGATCAAATGCCCTAGTCTGCAGTGCTTTAAAAATCATTAGACATTAAAAATCATAATTTTTACAAGAATTCTGTTTTTATTTAAATAGTATTTAAATATACTATTTAAAAGCTATAACACAAAAGGATGAATTAATTTAGTCTAGAGTACAAGTTACAGTTAAGTTGCTTATGAGAGAATATATTTTACCATAGTTCTTTATTAAAACCATCCTTGACTGGTATCTCTCCTATATGAATTTCCACAAATAGCAAAACAACATTGATAGACAGACAGATAGCACCCAAGGAGCTATAGTGTTGAGCCAGTTGAGTTAGGATAAGAACATGTACTGCTCTTCCAGAGGCCCCAGGTTTGTTTTCCCATGATCAGCTCACCACTGCCTATAACTCTACCTACCAGGGACTCTGACAGCCACTTCTAGCTTCTGAATCTCTGCACTCACATGCACAAACACACACATATAGACATAAATTAAAAGTAAAGATCATCTGTAAATATAATGCTGAAAAGAAAATGGTTTGACTATTAGTAATTCTTGTCCTTTCAATTCCTATCACCAACCACAGAGTCAAAGCCTAAATGTGGGGCTCAGATAATATTTTCTGACCTGTGACATGCTACCTAGTCACTGTGCTGTGTTCCCTGGCCTCCTCATAATGACTGCCAGCTTCTAGCATAATTTTTCTTCCTCCAGGTGCGGAACAAGCAAACAAACAAACAAACAAACAAACACAAAAACCCTACTTTCTACTTAAAAAAAAAACTCCTATGTAGCTCAATATGGATAAAGGTTTTAGTTACAGCAAATGAGATATAATCATTCTGAAGTGACATTCCCTAAACCTTTCTTTAGGACGTACATGTGTTTCTCCTCTTCTGCCTTTCTTCCTAGACACCAAGTCACTTTGGGCCGCATGTGTCTCTTAAAACCTACCACCTCTGCAGAGCATTGAAGGGGAAAAACAAAACCCCCTGGATTCTCTGTGGAAAAGAGGCACAAACAGAAACTTCACGATGAAAAACAAATGCATTTCATCTTCTCTAAGTCACTATCACTCTATTTATAGCTGTAATCCTGACCTTAGTCATTGGCATGGCTGCCACACCTTTATCTTCAGAATTCCGGAACTCTCCAAAGTTCTACATTGCATCAAGTACATATCTGCTTATTTTAGTACAACTCATTTAGTATGTGAGAATGAATTGCTGTAGCGCATAAGCTGGGGAGATAGTGAGGCAACACTACACTAGACAGAATGTTCATTAATGAAATGGAATGCGTTGATGGGACACATTTCAGTTTATTGAAAACTCGGCCTCAAGGTGAAAATTGAACCTTAAGGTCTACAATATTGAAGAACAAGACCACACCAAAGATTAATTGCAGCATCACAAATGTCTTCAATGAAAAGCATAAGGTATCTGCTACAAGTAACCCTGAATCTAAGCCTGCTCTTTAAGGAAAGCCACCCAAGAGAAACTGAGGCTTGTTGTAGGAGAGACAAATTGGAAAAACAACAGTAGCAGCAATACAAGCAGTGCTGATGGCTAGGGTATTGGGGTGTGGGCAGAGAGAGGAGAGCCACTGTGGAAAGAGCCGCTCATTTCCCCAGCGGCCTTCACCCGGAGATAGCCGAGAGCGCTAGCGAGTCCCAGTTCACCCAGATAGGGCAGAGCCAGGGTCTGCAGATCCAATCCTTGCTCTTCTCTGCCTTCCCCATCACCTTCTCCAACAGTGGGACAGGCACAAAGGAGAATGTAGATGAGGGTGTGGGACCAAAAGCATTCTGGGACTCATTTTTCAGAATCTTTCTGTGGGTGAGGAGAAAGAATTTAGACACACCACAGAATAAAATTATAATCTGAATCTAGGGTGGTTTTTTTGTTTTGTTTTGTTTTTACCGTCAAAGAAAAAAACTAGTGAAGTGAAACAAATAAGGCTTAATGGAACCATTGTTTCCCCTAGTTATGTAATGAACAGACCAGACTGAAACATGCAAGTCATCTTGCCTAATAGAGTAGGCTTTGTCTCTGATTCCAACCCCACTAGGTTATAAAAATATATTTATTCTCTTCAACAGAAGCCACCCTCCAAGAATGTTTTCTCATTCTTCCTATAGTAACATATATAGAAGAGGCGGCACTGAGCTCCTTGAAGGAGCTGAGAACAGCCTGTGAATGCGTGTAAATGAGCAAAGGAGACCACTAGAGGGCAGCGTCGCTCCTAAAGCCGCAATTTCTAACCGCAGACTGAACCAAGTATTAGCAATGTGGGTATGCATGCCTCAATTGGTCGCATGGTCCAGAAATGCTCAGATACAAGCTACAAATATTCTAGTTGCAGCCCTCACATAAGCCAATTGCCATCTTCATTTTTCTTGTTACATCTGAGTTGATTCTTCTCTTCTGATCTCAAGGCAAGCCCCTCCTTGGCACATAGGTACCCAGCAGAGCACACCCCTCAGGCAGAACCACAGCTTAGGATTTACTGGGTCACTCTAGATCCAAATACTCCTGATCAGAAGTTTAGAATACCTCCTGTGTTTGCTCCCTCGGATGCATTTCTGTTAGAAGAGCACCCCTTGAAGACTGGGGCCCTGTCTTTTTACAGCTCAATTCTTACAAATCAGAAGACTAATTTGTGGATTTCTGTTGGATAAATGGATGATCAGACTTCTGAAAAAGGGTGTCACGGTTCTCAAGAGAGGCAAGCCACATCAGACTGTAGATCTTGATCAGGGTCATGTAGCAAGCAAATGGAGACAGCACCTGACCTCAGAAACCCTGCTTTACAAAATGCACATGTATTTATTTGTGTGTGCGGGGGTATGCACACACATGCAGTGACATACACTTGGGAATTAGAGGAGAACATTTAGGAGTAGGTTCCTTCCTCCACCATGTAAGTTTTGGGGAGTGAACTTAGGTTATCAGTCTTAGTGACAAATACCTTTACCTGCTAAGCCATCTTGCCAGCCCTTAAACTATAATTTCCTCACACTTCCATCTTGTTATTTTATTTAAACGTACTCATTCTTTTCAACTGTGCTGTAAAACCCACATGTCAGGATGTCATTTCTTTGGCTTGACATCAAGGTCCTCCACAATTATCTCTATCTTTTTCCCTGCTGTGATCTGTTCTATCCCAAACCAATGGAGAATTCTGTCTCTACTGTATGTTATAGATTTGGTGAGATATTAACATGGTGGTGTTTAGAGGTCAGCATTTTCCAGGATAGACAGGTTAAGGCCATTAGATGGAGACCTGGAAGCCAATACTGGTGGCCTTCTAAGAGGGACAGAGACAAAATAACATACACGTAAACTTCTGATTCCAACTGACACTCTAGTACCAGGGGTCACTCCTCCACCTTGCACCAGAATTATGAGTGAGAGGAAATACGGCTGTTTTCATTTTAACTCACCTTCTCTGTGGCATTGTGTCATCCACAGAAAACTGACCAAGACATAGCGCCTCTTCTATGAATTCTCTGTGTAGTCTCACCAAACAGGCCCACCACTATGCAAACTTCTATGCTCTCCCAGCCTTTGTTGAGGTTTCTTAGAAATGGGACAAACACACTATACTGGCCTTTAAAAGTTCTCCCTTGCATCAAATTCCAAGATACTAATAGATTTTGAAACCTTTTTTCAGGGGGAGGGGAGGTTCCTGATGAATCTTCTACACTTTGGTCTTCCTCATCTAAATCCACTAATATCTAAAATGTGCCAAGTCTATTATAAGTACTCAGCAAATTTTGTCAAGAAAATTAATAAAGCTAGTTCAAATAAACCAGGCACCTTTCCTTTCTGTCTTATTTCTCCTATGTTCGTCTTGATTTCTTCCAGATGGATCTGAGTATTCTAGAGTCATGGATCTAACTCAGCTCCTTACAGGGAAGACCTCTACTACCTGCATACCTCAACCATATGACACAGCACTGCACATCGGGGGATGCAAAGCGAATAAAGTGTAATTAATAAAAACTAAAATAAAATTTAAAAAGACTGTTCAATAAGAAAAATGTGAACCCTGAGCTTCTTGGATCAGCACTTGACAACAGAACTAACCCCACAAATCTCATCAAGGAGATTTCGGAGTTTCAGGAGAACGTTCTTCCTTCATTAGCTAATGTGTCTGTGCACCCAAGCTAGCCAGGACTGTTGCCCTGAAAAAGGCAACCATCACTCTGAGCTCTTCTTAGAATCCTACCAGCTCTTCCTTTGAACTTTTATGATCCTCACAAAATGAGGACACAACAGTCATGATGTTTCAATTATAGAAGAACAACAAATGAGGCAGCCAGGAGAGAAGCCCTGTCCACAAATCTACCATGACGTCAGAGCATAGAGAGTGAAGAAGAGAGATCATGGTAAAGGTTACATGTTCTCAGCACTATGTGAGAACCCCTCATTTTGTTAAATACCTTGTAATCCAAGGCAAGCCTGGTTACTGGTGACTGAGGTTCAGTTTAATCTATAAGGTACAGTTTTAACATAAATGCCAGAGGCTCACTGTGGTTCCTGCCTTCTTCTAATTCTTTAGTCTCTAATTTTCATAAATTTACCTTCATTTTAAGGGGAAAATAAATGGGCAATGTTGATAAAAGTTCTTACTTCATGTAGTCAAATAGCAGAGCTCCAACCACCCAATCAGTGACCCACAGTCCTCCAAACCACCTATCAGAGTAACCCAAAGACCTCCAAATCACCCAGTCAGATCAGCCAAACCACCCAATCAGAGCAGCCATAGATTTCTAAACCACCTAATCAGAGCACCCACAGACCTCCATAACACCCAATCAGAACACCTATAAACCTCCAAACAATCCAACCAGAGCACCCACAGCTCTCCAAACCACCCAATTAGAGCACCTACAGAGTTCCAAACCACCTAATTAAAGTGACAAAAAGGCCCCCAAGCCACTCGATTATCCAATTAGAGCAGCTCACAGACCTCCAAATCACCCATTCAGTGTAGCTGTGGTCAGTTCTTCTGTTCTGTGTCTTCTTTCTTCCTAGCATTTAAGATGACATTGCAGTGATCAATGTCATAACATAGAAGACTATGACCAGAAGATAAATCTAGCCTATTGTGATATATATATATATGATATATGTATATATATATATATCATATTATTAGAACACTGCCATGATAACTGATTACCTATTACAGCTACCACAAGAAAGTAGAGTAGTTGTGACAAAAACCACGTGCTTTAAGTTGAAAATCATTGGATCTCTTTGGCCATCGATCTGATCTGAGGGTTTGGCTTTCTTCCACTCCCAGGATATGAAGACATGCCTTATTCACTACTCTGTTCATGTCACCCATGCCAGGCACATGGTAGGTGTAGAATATGTACAGGTTATGAACAACTTGCAGACTTCATAAGAGAAAAATGTATTAACTTTTATTCAAAGCTTTCAACTCTGCCACACATCTGGAACCACTGCTCCTGGGCATGTGTGTAATGAACTCATGTTAAGAAATTTGTAAATGGCTGGAGGATTCTCTAGAGAGAAATTTTGGCGCAAGGTACAGTTTTAATATAAATGCCAGAGGCTCACTGTGGGGCTTAGAGGGGACAGAAAGCACATTTTTTATAGCCCTGTTGTGCTAAGAGAAACACATGCTAAATCATCAGGAAAACTGGGACTCCAGGATCTGGGCAAC
The DNA here is from genome assembly GCA_028658305.1 of Pachyuromys duprasi. Taxonomy (NCBI): domain Eukaryota; kingdom Metazoa; phylum Chordata; class Mammalia; order Rodentia; family Muridae; genus Pachyuromys; species Pachyuromys duprasi. Next base: position 34,174,175 of record CM053758.1, on the reverse strand, counting down.
ATCTGGAGAATAAGAACTTGGAGGAAGAAATTTCTGAAAACTTGTTGATAAGGAACACCACTCTGTGCTTTCTGCTAATTTATTTGAATCTTGTCAACTGATACTACCCAGAGATTTAAAAAAATAGTGTTATGAAGTATAAAAATACCATTTTCTGTCATTCGATTTTTAGTTTCTGTGAGCAGTAGTTAGCCAATCTCTTTTGTGTAAAATTCTAAACAAAACAACTCCTTATTAACAAGTAGAAATCACAACCTACTGGAACCAGCCAGTTACACTATGCCAAGCAGATGGATGCAGAAGCAGCCAATGCCAGTATGTTGTGTTTCAGTTATTAGTGAAGGCACAAAGAAGGCCTTAATAATCCCACTTTAACCTCCCTGGTCTCAGTTGTTCCACATTAAAGAACCCCCATATTTAGGAAGAAAGCCGAACCTATGGGGCTGTGATACCAATTGTATCTTGTGTGTGTTTTCCCACATATGTGCGTGTGTGTATGCATGTGCAGTGAGGGGCATGAGAGGTCAGAAGACAAGCAGTAGGTTCTTTTCTTCTACATGCGGGTCCTGGAAATTGAACTCAAGTTGTCAGCTGAAACTCAAGTTATTTGTCTTGGCAGCAAGCACCTTTACCTGCTGAGCCATCTTTCTGGCCCCTATGTGTGGAATTTTAATCAGAAGGAGGTCCTGGATAAGTAGTCACAGTCCTGATGCACACCTTCCCCAGCCCACTAGGGATGGCTAGTATTTCTCCAATCAGCACACAAACTTCTGGTTCATTGTCTGCAATGCGACTGGTGGACAGTGTCAACTAATCTTTTTTTAAATTATTTTAGAAATTTCTCTAAAATTTCATTATGGTTTCAAGAAAAAGTCAATATTCCTATGACAGAAGAAGCTTTTTCTGAGAGCCCCTCCCCATGTGTGTCTGCCTGGCTCTTTATCTCCCTTCCATACCAGCATCTCATCACCATTCCTTCTCTGTGCTGTGGGCTCAAGGCTGCCCCTCAACAGTCTTAATAAAATCTGATTATATCTCTATTTTCCATATTCCATCTTCTCTGGTCCTGATGAGTCTTTATACATGACCTTTTCAACCCTGATGGGAACTTTCTTTTCTATCTTTTGACAGCCATCTGCTTTTTTTTTTTCCATCTTTCTAGGCTTGATCTTCTTCCTAATGGCCTTTACTGATTCTTGATATATAACTCTTCTGGGACACCCACCAGAAATCTAACCTCAAGAAATGCATCACATAAAAGATTAATCAAGACACAGCTCAAATTTAACTCTGGGATGTTATGTTGATGTCTCCTCCTAGAAAACATTGGTTCCTAAAGTCAATGTGGCAAATACCATTGTAGGTGCTCTCCCAAGTACTGCAACAAAGGGTCTCTTAGATAAATATTAAAATGTTCTGCTGGCAAATCATTCACTCATAATACTTCTTAATCTGTGTCAAAATATATCTTGTAATAAAAGGAAAATATATCTTGTTAGGAAAGCCAATTACATAAAGAAAGTCACTTAAAACAACATAAAAATAAGCCACACATGGAGTGGCTCAGTGCTTAGCAATCAGAGAAAGCACCAGAGATTCTGAAAATCACATGACGCACAGAAAAAGTTCAGAGTTGTCCAAACAGGAGAGATGGATGGAGAGAGCGTGCATAAGCAGCCAATGAGTGGAAGGAGTTCAGTCTGTGCAAAGTAGTTTAACATGAAGTACAGAAAACAAGAGAGTAGGCAGAGGTGTAAGGAGACACAGAAATGAAGAGAGCTTAGCAAGCCTTACACAGGAGCCAGAAAAGCTTGAGGATTGAGCCAGCTCGAGGACACGGCACCGATGCTCATAGAGGACAAGCTGCAATCTGCAGCTTCCAGGAGGAAGAATTGAGTGGCTGACTCTGCGTAGACTTCTGTGCCAGAGAGATATGACCCAGAAAGGGCGTCATGCCCTGAATACTTTGAACTGGTGTAGGCCAAGAAAAGGGCTAACTCTTGAATCTTAACCCCACACACTTTGTTTGGGCATCCCAAGATCCCTGGAAAAGAACAGGAAATATCCCTGCTTCTGATGTTAATAACTTCCATGAAATCACCATTGGGATCATCATTCTGTATCTATGTTTAGACAGAACAATACACAAGGAATTCAAATGAGAACATTTCCCTGAAATTTGTCAGGGTGTACTCCTTCTATCATCATCTCTAGGGGAAATGACAGTAAAAAAATAAAGAACAAGGTACTCTCTGCACATTGGATAGTGTCCCCCCAGGGGATCAAAATTCCTCCCAAAGAGCCAACATGTCACCACCATTACAAACTTCTCATGCAAAATTATGCTTCTAAGATCATATTCACTGAGGAGGATACATATGGCAGGGTCTATTGCATACTGTGTCTGATCAGCAGGGCATCAGTGACTGCACAGTGACCAACAATCTGAACTGTGGGCCCTGAAACACCAGTAGCTGTGTTCCCCAGGTGAGAGGAAACCCCACAATGAGTGAGAAAATTAGATCTGATCTCAGGTCTCCCAGCTAACCCACAGAAAAGTTCCTGGTTTTCTGCAGGCACTTGGTCTCCAGTGTATCCAGGCCTGCATGCTGTTTTCACATTCCCGGTCTGAACTGTGGGCCCCCAAACACCACAGATTGTATTTCCCATTTGAGAGGAAACACCATAGCGAGGGAAACAATCAGATCTGACCTCGGGTCACCCAGCTAACCCCTAGAAAGATTCCTGGGTTCCTGCAGTCTCCGAGTCTCTAGCCTCTTGCCATCTGCCTGTGCACTATGCTTACAGGCCACTAATTACCTTCTGGGTACTGGGCACAGAGCTCCAACCTCAGACCTATGTATATCTGGAAGCCATGGGATCAACACAGACACTGCTCCAAAGCTCAACCTGTCTCACTTGTGAGATCAACAAAACCTCTTGGCTGGAGAGCAAACACATTGCGGCAGCTCCTTAAGTTTAAAGCAAGAAAGCCAGTGACAGAACAGTTGTCTCCAGGACTTCCCCTGGTGAGAGGAGAGATCCTGGGCTTCCAAAGAGCCCAGTCATCCCCCGGGATCGTAGATCTGAGGAGAGTTTCAGCAATTCCCCAAAAAAAATCACTGGCCATTTGGAGACCATACTCAACAATCTGAGGAGGGCTCCTTCTGGAACAACCAGCTTCCTAACAAGAGAGATTTCCCAAACCACCCCTGCCCCCACTCAAGACTCCACCAGGTACCATAAACTACCAGCCAATGCCTGAGACAGCCAGATGGGTAAAGGCCAGCATAAAAACACAATCCGCAAAAGCCAAAGCAATGAGGCATCTCAGGAACCCAGTTATCAAAGGGCCAGGAGTCCTGGATAGTCCTAACACAAGTGAAACTCAAAAAAAATGACCTTAAATATATGCTTATAAAGATGATAAGGGAGAAGATGAATAAAATCAATAAAGAAATACAGGAAGATACAGTCTTTAGGGAGGAAATAATTAAATCACTGAAAGAAATGAAGGAAATAGAAGAAAGTTCAAACAAGTGAATAAATTGAATTAAAGGCAGGAAAATACAAACAAACAAGTAAAGGAAATCAACAAAATGGTTCAAGATCTGAAGATGGAAATGGAAACATTAAAGAAAACACAAACTGAAGAAATCCCGTAGAGGGAGAATTTAAGGAAGAAAACAGGAACTACAGAGGTAAGCATCTCCAACAAAATACAAGATATGGAAGAAAGAATCTCAGCCTTAAAAGATACAGTGGACGAAACCAATGCATCCATCAAAGAAAATGTTAAATCTAAAAAATTACTGACACAGCCATCCAAGAAATCAAGGGCATGAAATCATGAAAAGTTGAAACTTAAGAATAATAGAAAGAGAAGAAAAAGAAGATACCCATCTCCAAGGCCCAGAAAATATTATCAATAGAATCATAGAAGAAAATTTCCCCCAATTTAAGGAGAGGTCTATAAGCATACAAGAGGAATACAGAACACCTCATAAATTAAACCAGAAAAGAAAATCCTACTGTCACATAATAATCAAAACAGTAAGTATACAGAGCAGAGAAAAAAATTCTAAAAGCTGCAAAGGAAAAAGGCCAAGTAACATATAATGGCAAAACCACCAGAATCACACCTGACTTCTCAATGAGAGCCAGAAGGGCCTGCATGGATATCGTGCAGACTCTAAGGAACACAGCTGTCAGCCCAGACTACTATACCCAGCAAAACTCTCAATCATCATAGAAGGAGAAAAATAAGATATTCAATGACAAAAACAAATTTAAACAGTACCTATGCACAAATCCAGCATTACAGAAGATACTAGAATGAAAAATACAACTTAGGAAAGCTAACTACATCCGGGAAAACACGGGAAATAAATAACCTCATTACAGCAAAACTAAAAGTAGCCAAGATACAAATACCCCACTACAACCAACATTGAAATAAAAGGATCTGTCAGTCACTGGTCATTAATCTTTTTCAACATCAATGGACTCAACTCTCCAATAAAAAGACACAGACTAACAGAATGGATGCATAAACAAGACCCAGCAAATGTGTTACATAAAAGAAACACATCTAACTCCCAAAGAGAGACATTACTTGAGAGTAAAGGGCTAGAAGATGGTTTTTCAAGCAAATGAATGCAAGAAGCAAGCAGGAGTAGCCATTCTAGTATCTAATAAATAGACTTTCAACCAAAATTAATCAAAAGAGATGGGCATGGACCTGTCATACTCATCAAGGAAAATTCCACCAAGAAGACTTCTCAATTCTGAACATCTCTGTCCCAAATGCAAGGGCAGCCACATTTGAAAAAGGAGTATTAATAAAGCTTAAAGCACACATAGATACCCACACATTAACAGGGGGAGACTTCAACACCCCAGTCTCACTAAAGGACAGGTCAACAAAACAGAAATTAAACAAAGAAACAATGACTCTAACAAAGGTCATGAATCAAATGACCCTAATAGACATCTACAGAACTTTTCACCCAAGTACAAAAGAATATAACTTCTTCTCAGCACCTCATGGAATCTTCTTCAAAATAGGCCATACAGTCTGTCACAAAACAAGTCTCAACAGATACAAGAAGATTGAAATAATCCCTTGTATCCTATCAGACCATCATGGACTAAAGCTGGACCTCAACAACAACAGAAGAAGCAAAAACACATGGAAACTGAACAACTCTCTCCTCTTGACAGCTGGGTCAGGAAAGAAGTAAAGAAAGAAATTAAAGGCTTCCTAGAATTCAATGAAAGTGAAGGCACAACATAAACAAACTCATGGGACACCATGAAAACAGTGCTAAGAGGAAAGTATATAGCACTAAGTGCCTTCATAAAAAAAAATTAGAAACATCTCATATAAGCAACTTAATGGCACACCTGAAAGCCGTAGGAAAAAAAGAAGCAGACACACCCAAGAGGAGTAGAAGGCTAGAAATAGTCAAATTCAGAGGCTGAAATCAATAAAATAAAAACAAAGAGAACAATTTTTAAAAAATCAATGAAACTAAGAGCTGGTTCTTTGAGAAAATCAACAAGATAGACAAACCCTTAGCCAAACTAACTAAAAGGCATTGTAACATTTTCCAAATCATCAAAACCAGAAGTGAAACAGGGGATATAACAACAGACACTGTGGAAATCCAAACAATCATTAGGTCTTATTTCAAAAGCCCATTTAGCCTATACGTCACAAAATTTGAAAATCTAAATGAAACAGACAATTTTCTTGATCCATTCCGCTTACCAAAGCTGAATCAATATCAGATAAATTAATTAAATAGTCCTATATCCCTTAAGGAAATAGAAGCAGTCATCAAAAGTCTCCTAACAAAAGCCAAGGGCTTGTTTCAGTGCAGAATTCTACCAGTCCTTCAAAAAAGAGCTAATACCAATACTCTTCAAACTAGTTCACAAAATAGAAACTGAAAGAACATTACCAACTCATTCTATGAGGCTGCAGTCACCTTGATACCATATAATATAGGATAACCATACTAAAATCTACAGACATAGAGAAGATAAACAACAAGAAGGACCCTAGGGAAGATGCTTAAATCTCATTAAGAATGACAAACAGAACCAGTGAAAGAGAGGGAACAGGACAGGGGCCTACCATCGAGATCCTCTCAAAGGCTCCACCCAACAGAGGATTGAAGCAGATTTTGAGATTCATAGCAAAACTTTGGGTAGAGCCCATTGAGTTCTCATGGAAGAAGGGGGCAGATAGAAGAGTCCAGAGGGGATAGGAGCTCCACAAAAATACCAACAAAGCCCAAAAATCTGGGCCCACTGGGTCCTGCAGAGACTTATGCACCAACCAAGAACTACACACGGAGAGAACCTAGGCTTCTTGCTCAGATGTAGCCAATAGGTGGCTCAGTCTCCACGTGGGTTCTTGAGTAGGGGGAGCAGGGGTTGTCTCTACATGAACTTGGTTGCCTGCTCTTTGATCACTTCCCCCTGGAGATGTGGCCTTCCCAAGACACACAGGAAGAAGATCCAGGCAGTCCTTATGAGACTTGATAAAACAAGGCTCAGATGGTAAGGGAGGTACACTCTCCCTTTCAAAGTGGGATAGGAGAAGGAGATAGGGGCGAAGAGGAAAGGAGGGTGGGACCAGGAGGAGATGAAGAAGGGGGCTACAATTGAGATATAAAATGCAGAAAGAAACACTCAGTATATACTCACTTATAAGTGGATATTAGACCTATAATATAGGATAAACATACTAAAATCTGTACACCTAAAGAAGCTAAGTAAGAAGGAGGGCCCAGGATAAGATGATAAATCCTCTCTCAGAAAGACAGATGGGATGGGCATTGGAAGAAGGAATAAAAAAGGAAACAGGACAGGAGCCTACCACAGAGGGCCTCTGAAAGACTCTACCCAGCAGATGCTGGGGGTAATAACCAAATTTTGGGCAGAGTGCAGGGAATCCTATGAAAGAAAAGAGGAGAGAGTAAGACCTGGAGAGGATGGGAACTCCTCAAGGAGAACAACAGAACCAAAATATCTGGGTACAGGGGTCTTTTCTGAGACTGATGGTCCAACCAAGGACCATGCATGGAGATAACCTAGAACCCCTGCTCAGATGTAGCCCATGGCAGCTCAGTCTCCAAGTGGGTACCCTAGTAAGGGAAACAGGGACTGTCTCTGATATGAACTCAGTGGCTGCCTGTTTAGCCACCCTCCACCCCCACGAGGGAGGAGCAGGCTTGCCAGGCCACAGAGGAAGACAATGCGGTCAGCTCTGATGAGACCTGATAGACTACGGTCAGATGGAAGGGGAGGACCTCCCCTATCAGTAGACTTGGAAAGGGGCATGGGAGGGATTGAGGGAAGGAAAGTGGGATTGGGAGGAAATGAGGGAGGGGCTACAGCTGAGAAACAAAGTTAATAAACTGTAATTAATAAAAAAATAAAAATTAAATTTAAAAAATGAGTAAATTGTAAAAAATTAAATTATAAAAGATCATATTCAAACATTTTCTTTAAAAGGACTTCCAAAATTGGAAAAGTCCTAATTAAGGTTTTCATATTACACACTTATCTCTCTATTTCAATATGCACATTGTTTAAAAAAACATACACTCACTTAAATACACACCTACATACATGTACTGTATGTAGGCTGTCTATGTGTATATGTGCACATACCCACATCACATGGAATTAGACAGCCAGTCACACAGCCATGCATATGCATACACATATATATATGCACACACACATATACACATATGCACACATACCCTTTAATACTCATGCACACATACACACAGGAATGTATACATAAACAAACATGTACACACACATATACATGTATACATATGGACAGCCATGAACATAACCGTGCATTTGCACACACATGCACACATATGCACATACACATCAATCAGTAGGTATGTATGTGTACACATATACACACATGTGCACATATACACATAGACAGCCACACACATAATCATGCATATTTATACATGTACATACATGCACATACACATTTGGTAAGCAGGCAGATGAATATGTGACGGATGAGAGGATGCATTTAACTGTTCTCTCTAAAAACATGTATTTTCAAAAGTAGTTTTGAGATACACTAACCAGCTCACAAAGAGAAAAATTAGAAAAGAGTTTCTCGAAAAAATTATGTATTTCTGTGTAAGAAACAAAGCTTTTTCAAGTTCACTGCTCTTTTTAGATCATAATCTTGACTTTAAAAATGAGTTAGTTCTTCTATGCATACTGGCAAACTCAAGACCTCCCTTAGAATGTGTTTGTAACTCTGTCAGCAACATTCCAGTCAGGCCAGGGCACGTGTGAGCTGGGGGAACACAGTGGCTGCATCAGAATTAGGGATGGTGCTGTAACAGAAATGTGCCAAGTGCCACAAGAGCACACGTGTTAAACTACAGAGGGCAGTCTGTGTAAAAGAGTATGGTAGAAACATCCCAAAATAAATGGTGGTTCTTATTCCACAAATCCATTATCAAAATGCTTAACAGCAAAGACTGCAGCAACACAGAATATAGAAGCAAGCCCATGTTTATACTCCCAAATTATTTCAATAGAAAGGTCTGTAAAGAAGAGCATCTGAGTGTGGAGGTCTTACTAAGAATACAAAAATGAAGTCATGCTACAGTCTTCCATCTACTCACAGTGAATCTTTAAAATTTTTACAAGTATGAAAAATACTTTTTTCAAATATGGAAAATATTTTATATTTTACTGAAAAGATACATGACTGTCAGCCCTGAATGCCCGGCTTCCCTTGTTTCATAGGAGGTCAGGGCTCCACAGAAGGCGAAGGGGAGAGATATACTCTAATCATCTAGGTAATTACCTGCAGTGTCTGCCTTGCTCTGGCTGTTGAGACATAGGCACAACTATGAAGACCCTACTGAAACAAGAAGATAAAAGGTTCATAAAACACTCACCACTGTCGGTGGCGTACGGACAGCTCCTAAAAATGCAAACTGATCCTTTGTGACAAATTAAGGAAAACTTTTTGTTAGTTACAGTAAGAATAACTTTATCTCTTTAAGTCCTGTAATGGAGTGATGTTTTATCACACTGGGATCCACAGTGGCTGAGAAAATAGAGGCACTCACACACTGTGTTGACTCTTGGTATTTTGCAAGTCAAATGATAGGATGAGCCCTTTTCTGAAGTCCTGTGGTCTGTTCCAAAACAAAATAGGCAAGTGAGGGAAGAATTTTCCTGGGGAACACCAGGTGTAGCTCTCAGATCTGTGCAGGACACAACACAGCCCAGAGGAGTCCTGAAAAAAAGAAAAGAATCTGGGACAGATGTTAAGCGAAGGATCTTGCCACCTTGGGCTAACATCTCTGGCCAGGTCAGCCTCTTGCTCTTTGAGAAGGCCCTGCACCAGAACGCTGCGTGTCATGCGCGTCATGTAAGCAGTCTTGTCTCCCAGTCACATCCTCCTTTGTAATCAAAAATGTACTTTGGGACAGTCCAGGGTCATAAGGGCTATAAGGAGACATCTGTTCAATCTGAAGGTCAATTCGGTAAAAATTTCAGTGGGAGTGGGAGTTGCAGCTTGCAGCCCAGGCTTTCTGAGTAAGCACAGTGTGGGAGGACAGCTGAGTCAGCTCTGGGAAATAAGAGTTTCTTTTTTCTGTGACTGGATGTGAGTGTGGCTGTGATCCTATTGGTTGGCTGTCTGTCAAGGTCATCTTACAGCATTTCTCCTCTAGTCTTCCCTCAGCGGAAACAGGCACCTATATTACTCAGCAGACCCACTGTTGTTAAGCCCTAGGCTCTAAAGGGTCTATTCATACCATCAGTGCTAATATGTCCTTGAAATGCAGGCTTCTCGGAAGGGCTAGCTGAAGAATTATTCTGTTGTTATTGTTACCAGACAGTGAGAAAATATATACAAGATGAACATGATCCCTGCGTGTAGGAGACCCTACTAGCTGAAAACTACGAGTCACTTGTCATGTTAGCTGCAAGTTGTGAATAGGTGTTCTCTACACATCTGTAGGTGGAGCTTTGTGACATGTGAATGGTTGTCTGCAGAACCGCCCTCTGCAAAGCTAAAGTCCAGCTTACCCCAAGTCAGCTCAGCACACGAGCAGCTCCAATGGTCCTTAGTGCCTCACTGAAAAACCGTATGCCATGAGAGGGCCTACATTTCCCATAATAATCCAGCAGCAAACATGACTCCCCGGCTGGGTACAGCCACGCTGACACATGTGGAGATGGAGATAACTAGGCACATTGTTCTCTACAGGTGCTAGTGCTGTGGTCTGGGACTTTGGAGACTTTGGCAGCTACACGGCTTTCAGGACAAATTTGATACCTTGCCTGCCCTTTTCCTGCTTTTCAATGACGCCTAAGAGAAACCCGACTGTCGCTGCCCTTCATAAAGACTAGATTTTAGGAAAAACTGATGAATGCCAACATTCAAAGTGAGACAGAAAAACTGTTAACCAAGACGGCCACTGGGAAAGAAAAGGAAACATTGGATAGGTTGGTTAAAAAAAAAGAAGAAAGAAAAGAAAACCTGAAGAACATTTTACATGGCTGTATCTCAAATACAATTTTACCTTGAATTTACGGCTCACTAAATGTTGTTTCTATCAGGAGCTATCCTGCAGAGTCTCTGGACTAGAAAAGGGCATTTCTGTGGAACTGACAAGGACGCAGTCAGCGTGCTGCTGTGGGATCGGGAGCCTTTGGCACCACAGAGGGAGCTGAATGCACTGGAGGATTCTTTAATGCTGTGGTCACCCTTTAGGGTTTCTGAAGTAAAAAGGGCAAACATTATTTGGAATTTTTTTTAAATTTTATTTTAAGAAACTGTTGATTTATCTATCATAAGGAAAACTGACAGTTAACGGCAACTGTCAGCTTGACTGAGTTCAGAGTCACCCACTGTACGCAAGTCTGTGAGGGCGTACCCAGAGGTTTAACTGAGAAGGGAAGACCCACCTGAGTGTGCAGCATTGTTCCACTGTGTGGCACACCACACCAAAGGACTGAATAAAGGCAGAAAGGAGACATCAAGCTGAACGCCAGCATTCATGTCTTTAAGCAAACTGTCTGTAGACAGTGTGACCTGCTACTCCAGCTGCCATGCCTTCACCACCATGGCGGACTGTGCTCTTAAACCAGAGCCCAAATCAACCCTTCCTTCTTTAAGTTGCTTTGTCTGGTATTTGGTCACAACAAGGAAAGAAATACACTGATGTCCATTCATATTTTTATGCCTTGCTTTTTCCTCATTCTACAGCAATGGTTCTCAACCTGTGGGTTGCAGCCCATTCAGGGGTTGATAGACCCTTTCACAGGGGTCACATAAGAGCATCTGAAAATACAGATATTTACATTGTGATTCATAACAATGCCACAATTACAGTTACAAAGCGGCAATAAAGATAATTTTATGGTTGGGGGTCACCACAACATAAGGAACTGTATTAAAGAGTCACAGCATTAGCAAGGTTGAGAAACACTGAAGAGTTGCTCAAATTTCTTGTCTCTAACATGGTAGCAGGAGACTACTTTGCAATATAATGTGCAAGCAAATTTTAAGTGATTACCATGTATTAGTTACTGGCAAAGTTTAAATTATCAATTAATACAAGTAATGCTAAGAATGTTGGAATGTGCCACTCCAGTGAGCTCTGCAGCAAGGCTGGTGATTTAAGGGGAAAAGGCGCCACCTTCCTTTAGCACAAGAAAACACAGTCTCACTGAGAGGCAGAAATTAAAAATCTCAAAAATTATGGGGACATGCAAGGCAAGGATGAAGTGACTGAAGCAATACAGAAATGTGAGATTTTATCTGCCAGTAAACGCACTCTCTTATTGCTGGAAATCCTACAGCACTTGCACCACGCAGCCATCTCCAAGATGGCACAGTGTGAAAATTTCTTCATGGATCTGTGTGTGTTTTGTTTATGCAGCCTGAACCCATGGAAAGATGACAATGGATTTATAAAGAGATATTTCAGAGTTCTTTCCTCCCTCAAGCTAGGCAAGCCTTATCAATAATTCAAGAACTCAGAACATTGCATGTAATTGCTTCATTCCTCTCCGTTCTACACAATTTACATTTGGACCAATGTAGAGGACTGAAACCAAAAACTGTTCTTGTTGGGAAGAATAAAAAAGGAAGACAAATTCCAAATTGTGATTTCACATTACCATGCAATGTTCATTTTGTTGTTTAAGGTAAATGTCTGAAAAGATTTTCAAGTATTTTCATCTTAAGGAATTCATCAAAGAAAAATTTATTGTATAGCTTTAATGCATCAAAATTTTGTAATATGACAAACTGAATTTACTGATTTCTGGATAAATTTTCTCAGCAAAGTCACTAAACCTCTATTAGCTGCCATTGTAATGTATAAATTAATGATAACATTGGCTTTTCTCAAAGAGTGGTAACGGTAGTGGAAGGAGATCATGTGTGAGCCAATGTCTTTCAAAAGTCTGTCAAAATAAGGTAACCACTGCCACCATGGAGGAGTACTAAACTCCTGAAGAAAGATGTGTAAGTCCTATCACAGGAAGATAGTCAGCACCAATTGTAGAGGAATGCCACACTGTGGAGGGATGCCACACCATGGAGGGATATCACACCATAGAGGGATGTCACACCATGGAGGGGTGTCACACCATGGAGGGGTGTCACACCATGGAGGGGTGCCATACCATGGAGGGGTGTCACACCACGGAGGGATATAAGAAAGAGGAGGAATGCCACAACTATTGCAGGCATATGCTCAATGATTTCTAAGTTTCTGTTTTAGGTAAGTGCTTCAAAGCACAAGCTGAGTTTGTGCTCGGTAATGAATTCACACCAGTCCTCTATTCTAGTGCATAGAGGTATAAACGGCAATAGACTGAGAACTTTCCTATTTTTTAAATTCAGATAATACATTTTTGCTTTTGAAGACTTTCCAGCCATAGCAAATATATTGAAAATAAAACCATTTGTGGAACATGTAAAATTTACTCCTTTAGGGTGCTTTGTTTTCAGTATTCTTTGGGGTTCTTCCTTTGGAGTCTTCAAGGAGGGCTGGCTATAAAAGTGTATGTTTTGACAGAGCACACCTGTAGTGAACAGCGAATTAGAATACTAGATATAAAATAAGGATTGGGTTCTAACAAGAGTCAAGGGTTGAGTGGAAATATTCAAAATGGGAAATAGAAACCTAAGGATAACCTTGCAGCAACAGAATGAAGCCCAGATATGAGAGCTGAGGGCTCTAATTAAATACTTGATTTAGAGAAAGGCTTGATACTTAGCAGATGTGCAATCCTCACAAGGGACTGGCCTCCAATCTTCTGTATTTTCAAAATGAGGATAGAAATGTCTGCCTCAAAGAACTGTGTGTACTGGGATTATAAACCAAGAATAGCACTTACACAACTAATACACAAAAAATGATATCTGGATGCTGTGTGTGTGTGTGTGTAAGACAGAGAGATACAGAAGAAACATTTTCGCACAAAATTCTTGAAAATTAATTAAATTGTCAAATTGTTGACTAAATTATCAATCAATTTACTTCTAATACATATACACATGTGGATATGTATATATACCCATACACATAACATTTAAACATATTCTCTTATGTTTTTTCATGGCAGGAAGGCTAAAACAATACATAAATTAGGAATACAGAGCATAAACATTGATTTTCTCAGTGAAATAATTAGATTTTTCAGCATTTCCTCAAGATTAATTGTTCTGGACTGAAGAGGTGGCTCATCAGGTAAGACCACATTGGTAGGTAGCCCAGAGTGATAGTTTTCACTTTTCAGCTCTAATTTATTTATTACACATTAGAGTCACATCTTAGTTCAAATGAAAAGAGAAAACTGCAATGGATACAGATACATGTTGAAACTTATAAGCTATTCTTTCCAGCCTTGTAATAAATATCAAATTTCATTTTTCTTCCTTCTAAAGATGATCTAAAATGAATATAGTGTCAGGCAATAATCCTGGGTAAAAGCCTGTTTTGAATTTCCCATATTTGAAGGTTTTCAACCTCAAAAATAAAACTTCAAAAGGACAACACATCAGTTGGTTCTTTCAGTCAGGGCGCCTCCTTAGTTATGTTTGCATTTCTCTACTACACACCCTCCACTCAGAAAGAAAAGGCTAACAGGATTTATTATCGTTGGTTAAGTACAAAAGAAACATTTTCCTAGACTGTACACTACATCTGTTGGCCCCAGTGAACAGGGGTTAATGACCAGCTTAAATTCTTTACAGGAACAAACATATATCTCAAAAAAGAAAATTTAAATACTGAAGTTAAAGTATTTTCTGCATTTTTAGATCCTTTTGGTTCCCTTGACTGAACGGATGCTGCACTGGGGCAAATGGACTAGAAAGGGAGGTGTTCACAAATGCTCCTTTCTGTTCCCGTGGATATGAGTGCTTCTTGGGTTTATACACATACATGGAAATATGGCCTAAAAACAAGCATGTTATGTAGTTTTGAAAACATAATCTCCACTCTCATAATTTTCTAAGATGGATGGAGGGATACAAGCGTGTGTTTCTAGTTGCTGGATAATGGCTGCTCCTGCGATGCTCACACTGGGAAAAAAAGGAACTTTACTCTCCTTCCTACTTATCCATATTTCTGCATTTTTACACAACAGCTCGTTTTTCATCACCAGGAGAGATTTGCAATTTGAGTCCAGCTACTTGTTACTCCCAATAAATCAATATGTGTCAAAACATCAGCAGGGCAGGGAATAGGACTCTCTCATTGAACCTCCCTAACTCAGAGTCCCAGAACACTCTGCAAGGATATGTTGCTATGGAAACGGAGCTAGGCACCTCTCTGGCTTATCTAGTTGAAGTGAGTTGATTTTCATCACACATGTGTAATATTCTGAAGAAATTTTAGGGTAAAGAAAACAATCTCACAGATAACAACATGTGTGACCTTTATACTGATCTACGACAATTTAATTCAAAGACAATTATCAGAATGTCTACACAAACCCCTCTCCTGACTGCAAGCTAAATTTTTCGTTGTCTTTTACTTTCTTAAGATGAGAAATGAAAGACCTGGAACTATAAGATGTTGTAGGATGGAAAAGCACAAAGTCTCACCAAAATGTACATATCTCTATGCAAATGTCTCCAAAGGAAACTTATGGCTTTTAACGTTTTCTGCTTTTATCAATGGAAGACTCAATAAGGTAATCCAGGCAATCAGAAAATTATCTTTGAGTTCTATTAAGGGATTCAAATTAATAATGGCATATCTTAATTGCACAAACTCTAATTCATTTTGGCAATTGAAAGAGACAACATGATTTTGAGCAGCTGCCATTTGGTTATCATCTGTAGTTATAACAATTGTAACTAAAACAGGCAGGTAACAGGCTGACACAGCTGAAAGGCTCTTTTTATTCTGGGTACTTTAAGGGAAATTGACAGAGGGTGATTTATTATAGTTGAACTTTAAATGTGTTATAAAATTAGATCATTTTTAAAAGGTTAATCTAGTTTGAAGCAGTCTCACATTCCCTCTGCTAAACAGCAAGTTTAAGAATGATCCTTTTGCCTCTACTTCCCTCCCAGGTGCTAGAATTGCAGGTATGCACCATCTTAACTACTTTATAAACTACTGGTATTTGACAGCCAGGGGGGCTGGGAGCAGACTGTGTTCACCCAGCAGTGTGGACTTGAACTTTATGTATATAACACTTCCTGAAATAGTCAACAAACATTTACATGTAGAAAACACTGAAAATTTCCCATCTCTGTGAAAGAGGTATCTTAGACAAACTATATAAAGTACTTAGAAAATTCCCAGCACAAATGGCTCTAATGATCTATCAGTTCTCTTCCCTCAAAGTTTCTCTACTCATTTTCTTAGGAATCATTTCCAGACAAACTAAGTGCAGGCTCAGTACTTATTCTTTATTAGTAAGGACTCTAAAATACATTTTTTAAACTGTGATAAGCAAGTTCTAGGCAACTTGCATTTTAATACATTTCTGAGTTTAAAATAATTTAAAATGTTTGTTCCAACTCATAGTGTCTTTCCTAGAATGTGTACTCATTAACTCGACACTCAAGAGGACACTCTAGGAACAACAATGGATGGGGATTAATTCTATAGTTGAATATACATGGGACATGATACCCAGGCCATTCTCCATAGAAGAATAAAGAATGCATAGTGAATGTTCCAAGAAACTCCAGGTAACCAAATCAACACCACTTAGTGGTAAACAGTTAATACAAAAGTAAATCTGCCAGGGTTTTCGCCCAGTTTCACCACTCTTCAGTGCTTTATAAAGGTTTGAAAAAAATTGAGACATGGTTTTATTTTGTTCCCAGGAAGTGTGGTGTCCTCAGATGCCTCAGGCTGGCCCTTTTACTCACAGTCCTCCTGCCTCACTGTCACCAAAACTGAGACTGCAGGAATGTGTCACCGTTAGAGTCTATAACTTTACAAGTCACTCAAGTCCTATTTCTAAACTTCATCAACTATAAAATAAGAATGGCAACAAGATTTCTCCCACTTTGGTGAGAAATTAAAGTAAGATATGCCAGGTATTCACAAGAGACTAATAGAGCCAACAGTCAATATTTATAGTCATTTAACAAGCTGACTGTCAATCCCAACATATATCGTGACCATTTTTCAGAATGGCTATGGTTTAGAATATACTCGGAACAGCCCAGATTTATTATGTATGTTAGTTAGGGTGTTGAGCTGTAGTTAATTAAAAAAAATAACTTTCATATATATGCTTATGTCATCTCAAAGGATATAATGTCTTATTATCATAGTACTCTAGAGGAGTGCAGTTAGGTGTAGAAATTTTACTCCATGGATGTTCTAGTGGCTCAGCAGGGCAGTTTATAACCATTTCATACACCAGTACAGATTGTCCACACCAACTCATTATCTTGGTGCATTTCCATGTTACTAAGTTTTATAGGGATGGAACACGAAGGAGCTAAAACTTTAGTGATCAAAAATATCATGGATACAACTCACTGCTGAGGTCTGCAGAGACAAAACACAGTACTCAGAGAGAAAATTAATATTTGAAAGTTGCCTAGGAATAATCATCAACAAGGTAAGATTTCAAAATAGAAACAAGAAATACAAACATAATCAGATAAGAGCTCTACCAGAACTTACCCTGCCTATAAGACCTGCAGGGACAAATATAGAACAGACGGAGCAGAAATTAAGGGAATGTTCAACCGATGCCTTGCCTAACCCAAGACCCACCCATGAAAGAGAGCCAACCCCTAATACTCTTAACACTCTGCTATGCTTACAGACAGGAGCCTATCAGAATTGTCCTCTGAGATTCCCGCCCAGCAACGGTTTGAAACAGATGCTGAAACTCACAGCCAAACATTGGGCGAAGCATAGGGAGTCTAGTGGAAAACTGAGGGGAAGGATAAAAGCACCTAGAGGTAAGAAGAGCTCCATAAGAAGACCAATAGAGCCAACTAACCAGCACCCAGAGTGTCCTGTGAAATCTGAAGCACCAAACAGGTACCATGATGGACTGGACCTATGTCCTCTACATATATGTAGCTGATGGACAGCTCAGGCTTCATGTGGGTCCACTAGTAAGGGGACCAAGGCTTGTATGACATGAACTCTGTTGCCTCCTTTTTATTCACTTCCCCCTGATGGGACTGCCTTTGCAGGCCACAGGGGAAGAGGACAAACTCAGCCCTCATTCGACTTGATGAGCTGGGATGGGTAGGTGGAGGGAGCTCCCTTTTTCTGAGGAGTAGAAGAGGGGTGGAGGAGAAAGAGTGGGACTGGGAGGAGAGGAGGGAGAGGGCTATGACCAGGATGTAACATGAATGAATGAATGAACAAATAAATAAATAAATAAATAAATAAATAAATAAAGCTATATCCTGGTGTAAGGGTATGTAGTCTATGTCTACAGGAGCAGATTTAGAACAACCAAGGAGATACACACCTGGAAATGTCTGTGAGAATATCCCCAAAAATGTGACACCCAGCTGAAATGTGGGCAATGTCATCCCCTCAGTCAGGGGTCTCATTCAACACCACCCCCTACCACAATGGGCCACATACTCTTAAACTGAACCATAATTAATCCTTACATTAAGTTGTTTTCTGCCAAACATCAGCAATGAAAAAGGAAATAACCATACCAGGGAAAAATATGCAAAAAGTTTGAAGGAAACTGAAGAATCCTTCCTAGCCTAAATAATAGCAACAGAAATGCAATACAGTCCCTTCCCCTCCTTCAGAAGAAGGAAACTCAGAAAAAAATATCCATTAAAATGACAGTTAGCTAGTTAAATGATAACCTTCAAAGGGGTTACCAAAATAGGTCAAAAGACCTTTAATTATTTTTAAATGTAAAATTGCACCAGTTTGCTGGCTTCTCTTAGGTCATATTTTAATCATTTTCATCAGCAAGAATAAAGAAGAAAAAGTTCATGTTCATAATTCTATGTTCTCAGTAACTAAAAACTACTTTCAATTATTATCATTCTATTGACATTTTACTCACATGATATTTCTTCATAAATGATTTTGCATGACTGAAAAGCTTATTTTTTACTTAACTGTGTACACTAATCATGCCCCCAATGGTCATTTTCTGGAGGCTGGAGAGATGGCTCAGCAATTAAGAGCACTGGCTGCTATTCCAGAAGACCCAGGTTCAATTTCCAGTACCTACATGGTTTGACCCTAATCTTAGACTTTTTGTTTCACTCTGGGAAGGTGCAAGAATCTCCATTTTATTGCTTTCACAGAAGTTGATGTGGATCACCTGGGGACACGTTACAAGTCAGAGCAAGATTGCACACTAGTTATCTGATTGAGGTTCCTGAAGTTCCTTCCCAGAAAGAAGCTCACAGACTTGAGTTGCAGATGAGTTGTCAACATGGGAGACCCGTTTAGAAAGCAGGGATGGGAAGGAGAAAAGAACATACAGGAATCCAGGAAGCAGCCAGAAGCCTTCGGTCTGCATTGCAATGAAGAATTGTCTGTCTGACTGGAAATACCTCTCCTGCTGCAGAAATTGTTAAGGAGATTTATGTCCTGACCCCATAAATCCTGAAATAAATGAGAGATTTATATTGGATGACGGTAAGTTTCTACCTTCACAACAGAGGCCAAACTGCTAAGTGGGGATAAAAACCACACACAAATAAATGCTTTTTAAAATTCTTTTGTGTACATGATATGTTTTTCACATGAGCACATACATTCTAGTGTATGACCACAGGTGAACACACACCACAGAATACAAAGAGGTCGCAGAACAGCCACAGTGGTTTGTCCTTGCCTTCTACCTTCTTGAACACAGATTTTTTTTTTCTTTCACAGTTTGGCGCTGCCTAAGTAGGCTACCTAGTCTGCAAGCATCTAGGGATGCTCTGTCTCCACCTGCTGTGGTTAAAGACAAGTGATACCAGGTGCAGTTTTTCCTGGATTCCAATGAGCACAGCTCTCCATGATTGTGTGGTAAGTGCTTTACTCGTAAACCAGCTCCCAAGTCCCACTCCCCAAACAATCCCACAGTTTTTTTCATGAAAGTTACAGGAGAAACTCTAGCTCTGAGTAATTATTGTGTATCAGCTAGAGATATTTTTTATTTCATTTGGGAGATGATTACCAAGATATAAATTAAAACCAGAGTCAGAAAACCACAGAGCTTTGTTCCCTGTACTAAAGGTTTCATTATATTTGGGTAGAGATTAATTCAGTCCCTCTACAGGAATACACATATGAACATATGTCTACATAAGCACCCAGTGACATATATGTAAATGTGTCTTAGTTGTATGCTGTCTTCTAGAAATATTTATTTATTTATTCATTCATTTATATTTATATTAAGCAGAGAAGCTGCATAAGATATCTTCCTGGCTCTTTCTCTGAATGCCACATCTCGCATACATTTTAACCTATTTTTAAATTTACTTTGGCATTATTGTTTTTATTTCAGTGTACAAAGAGAAAATGTGCTCATGTACATATACAGTCACAAAATGTCACCAGCAAAGAGTTACTGAACCAGATACAGGCTTATTTGTCCTGTGTGTAGCAGTTTCTGAGGGCTAATTCATGGGGAACCTGAGTTTTTATCACTACATTAAGACTGAAGTCTGATATTTTAAATTACCTTAAATGACTCTGCATTGTTCTTTAAATTAAGCAGGCTCATTAAGTCCTTAGGAAAACAAGGCTAATCTCAGGATGGGTTGGATAACTGAGGATGAAGCCTGAGACCGCATGTTTCACTGTCTGTATATTTTATATAACAGTATTCATTAATGTATCAAAGAAGACAAAGCTGTAGTCAATAGCTCCAAGAGGTGTGATAAAGCTTAATTTTAAGATTTAAAATACATTGATTAAAAAAAATACAACTAAGCCACTGAGAGCAGCCACTTTCTGTATATGAGGATTCCACTATCAGTGCTTGCTCTTAGATCCAAGTGTTCAGAAACATAATCCAAATATTACCTGCTACAGCCGTAAGATCAACACCACTGAATTTCTGAGTAATAATTGCCATTTCTTCACAGAATCAGTTAGAGCACAATGACAATCCACTATGAAGGCCCTAGCGAGCCACAAAACACATACGTATCAGTGAGCTATATTCAGTCTACTGATCCAACATTGGGGGGAAAACACAGATATGTACAATAAGGGTGAATGGGGGGTACCTCAAATTTCAGCCAGTAAGTCTCTACTAAGGGCAAGAAGTTGTCTCAGATTCCAATCACTCTTCAGGGTGCACACAGACTCACAGGACAAATATTATGTCTTTGAAAGCTTCTCTGTGCAGTAGGTGGCAGTCACTGCAGAAATGATTGGTTAAGTGCAAAGAAGTAGAATCTGTGGACTGCATGACAAGAGTGGGTCTCTAGATCACAACTCCTGATCCCAAAGTGCAGTAAACATCATGGAAGAGGGTAGATAGATTGGAAGATGGAGAGAAGTGCTGTGAAATGGTGTCTGGTGGCCACCTCATGGCCACTGCACTCATGAACTCACAATACGTATTCAACCACTTGCACAAGGTCAAGCTAGTCAATAATCCAGCATGGATGAGGGAGGGGAGCTGAGGAGCTATTGGAAGCTAATGCATACTCAGTGAGGGGACTCAGTTATCTCCAGGTAAGTAGTCTTGGTCCATCAGATCACCCCACACTCAGGTATATACAGGCAACATAATCCAACTCAGCAGGTTGTTAAAAACAAAACATAAACTCAGAAGGGAGGTATGAAGGGGAGTTAAAATGAGAGTATGTAGATATGATGAAAATACAATGTACTAATGAAAATTCTCAAGAATAAAAGATATTATTAGAAATATCTGTGAATATGTGTTCATGACATGTAGCTTTGTGAACAAATAAATTTGTTTTTACAGTTTGAGCAGTGCTATAAAATTTTTGTAAATCTGTACTTTCCTAAAAAAAATCAGCGTTCACATAAAACTTGTTATAAAAGAGCAGAACTTTGTAAAAGTGCAAGAACTATGGTTAAGTCTCACTAAAAATTACTATAAGCATGTCCCAACAGCCTGGTACCATGCCTTGCTGCCAGTCCATGTGCGCCCTCACTATGGTTCACAATTTTACATGCTTCCTGACACTAAGTGAAAACACTATCACTCAAGAACTTGATGGCTTCACTCATAATAAAAGCCCAATTCTTCTACAAATGATAGAATAAAATCAACAGAAAAGAACATTTCCTGAAAATAAAAATGGATCATCAAAAACTAGAATACAAAATAACTACTATAAACTCTTATGCTGGCCATAAACACAGATACTGAAGTCTTCAACAACTGAACAAACATGAAAATCAGACACAATTAAATATGCAAACTGCATTCTTCTGCCTGTACAGGCTAGATGACATCTGAGGAAATAGTGTCCAAGATATTACATCTCTATCACAAAAATAAAAGGCTGTTTCATTAGGCCCTTTGTTTTCACTGTAGGCTCTGGGGTCTTATAGTCTAATAGAGGTTGATTCTCAACTGAACAATTAGCCTAGTAAAATGTTAATGCATCCACAGAGACTAAACCATAGTTATTTAATGTGATGATATGAAGGCAGGCAGCTGAGCTTTAAAAATGTTTTCCTTGCAACAAAGAGCAAGGCAACAATAGCAACCTTGGTGCCTGACTTCCCTTGTGAGACCCTTGGACCCAGGGTAATTCACAAACCTCTAACAATGGTCTGTTTCTATAGCACATGGCTGTCATTCTGAAGCAGAAAAGCTAGTATTAACTGGATTTGTTCACATCAAGTAAACATTAACCAGAAATTAGGTAAAAATCTGAAATGACTGACAGGGTTTAAGACCAAATTAAGAGAAAAATGTCTTTATCCATGCTGCAGATTCTTAAGGATGCCTGATATATTAATATGTTGCAGTTATAAGTTGAATAAAATCTCCCACTGGCAAGTTTTCTATGGGTCATCTCAGATGAGTGCTGGGTGTTCCTTGCTCTTACCCAATACATTAGTTAAGATGCTTCAGTTCTATAACACAACCAGCAACATGTTCAAATGAGGCACAAATAGAACATGCTTTCCTTAGGAAGAGCCCAAAAGGACATGGGAAAAAGTACTTTTCTAAGTCAAAGCTTTCTGGGGTTATATACGAAGTTATATTTTCATTGTTTTAAAAAGAATATTTGGCCTTAGCAAATATCACTTGTTCAGAGAGCCTAAACTCTCTCCACTGTTAGAAAACCAGATTCTGAGTAAAAAGCCACAAGTTCAACTTCACAGTATCCCTGTCAGCCCCTGAGGGTACTGATGATTTACATTAGGGCCATTCTCTCTCTTCTCACTCAGAAAAGTAGGTGGGAAATGTCAGTAACTCTTATGCCAGGATACAGCTAAACCAGGGGATGTTTTGTGAGGTTCTGGTATTGGGGATAAAACCCACAACCCCACAATGCAAGGCAAGCCTCCACACAACTGTGCTCTAATTTCAGTTTCCTAGACAGAGTTTTCAATCTCATCACATTAGTCCTTAATCCAGATTTGTGGAAAAGCAAGGCTTAACGAATCTACAAAGCTGCCCAGAAACAAGAGGATGATGATTTATTTCCACACTGTGATATATAGAAGATCCTGGAAGGGCACACTTTCATTCCATTCTCTGGAAATGAAACGAATACAGGAGACATAAATGGCTACCCTTTTCCATGTGAGCAGATTCCCCTGTGTGTATAAAGATACCCTGTGCTCACCCAGCCTTCAGTGGCACATTAGAACATCCATTGCTCTGCACAAGTTCACACCCTGCAGCCTCAGTGATACCAGAAGGCATGCCTCTCTGGTCATTTGCCACACTTCCCTTGACATTGTCTAATTCAGGTTCTGAAAAATGCTCATGTAGACGAGAAGGTGAAAAGGGACTTTACCCTGATGAAGAGGATCTTCTCGCCCACTCGGTATCGACCTTGAGAGAGCCGCTCCACACAGAACTTGGTTGGGCACTTGCAGGGAGGGTCTTCAGAGATTCTCTTTACCTGAAATAGAGCAGCACATTCATAAAGTCGCATGGGATTATTCTCCAGGAGCTTAATCATGGCTGAACTGTTAATCATCTAGACTTGTTCTACGCCAGAACAAGTGAGTATAGAGACCCTGCCTGAAGTGTGAATAAAGATCAGGGTCTGGAAGCATCTTCTGGGGCTCTGAGCATGCTGCTTATGGTGACACTGATAAGGAGAGAAGATGAGATCAGTTGGCATGGTAGCAGCCATGAGCTGGAGAGCCAGAAAGACAGTATGTGTGGGGTCCATACAACAAAGGTATTAACAGGTAAAATAAAACAGGCAGAGACTAGGGCAAATGCTCATGACACAGAATGTTTCTTCAATACTAACCTACTTATTTTTAAAATGAAAGAAGAACATGTTTTTTTAGGAAAATCTTTTTTCTTGTCTGAAGCGCTAAGGTTTTCCCCTGAAATTTCACCAACAGATTATTCAGACTCATCTACATTTTATCCCATATTAGGATCATTTGTAGTATTAGCTGACACTCAAAATGAATAATTACAACATGATTCTGATTAATGTTCTTTTGGAGTTCTCATGAACAGGCATGAATACTATAAATCTTAAGGATAGCTGTAGAAAATTCATTTGTTTTCATAACCCATAAAACTTGTAAGCATGTTTTTAAATGAGAAAGATTTTCAGACAATCCAGACTATCCCAAATATCCCATATATTCAACAACAAATACTTCATCTATAATTTCCTTGAACTAATCAGCTGTTAGCAGCTACCATTTTGTACAGATAAGATTAATTCAACAGATATGAAAGTTGTGGTTCTTAAAGTTCACTATCAAGAAATACAGCCATTGTTATTTATTCACTTATTCATTTAGTGTGGTTGTGTATGTCAATATATAGTATATACATACATATGATCATAGAGTACACGTGTGTGTGTGTATGTGTAGGAGAACATTAGATGAAGTTTTCTGTCTGTCTCTGTCTCATTTTTTGAGACTGAGTCTCTCTCTGAATTTGGAGCTATGCTAGTGACCAGCAAGCCCCAGAAACCCTCTTGTCTCCACTCCCCATAGCATTGAAGTTACAGACACAGGAGTGACCACATCTGTTTTTATAAGGATGTTGGGACCCAAACTCAGGTCTTCATGCTTCAATACTAAGCACTCTAAACCCCAAGCCCTCACCCAGACATTATTTTTAATGGTATAGTGACTGAAATTCACTCTTCTACCAAGCAAAAGCCATAGAGAAGAAAACTTGTAAACATTCCTAATTTTTGTTATAAAAGTGTTATTCAATGACTTTGCTAGCATATGGAAGGAACCAGAAGTATGAGAGCAAAAGGTAGCAGAGTGAAAGCCAGGAATAATGGAGGAACACAAGAATAAAAATATCTAAAGAACAACTAAACTGCATTTCAATGAAACAAACAAAAATAAACACTATTTTGAAAGTTTCACGATGAACACATCCATCAGTGCCTTTCCAATCCGAAATTTTTGCAATGACACAATCCTAATATTCTCAGTAATGTGATGGTAGCTTAGTGAACCAATATTGGTCAACCTTAGCATCTTCTTGTTGCCTTAGTTCCTTAAACACTACATGATATTTTATCTTATCTTAAACCTTAGACATAAAGTACAACACTATAATGGAACAGAGAAAAGTTTAAGAGGTGAATGGTGGACACATACTTAATCATACTAACAATAGCATGGATCTTCCAGGACACATGGGGAGATCACTGGAGCAGGGGAACCCTGGCCTCAGAGACAACTTTCACTGAAGTGTGTTGGAACAGCTATTATTCAGTTAGTAATCAGGCCATGGATTTGAAATCGGAGCTTTTTTGTTATGGTAATGCTAAAGCAAGTGGCATAAATGATGGGAAACAGTGAAGGTTTCCCTTACAAAGCAGACTTGCATTCTAAGCTAGCCATGAGGTCATATGGTCTCTAATGAACCTGCACACTGTTTTCAGTGTTTTTCTGTGCATATCCCTTCCCACAAATGTTTGTAAAATGTCACGTATACATATAGCATCCTTACTATTACAATAAGGGTTTTGGGGAGAAGAGTGAGGATGACATAAAGAAGCTAGAAGACAAGGATCAGACCTTTGTCACTTAGGAGCCCAGAGAAAAGCAAATCTCACTGCCCAAGGAATTACAACTTACTGAGCAAATTCTCTACTGAGAAAAAAACAACACTGAGTTTGTGTGGGCAACATTTCCATCTTGCAGAATCCTCAGGAAAAAAAATACAGATACTGTTTTTGCCAAATAAGTATGAGAATAATTTTCTCAAGTGGCCTGCACTTTCTTCATGCCTTCCTCACTACCAAAATATACTTGCTTTTTGTCTTTTTGCTTGTTTGTTTGTTTTTAAATCAAGGACTTTTTTTCCATTTGTGCCAGGGGCAGAAGCAAAAATAGAAGAGAAAAGGCCAGGCAGGGGCCAGTGGAAACACATTGTAGAGTTAATGGTGAATGATGACAACCCTGCTTCTTACATTACCATGAGGTAATTCTGTCTGCCAGGTGCTCTGTTCTTGGCTAGGAACTGAGCCTGTTTGGGGCTGAAATGAGATTTCAAGAAGGGCCTGGTTATTCAGAATTATAATATCTCTCATCCTCAGACTGAGGAAGTTGATGAAGAAGGGAGACAGTACAAACCATTTCTTAGGACTGCATTCAACTCCCTGTGAAAGCAAGCTCAATACAACAGAACAGAGAGGAGCACTCGGGGCAGCCTCGCCATCTATCATGACTGGATCGCTCCACCAGGACATAGGGAACACAGCATTACAAATGGATGCCACTAAGTTTCCTCTGAGAGATCTCGATTAAGGAAAGGGGGCGGTTTTTTGTCCACATAAAAGGTCATTTCTTTCCCTGTGGTTCCCCTAAGAATCAGACAGGAAACTGTGCACAAACAAAGGTGGCTTCAGTCCTGGTACTTTCTGAAGTTGTCCGCTGGAATATGATCATCTTGGCATGGGCTTCCCTTTCTTTCTCAGTCTTCTCTGTTTCTGTTTCCTTTGCTTCCTTCCTTTACTCTTCAATATCCTCATCTTTCTTTCCTTTTGGGGCTGGCATACAATGACTTTGTACAAAATAACCTAGAGCTAATTATACACAAGAACTTAGAGAATCACTTTTTTAATCATTTTTTTCCAGTATATTTATTGGAATACATAAAGTTCAGTTCCAAATGGCTGTGTGTACCTAGTATGTGGCAGTAATGGCAATTATTTCCTTTTTACCTTAGATACAAGAGGTCTGATTTAAACCACTAATGGCGTTCAAATTTCTTTTCTTTCTGTCCCACTGTCCCTGAGATAAAATACTTCAGTGAAAAAACAGCAAAAAATTTAATGCAGTTTAAAGATTGAAGAATGACAGAAACGGCAAGAAAGGTCTATGTTCCAGTATAGTCGAGAAATTCCAGCTCAACTAGATCTTTGAGGGAGCTCAAGAGAGTCTGTGTGATGTTGGCAAGTTTCCTGAATGCCAGGCAGAGAAAGCAAAACTTTGCATTTCTCACTCTAACCTAATCCTGCCCCCACAGGCATTGTGGGGAGAGTGTTTCTTCAAACATTTCTTGAAAAATGCTAGACTTAAGATTTACAGGACACAAGAGTTCTCACTGGTGAGGGGCAGATGTTTCTGTTTTGCACGTTAAATGTGTCTGCTGATGTACATTGTTCCATTAACCCAATAGTTATATTCTCATAAGTGTCCACATGGCTTTGGGCTGAAAGAACAGACCTTATAGCCACAGCTTGAGGGTCTTGCTGTTTGGGTCTCTATGTGACTGTTTTTTTGTTGTTGTTGTTCTGAATTAGAACATGCATAAAACAACCTCTAATCCCTCTCAGAGTTATTCTGCACCTTGGGGTTCTCTTTGTATTTAGCCCCTTCCCAAAGATGAAGAATGGCTGGCCATGAGACAGGCTGCTGAAGAAATGGGAGCATTCTTTCTCCTTCTTTCTACTTCTGATACATGGGCTCAAATGGCAACACGTCTTACATCTACAAAAGAACAGCAGAGCACAAACAGCACATGTTTGAGAAGAAATGATCAAATACAGAGGACAAAGAGGGGACATCTCACACTGAGCATCTATAGCAGAGGCTGGGTAGATACAAACTGATAAAGCACCACTTGACTGAAGATTAGACTGTGCCTTGAGGCCTCATTCACAACTGCTTCATACTTACAAATAATTTAGACAAAAATAACATATATCTAGGTTGATAAATGCCATGAAAAACTTAATGTGAGCTGAGGAAATGGCTCAGTTGTAAAATGCTTGCCACACAGATATGAATTTACATACTCAATAGCCATGTCAAAGAAGGCCAGCACATGTTTGTTATCCCAGCTCTGGGGTAATGGAGACAGAAGGATCCTTATAGTTCTCTGGCCAGCTATTTGGCCTAAAACAATGAGCTGCAGGTTCAGTGAGAAGCCCTGTGTATATATTTTAAAGAAAAGGAAAAAAAAAGGCAAAAAAAAATAAGCAATACCAGTATAGACCTCTAGCCTCTGTGTGCATGAATACACATGTGAACATTACAAAGACCCCCACAGTGACACATGCACACAATGTTCTATAAAAGTTAACACAAACTAACTATTAAAATGGTTAGAACATATTTAAATATGCACTTAAAAGAAAAGTATTAAAAAGTATGTTGAGGAACTAACAACAGCTACCTCAACATAAAAGAAGTGGTCCAAAGCACAAGAGTTAGAAAATACACTGGGATAGAGCGAGGAGACCTGTGTGGTATCAGTGGGGCTCACATATATCCCGAGGATCCTATTAATTCTACCTGACTCCAGCTTGCATTCTGTCAGAGCATGCTGGTTACAAGTAATACTTGCACCGAGGAATTTCAAGAATATAGTGATGAAACAAAGCTATGGTAATAACATGCTTGGACCTCATGAGAACTGTGAGGTTCTCTTGGATGAGTACTTAGAAAGTACATGTAACACTGGTCACACTGTTCAAGCCTGGCATCATAGTATAGGGTCTAAAGCCTATTAAGTAAATGTCTCAACTGAGAGAAAGAGTAAAAATGGGTGTAGCAGCCCAAAAAGCCCAAAAAGACTAAACTCATGCCAAGTCTAAGAAAAAAGCATAAACACCATGAAAAATTTCCTTCAACCTATAAACACCATGCCTTCGTTATAATACAATACCACCCAATTACTGTACAAAGTTTGAAAATTAAGCTTTACGAACAGCAAAGCTGTGATTAATCCTGAAAGGATTCCAAGACACTTTCTTAAAGTACGGAAGCTCCCTGACTATTTGTACATTCTGAGGGAGCGAGTGGCTATCAAAAAGAAAGCATATTCAAATGTATTGTAGAAGGAACTTAGGCGGGGCAGGATTAAGTTTGCTGCCTTCGTAGGCATCCACAGCTGCTCAGGTACTTGTTAAGTTTCTGCTTCTTAAAATTTGTTGTATGGAGTAAAGCAAAGATGGGTGTGTGTCTTTTTTGCATCTGAAAGTACTCACCACCCTCTCTCCCACTGTTTCTCAGCTTAAACCCTAGAGAGGAAGGCCAGCAGTCATGGCAGCCCTGTGTCCTATCAACAAAAACATCAAGACAGCTGTCAGTCTTCCAAGGACCTTGCCCACTTGGGCAGGACATACTTCAGTCTATGCCTCTAGCACTGCCATGTCCTATAAGCTTGCAGGCAATTTTAACCTGTAAATGCAAACTTTGCATGAGTGACATCAAGACAACTAATGGTTTTACTTGTTCACTAATGTCTTCAGGCATTTAAGATATGAGAATGATAGTACATGGGAATAATTGTCCAACATACCACTCCCATGAGCAAAGATTGCTTAATATACCTAGAAACTGCTTATCCTTATAATGATGGTGTCATGAAAGTGTGTTCTAATCACCAAAGCCTGTGCCTACAGAACAGCAGAGTAGACAGACCCTAGAGTTGGATAAACACAGGCTGGAACCTAAACCCCTTCTCTTCTTAGCATCACAAAACTTCCAATTTCCACTTCCCTTGCTAACAACCTTCCTTTCAGATATAAAAGTTCTCAGGAAAAAAAAAAGAAAGAAAAAGAAAAAAAAAAAGCCAACTCTGGCCAATACCAGGCAATTAATAAAGTACAATCACCTTTTCCACCAGATGTTTTGTCCCATTTCTCAACAATCTTCAAGATTCATACCCATAAAAGGAGGAATTTAGAACCAATAATAAGGAGATTAAGTGTTTTCGAGGAGTTGACTCATTTCCTAGATATTCAGGTACAGTTCAATGGAATTAAGTAGCACTTTATTTTAAATCACTGGTTCAGTTTTGAGTTTCAAGATGAGCTGAAGGAGCACAAATTTTCTCATTTAGGTTAAAATGAATTCAAAGGTGCTGAAATTCAGTAAGGTCAGAATGCTCTGAGAAGGCAGGGTAAGTTTTATAGTTGGGGTTGGGGGGAGATAGCTGTTAAGACATGCAAACTTCACTCACTGCATCGTCCAGTAGGTTTCCAGTACTCTTCTTTCCTGAAGACTTTGATGAAGGAGAAGGAGAAGGAGATGGGACAGAAAGTGTCTCTTCTTGTTCAATTTCTTTTTCCAGCTTTATCAGACCAGGAGGCTCCACACCATACCTTTCAAAAGCATACACACATAACAATGCAACAGCTGTTCTAGATTGTGACTGCCACAAACTAACTACCTTTTTTAAATGGGACAGACTCTCTGACACTGAAATGCAGTTTTGTGAATTAACATCCTTGGAGCATGTTAAAAACACATGTAGTTGCCGTGTATGTGTAAGTACACATTCATGGAGGTATATGATGTAAAGATACTCAATTTGACATATTACTGTCTCAACAACATGAATACCCACAGGGAATTTTTCTTTAACTTTTTAAAACAGAATTGACAATATCAGCAATACAGTTAAAGCCTTATTTAGAAGATAAGCTTGGTAATAACAGACATTTAAAAAGAGGGCTGATGTAAAAATCAAAACAGCAGAACGCTAAAATTAATAAAGAAGCAACTGCTTCTACAGAGAAGAGATTCACTGTGAGCTGTTCATATCCTATGCAGTGAGAGCAATGCACATCGTTACACAATATTACAAGCTAAACCCTTAGGAAAATCACAACAAAAGCAAAAACATTACTACAAAAGGAAACAAGAATAGTTCAGAACAACAATGTATAAAAACCTGTAAATGCTACATGTTCAAGAGGAGGAGAAGTTGGGAAATAGGCAAGAAAGAACGTGATAGTGTCTGTTATCATATCTCCCACAACCAGGTTTTTCTTTATCAAAATTTAAAGATGTGCTAAGTTTTGTAGGTCCATGTCATCTATGCTTAGTGGGGGACACCAAAAATATATCTGGAACTTGACAGCTGTGGGACATTTAGGAAATAATCTATGCATATACTTGCATCAACAACAACAAAAAAGAATGTCTACACAAGACTGACACAAGATAGAACTACAAATAAAGATTTGCTGTTGTCATGTGATTTCTTGTTACAAAGGAGAGAAAATGCCACTTGGTGATTAAAAGTTTGTTGTGAACAAACTGTGGTAGTACACACCTGTGATCCCAGAACTCTGGAGGCAGAAACAAGAAGATGCTAAGTTTGTAAGCAGTCTAGACTAATTGGAGGGATCCTGTCTCCAGAGAAGACATGATAAACAAAACAGGAGTTATTGGATGACATAAAATATAGTTTATGAGCAGAGAAAAGTACTGATACTGTTCTTATAACTTTTGCTTGATTACTGTGTCAATTCAGCAGCCAGTGTGAAACCTTGTTTATGTCCTCCTATGGTGTCTTGATACTTTAGCAGATATCACTGCACACCAGTGTGGTGAAAATTTCTAGGGAGTTTTCTCATTATCATGCTTGATTCCGAAGAGGGGCTCAGTTGGTTCAGTTCCTGGCCTCTTGGCTCATTACTCACTCTTCCCCCTCAGATGAAAAAAACGTGGTTAAGTTGATCAGGCTTGACTCAGTTTACACCTCTAGGGAGAAATGTCCCCTTCGCAGGCCCCAAGCTTCTTTGTACATGCTGATGGCCTTTTTCTCCAGTTCAGTCACAGACACTCCGAATGCCTACTTACTTGGATCTTTTTAGTCATAAAGGAAACACATGATATCTCATCTGCCACTCTTTTCTTATTCTTTCAGTCTTTCTTTTCTTTCAGAATTTGTATAGTAGAGAAGGGTTCTTTGTATCATATGCCTTTTGAGTGTTGTAAAGCTTATGTAAGAACTCAGTACAAAGAGCTTATAATGCCACAACAGCTTCTAATCTATTAAGTAACTTTTGTTTCATAATGAACAAACAAGTTTCTATAAAGATCTAGTCACCACATTTCATACTTCTGTTTGTTCTTATAAACTGCTTAATGCATCATTACCAGACACATGGTGCAGTATGGATTCCTATCATGGTGGAGAACACCACATCCAACTCACAACAATCTCAGCTTTCCTATTAACAGGCCAGAGAGACTTTGGAAGGCAACCCTCTTAGCTGCTCTAGACGTTTTGGATGCTTAGCTCCATCAAGGTATAATACCTTCCTATGCTGAATGTTCTCACGAGAATAATATAAACCTGGTTTTGAGTCTGGAAGAATCTGAGACATTGTAATCACAGGTAACTCCATATCAGTTATAAGTGAAAAGCTCAAAACTGAAAATATAAATTAGATAGCTTGGAAAATATTATATTTTCAACCTCAGGTGGAAGAAGGCTACCTCCTAAGAACAAGGTGTGTATTCTTTGTCTTGAAAAATAGAGCAGTAGCAAATATACTATTAGAGTAGCAACAGGCTTGGCTCACATCCAGCATAAAACAAACAGGCCAGCTTTGAATGAAACTGGTAACAGACTCACACCTGGAAAATGTTTCCTTGTAGAGTCTTCTTTACCTAAGAAAGCTAAAAATTAGCTGTGCCACTGACACAGAAAGTCAGTTCTGAGCTTGGAATCTCTGCCTACATTGACTTTTGAATTCTTCACACTGCTCAACGTAGAGTCAACTGGTATCAGAATGCACACTTGAATCTGATTCATTGGCTTCCTGTCGGTGTGGAGGTGTAAGCAGGCTGTAAATTGTGACTCACCCCTGAGGCTGGAAACTTGCACCTGCAAACCAACTCAGTCACCAAATGCACTTTTCTGTTCTTCAAAATGCTGCCTTGGTATCAATGAGAGCTATACCACTTCACATGCCCTCCTTTCCTATAACAAATTAATATTTTTCCTTCTTTCCAAGAACAGGGTGTGAGAACTTTGGGGGAAAGGGGTTTCCTTTTCGAAACCTCAATAAGGATCCAACTGGAGTCATCAAGAAAGCTGAAATCATTAAGTCAAAGTCCTAATCCCTGCAGAGCCCAAAGGCACAGATATTGTTTAAATACTCAGGGGCTGGACAGTTATTTTCATCTCAGTAAAAAGTATCAAGATCAGCAGTCTTAGGACTGGCAATTATAAGAGGAGAATATAGGAATGGCTCTCTCATTTTTCTGGCACAGAATGGTGTTTGGGATTAAGCTAACTGGAAGAAATGCACCCCAAACTCATTCCTGACCAAGAAAATCTATTCAAACTATTTAGTAGTCTGTACTTTCCAACAAAAGACATCTGTGTTCCATTGTAGTAGGTCAGGAGACAAATTTTATAGACTAATGAAACTCCCTCTTTCTAAGGCATGTAACAGATGGTTTACAGATTCTTGCCAAATAATTTTGCCCCATTTTTCCTCTTTTAAGACAATGTAAACTTAAATTTATATGTGGAAAATGCCCTAGCCATGGGAAAGGATGCATAAAGTCCCAGCAGCCCATGCAGGTCCTCCATGTGAATCAATTAGTGATCTTAACACATGATCATTTTTCTTTTAAGCAACAGTTCATTAGTCCGTGACTGAAATAGGAGATTAAAGAAATTATTCTGAAATGTTTCCTTTGAATAGTAATAGACTTGTTCTGGCTCAATAGAACACCAAAACCCAAAGTCAGAAAATGACAAGATGCTGCTGACACACATCCTTGCCACCAACCCACCATTTCAGAAGCTTCCAGTGTTAATCATGAATATAACCTTAACCCTGCAGTCTGAAAAGATGATGAACTCATAGTCATTTACTTCTTAATTTTACAGAAATTAATACAGAAGCGTTACTCAAAAGAATCTTTTGATTTTGTTGAGTTGCTTTGGTCAAAGATATAATTGCCATACTCTACTTTGTGCTTAGACAGTACAAATGGATTCTTTAGATGGTCAAGTCTTGAGAACTGAGCAGATTGACCACAGGAAGACCGCCTCTACAGAGTAGCTGCAGTAGTACATTCCGCATCTAGTTGAAAGTTATTTTTCTGCTTTCAACGTTTTATTTCACAGATCTTTTTCATCACATTAATATTTTAATTCAGAAAGAATATTTCTAGTTATGGCTAGTTATGGCTACTGTACCAAAGGTGATTTTTTTAACTCAGAAACAGAGAGATTTTTACCCTCCAACAATGTTTAGCTCAAAAAGCAAAGAAATTTTACAATGTAAACAAAAGTATTGTCACCATCTCAGAGCCCAGATTGGCCCCCATTCTTGAAGGAGTTCTGCTGAGTGTCCCCAGGGAGAAGACTGTAGCAGAAGCTCAGAAACACTCCCAGGGTCATTTCTGAAGTGATGCTGGTGCTTTTAGGAGCATGCATGAGAAATCTGGAGTACCATTTAGAGCAGAACATATGGCACTCCTATCAGTACAAAAAACTCAAGAGACTTCAGGAACTCTGACAATATAAAACTCATCTTTGTGGGATAATATGAATGTGGTTTCTGAGTGTGCTCTGAAAATCACTCCGAATTTGGGTTGGAGTTGTTCAAATGCATTAATCTGTGAGATCTCTGGCAGTAGACAAAGGGGAGGAGGAAGTGACTTCAAGCATCTAAATCTAGATCTAAACCTCAGGCAGAGTTCAGATGTGAAATGAGACTAGATGGAGATGGGGGTGTCTTTCCTTCATGCTATCCTACTTCAGGAGCTTCCAGTAAAACCGAACAAATAGCTTAGCTCTGTTCGTAAAGAAACAAATAGGTATCTTTTAGCTGAATAACAGTTTATCTGACTGGCATCCTTTTAACTGTTTAAAGTAGCAGTAAGAGGAATGCACTACCTCATTTTCTTTTGTGCTGAACAGTATATAGTGCTTCACAAGACAAACTCAGCTGAAGGAGGCAGAAATATAATCTAATGTTCAATATTTCAATTTAATTAATCTAAACTTCACCATGAGATACTGACCTCCATCTTGGTTTTTTTTTTTTTTTTGATTAATTGTTCTCTTTATCCTAAAATGGTCATAAAATGTGGGTTTGTACAGAGCAATACAGAATAACTACCACCTAAAATGTCTGTGCTGGTTTTCAGATGTAGCTCAGTACATAGTGTTCAATGAACACACCAAGCCCTGGAATGGTCTCCAGCACCCTCTGCTCCTTATGTAGGAGTACATGCCTGGGAAGGTAGAGGTGGGACACCAGGGGCATTCTCCACTAGACAAAGAGTGTAAGGCCAGCCTGACCTACAGGGGACACTGTTTCAAAATAAAGTAATTGACAGACTAAGTAATCAATTACTTGTAGTGAGGGGTAAACTCATATGACATTTCACATTGAATGGAGAAACATGTTGCTAATCTGTTTGTTAACCAACATCTGTATTAACTTTATCATGGCTATGTTAAAGGTAATTGATGTCAGATCCAAATCTGATAGCCAAGCTTCACCTTTGGTACAGCAGCCATAACTATTCTTTATGAATTAAAGTATTAATGTGATGAAAACGAGTTGTGATATAAAATTTTAAAAGCAGGAAAATAACTATCAGCTAGAGGAGGAATGTACGACCCTGGCTACTCTGAAGAGTCAGTATTCCTGCGGTCACTCTCAGTTCTCAAAACCTAACCATCCAATAAACCCAGTTGTATTATTTAAGGACAAAGCAAAATCTGGCACTTTTCTCATATTTTATTCATATAATTATATCACACACAAGTTCTTAATAGAACTTCTAAACACTCTAGGTTTCTTCTAGTTGGGTAGCTGCTGACTGATTACATTTTTTTTCTTA
Organism: Pachyuromys duprasi; assembly: GCA_028658305.1. NCBI lineage: Eukaryota > Metazoa > Chordata > Mammalia > Rodentia > Muridae > Pachyuromys > Pachyuromys duprasi. The sequence goes on along the minus strand of CM053758.1, from coordinate 34,138,428 downwards.
GTATCTGTTGCTTCTATATGATTGATATTGAATCTGACTTGAGCAGAAGTTTCAAAGCTGGTAGAAGAGGCTGTTCTCTGGAAGCGTCAACACGTTTGTCCTACTCCCTCTAACCTCCAACTCAAGGACATGGCAGAACTGAAAAGGCTTGGCATTCTGTCTGGCCAAGAGATGGAAGCTTGAACTGTACCAAGGTAAATCCCTTAAATGATTAAGGGTAAGGGTGTCACACAAACCCTTTAAATAGTTTATCTGGAAGTAGTGAGGGGCTTAAAAAATCTTTAAATGTCTCATTTTTCATTCCTTCTTACAATATTATTTTTAATTAAAATACTGAAGCAATGTTTTTGCTGTAATTATTGAGGTAAAGTAAAAACAATCCTACATATTTTATAGTTTAGAATTGCTTCTATTAATAAAAAAATGTACGTTAACTGGCAGTGTTTGTTGCTGGGCTACAATTTCACAATGTACAAAGTTGGTGTTTTCTTTCTCCTAATTTTCTACATAAATTCTCCATGTAAGCTCACCTAGAACTAACTCTGACTCTGTTTTACTGGCTCATGTGATCTCATTACCTACATGCACATGGTATACAGACAAGCAGCCACAGAATACAAACAAAGGTAAAAATAAATACATAAACTTTAAGGGTATAAAGGATTAGTCTTCATGCTCCATTAAAACTTGTAAGAAAATTTATTTAATTAAAGAGTATCAGTAAAGGATTAGACAATGTCTGTCCTGACCAAATGACTGGAGTGTTGAGAATTCCAGAGGTATGCTTTTAATTTTAACTATGGTTTTCAAGATAATCCAAGCAATTCATTTGCTGACTGGTCTCTTATCATCCAATTTGAATGTGAACAATGAGAAGCAAGTATGTTTTTGTTGCCTGAGGCTGAGATGTGACTGAGCTGTGACAGGAGAGCAGAGCCTCTTACCTACCTGGCTGCAATCCGACCAAGCTCTAGCAAGCAGAGACACACTTCTCGGGGTTGCTTGTGCAGAACTGGAAGACAAGACAGACAAAGACACCTTTACAATAATAAAAAGAAAACTGTAATGTATTTACAGGTGATAAGCTTGCCAATGACTCTCTTGTGGCCCTCACAGAGAGGAGCTGCTTTTCACTCTGCCATTCATAAGACCCAACCCAAACCCTGCACTTTCCCAAAATCCAGCCACCCAGTGTCCCAAACCCCCTGGGTCCAATGAACTCTCACTATAAAAACAATGTCTTCAATTAGTTAATATTAACAGGTCTATATTTGATTATACATATATAAGTAAGATAATTAAGCATAGCACATAGAAAATCACGTAGTTAGTATTTTGACTATATTGTGTACACTCCTGATTCTTACATCAAATTGAATTAGTGAGGATAAAAATGTATAAACTCTGATTCTTTGTTCACCTCCAAATAAAGGCAGATGTCAAATGGAACCTCCACCTTAATGTTTCTTGGTAATCAATAACTGATACTGTAGAAAGAGACCAAGTTTACTGACCAGATTCTTAAGATGTGTCTGAATAAACATGTTCCCATCAGCCAGCATTTTGAATCAGAGAAGCCAATAAGAAACCTTCTTTGTATAGCTATCCCTGAATTCTATGACACTATTACACAGTGAAGCTGTTCTGTGACTAGGCTTGGGCAGTTCAGCAATGCAGACAAGACATAATTGCATTTCTTTGCCCATGAGAGGAACACCTATTGTTTGTTCTATCTTCCTAATCAAAACTGGGGCAGATAATGCAATGTCATTTTCAACATCAAATAAAATCAATAATCTAACACAATTTTGTATACAGAAAAGTCTTGAAAAAGTTGTTATTCTAGTAAGACAAAATATTTGATAAGAAAAATAGCAATCTTGTTCTAATTCATAAAGCTAGAATTGTATAATTCAAGTCACATTATCTCTCTATTTATTTAATCTAAATATTCTAATTTCTTGTATCCACTCATTATATAGTAGTAATACTTAGTCCAAAGATAATAACAGTATTTGTTTGGAGCAGATATGAATATTAAATATATTTGTATTTGAACTATTAAAATATGTAATTTCATTTTGTTTGAACAGACATTATAATTATGTCTTATTATTTGGTTATAAAATGTCACTTTTAAACTTTAAAAAAACTCATCAGAAATGCTTACTAAAAGCATAACTGATCATGGAAAAGTCTGACACAAAAAATATTCCGGTTCCCAATAAGAAAAAATTAGTTTTAGTTGTCCAATAGGAAACTGTCACAGAACCTAAGGGAGGCTTGAATAGTTTCTAATTAACAACGGCTTCTTTACTTTAATACAGTACAGCTCCAGCTGCAAATGTGTCAGCTGACTGTGTCCCCAGCCACAATCACCTCCTGAGGCCTAACATGTAAATCAACCTCAGTTCAGTGATTTGGAGAACGTGGCATTACACAGGTAGCAATGTCAAACAGAGAACAATGATGAATGCCACAAAAACAGAACAAAAATACTGAAACTAGTCTAAGTCATTGATTTTTTTCATTTTCTAACTTCTTAAAATATGGTACTAAAATAACAAAATGGAGTTTTGAGTAGGAGAGAGAACGAATGAAAGTGAGGAAAGAAAGACTGATTTCCCCACTGATTCCCATATCTTCAGTGAAAGCTGTGTGAAGTACGTAGTCAAAGCTTCAGGAAGTTTAGATATGATATCATTCATTTTTAGATGGAAACAAAATCAAAATGTTAGTGGAGCCAGGTACAGTGCTGCATACCTGCAATCCCAGCACTCAGGAGGCAGAGGCAGGCGATCTCTGTGAGTTCCAGGCCAGCCAGGTCTACAAAGCAAGTCTGACACACCCCTTTAGCCAAATGAGCTTTGCAAAATGCTTTAAATTAATGTAAAAATAGAAAGAACAGCATTTCTTAGGAAGAATTTTACAAAAAGAGTTTTAATCTTAAGTTTTTGTGGAATTATTATCATTTATATAGTAATAAAGGAATCACTTCAAAATTTTACAGTTGTACATTATTCTCTTCTATCATAATGGCCTTCCAAATATTGACTAGACTGTGACTAAAAATGGTAAAAAAAAAATACAAACAGCCAAAGGAAACATGGTGAATGATGACTGGCAGACCTGACTGATATGTGGAGCTGCATGATGCCACAGTGTCCACCACATGTGGTTCCTCTGCCATGTTAAGTATGTGTTAGAACATTGAGGATGACAGCAGTCTTGTGGAGATAGTTACGATGAACAAGCTAGAAAGATGAAAATGCCTAACATTTTTAGAAGTGATAAGAATTTAGCTGAGACAAATGAGTATTAAATAAACAAAAACATCACTTTTAGCCTCCCACTGTAAAATTGGATTTAGAACCCTTTAATAGTACAAGTGTGTGTATTAGACACAGGAGTCAACCTTGACTTTAACACTGCAGCAAGCTCTACTCTGAAGGGAAGAGGCTGTGGGTGTGGATCCAAGCTGCAAAGGTTTGTGACTGAGTGTGAGGGCTCATGGATATTATTGGTGTTATATGAGGAAGAAATTCTATATATTTCTACCTTTCTAAGGAAAAGCAACACTGCCTATCTCATAGCATCTCTGTGGTGATTAAATAAAACAATACCTGTTGAGCATACAGGAAGTACCAGCTGGAGAGCAGCTCTCCTCTTCATTATTACATTTTTTGTTGTTATTAATCATTTGCCTAGAAAGATTATCTTCATTTGTTGGAGTCAGTTAACATGAATCCACTTTTGTTTGTTCCTAAGTTTATCTTATTGTGTCCCTGTAGTGAACCAGTTATTAAAAATACTTAGGCTAAAAAGATGGCTCCGTGGATAAGAGCACCAGCTGCTCTTCTAGAGGACCAGGGTTCAATTCCCAGCATTAACATGGGAGTTCACAACCATCAGTAACATCAGTTTCAGGGGACCCGACACCCTCACACAGACATACATGCTCACACAGATATGCATGCATGTAAAACACCAATGCACATAAAATAAAATAAAATTTGTTTTGACTGAAACAAAACACTTAGAGTTGAAAATGCTAATTTAGAGCACCCTATGACAATGAGTATTTTAAATATTGTGTGCCAATTTTGGCTATTGTAAGTTTGTGCCAGTTATAAATATAAGTAATAATGACATTTGTACACAAGACATGTTTTAGACCTAAACACCTTAACATTGATTTTCTTGAGAATAAAAGAATTCAGTAGAGTCCATTTTCAATAATTAATCTGGATATATTAGGTTTACACTGAATGATTTAGGCACCAATGAAATGCCTGTCTCTAAAAAAGACAGGAAAAAGCCCAGCATGCTGTGTGAGCTAGGACTACTGCCTCAGTTACCTGCAGTACCCATTTCAAACATTTTTCGTCAGTTGCCTTTTAACAGAAACATCTACTTCATGTACAGCAGGAAGCACTGCTCCACTCTATTGCTGTGGCAATATGGGTTCTTCTTTTAGTCAGCAGAAGAAGCTGGATTTGCTCTTGCTGTCTTTCCCCTGAAGGGACTCTCAATAAAACAGCTCTCAGTTTGATGGTGATTAGTATATGAAAAGGCTGTACTGTCAGAGGCCTTTACAAGACATTTAAACCCGTAAAATGTAAAAACATCTGACACTGAGATCTACAAAAAGTAGCCCAGACTCCAACTCAAGATACATGTGGAACAGGAGTGATAGATGCCTTTAATACCAGCACTTAGGAGGCAGAAGTGGGCAGACAGAGCTCTGGAAGTTAGAAGCTAGCCTGGTCATCTAGAGGCCAGCCAGGAGTAAGTCATAGTGAGACTTTTTCTGAAAAAAATAAAAATAAATAAAGGAAGAGTTTAGTTTATAACTTAGATGGAATGCTACTCACCCCAGGAATAGAACCTGAGTTTAAATGTGACAGAATTTTCGAGAACAAAGTGCATGAGACTGTGGATGTATACTTTAGCTACCTGCATTAAGCTTTAACAAATGGACAAAGAAAGAAAAGAAGTTTAATGTGCACTTTTTTTTAGTTTTTTTTTTCTGTACAGTAAAACCTACAATATTTGGGCAACTTGAAAAGAAATATTTATATTTTTTTATTTAGGAAGAAACCTAGAAGTAAATATTATTGACAAGCTGCTTTAAAATTAGGAATATATCACAAATTTATGGCAGCTCACAGTAGAGAATAAGTCCTAATAAATCAGAGGGGGAGGTAGGAAAAAAATAAACTGAAACACGAGACCGCTGAGCGTCCACTGAAAAAAGCTGCTGCCTTCTACTTCCTCTTATTCTAAAGGAAACTCATGTTTAATAGTCAATGCTTAGTATAAGTCCCTTGATAGTGAGAATGGGTCCAGAGGCTATTGGTATACATTATCATGTAGGACGTTTTAGGAAAACCCTACCCTTACTGATAATCCTCTATTCCTTACACTTTAAGGCGATGAGTGTCATGTCTGAAAACTAGTGTTAGTCAACATTATAATATTAAAAAGCTTTTCTTATAAATTTTATTTACTAAAAATATATAAGTTGGTGGTGGGTTTGTGAAGTATGTTCTACTTATGTGAAATACAAAAGTCATGCTGAGTACAGTAACTGGGTGGATTTTATGAGTATTTTTCCCTTGTTGGGGTCTATATATTCAAAGTCTGAGGGCCCGGTAAGTGGAGGGTCAGCCACAAACTGTTTCCTGTGCATTGTTATTCTGAGTGACACCCAGAGGGAAATCTAACTTAAATACAAGAGCTGTCAAGGACAGCCATTTCTGGAGGCACAGAACAAATATGAAGGGTTCAATTGCAAACTAACAAAGGAAACTGGTCTGCTGCTCAGAAGAAGGACTTTCCTGGTCCCTGATGCTGGGTGTGATGCCTAGGAGACAGACTACGGTTACATCTGCAAACAATTGCAGAGTAAGGTTAGCTCAGAGAGCCACTCTGGGAAGGACACTCACAGAGCAGCAATCCCAGGCTGCATAAGATGGAGAGGGAAAGCTGAGCATGAGCATATGTGTGCTGATCCAGTTTCTCTGCACTTCACTGTAGATGTGAAGTTCTCTCAAGCCCCTGCCTCTGTGACTTCCCTGCAACCTGGAATTCTGAGGCAAATAAGCCTGTCTCCCTTAGCTTGATTTTGCCAGGGTGTTTTAGTATAGCAACAGAAAACTAAGGTATCACGTGGCTGAAGATTTCTATCAGCTCAACAGTTTCTAGAACAGAATGAGGCATCCATACAAATAATACGCAGACAGTGCCCACACATGTTCTCGTCCACAAGGGAGGCACTGTAGGGAAGAATGAATGTGATGAAGCTGAATGAAGAAGTGTGCTGGAACAGGGGTTTCCTTTCTCCAGCACATAACACTCAGAATGATCACAAGGGCAAGTATACCCACGTCGGTTTTATTTACAGTTATTCATTTTCCTTTAACTTAAAATAATCCTACACAACTTTACAAATTTAATCAAAGTATTAATTTTTATAAGAAGGTATAGTATTTGGAGGTGAATAAAGCTGAATTCAAACCTTGGCTGCCACTTAGCAGTTGTAATATGGGGTAACAAATGATTAAACCCTCCCTCTCATAGGCTTTTGTTTAGGCAGTGACATCTGCTGTGAGTACAGGGGGTAGCACATGTGCTGTGCTTGGCTGCTTTTGATGAGCACAGAGATAAAACCCTCAAATCTGGGCCAACACAAACCCTACCTAGGAAAAGCTACTGAGCTGTCCATATCCTTTTAGCCAGCTTTGATTCTCTAAAGTCCCTCAATTTACCATCCAAGAAGCAATTCAACAGTCTTCATAAACTCAATATTATTCTCCTGGACATTCCCCTAGACACTATGCAGTCAGCTAGTTCTGAGTTTCTAAGTAAAAGTAAAAGCTGTGGTCCCAGCACCTAGGGGTAGAGGCAGGGGTGCTAGGAATTAAAATCGTCCTCAGTCACATAGTGAGCCCCACAGGTTGCTCTGCACTGTTTGAGAGCATTCTCAAGAAAGAGAAAAAGAACAAAAACAAACAAAAATAATAAAATAAAGAGAGGAATTAAAATACTAAAACATTATTTTTTTTAGGTAAAAGAAGTTTCTTAGAAAAATCAAAAACAAAATAAACCTGGAGGAAAAGTAAAATCAATATAAACAATCTAGAGCTGAATCAGTCCCACGGAGTTCCTGTCCTGCATTAATACTAACAACAAACAGAAATGTTCATAATAATAAACAAATAATAATATTGGCTTGATTTAGCCCATAGACATATTCTTACAGTTTTCAATACACACAAAAACAAGAACAAAAATGGGACATGTCACGCAAGGGATGCAGGCCATCAAGTATTTTTTCTGATGCAACCAGTGACCAGGCAGAGTTGGGTGGGGATGGTTAGTCATAGACTCCACAGATTTCCTTTCCCTTTAGTGAGGCCATAGGTTTGCTACGGAGAACATCTGGAGCCACAGAGATCACAGGCTTTGTTAAAAAAAAATTAAAAAAAAAAACAAAAAAACGCTGCTGGTCACAGAGGTGCATGGAAAGAACAGAAACCACACAACAGACAAAGGGAACTAGAATTAAATAATGATGGTCATACAAGTCACACAGAGCATGCTGTACAGCAGAAAGCAAACCCATTTCTCGGTGAGCAGATTCTTTCTCTGAGAAACAGATGAATAGTCACTGCACTCCAGGTCCTACAATCAGCCAACAACATGTTTGATATTGACATGAGTACAGCAAGCAAACTATCTCCCAGACAACAAAAACATGTACAGAGAAAATCAAACGTGTCTCTGAGGAAAAAAAGTTAACAGATTCTAAACAAGTTTACAATTGTGTGTTGCATGTACTCCTTATAAATAAAAGCATCACTATTAAAAAATTGATTTTATTTTAAAAGCATTAGAAAAATCACATAAGAGCATCCATTTACGACATACTTTAAAATATTTTATACTGGGAATAAATCAAATATTACTGATTCTAATTTCAATTACAAAATGAGTCACATTAACAAACCAGTATCATTTTAAAAGTGGTTAAAATATATCAATTGACATTTGAAAACTCTTTAATATTAATTACTGACAGGAGGATTATTGACAAATACAATCTAGTAATCTTCACATCTTTGTTGGAATAAAAATATAAATATTTTCACTGCTTTCTGAACTGGATCATTTTTTTCTCATCCATCCATCCATCCATTCATTGACTTTACATCCTGATTCCAACCTCTCCCTCCTCTTCTCCCAGCCCCACACTCTGTTCCTTTCATTCCTTGTCTCCTTCCCAGAGAAGGTGACACCCCCAGTTGATACCAATCTACCCTGGTATCTCAAGTCACTGCAGGACTATGCACATCTTCTACCCCCAGGGAGTGACAAGGCAGCCCAGCTAGAAGAAAGTCACCCAGCCTTAGGTAACAGATTCAGAGACAGCCCCTGTTCCTAAACTGGATCTTTTTATTACTCCGTGTTTGAAAATCCACTAACATAATAAACAAAAAACTATTTTAATACGAGGCTAATGAACAACAAACATTTAAATTCAAGGAAATACCCATGGCCATCTTTTTTCATGTAAAGCACAATCATAAACACTGAGAAGGCTTGCCACAAAGGCTAATATCTATCTTAATGAATTAGCCAGGTCAGGGTAGGCATCATATGGAGACAGAGCTAGAGCTCCAGAATATGTAGAAGCAGCCTTCTGTGGCCTGATTCCACACAGCTCTAAGTCACCTGATCTGTGTATGGCCTCAGAGTGAAAAGGCTTTCTCAAAATGCTAATTTGTGAGAGGGCAGTAAACAGTCCTCTATGCAAATTACTCTGATTTCTTCTTAGGATATATTAACCAAATTCCCCATGTTTCCACGCACATTCTGTAACTGTTTACTACCTGGTTTGCTAGCAAGTGAATCCCATAGATGGTGCTTAAAACCCATTGCTCTCCACTCTCCTTTCATAACCGGAACATTACTTTTATTGCTATACACAGATAGAAGCCTGAAATTCATCTTGTGCCTATGCCCCCATTCCTTCCATGCTTTCAAGAGTATGATTTTAGTTTCGATATCAATGGACCACGATTGTTTGTTTAAAATAACACTGAATGCCAAGGATATTTATTTTTATTTTCTCAAATGTTTCAAAGTTCCCATCTTTTATTTCTTTCAGAGAAGTCAGTAGAAATTTAAAAATCTGTTATGTTAAAGTATGCGACGGTTATCTAAAGACCACCCTAACTTTTCTTCAGAGACAGACTCAGGAATCCTACATGTAGGTTTTAGTTAAGTTTTCATTTATTGTTTTGGATAATATTCACTTATTAAAACTAGTGAAGTGCTGGAAACATTTTATCAGCATGCCCTTGATGTTAGTCTTTTATCAGTAGGCTATTCATGATCTTTATCAGTAGGCTATTCATGATCTTTGCTCATTTTTGAAGCAATATTTGAGCACAGTTATCTTATTATCTAAAAACTGACCTTTACGGAAAATAATTGTTTCTCAGACTTTCAGACTAGGCCAGGATTTGGGAGACTGAGACAGAAGGATCAAGGTCATCCTCAGCTACAAAGCAAATTCAAAGCCAGCTTGAGTCACTTTAAGCTCTGTTTATTAAAAACAAAACAAAACAAACAAACAAAAAAACAAAACCCAACAACAAAAACCACTAAATAATAATAAAAGGATGACCTGCAGGTTATGCACTGTTGGTACTGTGCGCTTCGTACAATGTTGTCTTCCAAGAATCAAAAATTCATCAAACATGAGGAAGACCTGGAACTGGCAGGTGCCTCATTCCCCATTTCACCCTATACGCCTCCACAATACACATGGGGATTTCTTAGCATTTGCTGTTGTGGAAGTAGAACAGACTTGAGTGAGCCCTGAAGAGTCGAGAACTTCTGACAAATAGCTGCAGGAAACATGGCTGCGACACACAGAAGCTACTGGCTGCTACAGAGAGAAGGAGGCTTTCTCTATGCAGGCTCAGACTTCTGCGCAGTGTGAACAGAAAGAAGCCTCTTCACACAGCCAGCACTGTGATCTAGTTTATCAGTCACTTAGACACATTCTCCCCTTCATCAGGGCATCTTTTTATTTTGCTTTCTTTTCAAAACACTGGGGCACAAAGGATGTTCTTCATCGAACACCACTGAAACAAAATCTTGAGGTAGGAAAAAAAAAAGGAAAGAGAAAAACCTTGCCCTAAATTCCCTTTCAAAAGTGAAGCGTGAAAGACATCAAGCGGAGCACACAGCACTGTTGTTGTGGGAGGCCAAGGTCAGCAGCTTGGCTCTGCTGCCTCTCAGCAGTGAATAATAAAAACACCCAGGGAGACAGCGCTCCACGGGGAAAAGAGATTTCTCTCTGTCCTTCCTCCTTATTGTCATTAATATCCATGGGCCCAGCTGTTTCCTTTCTCCAACTAATCCTAAATCAATGCTATAATATTGACCCCTTTTTACTGGATCCCCAGGGCCTATAATACATCTCCTTATAACCACTCTGAGCCCCAGAAAATTTCAAATGTATTTTTAATTGAGCAGCAAAAGAGAAAGCCTGAATATCTGATTTCATTTGGTACAGTTCTTTAAAATAGTTTTTACATTTTAGAAGAGTTGAAATCAAAGATTTTGTGATTTTGCTTGGACATTTAAATACCTTTTAATTTAAAAGTTATAAGCTAAGATAAAAGATAATTAAAATCAAATGTTTAAGGAACAGAATTTGTAATATTTCTTTATAGATAAATTATCACCAACTTTCTTTTCATAATGTCACCTTGTTTTGTAAACAGGAAGATGCAGGCTATTTAAATTTTCTTTACCTAACTATACAATTACATACCAACATCATGAGATAAGTTGCTTTAGGGTATATAGTTTAAGTATAAAATGTATTATTTATGACTTATATTGAGTTTGGTGTGTGAGAGCATAAAGACACACTACAAATGTGAATTGCAGCAGTATTTCCAGGGAGGAATCTGATACCACAATGACTCCTGCTGGATTCTACTGAAATCCAGGCAACAAAATTACTAAGAGACTCAGAGAAAACCAAATCAAGACCACAGAGATATGAAAAGCTATTTGTAACCCATCTGTTTTTTTTTACTAATAAGTGAAAAAAAGCATCTTTAAAGAAAATCTGTATAATAAACAAACTCATAAATTAATGCAGATGCTAAAGTTTGCCTATGTAGCCATTCTCATGTCACTTCATAATTTAAAGCATGTTAACTGTCTCCGTACCTAGATGAAACATAAAATTTATTCTCCACAACTGACATTTGACTAACTATATATCTCTATAGAGAGACATTGCTAGACATTATGTTTGTCTTCAAATCATTCTTCTTCATTTACTTCCTTTAATTCTCCACTTCATAACCCTACATACCTAAAAGTGAAAGCTTATGTGTAAAGTTGCTATTGGGCTGAAGGGAGTGGCTTCAACAGATGTACATATCTGTCACAAAGAATAATCAAAGCTACTTTTTCACTGAGTTTTCAGGGAGCACACTTCTACATGCACCACATGACTGTGTAATTATTGATTTGCCCTTTTCCATTTAAATTTAGAGTACTCTCTCTTCTCTGCTGAGGAATTTCTCAGACATTTAATGGCCATCTCGACATCTTGTCCCCTCACCTTAGAACACATACAAATCACCTTAGTATGTGAAATGTCAAGTTCCCACTATCACTCTGGTGAGTTTGCTGGATTTAGCAGAAAAATACTATTATTTGAGGCTTGGGGGCAAACGCTCTTTTAACTGTTTAGAAGGTAGTTTATGTGCTTATTCCCTGAAGAATGCCTGGCTTAGTTTAATGGTAATATTTGGTAGTATGTGGTTTGATAAATTTATTTTTAGAGCCTTACACAAAAGACCCAAAGCTTTTCTTTTTCCCATTAGATGTAGCCATTCTTGACTCTGTTCCATTTTGCTAAGACTGATTCTCCACATTAGAATTACATTGCAGGAGGACTTCTGCAATAAGCTTGGACATTTAATCCCAGAGTTTCAGGCAGTACAGAACAATTCACTAGTTCAATACATCCTATGTTTCCTTCCAAGAAATTTAGACTCTTAGTGTGTGGTCTGGAAACAGAATTGCCAGCATTCAATCAGAAGACAAAACAACAGGAAACAGCAATCCCAGAAGGTATTTTCACTGAGGTATCTGCCTTCTGCACTTACTTCAATATCCCTTATACATATCTGATTTTTAACCCTAAAAACGGTCAAATACATAAACTAGTAAACTTCAGTTTCAACAAAGACAACTGAAAACTTCACCCTTCACAGAGGTAGCAACACCTTGTCTTCCTTGGTGGCACACAGTTTCCCTATGAGCACAGATTAGAGCCCTAAAGCTCAGCCCTGTGCACTCTCTTCCTGCACTCAGTTCCCATGGACAGCACTCAGCTGTCACTTCTGCACTTGTATTTCATCAGCCAGGTGACCAGGAGGGAGACAGCAGGTGCATTTATCTGCATCAACTTGATAAAGTTACAAGGCAAGCTTCCAGTTTCCTCCCACTTTTAAAAATAATCTGAAAACAACAGCACACAAAAACTGTAGGTGGTTAAGCTGGGAGAAAAACAGCTCTGAGATCCCAACAGCTAAAGTCTTGAAGGAAATACATACCCAGGCCTTCAGATTCAAAAAGACACGTTTCATCCACCCCCAAGTCTCGGCACCAGGATAAGAAATTGGCTGTGTTATCTCGGGCAAAAAAGGAGCCTGAGGGTGCACTGGCTTTGTAGGGGATCTTCTTCAGTGGCAGAGTCTGGAAAAGAAAAATTTCAGTATCAGTCTGGTGGGATGCTGGCTAAGTCATCTCAGAGATACATTAAAAGTGCACATACACGTTCAGCAAAATGCTTTGAAATTTACCTGATGCCAATAAATATGCTTGTGAAGAACAAAGAAAAAGAATGTGGTGTACGGAAACCCAGGAGACTGAACGTCTCTGCAGCTGGCACACTCCCGCATCTCAACAGTGCTCACCAGTAAATGCACAGGAGCCCTTTCCTAATGCAGAGTGAGTTTTCCTTTTCTTCTGTGATTGTACCCTTGCTTTTTCTTTCAGCTAAATAATCTACCAGTCTTCTTCACAAAGTATGTAAGATGTGTTCTCATATCACTATTACAAATTAGATGATGATACTATGATCATCCTATGATGTATGCAGATATAGTGTCGAGTTCACAAAATACAGGAAGTGTGCACAAGCTGAAACCAGAAGGCAGCAGAAGAGATCTCCACCTCACACGCCTCCATGCTGGTACCAAGAAGATATCTAAATGCCTTTAAAGAGAACAATACACGGCAATCCCTCTAGCTCCTTTCTTTTAGACATACGATGTAGCTTCACCTTACAGAAATAATTCGTTTTAAACTTGATGTTTTTACCCTTAAAGGTACTATTTACATTCTATGTCAGCTCACTTTCTCCATAAAAGAAAATGCTTAGGATACATGTATATGAGCACCTAAAAGGCTGTCTTGCTAACCTTTTCTCTGGAGTCACAGCCAGGAACCACTGCTTGGCACCAGCACAAGTGCTACAGGCTTTTCCTTTAACAGAGCAGACCTAGTTTCCAAGCACTACACAAAGCCAAGGAACTCATGTGACGTTAAAGCTCGAGCCAAGCACTTCATACATGTGAGCTACTTAAGAACCCTGCTGAAAGAGCAAAAAGATCCAGGGAGACTATTTGGTCATTTAGACTCAGAGACAAAAATGTCCTCTGCTCACAGGATAAGCAACATGCTTTGGGATGCTGAGTTCACATACAGGGAAGTATAACAAGGTAAAACAGTGGTCTGACTGAGCTGGTGAGGTTCACACAGTTCCTTACACTAAGAAATTGTATGGCTATAATAAGAATTGTCTGTTGCTATAGCCTGGAAGGGCCTGTTATCCGAGAGGCACATGGAATACATAAAGTGACATTTTTGCATGAATACTCAAGTATGCATATGTTTTAGGTACTAGAGTTATATTAAACTATATATATATATATGTGTGCGTATATATATATGTATTTTACATATGCAGCTGCCTACATGGTAATCACATTTTTTTTGCTTTTTATTAGTGTATGTTAATTCTCCAAAATATTGAGTTTCACAATGACACCTTTATGTATGAATATAACAGTTGACAATGTACACATTAGGCTTCACCCTGTCCCTCCTTCCTTATCTTCTGCTTTGCTTTCACATCTTCTTTATACTCTGGACACTGCACATGCAATGCATCCTTCTGAGTCTGGCTTATTGGCTCAATATGGTGATCTCCAATTCTACCCACTTCCCTGAAAATGACATAAACTATTCTTCTCTAGGTCTAATTCTTCGTTGTGTAACAAATATCCCATTTTCTTTAATCACTACTCTATGTTCTCGATGGGCATCTAGACTAAATCCCTACTTGGCTAACGTGAATCAGCACAATTAGCCTTGGTGTACAGTCACCTTTGTGCTTTATTGACTGATTCCTTCCAGGACAAACCCATGACTATTTTAGCAGGCTTTGTAGTAGTTCTATTTTTAGCTTCGTGAGGAATTTTCATATTGATTCCCATAGTTATTGGACTGATTTACATTTACTATCAATGAGGTATCATTATAACATTTTCCTCCCCTACAACCTTAGCAGCATTTGTGTTTTTTTTGTTACATAGTAATATCTGTTTTAATTGATCTAGGTCAGCTATCAGCAACCATTTTAAAAAATGCTTTCCCATATGAGTTTCAAAAACAATCATATATATCATGATATAATGTCTCCTTTATAAATTATTTATAAAATACCAATTAGTATTTCATTTTAAGGTTAAAATAAAAATATTCATGTCTTTAAGTCCAGCAATTTAGTTCTAAGGACATACCCTACTCAACATTGACTAAGCAGGAAACATAGAAATAAGAATGAGTCCGGAGTGAGCTGGTAAAGTACCAGGGAGTACATAAACACAATGAGTTCTGTATGATCATTTAAAAGGAATAAAACATGCATGTACTGAGGCATAAATGTGCTCAGAACATACTCTTAGGTAGAGAGTAATTCACACATGTATATGATGATTTTATTCTATGATATGTGTAGGTATACATAGATGACCTATGTATAATATTAAATTTCATATAAAATGTTAATACTCATACATTTATAAAATAAATCATAAATATGCCAAGAAAATATGCATCAAATTGTAGAAAAGGTTGGGTGATTCAGTAGGAGTTTGAGTGACTTTTGATGTTACATAAAAATACAACATCAAAATGTGGTAACTGGGGCTAGAAAATCACTTCATTTTAAAATTTTGATCAACTTAGATTTGAATAGGCACATGTGGATAATATTAGATGACACACTAGATAAGAAAGCAAAGCCTTCATCTGATGTTTCATAAAATGTATTTAAACACTTGACTACTTTTTCTCAAAAGAGAAATAATATCTCCATACCTCCCAGCCCTCTTCAGACAGAGTATTCCCCATGTATAATACAGATACTCAATGGTACAGGCCAAAGATTTTACTTGAAGAATAATGATCAGTTTAAAAAATGGAATTGTTATGGCATCAGGGTGCTTCAGCATCAAAGGGTAATAGTGACTACTCCATGTGCGTTGCAAGTATAATCTATCCTCGGGGGCAGGGTCTTGTCCACTGTCCAATAGCAGAGTGCGTCTGTGAGGCCCACAGTGGGCATGCACTACTGACACATGGCCGCATTAAGAAGGAGTGACCCAGAGTCCATAGTGTTTACCACAGTGGAGACACAGAATACATGTTTATATACGGACCTCTCTACTGAAGTGTCAAAGGACAACACCCTGAGTTAGATGACTAAGAGGAAAGCATCTCCATCTTCTGGATGGAGAGGTTGAGGTTGGACACAGTTCAAACTTAATCACTCAGTTTCACTTCCATGAGTTTCAGCTATTCCAATATAGCTCAAATTTACTTTGAATCTTGTATATTTCAGCATTTGGTATTTCCCAAATTTGGGCCAATTAAAGTCAAAATGAAGAAGTAGGTATTACCTGTCACCTATTCCAGTAACTAAAAAAGTAAAGTAAATGAAACAGACTGAGAAAATGCTATTTTTTAATTTCCTTTTCATTTAATTTCCTTTACAGCATTTTAATTCTGGCAGTTTAAGTGTTTTCTTCACAAACGCTCAAGACAGACTCCTATTTTTAATTACATCAAGTAGACATTTCAGATATAAAGCAGAAGATTTGGTGTTGGCCAAGAAGTAATATTGTTTCTTTTCCAAAAGGTATGTGGAGTAGTGTGCTATTCAAATATGCAGGCAATGAAGTCACTCTTTCCATAGAGGAAATAACATTTCCACTTGAATCCCTGTTGTTCTCTGATTCCCTGTATATTTTATTGAAAAGTAATCTCTCTCTCAGTAAAAATTTTTGCTGACATTTAAAGTATCAAAGTTTGTAAATTCAAATACCAAGTTACCTGAGAAAGGATAAAGAAAGGCAACTTGGTTCAGTGGGCAAAGATCCTGACCGCCAATTTTGATGATCCCCAAGTCTCACATGAGGGAAGAAGAAACCCAACTTCTGACAGCAGGTCTCTGACTTTCACACATGTGCAGTGGCACATGCATACCAACATATATACACATACAATAAAAAATAAATGTAAAAATCTGGAAAGATGCCTCAGAAATAAAGAACACATATATTTCTTGCAGAAGATCAAGGTCTGGTTCCTGGCACCCACATCAGACAGCTCACAACCAGCTGTAACTCCAGTTCCATAGAATCCAACACCCTCTTCTGGCCTTTATGTGCATGCAATTGATGCACATAAAGTCACATAGGCACAGACACAGAAGTAATCAAGAAACTATAAAAAAAACTACCAATTTTTTAAAAGGTGGAAATATACTCTTTAAGATAAAAACTATATAAACTTTTAAAGAGAAAAATTAATCATTTGTATTATTGCATCCTTCTTAGAATTCAGCACCTTGTACTTCAACATTGACTTAATACAGAAGTAACAGAAAGCACCAGACTGGAATTCTATATGAACCCTCCATTTCCTCTCTAAGACAAATTTCACATGATAGAAATTTGATTTGGCATTTGATGAAAATGCTATTGTGTCCATCATACTTGAAACAACAAAAATACTCACTGAGAAAATCAAACAAACAAAAACAAAAATAAGAAAGAAACAAACAACAACAACAAAACCCCAGAGCTTTCTGACAGCGTAGACTTGCCATATCTTTCCTCCTTTGAAACTGTGAGGATAATTGCTTAGTAGGTCCACCATATTCTAGTGTACAGTCCCACAGCCAGAAGCATATGGACAATAGAAACTGAAATCCATTAGTTATTAAATTAAAAAAAAAGAGAGGTCACAAAGTTGGAGGGTAGGGAGGTAGAAGTAGATCTTTGAGGATCAAAGGGGAAGGGTTAGGAAGAATATTATCAAAACACATTTTAAGAAAACATTAAAAATTACAGTTAAATATATTAGTTACTTGGAGCAATCTCTGTTTTTAGATAAATTAATGGAAATGAAGATAAAATCCCAGCATCAAACTTCAGGTTTAAAAGAGACCTGAGCAATAAAAGAGTATTGATGAGTTAGAACACTTACTGCTGAAAACCTTGCCTTGAAGTTACAAAAACTCATTTATAATTACTAATAAGAGAGCAACAAATATGGCTTCAGTAGTTGAAATAAAAGGTGAGCTAAAAGGAGGACCCTGGGTAGGATGATCAATCCTCACTCAGAAAGGCAAACAGGACAGACATTGGAAGAAAGAGAAAACAGGAAACAGGACAGGAGCTTACCACAGAGGGCCTCTGAAAGACTCTACCCAGCAGGGTATTGAAGCAGATACTGAGACTCATAAACAAACTTTGGGCAGAGTTCAGGGAATCTTAGGAAAGAAGGGCAAGATAGTAAGACCTGGAGAGGACAGGAGTTCCACAAGGATAGCAACAGAACCAAAAAATCTGGGAACAGGGTTCTTTTTTGAGACTGATACTCCAACAAATGCATGCACCTAGAACCCCTGCACAGATGTAGCCCATGGAAGCTCAGTAATCAAGTGGGAACCCTAGTAAGGGGAACAGGGACTGTCTCTGACATGAACTCAGTGGCTGGCTCTTTGAGCACCTCTGCCGGATTGGGGAGCAGCCTTGCCAGGTCACAGAGAAGGACAACACAGCCAGTTCTGATGAGACCTGATAGGCTAGGTTCAGATGGAAGGGGAGGAGGACCTCCTATATCTGTGGACTTGGAGAGGAGCATAGAAGGAGATAATGGAGGGAGGGTGGGACTGAGAGGGAAGGAGAGAGGGGACTACAGCTGGTATACAAAGAAAATAAACTGTAATTAATATAAAAATAAAAATTTAACTAAAAATGGAGTGGTTGAATGTATAGACAATAAAATATTAATCACTGATCAGTAGAAATAATCTATCAAGTTATAGAAAAGCACAGAGAGAACTTTAAAGTCTTTCACTAAATAAGAAATGCCAATAAGAACTGAAAAGACACATGTTAACTGATCCAGCTACATAGAAATCTGTAGAAGATACAGCTAGAAATATCTGGGAGGCTGGTGAGATGGCTCAGTGTTTAACACTTGCTGATGAATCATGCAGACACCAGGCAGTTCACAACTGTCTAACTTGATCTCCAGGGAATCTGATGACCTCTTCTTCTGCCCTGTGTGTATGTGTGTGTGTGTGTGTGTGTGTGTGTGTATACATGTACATAAATATATATGTCCAAACATATATATGTGCATGCATTCACACAGACACATGTACGTATACACTCACCTAGACACATGTATGTTCACAAATAGAATTTATTTCTAAAACACCTGGAACAGTAAGCATGGGAGATCTTAGGATTTCAAGGTCAGTGAGACTATTCTCCATATGATGTTGATGGACATCTGTTATTATTTACTGCAGAATGTGTAACCAGAAGGGCAGACAGTATGTTGCTATTGTGTGCTGGTGAAATACGTTAATGAGGAGTCCCAGGCGGTAGGAGATGCATCATCCTGATGAGCTTACCACAGAATTTTACTTTCAACCAAAAACATCTCTAACATTTGGAATTCATAACAGCCAAACTCTTAAAAGGAGAAAATAGAAAACAGGGCCCTGGTGGTTGTGGGGGAGGGATTGATTCTGGGAGAAATGGCTTAAAGAACACAAAGTACAAGAAACAGAGTTGATAGGTTGACATGGTAATAGACTACACATCTGAGAATCACTGAGAGAAAGGATCTACCGTGTTCTCATTGCGGAAAGAAATATGAAGGTTATGTTAATTATATTGATTTAAAAATTCAGTGTGTACACACATCTGTGCTGTATACTAAGTCACAATATATGCAATTTTTCTCAATGATACCTCAGTAAATCTGAAAAAAAGGTATCTCTAACATGTTATTATGTGGCTTAAGAAGCAATAGGTGCTTTCCAAAAGAGAAAGGTGGTTGTATTAATTATTTTATACTCAGCAGGCTACAGAGAGAGAGAAAGAGAGTGAGTACATTCTTTAAATGTTTCTTCACTTAATTTTCTGAAACAGGGTCTCTCTGTTCTATAGCGGTTGCTGTCCTGGAACTCACTATATAGACCAGGCTAGCCTCAAATGCACCGATATCTGCTTGCTTCTGTCTTCCAACTGCTGAAACTAAAGGCAAGCATACAGTGCCACACCCTGGTCTTTCAGTTTTTATAGGTCGTGTCTTACATGGGACTCAATACCAAGTTTTCTCTGTGAAGCCTTCTGTTCCACCCACTGCTTATATATGGATCAAGAGATCAGCTAAACATCGCAGTGAACTCTGGATGTTTACCTCTGAACTTTAAAGTCCAGTTCATTGAAGTAGCTTTTTAAAAATCTCAGTAGACATTTGATCTGATTCAGTTCAACCTACCTTTACCAAACCAGAGCTCCTTGATAGCTGTAATGCCCTGGTAGGAATGAAAGGAGAGCAGACATGACCAAGGTTCCCTTCTAGACCCTTCATTCTCAGTGAAGAGTCAAGACTTAGATCACAGCAGTGAAACTCAAGCAGAAGTACAAGTCATGGTCTAAATTCAGTTCTCTGGGATCTTTGCACTCTGTGCCTAATGGAGAAGAGGCTGATGGAGCATCAGTAGGGAACATCATACTGAGCATTAGCTGCTACAGAGCTGAGAGACCTCAAGAACTGACCAAGAAGCTAGCACACCCCAGAAAGTGAAACATCTGACAGCCTTGAGCAATCTAGGCATCAGGACTGAGGACAAGACATGATGCAACTAGAAAAGCTGACCAGGAACACAGAAGGTGTTTATGATCAGGAAGCATTTATGAAAGTGTATTCTTAGCCCAGGTCACAAGCTCCTGAGGGCCCTGCAGAGGCCAAGGAGAATATATAAAAGATGGGAGTGGCTACCTTCCAGGAGAGAATCCCTTTTTATTCTTGTAATTCACTGAATCCAAAGAGGACCATAGCCCAAGTAAGGTTCTCATTTTAGAGGAATATCAGAAACTACAGATATTTTAATATGAAATTCCTTGCTGTTGAACAATTAGGTATGTGGGCAGACACATGAGGCTGCCAGTTGATGACCTCTGTCCAAAATACAAAACAAAGGGGTTTATGATTTTAAACTCAAAAGCACCCCAATATAAATGAGTTTTAGGAGATGTAGTGGCATTATTATCAACAACAGATTGAAGGACAAACGAAGCATTTATAGACAACTTACAAAAATATATCAACCATTTCTTTGTCTCCCATTACCTTTGTCTAGGAAGCATTTATGTCATAGGTAGATTGTCACGACTGCATAACAAATTCTCGGGGAAGAGGCGAACATTTTGGATACCAGGTTTAATCATTAATTATGATGGACAAAACAAATGATTGAAAAATCTTAAAGTGTTTTCAAGAATATACGTACATTTTCTGTCACTCTTCTAAAATGAGAGAATTAACTTAAGGAAGTAGGGTATAAATTCCCTTAAAATAGATGTTAAATTACTCATTTCACACAAATACTTTGTATGCTCTAAGATGTAATCATTTATAAATACTGGTAACCAATTTTGAGTGTTCAGACATTAATCCTACAGTTCTGTAAATGTTTCTTCTCAGCAAACATC
The DNA here is from genome assembly GCA_028658305.1 of Pachyuromys duprasi. Taxonomy (NCBI): domain Eukaryota; kingdom Metazoa; phylum Chordata; class Mammalia; order Rodentia; family Muridae; genus Pachyuromys; species Pachyuromys duprasi. Next base: position 34,117,231 of record CM053758.1, on the reverse strand, counting down.
TTAAAATACTTGAAACACTGATAGTGGAGGACCTCCTCCCCTTCCATCTGACACTATCAGTTGACTGGGGAAGGGCATGGGAGGAGAGGAGGGAGAGATGGGGGAAGGTGGGGTTGGGAGGGTAAGAGGGAGTGGCTACAGCTGGGATACAAAGTGAATAGATTGTAGTAAATAAAAAATTTACATTAAAAAAAGAAAAAAAAATACTTGAAACAGAGCTATATCCCACAAGTTCACAGCTGTTCTATGGCTATGCTCTGGCAGTTCCAGGCCAATCAGTGAGGTTAGTAGGCTCCCAACTACTCTGAACACAGGCTGTTATTCCATGTGTGTTCCTCGATGTTCTAATTTCAATGCATGGCAGAATATATTGGAGGCATATCATGTGTGCCCATCAGTCAACTATATGGGACCAACAACAGTTGTTTAATCTATTTAGCCTTTTTAAAACTAGGGTCCAACATTTGTGTGTAGATTAAATGAGATAACAAGAAGGGTACTACTGTGATTCCCGTATCAAAGCTTATTTTCAACAATTATATTTTTTCCAGATGTATGTGTATACTCAGGCCATTTACAAAATTTATGATGAGGACTAATAACAAGTAATGCTGTCAAATCTGTAATCACCACAATAAATTAACACATACACAAGGAATATTAAACTTTAAAACAAAAGCTTTCTGTTTACAACTTGCTTCTTCTTCCTTCTTCTACTTATGTTTTCCATTGTCTTGTGTATTAATCTCAGATTTCTACTCTAATGAGAGTGGGGTTTCCAAAGGGTAAATCTGATTGTTTCCTATGCTTGACGTCATCAGTGACTCCCTAGTACACAAGGTACTTTAAACTTTAAAATCAAACCTTTCCAGACAAGGTTTCTATAGCCACAGGAGCCTGGCCCCTCCCACTGCCACCCTCCTCTCCTATAGTCATGCTGGGCCTGTGTGGACGCCTGCTCCCTGCCCCTCACTACAAGCTGCTCTCCCAGTCTTTCTCTGCCATCCACATATCTCTTGCTCAGCTAAAGCTCATCTCAGTTGGCACTCAATGTGTAAATCTTCATGTTTACATTAAGTTGATGAAAATCCACCTTATGCCTGCAGTTTTTTGTTTGTTTTATTTTTTCTGACTTTCTCTCCAGACTAAAAGTTTTAAGAGGAATGGGATACATTGAGAATGGTTCTGAATTTTATACCAGCACATAGTATAAAACCTGTAACTTATGAGATACATGAGAATTTATGAGATACTGGCACATAAACAAGATGTACTTTCAGCTAAAATGCATGTGTGCACACCCATACACACACAGACACACACACACACACAGAGACAGAGAGAGAGAGAGAGAGAGAGAGAGAGAGAGACAGAGAGACAGAGAGACAGAGAGAGACAGAGAGAGACAGAGAGAGGGGGGGAAAAGGGAGAGAGAGAGAGAGAGACATATACCCACTGCACACACAGAATAAAATCAATCACAGCTGTTCTGACTATTCCTTTATTTTTTTTCTATTTATCTCTAATGAGTCATCACTCCAGCTCACAGTACTGACACTTTACTCTTAATGTCTCAGGCATTAAAAACTGTATAGACTCTAAAATGTCCCTCCATTCCTGGGTTGGGTGGATTGGGTCTTACCCTACCACCAGCAGCTTAGCCTTCTAAAGGGGAATGTTGTATTCACCAGCTACAAACACAACCCAAAGACTCAAGCCTTTCTCACTTTTTCAGGTCATGTAAAAAAATTAACTAACAAAACAAAACAACAACAACAACAACAACAAAAAACAATCCCCATACATTCTACACCAACACTAAAATTCAATAACAGAAAAACTCCCTTAATCATTTGCTGTACATTTTCTCCATCAGTGAACAAGCAGCGATGTGATAGGCGCCACAGCCTGCAGCCCTATGGGACGGGCTGACACAGGCCACAGAGGAGGACAATGCAGCCACTCCTGATGAGACCTGATAGGCTAGGGTCAGATGGAAGGAGAGGAGGACCTCCTGTATCCTTGGACTTGGAGAGGGGCATGGGAGGAGATGATGAATGAGAGGGGAGAAGGGAAGGGACTACAGCTGGGATACAAAGTGAATAAACTGTAATTAATATAAAAATAAAAATTAAAAAATTAAAAAGAGATTCACTATTTGTTTAATTATTAGCTTTTTATCATTTTCCCTTCTAGACTACAAGGACAAGATCATGTTGACATCCATACCATATCATCAAATATATAGTACACATATGTTGAATGAGTTGCTGAATGTCACAATACACCAATCAACAGCAGTATATCCATCACTATTTTACATTGATAAGTTCATTTCCTATATTAGTTTTCCAGTCAATTAATTAAGCAAGAAGTTCTCTAAAAGGATTAAGCGATGTTTTAATATTTCCACATATCAACAGTTTGTGAACAATTATCATATAAAGGTTTATCAGCTACAAAGCATCTTGGAAAGTACTGTGGGGTAGGTTTGCCAGTCAGGGAAGACCTAGTCTAAAAGATAATGTTTGAAGAGTAAGGAGGAAGTCTCGTTTATGTAAAGGGTCCAACCTTAGAAAGATAGAAGATCAATTATAAAAACTTTCCGATGTGTTTACAGAAGGTGTAGCAAGGGAAAGTAAGGGAGACCACAGGAAATATGGTTGCATGGGCAGCTGTGTACCAGAGCATGGAGGGTTACAGTGTTAATAAAGATTTTGGCTTGCCTCTAAGAAGTGAGGGCTTAGATTTCAGAATATTTCATAAATGTGAAAGGGTATTATATGTTGAGAGGAACTGAGTTATAAGATGATCACCTATGTTTTGTATACAGCTCAGATGCATAATCTTGTGTGCTGCAATTTTATTTTTTATCTTCAGGGCTCCTGCTTGACTATGACAGGTCACATGAGATCAGATGTGAGATCTTTTTTTTCCCCTATGACATCATAACAGGGTGGAATGCTCAAGTTTGATACTGCAGAAGCACAATCTCTATGCTGACAAACACACAATACATATATACTTACACACACAGATATACACATATACACATATCACAAACACATAAATATATACTTGCAAGTATACTAATGTACATATACACACATATACATATATGTGTAAATGCACACATACATATCATATATACATATGCATGTCTATATAAGCACACATATTTATATACACATGCACATATATGCACATACACATATAATACCGATATGTACACATATACACATGCATATTTGCACACATTGATATATTTGCATAGTCACTTATGATATAGGTAAAGTGTAAAAATTTACCTTTCCTACTTTGAATCTCCAACTATTCTCTTTTATTCTATAAAGCCCTGTCTGAGGTTTACATTTTTGACAGCTCTCCCCACCAGCTGGAACCAGGAACATACTCCCAGCTTGCACTAGAAGGACTCTGAATTAAGATGAGTAAAAATATCTTTATCATTCCCCCATTACCAGGGTAAAAAGAAAAAAAAATAGGTTTCTGCCTATCAAGTGAAAACATGGGGTTTGTTTGAATTACAAAGGTGGCAGACACTTAAGAATATTTCTCTCTATACAGACGTCACAGACTGTATTTCAACTAATGTCAGAGTGAGGTTTTAAAGGCAGGCCTTGAGGCTTCTATTGTGCTTTGTGTTTGTTTCCACTGTCTTGAAGATCACATCTGTGCCTAGAAGCTATTTTAATAAAGTTGGTTTGGTTTGTGTTGTTTGTGACATTTTGGTTTATTTCATGAATTTAAAAGCAGCATCCAGAGAGAATCTGGAAACTCCACCGACTATCCACAGAAGGTGACACAGAACTTCTGATCTGGAATAGGGACTTGAGTGTCCCTTGAAAGGCTGGTACAGAGCACACTTAGAGACTTCCTGCAGTCCTCTCCAGAGAGAGGTTTTTCTTTCTCCACACCTGGAGAATTTAATTTTTTATTAGCACTCGGGACTGAGCCAGATTTCTAGATTTCCCCCATACCTTTAGCTTCAATGTGCCACTCTATCACTTGCTTTTAATATGAGACAACGATTGCAACACATCCAGCAGACAAGCAGTCTGTGCTGTGTGAAATTAGACATGACCAGTGAAATAATGCCAGCACAAAACGCATCCCAGACAGCTTCATGCATGATATAGAATGCATATCCAAACTGCTAACTGAAACAAAGGAAGCATTCACGGAATAGCCCCAGAGGACTCAGGAGAGAGCTAGAAGCTCTGCACACTGTAAATTACCTCTCTGTGATGTAATGAAGTACTTTCCTTGGACCACACACAGAGAAATAGCATAAGCACTCACATTTGAAATTACCCAGAAATCCTCAGACACTAGTAAATGAAGAAATACCTCTTTTCTATAATTTTCAGTTTCTTATAAAAAGCTGTCATTGTAAAAATCTGAGTGTTCTTCTTTTTACAAAATAGTTTGCAAAGTCACTATTGATTTGTTCAAATGCCTTGAATTTCTCCATTTAGAAACAAGTCATTTTCAAACAATTAATTTCTCATTTTCCATATGGGGAGAGTTATTTTTCTTGACACCGTATTCTACATTCTCCTGCCTTGAAAGCAATGACTAAAATTAGTACTATCAGATATCATGGAAACATTCAATTCTCTTGCCAGTGGGCCTGAATGTGGTTAAGGCAGGAAGTGGGCCTGATGGGGAAGAGATGATGTCATTGTGGAAAAATCCCGTAGATTTATTTCCTGTTAAGGAGCAAAATCAGCTAATGCTGGGAAGTCACACAGATGAAGTGTGTGCGTGTGTGTGTTCATGTGTCTGTGCATTTGTTTCTGTCTGCCTCTGTGTGTGTGTGTGGGGGGGTATGTGTGTGCTAGTATCGGCTTGTGTGTCGATCTGCTTACACTTGTGCACATACTCATGTGTGTGTTTGTGTGTATGTCAGTGTGCGTGTATTTGTGAGCTTCTTTGTGTTTAACTCTTTTCCAACTCAGAATGTATTTGAGGTTTTAACAGTTTTCTGATGTGTTAATTTGTTTCATTTTCTGTTCCATGTGTTTTTAATGGCAGTTGTTTACACTATCAAACAGCACCTTATGATTTGGGCTTGTGACAAGACCGTGTCACCTCCTGAGAGGTGGGCCTTTCCCACCTCCTAAAAGGTGGGCCTTTCCCAGCTTCTGCTGGAATCCAGGTTGGTTTCTAGGGCAGATGTTGCAGTTGACAGTCCATCTCTTTCCTTCTTTCCCCTTTCCTTGGGAAGGGGACTCTAAGTGAGCATAAAGTAGAGTTTGGAATTCTCTCCTGACATTGCCTGGCTTAGAGACCTCATTAGAAACATACAATCCAATAAAGAGCACCTACGGTAGGGGGGCATAATGCCTTTCTCTTATTTAGCAAGGTTGTTCTTACGGGCAGACTATCATTTAACAGTGTGCAACAAACAAGAAAGAAGATGACGTGGGTGTGGTAGATGAGATCCACTAAAAGTGAAATACCCAATGGACACTACTCTAGTTTAGCATGCTCCCTAAATTCAGCCACACAATGAAATGACCCTTCCTCATAGTTACAGCTCTGCCTGCACTGAACTAACTTTTCTACCATTTTGTAAGCTGTCTCAGGAACACTGCATTGTTACTGTGTATACTGAGTGTCCTGTGTACTGTGTATACTAAGTTGGCTGTGAATGTTTTCACAGCATCTGTATTTCTAATAACCAACCACATGCATAGAAACCTTGGCACAAAGATGTGACCCTGCATGAACCCATCAAGCAACCTTCCATCACATCCTCAATATGTGAGTGTGTGTGTTGACATATATATATGCATATATATCATGTGATCCATATATATTCACATATTGATCACAGCTATACAATATTTACAGATGGTAGAATTCTGAATTGATAAAGTGGATAAAACGAGGACCTGGCTATGTTACATTTCTATCCCTTGTCAGCTAACATTAGGCAATAAAATCACAAACTCTCAGAGAGTAGACAGCAGTCGTCACACATTGACCTGAGCACTGGAATTTTCAGGCTCTCTCCTACAGTTTACACATGTTGCTCTTACCCTGGTTGTTAAATGATACTTGGATAGATGGCTAATTAGGGATCCTGAGAAGAAACTACCTTCTTATATTCCTGTCTCACTCATTACTTATCAAGTAAGGCAATCAGCCTCACTTATGGAAAAAATATATATATTATAAAAACATGATCTCAGCTCTCCGGTTCCTTCAGTAACTGAATGTAAGATCCTTAACTACTGTAATAATGCCTCACTTCGGGCCAGAACTGTCTTCTAAAGACCTACTGGGTGAGCCTCTGGAGGCCATTTCCCGCTAATTCTCAACACTGAGGAACTGCGCAGCACTCGCTGCCGTCACACACCCACCATCACTACAGGGACTGTAGAGCACTGTAGAGATAACCTCAGATCCTCAAAAGCGAAGGAACCTGCCAATGCTGACATGCTCATTTCTATGCCTACCTTCACCTTTAGGCGAACTGAGCTCTTCCAGTTGCAGTTGGCCAGTTCATACACATATCAGCCTCTTATATCACCTTGAAGTAATGCAGTCTTCAGCCATCTCCTTTACTTAAAATGTTTGGGCCTGCAGGATGGCTCAGAGAGTAAAGGAGCCTGCTGCCCAACCTGATGACCTATCTGAGCTCAATCCCCGACACCCACTACTTTTACAAGGTGACATCCCCCCACTCCACATGCACATGATACGCATGTGTGCATGTATGCACACACTCATACATACACAGATAAATAAACAATATTTTTAAGCAGGGAAAAGTTATGCTGAAGGTGTATCTCAGTGGCAGAACACATTCCTGGTGAGTAAAAGGTCCTAGGTTTAATCCCAAGCACCACAAAAACAAGTTAATTATTAAAATATAATATGATAAATACTAGAATCATCACTAGGAACACAAAAGCCATATAACCTTCCTATTAAAAAAACTAATATGTTAGAAAAATCTTTCAGTTTCACAACTCATTACAGGCAAATATAAATTTTAAAATTTGCAAAATTTCTGTTGTCAAACTTGTAAAAATCAGTCAAGTTTCCCATTCCCAAGTGAAGCATCAGATGTAGAAGCATTTTCCACAGAACAGCTGTGCTGTAAAGAAGGAGTTCGGAGAGTAACATGACTTGGTTTGGATATTGGCTCCTGACCTTTGCTTAAAGGCATGCCCAAGCTTTAGACACTGCAACAGGAAATCACCACCTACAAAGTTAAAAAGGAATGGATGAAACTCGTAATATTTAAATAAGAAAAGTTATGATTTTGTTAGGTCATACGCAGAACTATCCTGGAATACATGTGACCCAAAGGCTGCAAGCTGAACATGCCTGGCCCCTGGACTGTAGGTCTTGTCCTAACATTTCCACTGTGGGGCAGTACAGAGACAGGAAGAGTGGAACTCAGTCTCCAGGGGCAAGCAGCTGTGGGAGGCATGCTCACTGCTATCACTCTCCTGACTTAGAAGAAGAGGGATTCCACTGTTCTGGGCTATTCTGGGACTATGGCTGTGTCCTTAAGGATCTTGACGTAAGATCCAAGAACCTACATTTTAACCAGGGCTGACAGGCTCACAGGTGTCAAAGACTACTGCTGAGCTAGGAATGGATTGTGTTTCATCTCACGGGAAGACTCAGAAATTCCTGGCAAGCTAGCTATATACCCTCAATATATATTTAGAATCTCAAGTACCATGTAATATCTTTCTATGAACGATATTAGGACACTGATAGTCTGAAAATGACAGTCAACAAATACAAAATCAGAAGGATGGACGATGACTGGAAACAAGCTGCCCTGGGAGCTCGGAGTCCCCAAGAGCAGACAGCAATGGGTACCCACTCACAGAGCAGGGAATGCCATCAAGAACTGAGGCCGGCACAAACTCAGTGACATTAGTTGGCGTTTTCCTGGAGAAAGTAAGTAAAAACATGGAAAATGTAATGTGGCAGTCAGAGTATAGTGCACATTTCACCTGGGTGTGGGTTTGAGGTCACTCAGGACTCATCAAGACCCATTTTATAGTAAAATTTTGCATTAGCTGCTGTTCTTGTGCTATGAGCAGATACCTGACAAGGAGTAGGGTACAGGAGGTATAGTTCTGCTTCATGGCTTAAGCAGAGATTCAGTCCATCAAGATGTGGGGTGGGAAGCCATAGCAGCCTGCCCTGTGTGTAAGTGAAATGTCTCCACAGTCAGGAGAAAGAGAGGGAAACTGGAAGTGAGTCCAGACTATGAACCTCAAGGCCCGCCCCAAGCAACCCACTTTCTCCAGTGAAGCTCCGCTTGCTAAAGATTCCACAACTTCCTGAAAAAGTACTACCTGCTGAGGATAAGAGCTCAAACATGTGGTGATCCTGTAGGGGACACCTCACATTAAACTACAGTAGATATGAAGAACAGGATAGTAAGGAAGGGTCAGAGCTTTGACTGCAATAATTTCCTTCAATTTTAATGTAATTAGAGCATCTCAGAGGGTGAGAATGCATGGAGGAGCCTAACTATCAGGATATTGCTGTCAGAAAAGAATTAGGCCCATCAGCTCTGGCAAAAGCCTGGACCGCTGGAAACCTAAATATGCTTTAGACATACAGGTTTTTCGGTGTGAATGAAAAGTCAGCTTCCTAAGTTGCTGTATACCACAACAAAGGGAAGATCTCCTGGGAACCCATCTAGAACTCATCTGTAGAACAGGAGTCCAGGGTAAATGGAGAACGGCATCATTTCTGGTCTCTGTTCTAAAGCTTTTTTCCAGTTCTTATCTAGCTGACCTAAACTGTTCACTGTACTCTAGGGAAAGAAAGATACTTCATGAGAATCGGGAAAGACATCTCTGTACCTAAGAGTACACCAAGGATAGAATACTTTCCAGTATATACAGGTTATTTTACTAGATCTTTCCTGAATTCATGGTGCAATGGATATCTCCACAAATTATCAAAGTTCTTAGTTCCTGGAATATTAATAAGTTATGTTTTATAATATTTTATTTTATGTGTATGAGTATTTGTCTACATGTATGAATGTGTGCCACATACATGTCTCGTGCCTACAAAACCAGAACGGAGCATTAGACCCTCAGAAATAAAGTTAGAGACAGTTGGGAATCACCGTGTAGGTGCTAGGACCTTTCAATTTCTCTGGAAGAGAACCAGCAGCAGCTCCTACCTAGGGGCCTACCTCTCCACGCCCTGGAATAGTTCTTATGTGATACAAGGACCACATAAAATTGCACAGCTGTGAAAATATCACCTTCAAACTACTACTCATTGTGTGATCTGGAAAGGAATCCCCATCACATCTGCACACACTCAGAGACAACATAAAAGATTAATGGATTTTAAGCTGAGAGGAGAGCTTATAACAAAATTAGAGCTTTTCACTCATGTACCAATGAGTAAGCCTGTTACTTGGCTTCCATGTACTAAAATGGAAAATTTAACTTTCCTAAATTTTATAAAGAGAAATCCCATATGTATATCACATATATAAATCCCATATACAATTAGAATTCCAATTATATATGCTTCACACAGAGCTTGTATTCTCCAAATCTGTAACTCACAAGGAACACAGGCATTTCAGCATCCTAATGTTATAAACTTATATTGGTCCACACCTCAGTATTTGTAAAGAAACATGAGAACAAGATGGTTTCAAAAGACATAAGCGTCCCAAGCATTGGGAATGAATAAATGGGAACCCTGGGAGAATCCTGAACACATACTTGTAGATTCAGAGTCCAGGACAGGGGCTGTGTGGGAATTAAAGGGCAGCATGCAAACATCCTCACCCTCCTCTGTTCCATAATGGATGCGGAGCTTCTTCACTGAAATCCTGCAGCCTTAAGCTACTAAAAGCTCCTTTTTCTATATGATGTACTTGGACATATTGTTTTTAGGATTTATTTATTATTTATTTTACATTTGTGTGTGTTATGCCTGCATGGATGTCTGTACACCACATGCATGCAGTACCGCCAGCGGCCAGAAAAGGTATCAGATCCTCTGGAACGACAGTTATAGATACTTGTGAGCCACCATGTGGGTGCTGGGAAACACCCAGAGTCCTCTGGAAGAGCAGCCAGTGCTCTCTTAACCACTAAATCATCGCTCTATTCCCCATCTTCACATTAGTTTATATGTGTCCTTATATTTCTGCTAACCTGTTCTTATCCTGTATATATAATATACAACATAAGTAGATAAATATATACTTACTATGAAATGTGAAAATTAAGGGCATATATACGGTAATATTCATAGAATTATTTCATAACTCTCCATGTATATAAGAGTATTTAAGGTGGAAATGTTATTCTCCTTTGCCTCTCTCCCATGTCAGGCTGGTCCCTCTCCTCCCCACAAATGGTCCCATCTTCTGCTTTCATGTCACATGTTCTATTTCTGCTTTTTCTCCCTCAATTACAATCTCTTACTTTCCTCTCCTGACCCCCTTTATAGTTTCATCATAACCTGTAAACACCACACACACACATACATGAACACACATATGCACACATGTGCACTAGAAGTATGACTAGTGGGAAAAGCACAGTAAACATACAAAGAAAGACACAGTTTAACTGTCAGAACCAGACGTGCAAGGATCCTCCTCCTCCCTGGAGATGCCAAGTGTGGGCACTGAACTAAAGTCAGAAAGCATACAATCTAACCAACAAAAGCATGGATTTGTCATTTGTTTTAGTTTCACCCTACTGGGTGTAGAGGGCTAAAAAGTGGCCACACATTCAGCACAAGTGTGAGGACATGAAGTTGAGCTCCAGCACAAATATAAATGCCAGGTGGGCATTACAGGCAACCTCCAATCACAGATCCTGTGAGTCTAATATCCCAGGTCAAGCTGGATAGCTATACTAGCTAAACTGAGGTGAGCTCTGAGTTCAAGTGAGAAACACAGCCTGTGAGAAACACAGCCTTTGTACACAGGCAGAAAGTCCCCACACACATGTGACCATTCTAACACACACTATTGACACCACATACATATACACAAGCAAAATCAAGATCTGAAATATAGAATATCAAAGAAAGATTACATTTATATATCTTTTCACCGTTCAGGAAATTCAAATCCTGTGATGTTCAGACTGATATTAATAGTAAATCTGTAATATTCTGATAATATACTAATTAAGCAAAATTTTACATTAAATTGCTATAGACTTGGCTCAAATATGTTCACAGATCTACCATATGCATCTGTTGACTTTATTGCAACCATACTATGTGAGGAAATTGTCCACTAAGCAAAGGCAAAACTTCTAACACCTTGGATAGGCTGGTTCTAAACTGAATATGTTAATTTTCTGAGAAGGGAATAACAGAATACAATTTCTTCATAAGTGGAGTGTCTCACCAAAGCAAAGGAAGTATAAAAGATTTTCCATCTATGCTGAAGCATTAAGCCTATAAACTGCGTATCATATATTACAACTTGCTTTCAAGTATTAAGAGCATTAAATAATTCTTAACTCAGAAAGCCTGGAATGTTGCAGATTTCATACACTTGCTCAAACATATTTACATAGCTGTAAAATTCCTAAATGAATCATCAATCAGAAAAAGTAAGAAAAAATAATGCTTGGAGAATGAGAAGAAAAGCTTAGAGCTATGAGAAGAAAAAACTGACTAAGGGCTTCTTGGGTATGATATCATTAGTTAATTCAGAGGAGAAGCTGACCAGCTCATCTATTGTCATTGTCATTGTTCCTAAATTCAGTATGAAATGTAGAATAGTCACCACACACAGACACACATGCACGCACACATAACACACACATTAATATGTACATATATTGCATATATGTATATATTATATATACATACATATATACATACATAAAATATATACATAGCACATGCACAAACATTTATATACATACATATACTGACATATACAGTACACTTACATATAATGCATATATACAGACAAACACACTAACATACATGTATTCATATACATACAAACACACAAACACACACAGACACTAAAAATACACCACACACATACAAAAACACAAAAATATATACCACACATATATGCACAGCATACATACAAACTCCCATAAACATACAAAGACATATGAATACATAAATACATATAACACACATATACATAAACACAAACACATACACACACATACTTGCAAACAGAATCACTCACACAAACACTAACACACATACATACACACACATTCATACACAGACACACGGGCACAGAGACACAAAAAGACACATACATGTACACACACATAAAAAGACTCACACACATATGTACAAACACATGTGTGTATGCAAATGTACAGGGACACATCCACACAAGGAGACACATAATTGACACAGTGCTGTAGCACAACTATAATTTGTGCACAACTGAAAGGGTCTTCTTCTGTCTTGGAAATAGTGAATGTATTCTTTTTTAACATTTTTATTTTATATTCATCACAGGTTATGTACTTTGTATCCCAGCCGTAGCCCCTCCCTCATTCCCGTCCTATCCCCCCTTCCCTCCCTCATCTCCTCCCTGCACCTTCCCAAGTCCACTGATAGGGGAGGACCTCCTCCCCTTCCATCTAACTCTAGCTTATCAGGTCTCTTCAGGAATGGCTGCAATGTCCTCTTCTGTGGTCTAGCAAGGCTGCTCCTCCCTCGGGGAGGAGAGCCATCCATTGAGCTCATGTCCAAAATAGTCCCTGTTCCCCTTACTAGTATACCCACTTGGATATTGAGCTACCATTTGCTACATACAAGCAGGGGTTCTAGGTTATATCCATACATGGTCCTTGGTTGGAGAGACAGTCTCAGAAAAGACCCCTGTGCCCTGATCTATTTGGTCTTTGCAGAGATCCTGACCTCTCCAGGTCTTACTAACTCCCCCTTCTTTCATATGATTCCCTGCACTCTGCCGAAGGTTT
>CM053758.1:34088913-34103763 GCA_028658305.1 Pachyuromys duprasi | reverse complement strand
ATTTCTGTATCCATTCCTCAATGAGGGACATCTGGGTTGTTTCCAGGTTCTGGCTATTATGAATAAAGCTGCTGTGAACATAGTTGAGCAAATGTCCTTGTTGTGTACTTGAGCATCTTTTGGATATATGCCTAGGAGTGGTATAGCTGGATCTTTGAATATATTCTTAACTTGTAGGTTTTAGTAGATTATCATTTAATATAGACTTAGATTGAATAGTAACGAAATATTGTATAACCATAAGCAATCTCTCTCCCTCTCTTTTCTTCTTCCCCTCTTGTCCCCTTCCTCTCTCTGAGATAGGGTCTCATGTAGCCCAGGCTGGCCTTGAACTATACAGACAACAAGGATGACTGTCAACTCCTCATCCCACTGCCTGCATTTGCCAGATGTTGGAATGACAGATGTGTACTAGTATGCCTAAGCTCTCCTGTATGTCTATTTTCACTATGGTGGGAGAGAGACTGGATTAAAAAAAAAACCACAGTTTAACTAAAACATATTTATAAATAATAATGGCCACTGCAATAACAACCATTTTGATTTTCATCTTTTGAAAATGGTATATGATATTTTGATTTAAGAGGTTATTGCAAAATACGTAAATTCTGTCAAAGATTCAAAAGAAAATATAGCCAAGAGCTTCTGTGCCAAATGGATTCAAATTAAATTTAGGCTTTCGAGCACCAGAAATAAAAAGATACTACATTTTAATCTTCTCTTTAAAAACAAAGTTATACCTGTAGACTGAAATAAAGCCACAGTAAAGTTTTACATTATATTTAACTAAATAGACTGGGGTTGAGAAAATCCAAATTTTATAAAATCTCATTGCAATTCTCATCAACTTGCAAGAAAATTTTTATTTTGTTACTGTTGTTTTATAATTTTCTCATAGAAACAGAGGTTTTAAAAAGAAAACCGTTGTAACCTCTTGATCTCAACGCTCTGCATCTTGTGCATTACCAGGAAGATGAAGGTGAATGTCTATGGATGTGTTTGAAGTAGACGTCATGCTAAATAGAGACACTTACAGAACACTAATTTTCCTCTAGTTATTCTAGAAGATTCACTAAGGGTCTGTTAATCCTTCATGTAGGGAAGGGATGCAGCTGGACTGAAATGCAGGTATAATGAAAACCATACTATGAACAGTAATGGCCACTGTAATAGTAACCATTTTGATTTTCAATTCTGAAAATCTTCATTGTTCACACAGCAAGGTATACGCTATTTATCCAGTGCTGTTAATTACTATATTATAACTAATTAATACTAATTCCAAATTAGAGGGAAAAACTAAGACTTAGACACAGCCAATTAACAGCTCATACAAGCTATCTCAAGCTAAACAAGTACCCAGTCAAAATCTCTAAACTACAGGCCCATGCCCTGAACCGGTCTCACACATCCCTATTGCATAATTAGAACTCTGTGGATATTTGCTTCTGGCTTAAAAAGTCATCTTCCAAAACAAACAAAACCAAAGAAGGCTACAGTATTTTTTAGCAGATAGTTTCCCTGACCCAGCTGGGATCTGGTCTTACTGTTCCCAATAACAAGCAATAAAAATGCAGGATATCAACACCTGTGAATAAAGCTGAGTGACAATACCTTTTCCTCTTTCCTAATTGCTTCAGAGTAAAGTGTCTGTACAAATTTTCCTCCTTTCAGCATAATATTTTCTCATTGCTACACTAGACAAAGGTCTGTTCCGTTACAGTAGCGATGATGGCATAAGGAAATTGTTTAATATGAAGCATTATATAAAGCACATTCCTTAGTGAAGCAAGGGTGTCCAGAGCTAGGCTTGGAAGGAGGGTGTCTGTTATATTTTTGCTCAGCTGCTTTCTAGACATGGGAGCTGTGCAAATCCCTTAGAATATGCAACCTTCCAATGGAGGGAGAAAAATGTGAAAAGAAATTGCATCAGTTACCATGCAGCCCAGAACATGTGTCTCCTGCTTAGCTTTTGAGGAACGTGTCCAGGAAGCATCCCATAGGCAAGCAGACAGTGTGTTCAGGCAGGGATGCAGTCTGTTTCTTAACAACAGTCATGTGGTGCTCATGGTAACAGAGCAGAGGCAAGGCACTGGATTAACTGACAGTACCACAGGATTACATTGAAGAAAAATGACTGAGGCTCAGGTTTGGTGTAGTGATATAAATGTTTTAATGCTATAGTGAAATCCGTTGGTATGCATAACCAACATACCTTAATAAAAACTTAAAAATAAAACCCTAAACAATAAAGATATATTTACACATGTGTGAAAATGAATACATCAAAGCTAAGTGCTTGGTGATAAACACACACGTGCCCTGCACCTCTGCACTACCAGCGGTGTGGGATTTGTTTATAATCTGTGTGTCATCCCCCTTTACACTGACTTCAATGTCATTTCAACTTTATTTTTCTTCTTTCCTGTACATATTTATTCAAAATTAGAAAAACTATTATCTATATTGTTTACTCAAAATTATCAAATATATGACCCAAATATGCTTGCAACATAAAAAGATTAGAACTAAGACCCCAAAAACTGAAAAATTAAAAAGTAAAATATTCTGCCTAAAATTACTTAGTTCAATGATACTACTTATTAAAACACACAAAACTCACATTCCAGATGAATTACATGACACTACATCACATTACACCAGGATTCTGGCATAAAGCTTTTGAAAAGAAGATCTATTCAGTAAACTTTTCTCCTTGATTTATTTTTCATTGTCCAAAGACACAATTGTACTTGCACTGCTTTTCCACAGACATAGCCAGTTTATAAACAATGCCCTCTTAGAAGAGCATCTCTTTTCCACAAACTTTCATTCAATTAGACTCCCTGAAAGGATTATGTAATTTGTATAATTAGAAGGGAGATGGCATGTCCCCTAATTACAAACTAACTTCTGTGCTTTGTTGTTATTGCAGACTTTGATGCATCCATTCACAGTTAATTCTCACACTGAACCCTTTTCATAAGTCATTGATTAAATACCTGCTCTCAGCACAGCTGTCTGTAAAGAGGCCCCAACTGCAAGGACACCAGTCTCTCACCAGGGTCTTCTGCATGAGGCCTGTATACACAGGCATGTTCATCTCAGCAATATCTTTTTCAAAGACACTCACTGTAGATGTACCTGACTCTCAGGAGTGCCTACCACATGGGGAACATCCACACAGGAGTACCTGACTCTCAGGAGTGTCTTCTGCAAGACCTACCACACAGGAGTACCTGACTCTCAGGAGTGCCTTCCACATGGGGACCTTCCACACAGGAGTACCTGCTGACTCTCAGGAGTGTCTTCTGCATGGGAACATCCACACAGGAGTACCTGACTCTCAGGAGTGTCTTCTGCATGGGAACATCCACACAGGAGTACCTGACTCTCAGGAGTGTCTTCTGCATGGGACCTTCCACACAGGAGTACCTGCTGACTGTCAGGAGTGCCTTCCACATGGGGACCTTCCACACAGGAGTACCTGACTCTCAGGAGTGCCTTCTGCACGGGGACTTTACCTTGGCAGGTTTGTTGGCACCCATGCTCTCTTTGAATTTCTCCTGCACAGTTGCTGCAAGCTGACAGAGCAAGGCACCATTATCCAACTTCTCCATGAAGGTCTCTGCTGTTATCTCTTTCCCTGAAATAACAAAAAGTAGAATTACAAAAACATAATATTTCCTTACTACAAACATCAGATTCACACTAACAAGCATTATTTCATTAGGAGCTTCTTCTCTTAATTCTCAGTGAATTCTCTGAAATGACCGTAAGAATGATTTTTTTTTAGCATTTTATGTTTTTATTACATGGTTGGAATCTCAACATTTTATAGTCATTCTAAGTGTACAAAATTGTATTTTATGTCAATTTGACAAATGGTATCCTGGGTAAAAGATTGCCTAGATTTAGGAACCAGGGGAAATGAAAACCAGTCATTGAGACTCAAAGAACTAGACTTCCCAGGGACTCTATATTTACAGAAATAACATAAGAAAATGTATTAAATGACTGCCTACAAACTAGGAAAGGATCTTCACCAACCTAAAAGTGACAGACAGCTAGTATCCAGAATATATAAAGAACTCAAGAAGTTAAAAAATAACAAATCAAGTAATCCAATTTAAAAAATTGGGTACAGAGCTAAACAGAGAATTAGCTATAGAGGAATATCAAATGGCAGAGAAACACTTTAAAAAAATGCTCAATATCCTTACTCATCAGGGAAATGCAAATCAAAACGACCCTGAGATTTCACCTTACACCCATCAGAATGGCTAAGATCAAAAGCTCAAGTGACAATACATGCTAGACAGGATGTGGAGAAAGGGGAACCTTCCTCCATTGCTGGTGGGAACGTAACCTTGTACAACAACTTTGTAAATCAATTTGGCACTTTCTCAGACTATTACAAATAGTGCTAACTTAAGATCCAGCTATACTCCTAGGCATATATCCAAAATATACTCAAGTATACAACAAGGGCATTTGCTAAACCATGTTCATAGCAGCTTTATTCGTAATAGCCAGAATCTGATAACAATCCAGATGTCCCTCAACTGAGGAATGGATACAGAAATTGTATCCATGTATACACATTGGAACACTACTCAGCAATTAAAAACAAGGAAGTCATGAAATATGCATGCAAATGGTGGGAACTATAAAAGTTCATCCTGAGTGAGGTATCTCAGAAGCAGAAAGACATACATAGTATATACTCACTTATAAGTGGATATTAGACATTTAATATAGGATGAACATACTAAAATCTCTACACCCAAAGAAGCTAAACAAGAAGGAGGACCCTGGGTAAGAAAATCAATTCTCACTCAGCAAGGCAAACGGGATGGACTTCGGAAGAGGGAGAAAACAGGGAAGAGGACAGGAGCCTACCACAGAGGACCTCAGAAAGACTCTACCCAGCAGGGTATTGAAGCAGATGCTGAGACTCATAGCCAAACTCTGGGCAAAGTGAAGAGAATCTTATACAGAAGGGAAAGATGAAAGACCTGGAGGGAACAGGAGGTCCACAAGGAGAGCAACAGAACCAAAAAAATATGGGAACATGGGTCTTTTCTGAGACTGATACACCAACCAAGGACCATGCATGGAGATAACCTAGAAACTCTGCACAGATGTAGCCTATGGCAGCTCAGTCTCCAAGTGGGTACCCTAGTAATGTGAACAGGGGCTGTCTCTGACATGAACTCAGTGGCTGGCTCTTTGATCACCTCCCCCTGAGTGAGGAACAGCCTTACCAGGCCACAGAGAAAGACAATGCAGCCAGTTCTGATGAGACCTGATAGGCTAGGGTCAGATGGAAGGGGAAGAGAACCTCCCCTATGAGCGGACTTGGGGAAGGACATGGGAGGAAAAAAGGGAGGGGGAGTAGGATTGGGAGGGGATGAGGGAAGGGGCTACAGCTGGAATAAAAAGTGAATAAAATGTAATAAATAAATAAATACATTTTTAAAAATTAAAATAAGAAAAACACACATTGACTCTCAGCATGTAAAGCATGTAATTTGTTCAGTTCTTACCTTTGGTAGCTGGTTCAGTTATTTTGGTCTGCAAAGCAAAACTGGCATATCATATCTGTGACATATCTATTCATAACAACAACTCAATTGATAGAGTACTTGGCTACATTTCAAGTTGAAGACCAGCCTTAGATACATGGGTCCCTATCTCAAAAATAACAACAACAATAACAAAAAACAATCAAAACAAAACAGGCTACGGAAATGGCTCAGCTGTGAAGTGCTTGTCATGCAAGCGTGAGAACCTGAGTTCAGAGGCCTAGCACTCATGTAAGAGAGAAAGAGAGAGGAGAGGAGAGGGAGGGAAAGAGGAAGGAAGGAAGGGAAGGAGGAAGGAAAGAAGGAAGGAAAAAGGCTTGTGTAAAGCAGGGGTCCAGGTATGTAACCCGGCACTGAGGAGGAAAAGTAAGAGGCTCTCTGGACTTTGTTAGTGCTAGTTTAGTTTAGAGTTTAGTTTAGTTTGCTAACACTAGTTTAGTTTAGGACTAGTTTAGGGAGCTCTAGGTTCAGTGAGAGACTCTGTCTAAAAATAAGATCTACAGCTGAGGAGGACACCTGCTCTGGATCTCTGACCTAATTAAGCTAAAGCTTATACAAACACACCATATAACCACTGTACAGGCACGCACGTGAACACACACACACACACTTTGTTCTTTTTAAAGAGAATGATGGTACATAAATAAACCATCACTAATAATCCCAATAAGAAAGCCACGAAACCTCATCTAAACTACACTAACCCTTACCTAAACTACACAAAACTTCACCTCTAAACTTTATTAATGTGTTATTCTTGATTAAGAGAAATTAAGATCCAGGTAAGATTGTTGCAAAAGATAAACTCTAAGTAGAAACAAAAACATCTGGGCATTTTGGGTATTGCACAGCCTTCAGATGGTGATTAGGTCTGGAGCTCCGCTTTGCCCCTCCCCCCCCCCACTGCACCACCGCTGCTCTCAGAAGCTATGGTCCCCAACCAATCATCTCTACACTTGACTAAATCCTAGTTAGACATTCAATTTTCTGAGATAATCCACAGAGCATATTCTCTTTCTCCGTTTCCTCTTTAATTTTGAGATAGCTTTACTGAGATCTACTCCATAGCCTTTTTCATTTGGCCTTTTAATGTATATAATTCAAACGGTATGCATATATTCAGAAATGTATAGTAACCGTCATAATTTCAGAACATTTTTACCACATCACAAAGAATTCAACCACCTTTAGTTTCTATGATCCCCACCACCATGTAAACAGAATCACCACTTGTGTCTTTCCATAGCTTCTACAACTCATCTTTCCCAAGCCCTCTCCTTTGCTTGGGTCCTCATTTTCAGTGTTTTTGTCCCTGTCATGATTTCCTACAACTTGAAAGTCACAAATCCTGTTGATTCAAGTTGTATCTTTTGCCTCTGGCCATCTTTCTCATCAAATGCTTCAAAATCTGCCTGAGCTCCACATACTGCCTTGGTAAGACCCTCACAGACTTTCCGCTCTTCCTGGCACTGATCTGCCTTGCGTGACACTCATTCTCTCTCGCTGAATTTCATCTCCTCTTACTCTGCTTTCCGAAACAGATTTCCCAGGGCTCACTACTTTCTTCTGTATAGTCATTCTCACAAATAGCTTTTGTTTTGGGTACATATCAAACATTTTCTTCAATTGCAAATAACATATTTTGTATAAAGCTCTACTTTCCTCAATATGATATAATCCTCTTGAGATGTGTCTTTTTAAATCTCTTATATGGCTGGAATGTAGCTTGGTTGGTACAGTGCTTGCCTGGCATATACAAGGCACTGGGTCCCATACTGAGCATTGCGACCAACAGGCTTGGAGCTGCACAGCACTCAGAAGGCAGAAGAAGCAGGGCCAGTTCAAAGTCAAGGCCTCATCTACAAATATGTATTGTTTTAAAAAATGACTTCTCCTACTTAGGTAAGCATTATATGTGTTTATGTGATGGGTATCACGTAAACGTTATCTGCAAACCATGCAAATTAACAAATAAAATGTCTAGAAAACCTTCAAAAAAAAAACCACTAGATGACACACATGCTTATTTTCTTATCTTAAGAAACGTGTCTGCTTAGATACCCTGCTGGTAGAGTTTTTCAGAGGCCCTCTGTGGTAGACTCCTGTCCTGTTCCCTGTTTTCTCCCTCTTCTGGTGTCCATCCTATTTGCCTTTCTGAATGGGGATTGATCATCTTGCCTAGGGTGTTCATTCTTGATTAGCTTCTTTAGATGTACAGATTTTAGTATAGTTAGCCTATTATTATGTGCCTAACATCCACTTATAAGACAGTGTATACACTGTGTGTCTTTCTGCTTCTGGGATACCTCATTCAGGATGATCTTTTCTAGTTCCCATCATTTACCTGCAAATTTCATGATTTCCTTGTATTTAATTGCTGAGTGGTATTCCATTGTGTAAATGTACAATTCCTGTATCCATTCCTCTGTTGAGGGACCTCTGGGTTGTGTCCAGATTCTGGCTATCATAAATAAAGCTGCTATGAACATAGCTGAGCAAATATCCTTACTGAATGGTGGGACATCTTCTGGGTATATGCCTAGGAGTGATACAGCTAGATCTTGAGGTAGCACTATTCCTAATTTCCTGAGAAAGCACCAGATTGATTTCCAAAGTGGTTGTACAAGTTTACATTCCCATCAACAATAGAGGAGGGTTCCCCTTTCAAACTTTGGGAAGATTGCAGGGAATCTTATGAAAGAAGGGAGAGATAGAAAGACTTGGAGAGGACAGGACCTCCACAAGAAGAACAACGGAACCAAAAAATATGGGAACAGGAGTCTTTTCTGAGACTGATGCTCCAACCAAGGACCATGCAAGGAGATAATCTACAACCCCTAAACAGATATAACCCATGGCAGCTCAGTCTCCAAGTGGGTACCCTAGTAAGGGGCATAGGGGCTATCTCTGACATGAACTCAGTGGCTGGCTCTTTGGTCACCTCTCCTTGAGGGGGGAGCAGCTTTACCAGGCCACAGAGGAAGACAATGCAGACAGTCCTGATGAGACTTGATAGGCTAGGGTCAGATGAAAGGGGAGGAGGACCTCCCTATCAGTGGACTTGGGTAGGGGCATGGGAGGAGAAGAGGAATTGGAAGGGGGTGAGAGAAGGGGATACAGCTGGGATACAAAGTGAATAAATTGTAATAAAAATACATTAAAAAAGAAAACAAAAATATAAACTCTAGAAAAATAAAAACATAAGGTGATACAATTCCTTGGATACTTAAATACAGCCCACATAATTCAAAGAAAAACTGATTCAACTGATAGAATCTAATGTCTGAAATTTTTAAAAACATATGTTTAAAATGACTTTCATGCAATGTGTCTGTATGTGAAAGGTGGTATATACAAGGGGAAAGGAATTAGTTCTTACATTCTCCTTTTCCCTGCTGGATAGCTTATTCTTTAGCCTCCGGTTAAGATAATGACTTCTGCAGGTGGCAAAGCAGCAATGCTGACCACAGACGTTCGCCTGTGCAGGCTGCTTATATTTCATAATTACACTGAGTTCAGTCAACTCAGAAATGAGCATAGGAATCTTGAAACACAACAGGGCAGCAGGAAAGATTGTATAGTGTGATCCTTATGTTAGTCTAATGAGAAGAAAGTTATCTTAAAAACAGTCATAAAACATCAATAACAGAAATAATTGCCTAAAATTGTCAGTTTATTGAGATGGGCTTAGATATCAAGATAAACTTTATACCAATTTCTTAGCTGATTTTGTTGAATGATTCTTTTATAAATTGCTTAGAAAATATTCTGCTTCTGGAAAGGAGCTTGATGTGTTCTCATTTGGTTAACTACATAACATTTTTATATTTCCTCCTCATATTTTCAAGTGACTAGATGATTAGAATAAATTGAAGAGAATTTTTAATAATGAAAAGAAAAATAAAAGAATGCTTCTTTTCACTAAAGAAGCATCAGAAACTTGTCCAGAGTAACAATTTTCACTTGGTTTTCTTTGGATCTCACAAGTGTCCGTTGTCCTGCTCTCTATGAACACTTGAAAAACCTTTATACTAAACATCTGTATCCAATGAAGAATATATTAGGTGTCAGCTTTCAATTCTGTATATTTTATAGCTTAGGAAGGTGGGGCTTTTGGCTAAAACAGAGACTGTTATACACTTTATAGTTGAAATGTACTGCCTCAAATGAAGGAAAAATGCAAGACTGAAGAGTTCTATTTTAGAAAATTCTTTACATGTAATATATTTTTCCATCCAAGTATTAAGTCATTAAATATATATTTTAATGAACTATGTAATTGTAAAAAGTCAGTTATAATGATTTTATGGAATGATGCACTATTTCACTTACATTTCACAAATATCACAACAGAATACAATGGCAGCTGGGTTTATAAGAGCAGGCTGTGAAGAATGAATTCCTTAAGTAAAATTAATGTGTAATTAACATTAATGATCTCTGTTTCACAGATCAGGCCTTCCTGATCTTATTGTGTTAGGCAACAACATTTTAAATTATAAACACTACATAAAGTGTCTCTGGAGTCAGATCATTGCTACATTCTCAGCCCTACCTTTCCTATGTCATGGCACATTTAGAAAACCAAGAGTGATAGATGGGTATAACTGAACTATCTTGGATAACCAGATGTTTCAGCCTGTAAGTGCCATGGGATAGAAGATCAATATAAGGCAGACTGATCTTGAAGTCATGAAAGTATTTTCTACATCCACAGTAGTGAACTCTCAGTTCACATCTTTTCAGTCCTGACTGATAGCTGGCAGTTACGTAGTAACCAAGGAGTCTGACTGAATAACTCAGTAAGTCACTGGCCCTTATAGCAATAAGGGAAATGAACAAAATTAGCATTAGCCTCAGTATTTTTAGCCTACGTGTTTTTAGGAAGGGCTTGGATAACTAAAATCAGCATGACTGATGGTATACATCAGTAAACATCTCCCAAGATATGCTTGACATAACTTCCATAAGGATTGACTATCAGCGTACAAAATGTTTCCGACTGGCACTATCTAAGGGCTGGAGCAAAGACTCTTTTATCTTCTATTGGAGTGAAAAGAAATGTATTTTTCCCAAAAAATTAGCAATACTGGCTTTCCAAACATGAGACTATATCTAATATAGTATCTAATATCACATTTGATATTTGGATACAATGTGGCTAGCATGTGAACACATTTGTATGTTACTTTTCACAGTACTAGAGAATACATGTTATTATTTTACTTTCTTTTTTAAATAAGTCCACACAATTAGCACATAGCCCTTTGACCCATGTCTTTGAGGTTCAAAGTCTATGTTCTCAGCCATTTGACTTGACAACTTCAACATTTAGTGAACATACAGTGACTATTTCCTACAGCAGAGCATTCTTCCAAATGAAACTGTTAATTGTTTTGTTTCCTTACATAGAAACAACACAGAAGGAATTTTAGCAAAAGGTGATTCTGGGACTGAAGATAACAGTCTACGACATGTTCCAGGGAGCCTAAACAAAGCAGCCATGTGCTAATGTCTACTTTAAAACACTGCAGAAGAAAGCTGGTATAGTTTCGATGCCTAGAGATAGTTCTGATGCTACAATAGCAGACTCCACTCTAACACCTCTGTACCTACAACCTCCATTTATTTTTCATATTAGAGAACTCAAACATGAATAATTTTCTAGTACAATCCAAATTATTTACCATTTTTGACAATGAGTTACCTTATCTCAAATTACTTGGTATTTTCGAGACTGAATTTTGAAGAGTGTGATATAGAAACTGACTTATTACATCAGAACTCCAGACCAGGATCTATTACATGCTGAGTCACAAAACTAGCACACATTTAAATCAGAGATGGCAAAGTAGGTTTTGTTGGAAAAGTCGCTTTTTTAAAACAAACACACTAACTGCTCTGTAGGGCAGAATCAGGGGAATATGAACCTGTGCCTATAAATGTCTACACTGACATAACACAGGACACTTCTTAAGGAATTTTTATTGACTTACACCAAAACATGAGGATCTCAGAAGACAGGAACCCAATGAAAAGGGCTCTACAGAAGGACGACTCGCCTCTCCTAAGCTTACAGGACAACAGCTGTGTTTGATAATATCAGCTTCAAAAGATAAATGTATATATACATTTTTTTAACTTTTGAGACAGTGTGTTCATTGTACACTTAGCTGTCCTGGAACTTTCTTGTAGCCCAAGCAGGCCTTGAACTCATAGAGATCCATTCACCTGCCCCTGCCTCCCAAGTACTGGGATTAAAGGCATGCACCACCACACCTGGCTAGATGTTTACTTTTTAATAAAGAAAATTCAGTAGATTTTTAGAAATAATTGAAAAACTCAAACACATAACACTCATATTAAATTGATAACTGCTAAATTTTCTTTTCCATGCATGTAGAAAGATCAGAAAAGTGGAACTTTCCATCATAACAACTATTAATACATTTTCTAAATATAAGTAAAATCAATTCAGCATAACTTGGCTTTTGGATTAACTTGGATAGTAATTTATAGATAAATATTAACAAGTAAGTCTTTATTTTAAATACCTACAGCCATTAATAAAATGTCTGCTCTTTTTAAGGCTTAACAGCTAAGCCTTTCTTAAAATACAGTACCAGTAGCTTCAGCATCACAGAAAAAAGCATAAGACTGAGTGAAAGTATATTTAAACTAAATATGTAAAAACTTAAGAGACATGCAATTTGTTAGTATGCTTGTCTCAAAAGCAGACCAACACAATCCTTAGAAGTCAGTTGCCAACCAGAGTTAGATATGATTAATTCTACATTATGGATGACTGCTGTGGCCAGGGGATGTTTATTTACTAACACTCTATGCTCAAAGCAATAATTAAATTTTTCCACAAGATTTGCTGGCATAAGCTTTTAGTGTCATGGTACATTTTAGAGAAATAAATAATGAGTGAACAATACTTGGTTCATGAGTAAAGGGAATAGAATTGACAGCATACAATAGAAACAGAACATGTGTGTTTAATGTGGAACAGACCTGTCAGTAATAGCTAACAGAAACCACCATGTAAGGGGCAGCCCAGGACACATTTCTTACTGAAGATGGTGGAATCTTCATGTCCCAGCTCAGCCTTCCCTAACTATTTAACATATAACTAGTCCATGGCCCCAGCTACTATCAGGAAGCTACATAGAGCATTTCCTATAACATACCTAAGGACATGTGAGTGATTGAAAATACAGTGACCTTCTTGTGAGTCATGTTGGTCACTTCAACTAGCACACTTCCCACAGGACAGCCAATATGAACACAAAAGCTGAGGCTGACGAACAGTTTATTATTGCACCTTTATCTCTATGCCTAACAATCTACAATGGTATTATTTTTGTTACTGATTAACCAAGATTATAGTATCTGAATATTACAATGTCACACATCACATTGGACACATGAATGTGAATATTCATCTATCAGCAAAACAAGTATCCTCTTATCTATCAAACCATTTTGGTCTTCAGAGAATCTTGAAATAAACCATCCTTTTAAAAAGTCCATCTCCCTCAAAATTGAGGGCCATGATCCAAAGGAACTAGCACAGCTAAGGAAGATGCTTATTAGTGGTCTGAGATTTGACACCACTGACAATAGCTTAAGAGCACATTTTGAGAAATGGGGCACACTAACAGACTGTGTGGTGATGAGAGATCCCCAAACAAAACATTCCGGGGGCTTTGGTTTTGTGTACTCAAGAGGTAGCTACTGCAGTGTGTGTGCTTGGGCACAAAAGCGGATGGGCTTATGGTAGAACCACAGAGAGCCATTTCTAGAGAGGATTCTGTAAAGCCTGGTACCCGTTTAACAGTGAAGAAAAATTTTGTTGGTGGTATTAAAGAAGATACATAAGAATATGATCTGAGATATTACTTTAAAAAGTATGGCAAGACTGAAACCATGGAAGTTATGCAAGATAGGCAGGGTGGGGGGAAAAAGAGAGAGGGTTTGCTTTTGTAACTTTTGATCATCATGACACAGTTGTAAAATTGTTGTTCAGAAATACCACTAACTAGTGGGCCTAATTGTGAAGTGAAAAAAGGCCCTTTCTAAACAAGAGATATAATCTGTTGGATCACAGAGAGGCCATGGGGGTGGATCTGGCGACTTTATTGGTCATGGTAAAAACTTTGGTGGTGGGGGTAACTGTGGTCCTGGGGGAAACTTTGGTGGAAGAGGAGGTTATGGTGGTGGATATGTTAGCAGCAGAGGTAGGTGTGGAGGTGGAGATGATGTATATAATGGAATTGGAGGTAACAGTGGCAACTATGATGGTGGAGGAGACTATGGTGGTGGTGGAGCAGGATATGGAAACCAAGGTGGTGGACATGGTGGAGTAGGAGGAGAACGTGATGGTTACAATGAAGTAGAAAATTTTGTTGGCTGTCACTATGGTGGTGATGGGAACTGTAATGACTTTGGAAATTATATCAGACAACAGCAATAATATTGTGGCCGCATGAAGGGGGCCGGTTTTGGTGAAAGAAGCTCAGGCAATTTGCAAGGGATGGTTATGGATCTACTGGTGGAAATGGTGGATATGGTAGCAGAAAGTTTCAAAAAAGAGAGAGAGAGCAGAAAAAGGCTACAGTTCTTAGAGGAGAGAGAGGGAGGCGTTGTCAGGAAAGCTGCAGTTTACTTTGAGACAGTCGTCCCAAGTACATTAAAGGAACTGTAAAAATCTGTCACAGCCTGGGATAAGAGGATTAATCCTCACTTAGAAAGTCAAATGGGACGGACATTGGATGTAGGAGTAAACAAGTAGCAGGACAAGAGCCTACCACAGAGGGCCTCTGAAAGACTCTACATAGCAGGGTATCAAAGCAAATATTAAGACACATAACCAACCCTTTGGCAGAGTGCAGGGAATCATATGAAAAAAGGGGGAGTTAGTATGACCTGGAGAGGACAGGAGCTCCGCAAGGACCAAATATATCAGGACACAGGGGTCTTTTATGAGACTGTCTCTCCAACCAAGGACCATGTTTGGATATAACCTAGAACCCCTGCTTGTACGTAGCAAATGGTAGCTCAATATCCAAGTGGATACACTAGTAAGGGGAACAGGGACTATTTTGGACATGAACTCAATGGCTGGCTCTTCGACCTCCCCACCCCCCCCCCCCAAGGGAGGAACAGCCTTGCTAGGCCACAGAAGAGGACATTGCAGCCATTCCTGAAGAGACCTGATAAGCTAGAGTTAGATAGAAGAGAAGGTCCTCTCAGATCA
>CM053758.1:34062226-34088813 GCA_028658305.1 Pachyuromys duprasi | reverse complement strand
GCTGGGATACAAAGTGCATAACCTGTGATTAATATAAAATAAAAATGTTAAAATTAAAAAAAAGAAATGAGGAAAAAGAAAAAAAAACATTTGGAGAGCTTCCTACATCTATAAATGAAAAAAAAATGTAGATGTTAGATTCAGTTCCCAATTAGTCTGTTAATCTCTCTAACTCGCTGCGCTGCTAATTCCAATGTAGCTGGCTACAGCACATACTTTGCAGTTTAAAATACCATTTAGTTTAATGCTTCAGTGTAGGCAGTGGCCCTCACCTCCTCTGAGGTCCTTTCTCTCACACTTCTGATGCCTAGTTCCACACTGCAGTGCATGCTGTGTTATGAGCATGAACATAATTCAGCATTTTGATGAGTTAATTTTTGTCCTTATTTAAAGGTTAAAGAATAAAAACAAACCTCTTGTATGTTGTAAAAAAAATCTGTCACAGGCAGAATGATGATCCATAATCAGAAAAGTTACTGCAGCTTAAACAGGAAACCCTTCTTGTTCAGGACAGTCATAGCCACAGTTTACAAAAAGTGCAGTTATTAATTAATGCAATGCAGTATCAATTAGGTGTATATTCCTGAGGTCTTTCATCTGCTGTAGCTTTTTCTTTTTCTTCTCATTACACCAGGTACATTGTCCTGTAAATTGTGGTAGTGATACCAGGAATAAAAAAATAATGTATTTTTAATTTTTCAATACTTGTGTAGTTCAGTTTTTCTACATTTAAGTACAGAAACTTTAACAAAATGTAGTTTTGAAGTAATTTCCTTGTGATTTAACAAGTAAAGATCATTGTTAATTAGTATTTTGTATGAATTTTGCTAAAGTTAACTGTAAAAAAACACCTACTGACTTCCAATTTAAGGTGAATTTATTGCCCCATTTCCAAAACCATGATGAATGGGTACTGAGATGTGAACAGAATAGATATTGTATGTTTGCAATGTGTGTTTTATATAATTAGGATTGGGTAATAAAAAGGAGCATATTTTGTGAATTTAATAGCATTAAGATTATCTTCAAATGAAAAAATCTCAAAAGCTCAAAAAACAAAATCTATCTCCAATTGACAATTTATGTATAGGATCGGAAACATCCAAGTTTAACCACTGACTTCATTAATAAATATATTTTAATGTTAGATATTTTATTAATTTATTTTGTATTCATTACAGTTTATTCACTTTGTATCCCAGCTGTAGTCCCCACCCTCCCATGCCCCTCCCCCAGTCCACTGATAGGGGAGGTCTTCCTCCCCTTCCCTCTGACCCTAGCCTATCAGCTTTCATTAGGACTGGCTTCTTTGTCTTCCTCTGTGGCCCTGTAAGGCTGTTCCTCACTCATGGGGAGGTGATCAAAGAGCCAGCCACTGAGTTCATGTCAGAGACAGCCCCTGTTCCCATTACTAGGGTACCCACTTGGATACTGAACTGTCATGGGCTACATCTGTGCAGGGTTCTAGGTTATCTCCATGCATGGTTCTTGGTTGGAGCATCAATCTCAGAAAAGATCCCTGTGTCCAGATTTTTCAGTTCTGTTGCTCTCCTTGTGGAGCTCTTGTCCCCTCCCCGTTCTTTCATAAGATTCTGTGCACTCTGCCCAAAGTTTGGCTCTGAGTCTCAGCATCTGCATCTATACCCTGCTTGGTAGAGTCTTTCAGAGGCTTTCTATGGTAGGCTCCTGTCTGTCCTGTTTCCTGTTTTCTTCCTCCTCTGATATCCCTCCCATTTGCCTTTCTGACTGAGGATTGATCTTCTGACCCAGGCTACTTCTTTTGCTTAGCTTCTTTAGTTGTACAGATTTTAGTATATTTATCCTATATTATATGTCTAATATCCACTTATAAGTGTATACCATGTGTATCTTTCTGCTTCTGGGATACCTCACTCAGGATGATCTATTCTAGTTCCTACCATTTGCCTGCAAATTTCATGATTTCCTTATTTTTAATTGCTGAGTAGTGTTCCATTATAAAAATGTACCACAATTTCTGTATCCTCCATTGAGGAACATCTGGGTTGTTTCCAGATTCTGGCTATTAAAAGTAAAGCTGCTATGAACATGGTTGAGCAAATGTCTTGGTTGTACATTTGAGCATCTTTTGTATATATGCCTAGGAGTAGTATAGCTGAATTTTGAGGAAGCACTAGTCCTAATTCTCTGAGGAAGCGCCAGATTGATTTCCAAAGTGATTGTACAAGCTTACATTCCCACCAGCAGTGGAGGAGGGTTCCTCTTTCTCCACATCCTCTCCAGTACGTGTTGTCACTTGCGTTTTAGCCATTCTGATTGGTGTACTCACATTACATTTTAAACAAGATAACTAAAATAGGTTCAGCAAAATTCTTTGTAAGTATGACCCCATGTTAGCAAAAATCTAAGAGCTTTACATTTCTATCTCAGTAAAGAATGTGGTGCTTTATATGGCAGCAGGGCCAACATGGAGATTGTCACCAGGACAGTTCTAGACTCTAAGCAAAAAGAAGCTAAAATCTAAGACACAGACAGAAAGACAGAGGAAGAGATCTCGAGATAGAAAGAGAAAGAAGCAGTAAAATATGAAATATTTCTCAGTTAGTAGAGAATATTTTATAAAGATTTATCTTTTTATCTATGTGTATATGTTTGTATGAGTTTATATATGCCACGTATGTGCAGAGCCCACAGAGGCCAAAAGAGGACCACACATCCATTGGAGCTGAAGTTAGAGCTGGGCGTAAGCAACTAATGTGAGTGCTGAGAACCAAGCCCAGTGCTCTGCAAAAGCAGTAAGTGCACTAACCCTCTGAGTGCTCCATCCAAAGTAATAAATAATTTTACATCTGCATTTCCAGTGTAAGTGTACACTGACGTGTAAGAAAACCATCTTCCAACAAAGCCAGCATGTTCTTTTCTCTTTACCTTGCAAAGCACAGTTATTTTCCTATCTGTAGATATTATACCATTTTAAACAGTTTCAAGTGTTTAGATTCCAAATTACCATGAAGGTGTTGCCCTGAGGCCTAGTCTCTGTCTACTTCAGGTGAATTCCAGTCTATTCTAACGTAATTCAATAGATATAGTTTTGTTTTGTTTTTATCCCTTTAGGATCCCTTGTCTGGAATGTTTCACAAACCATCAATTTCATTTTCTACAATTATTAATAAATATTTAACAAGATAATCATTTAAAAAATCATTTATTTACATAATTCTTTTTGCTTATTTGTGCATTTTGTTGACTTAAACTGCCCCCAACCAAAGTCTCCAGAGTCAGATTTCTTGGAAATATAGATTGGAGAGCTGGAAAGCATATTAAAGAGCATCCCCTCCAACTCCTTCATTTATGTTTGTGGACAGCACGCCCAGAACAGATAGAGGAGTGACTTTGGGCATGTTTCCTACCAGGGGAATGGCCAGAAGCTGAAGCCAGGTCTCCTGATGCCCAGAGAGGAGCCAGGTCTCCTGATTTCTAATCCAAGGATCTTTCCATTACACACACTGACTCTGTTCTTTGAGGCTGTGTTGGGCTGCTTATACTTTTCAAGCCACTTTGAGAATGATCACATTGGATAAACAGAACACCTTGATGACCTAGTCACCCAACACTGGGTCATGCCTTTGTAATCAGGCTACGCTGTACTCACTCACCCTTTCCTCCTGTCCTAACATCTCCAAGGCCCCTTGTTCATCTCACACTATTGATTACAACTCATTAATACTTTCTTCAAAGCAGTGTATGATGTAGCCCCCAACAAGCCTTCTTTTAGAAAATTAATAACTTCATTGAACTTTATAAATGGAACAACTCATATAATATTAACTATAATCCAAGATCCATGCTAAGTACTATGTATATTTTAAATATTTCCTATCATAACAACTTGTAAAACAGACACAATGAATAACTTTAAAAACAACACACAGAGAGTCTGGGGCCAGGAAGTGACCACTGGCACTCAAGCATCAACACATTCTCTAGAGCGACTACTCTGAATTTCTGCATCACAATTCCAATGATCACCCAAACCTGCAGCTGATGGCTGAAGCTTAATAACAGACATTACTTAGCCTTGGGAAGACAAGAGCCATGGAGGGAACAATCCCCTCTATTTGATGAAGTTAAAAGTTACAGCTTTTTGTTTTCTTTGTTTGTTTGGTTGGTTGGTTGGTTGTTTTTTGGGGACATGGTTTCTCTGTGTAGCCTGGACTTGTTTTGTAGACGAGGTTGGCTCTGAACTCACAATAACCTGCCTTCCTCTGCCTCCATGAGTTCTGGGATTATAGGCATGTATCACTGTGCCCAGCTAAAAAGTACTTCAGTATTACTACCAAGTGCAAGTCTCTCCCTTCTGTTAGAGAAATGGTGGGCTAGAGGGCCTGGCTTAGGGAAAATGTGTCCTGAAAACCTTTCTGAATGGTATATTGTCTATGTCCACATTTGGTAGTTCTGGTTAAACCATAAAGTTGCTCAAAATGGGATGCTGCTGATATAGAAAAAAAATAAATACCTTTCCATATACAAAGACTTTTAAAAATAGCAAATAAGTATAAACTTTTGCTAGATTTTAGCCAGAGGGGTGCTGTATGTGATCCCCACCTTAGCTAGACAATGAAGCCTGCACTTCGCAGGATTGCTTCAGTGATAAATAGTGTAGGTGGATCCACTCCGCCAATCACAGAGCACCACAGCAGCTCTGCTTATTCAACAGTCCCATCCTACATCCTGAAAACTCTGTAGGGTCCTAAAGTTGGGTCTCACTCTTCTTCCCTGGGGAAATCTGTTACTGGGGTTGCTATGGCTACTTATGCTATAAGCCTTTCAATGTACAAATCTATACCCTTTATTGCTTATACTTTCATCATTAAAAGTCTTCAGACAAATGATAAGACATCTTTAGCTTGCAGTATCATTTCTCTCAACAATATTTTTTTCCAAAAAGGCACATTTAAAATAAAATAAAACAAAACAAAACAAAATTTAGTTCAAAGCTAAATTAGTTCAGTCAGCCCATTTGGACAAACATAGGTGTTCTCCCTGAGTTTCGGCACTCAGCAATTTTGGAAGGTGTGCATAAAATTAGGGCAAGAAAGACAATTTTAGAAGCAGATTTCACAGAGCCAGCAGCCTGACCCAAAGCACAAAAAGTGGTCAGCTGCAAGCCCATGAGTCAAAAATAAATCAGACCAGAACAGAAATGGCATAAGCAACTTGACCGCAGATTTTCACATTCCACTGGAAGATGCTGGAACATGAAACACAGCTAACGTGAGAGGCACTGGGAAATTCATTTAAATTTCCACAGGCTTCAGATTTCCCAGACGACGAATTCCAATAAAGAAGTTCTTTCTTTCCCAGGTCGGTCACATGCTTGGGAGAAGGACACTATGAGAGGAGGTGAAATGCACAAGATGCTGTTATCTCTACTCAAAACGTGATATCTTATAACCTTACCTAATAGGTTGGTTAGCCACAAGGCCAAGTCCTCTTTCATCGGCAGCAAATGAGCTTCATGTCTGCTGGCCAGCCACTGGCTGTACTGATGCATATCAGACAGGCCAGGCCCGCTGCGAACCTTGGGGCTCAGGGTCGTGCACATCATTTATCCACTCCTAACACCTGGTGTGAAGACAAAAGAGCAATAGATTTTCATACAAGTTAAGAGTTAAAAACTTTCACTACCATGCTATTGTACTGGGCCTCATCCATGGGCCACTAGAGTTATTAATTATTAAACCCAGGAGATAGTATTTGCTTTATTCTTCTGGCTCTCTAACTTTGGTCAGGTGCTTGTTAACAGAAACAATCAAAGGTCAAAGAGAAAATCAAACAACAAGTGTTTAGTTCATGTAAAACAATGTATTTGCAAACGGTCACAGTAAAATGTGGTTAAACTGAGATTTAGTGTCTGACTTTTCTTCCCCCAGACACAAAGCTTTATTAAGAGATAACTCAATAAAAAATTCAATTGTCTCATTGTTTTTTTCTGTGTCTGACTTTTTTTTAAAGCCAGAGATTTCCACAGAATTTGAGTGTTGACCATGAGCACTGACAGTAATCATACAGTTTGTGGCAAACACTTGGGAATTGTTGGTAAGACTGCTGCTGAAAAGATTAAGCACAGCATATAGTGCATTGGTGATGGCCACACTCATTCAAGGTTCCACAATTAAAGCAGTTAAGTGTTGGGTAGAAGAGGAGGTATATTCAAAGAGTCTACACTACAATCCTGAAATCACAGAAGACCAACATCAGAAGGGGCCAGTGGCATAAGCAATCTGAATACAAGCCATCACAACACAGTTAGGCTAGAATCTTGTTCTTCAAACCCTGAGAACTCTTTCCTTGAAGACACAGGCTGACAGAATGCATCAGGGAGACACTGCTCTAACAAGCGCTGCCTCTAGTGGCCTTTGCTCCTCTACCATGATTTCCTCTTTGCGCTGTATCTTCCTGATTTTTGTTTCTATATATTGAGTTTTGTTTGTAATCATTTTAGAGTAGAAGTACTTCAGTGGTTTACTTCTGAAATAGGAGTGACAGAGAATTTGCTTCTTATATGAGATATCTTGTGTTAATACACAGTAAAGATAAATAAAGCACAATAAAGATAAATAAATAAAATAAAATTATTTCATAACCTGATTACTTCATTGTATGCATAGCATAAATCTATATTTGAGTCATAAAGTATTTAGATAAATATTTTAAAGTATGGAAATACATTTAAGTATTAAAATACTTAAGCTGACCTTAAGTATATCATCTTTCTAAACTTTTTTTCCCAAGGCAAAGTTACAATTAACCCAGGGTCGCCTCAGAAATGCTATATAGCTAAGGGTGACCTTAGCCTTCTGATTTCTCTCTCTCATCTCCTGAATTCTGGAATTACAGGTGTGCCCCATGCTCATATATGGAAACAATCCTAGGGCCTTTTGCATGCTAGGCAAGCACTCTACATCTATAGCCCCCATATAAATTATGTGTAAGACCTAATACTATAAATAAATATAAACATACTAATAAAATATAGTATATATACTAGTAAAATAAATATACTAAAGCAGTCTTTTATCTGATATAAAATTATTTCATTTTTGTCTACAACAGCTCAATCATTTTATTTATTTAGAGTTATTTTATCATGGGACCTGCTCTGTCTACAAATCAGTATGTACATAAAATAGTCAAAGGAAGTATAACCAAATGACAATAAACACAAGAGTATTTGCACAGGCAAGTTATTAGATGCGTATGACATCCTGGACTTCATTTCGAAGTGACTTTAGGGTTTTACTCTTTCAAACTTTGCACAGTACTCCAATGTAGTTACTCTCAACTCTAATTTATTTAGGTTAATTTATTTTAAAAGTTTTACTTTTGAATTATTATATAAATAATGATTATTTATCTATTTTTGTTTTTTTAAATTCAAAATGTAGTTATGTCCAAACTCTTAGAAAAGCCTTTTGGGAGAGGTAGTAAATATATAAAGTATATAAAATATACAAATGAAAGGTACAATTTCATTTTTTATGCACCTAATCCTAACATTCTCTAAGCATCTGAAGTTAAAGGTTAAGGTGACCTGTGTTTACTACACCTTGTCATAGGCTACAAGTTTGTCAACCTAAGAATTAGAATGTTTCTGTTGTTTATTCTGAGTGTTGCTCAGAGTTTCTCTAGACTTCTGTGCTTAAAAATTAAAGAAAAAACACCTGAAATATTTTCAATCCAAATTTTTTAAAATTATGTTCATTCCAGCAAAATAATACCTCTGTCTGTAGCTAATTGGGATCCTACAGGATAGTTAGCCTGTCAACACGCATGTAATCAATCATATATCTAAGCACATGAGTCACATTTAAAGAGCTAATTGAAATCTTAAAAGGGTTGCCTCTAAAAAGCCTTCCTTCTCAAGACACAATCTCTCCCACTACTTCCCTGAAAGTGAGATATGGTCTCACAGTAACTCTACCTACACCCTATTGTATGCCCTGTTACTCCCATTGAAGCTTCGGAGCCCTGTGTTGCTCTACAAAGGCAAGAAGACGCCTCGGGTTCTGAAGCTCATTGTCCGGCACAGACTCCATCAGGGGATCACTTACAGTGAGCCTAATGGCATGCAACAGTTCCAGCGAGGTAGAGGGACACAATCCTTCCCCTCAACCTTGCTCAACAGTGAAGTTGTTATTTGCCTTGACAGTAGCACCTTTATTTCTCATGCAATCTCTCTTGTGTTTCACCAGAAATGTAATCCAAACTATCTCCTAATATGGACAGATAAATTAAGTAAAATCAGTAAGGATAATTAAGCTAGTTTTATTTTATTACCTTGTATATAACCACAATTTTAGTAGAGACAGTCAATAAAAATGGGGTCAGATTTTCCCAGAGGCTTAATGGATAATTTAAATACTATAAAGGTTAAATAACTAAACTATGACAAACACAAAGAGACAAAAAGGTATTTTAACAGAGAGTACTCCTCTAAGTCCTCTCTAAAAAGAACAAAGATAGGAAACTTAATTTCTCCCCCTCTATTTTCCATATTTGAAATCATCATTACACTGAGCATGACTCAGTAAGTTTTCTTAAAGTCTCTACACTCAGGCCTCAGAATTGGCTAAAATCAGGTAGGAAACAGAAATGGACCCAGCTAGAAAAAGAAAAAGTATGGAGTCTGAGAAATTCACCACATGGTGAAGTAGACTGTCATTGAAATGACTGAAATGGAAAAAAATGAGAAAAGGGGAAAAAGAGGAAGGAAGGAAGAAAGGATGGAAGAAAGGAAAGGAACAAAAAGCACAGGGGTGAAGGGAGGGAAAATGAAGGAGAAGAGAGAAGGAAAAGAAACGAATAGACACAATAATTACAGTAGATGGAGGGCTTGGAGAAAGAAGAAGAAGACAAGAAGTAGAGAAAAACAGGATATGGAAATATGGAGACAATCAAAGTATATTAAATACATGAAAAATTTCATAATGAAATACATTAGTTATACAATGAATAAATGATAAAAATGAAAAAATAAGGACATGAATCTCTTAGCAGATACAACCTAGTACAACTTTAAGTTGTTTTTAAGTTCATACTAGTTGAATAAAAAGATAAGTTTGGAATTTTATCCTTTCATAATTTGTAATAAATATTGATGAACTGAGTTAGGGCCTAAAGAAAAGTTTAAGGAAAAGATCATGCTAATTCTTTCAAGCACATTTAAAATTTCCAAGACTACAAAACATGTCAGTAGTAAATTTAAATACAGGAAATGAAATGATCAATGAGACACTGAACAGAACAGTCAGAATAAGAATAAAAACTTTTAATATGTTAACAATGAAAGACATTTTCAATGAAATTTATGTAATCCAAATATTTTAAAGTATCAATTAATAACTTTGTTAAGTATTAAAGTCAACCAATTGGAAAAAAGTAAGATCTCAAATCCATGTACGAGTTCATTAAATTTGAGCTCCTGCAGGCTTTCTGCGTCTAAATGGCAGTAACTTAACTCTCAGGACTTGAAATGAATAAAAATTAAACCTTAAAGGGAAAAACATGCAGAAACATACACAAAATCCTTCAAAGACCATGTGTTTCCCCTTCTTTCCATAGTAAAGGGGACTCTGGAATAGCAATTATGAACATGATGAGACATGGATGACCCCAAGGGAAGGAGAAAGAGTTAATGAACCTGAAAGTTAAACATCATGTTTAAAGACTGTCTAGCCCATGACTCCAGAATGCAGCTCAAAGTGTATATTTTACTCTGAGGGGGGAAAAAAAGAATTCTTCCATCCTCCTATGGGGCGTTTTAATTATGGTCAAAATAGTTTCTCCTATCTCTAGACTAGCATGACAGGTAAAACATATTACAATATTACATAGAGAATAAATTATAAAGAAAGAAAAAAACAGAAGCACAAGGAAATAAACAGTGCTCTGGTCTTCTGAGAGAAGATTCTATGCTCATTGTAACAAATAGGTGGCTATAGCTACTGTCCAAACTTCTTCTGTGTCTCACTCTCCTCTACCTCCAACCCTCTCATCTCCTTTTCAAAAACAATGCTGACTTCACTTCTAACCATTAGGTTTTAAGTATTAAAGGTTCAAAACAATGAAGAAACAAGGATTATAGGTCATTTACAATGTCTTTTAAAATTAAAAACAAAATGAATGTGTCAATCCCCAAAATCTTGCAAAATCTAGGAGAAAATGTCATTTGTTTAGACTCAAAGAATGAATGGCCAAGAAAGGTCTATTCCATTTCCTGAGAACCTGATTGTCATGTGACGTATTTTGACCAACCAGAAACATCTCTGCAAAGTGTAGATCCTCAACCAATGTTCAGAATGCAAAATGTTTGCTGTTGTTGTTGTTTTTTTCTTGTATTAAAACAGACTTTTTCTCACATAACAAATCCTGATTATGAATTCCCCTCCTTCTACACCTTGTTCTGTCTACCTCCCCTCCTGTTCATATCCACTCCTGTCTGTCTCTCATAAGGATACTGTTACTATAATCGGTTTATGTTTTAATTTTGTTCCACTGTATAGCCCAGTTTCCCCAACTCAATATGTAGCCCACCTTGGCCTAAAATGTGAAGTGTTCCTGCCTCAGCCTCCCAGGTGCTGGGATCACATGTCTGCACCCTTATTCCAAGTTATGAGTGTGAAATCTTATTTCAAGAGCCTGATCAGAAAATAAATTACACAATTTAATCATAAAGGCAGTTCTAGATATTGTAATGAGATAATATCTGTCAAGGTACCAAATCAAAATAAACTGAGCAAATATCAAGCAAAATAACATGAAGCTTTAGTTATTTGACTAAGGAATAAACACAAAAAGCTCTTGGAAAAGCTGTGAAGGCAAATTCTCAAACATTCATAAGAGACTGGTGGTCCAGGAAGATATTTTGCCCAAAGTAATAGGGTATTCACACCGTAATTAAATTTTTGTACCCTCCTTATATCTACTTTGTGTTACTAACTCTTCAGGCATCTCTTTCTTTCTGGCAGATCCATGGTGACTTACCTTGAAGAAAATGATCACACACACACACACACACACACACATTCATGCACATATGCACCAATTCACGTGCACACACACGTGAGCACTCATACACACATGCACACACATATGCATAACTCTTTCTCAAGAAAAAATGTTTCTGGCAATTGAGATATTTTTCAAGTTGTTCTCAAAATCCTACTAAACCATTCTTCCCAATAGTGAAGCACACACTTTTCGACCTCTGCCAGATTAAATTGAGACACAATCTAAGTAGAAAACCATCTAAGGTCATTAATTGGAAATTACTGTGGCTCACATCGAAGTTTATGTAAGCTGAGTTAGCAAGCCTTCATTTGTGAGAAGATTTGCATATTGTTCATAACACAAAAATTACATTTTACCTCAAATATAGCAATGAACTATCAGAATTCATCATACTCTTCAGATATATATGCTACACATACAAATATATTACATGTAAAGAAAAAACAATAGCAAAATCCCAGCTGAATTGTTCCTGAAAATAAGTAATCCAGGAAGTTAGCAAGCACCTTAACCCACCTTGGCAAGAGATACTTCTGCTCTCCCTCCTGCTCTTTCCTCTAGTCTAGCAACACTGAGTGGAAAACTTTGGTAGCAGTTCAAGAAAAAGGAAAGAACTTGGCTCTTGTTTGGGACACAATATCACAGCTACAAAACCTCAAAAATAATGCTACAATTTCTACAGAAATTTTATACAAAACTTCCTGGAAACCTGTTAGAAGTACACCAGTTGTTTTAAGCAGCACAGGTATTTCCAGGGCTCCCCTAACCTGCACAGCCCACCAGTCCTGAAGCAGAGTTCTAAAAGGCATGCTGCTTCAGGTTAAATTAAGCCCCGAAGTTTCACCACATCTCCAAACTCAAAGTTTAACTAATGTTGGTACCAAGATGCTAGAAAACTTGTTGTGGGGGCAGGGGTGCCATCACAAGGCTTTTGGCCAGAATGAAGTGAATTCTGCCATGTGGATTTATTTCCCAGCAAAGCTGTTTATAGCACAAAGTAGGGTGCTTATGGATAAAATGGAAAGATACAGCTAAAGCTCAGGGGCACAGGGCTGAAATCCAAGCTACCTTTCCCAGGCAGAAACTTCTCAGGCAGCCCTCAGCACAGGCTCTGCTGTGTCTGGTTAAGCACTGTATCCCCGGGGCCTGGTTCCTCTGGTTCTTACCTTGTCTTAGGCAGTCAAAACCTGAACACCCATGTTGGAAAGAAACACCACCACCATGCTCTCCACAGCTAGAGCAGGGCATTCCCTGAAGAAGGACTCATTGATCGATGCCAAAGACAAGCTAGGCAAGCCAGCTGTGAGCTGTAGTTATGAGCACAGAGTAAGAGGTTGGGGGAAAGCAGCAAGAGCACAGGGTTTGTTCTCAGCCCTGCCTCTCAGAGTCTCTTGGGACAGGTGAGAAGGAAAGGGCTTCCTGTGCCTGGCTGAAGCTCCCAACCTGTCTGAGCCTTTATTTAACACCAGGAGGGCAACTGAGTGCCCCTTTGAACACATGGGTCTTATTTCCTCTGCCTAAAATCTCCTGTGCACAATTAGTCGATCTTTGTTGGAGAGGTTTGCGGTGGTAGGTAGGGAGCTGATAAAAGCAAAGATGAAGGGGAAAAAACGAAAAAAAAAAAAACAAAAACTGTGATTAAAAATTAGTAATTAGAAGTAAAAACCACCCCCTTTCTATGTGTATTAGGATAGAGAAAACAGAATGCAGAGCACTGAGTTCGCTCCCATTCTGACCCCACACTGGAAACTTGGGATGTCTGGATCAAGTCAATCCTCTACAGAGTTGATATAATTTTGCCAGAGTAATTAAGGCTTCAGGAAAAAAAAATAACTCCTTTGCTCCCTAAACAGTTTCAGATTCCAGTCTGGGCTAAAAATGAAATACCACATCGAAATATAAAATTATGTATAGATAAGTTAATGTTTGTTCAACTCTACCCAACTCGTTCACCAAAATAATCACCCCAAATTGCCTTGAGACCTCTCCTTCTTTTGTTCCCTTAAGCTCAAACCATCAGGTTAGGAAGTGTGACTAAGACCAACAAGTCCCCCACGTCCCCCCACACACACCCCACAACCGCAGAGCATGCACAGCGTCACAGGCACGCTTGAGCATCACACATGTGTACATCCACACGCTAACAAGACTTCCTCACTTCCGCCCGTGGTTGGCTGAGAGGTCCCAGTGGACTTCAGGCGCTGCACAACAATAGGGATGGAGAAATGGAAGCTGTTTCCAGGGCATCAGAAGGCCCCCCCACCCCCACCCCACTGCAGTGAGCATAGCTCACCCTCGGTGCTGCAGCGGGTGCTGCTTCCAGGTCCCTCCCTGCGCCTGTCTGCAGTAGCTCAGCAGCAAGTCCCCTCTTGGCGGCTTGCTCACCAAGGCAGCTGCTCCCTGCGGCTCGGCTGCAGCAGTTCAGCAGCACCGGAGCTCCGGGCTGCGCCCCCAAGGCTCCTCCAGACGTCCGTCCAGTGGCCCTGGCTCCTTGCAGGCCAGCAGCACGGTGGCGGCAGCTGTGACCGCACCGCCCCTCTTCATACTTCTGTGATGGCTCCTCTTGGTGCTGTTTGGGAAAATGATTTTAATTCCTCTCGCCAGAAACAGATTTCCTACATTTCATCAGTCCACACGGACCGAGCGGAAGTAAAAAGCTTACTTTTTTTCCCCCCGGCTGGACAGCAAACGCGGTTGACACTGATTTACCCTTCAAATGGGAGAGATTGTATTACAAGCCCTTGGCAGCAATTCCGAGTTGGGGCCAACCTCCAGACCCTTGCCTGTCCCCCAAACACTAACCTAGCAGAGAATGGGTGGAGAGCCGGGAAGGGATCAAATTTAACTTCAGTGTTTTAACAGTCAATGACTTTAGCACAATGTTAAAATTGGGTGTTGGAAAGTTATTTTCCTGGTCTGTGAGTTTACACACTCAGTGGCATGAGCTTTCTAGTAACTTGGGCCAGTGTTCATTCCAAATAGAAGAATGTAATGTCTTAAAATTTTCTATTTAAACATATTTTAGAAGGGTCTGCATCCGGGGCTGTTTCTACTTTCAAATGAAGTGTGATTGTGTTTCTTTTTCTCGGCCACAGCCCATTATTATGTTGACATCACAGACAATTCAAGCCAACTGCTGTGTATTCAGATGTGAACTTTAAGATGAAAAGGTTTGCATGAAGCAGACAGATGTTGGACTGTCTGGTTCACCTCTAAAGGACAGGGCCCTCAAGCTGAGTGTCTGGTTTCTACTTCCCAGAAAGTCTGCTGCAAGGGATCACCCTGTGAACTTCTGCATCCAGTGTGCATGTCTGCAGCACACAGGTACTCCCTGATACTCAGATAGCAAGTTTAAAACCGAATGAGACATGTTCACATCCCTTATCAGAGAACAACAACAAAACCAATTACCTGTAAATCTGCAATAGCAAACAACTGCACACAATTTTAGCTGATATTGAAAATGCATTATGCATTTATTATTGCTTCCATCTGGATAGGTTATATGCTCTAAAATATCCAGAATGGCACAAGTTATTTGCATGCAGTGACAGTACAAACAAAAAGAAAAGGACAATGGGAAGACTCAGGATACTGAAGGTTTTCATTTCAGCTATATTTGCTATTGCAACTGTTGGCTCCACAAAAGGATAATCCCTTGAATTGAGAATGGACAACACTAAAACTGACAGCAACAACCAGAAAGAACTTGACCTGGTGAACTGGAATGCATAACATCATTGCTCAGTTAGACCAGGTTTGAGTTTAAAGAACCCCCACAAAGCATTTTGAATTTCTGAACCTGTGCACTTTACATAAAAAGTTTATATCCTTGATAAATTTTTATGATTCAAACATCATTATCCAATGAATGTTAATGTATATATTTTCAGGAGATATCACAAGAGTTCAAAATGTTTACCACCTTGAACTTTCAAAATCTTATATTCTATCTTCCCTTAGATAAAACAATCTTGTCTTATTATTCATTACTTCAGTTATAAATAGTGAGTTCAGATGTATTTACTGATTCAGGATAATGCTAAACCTGGTTCAAAAACTAAGAAGTCTTTCAAGGGCACTGAAGTAGACTAATCACACACACTGCCTGCCTCCACATAATCCATCCTTCCCATATTTTAAGTTTTAAATTATGCATCACATCAGTGCCTGATCTTCAAGACAGATCCAGTAGGAAAATACCAGAAACAACAGGGAACTTTCATTTTCTCCCTCACTTACCTTGCAGCTGTGCTACATATACTCTTTTTGTGATGAAAGTAATATAGCACAAGGGTTCTGAAGAGGCATTGTACTGGTTAGCTGTTGCTTCCCTTTTATTAAAAATACATTTTTCTCACATATCTTCATTATACTTTTCCCTCCATCCACCACTCTTCATTCCTCCTCATTTCACCTCATATCCAGATGTACCCTCTTTCTCTGTCTCATTACAAACCAAACAGGCTTATAAGGGATAATAATAAAATATAAAAACTAACACACCAGCATTAGAAAAAATAAACAAACAGAAGGAAAAGAGCCCAAGAAGACAGCATAGGAATCAGAGACTCACTCGCTTGCACACTCAGGAATCCCATAAAAATTCTAAACTGG
Source organism: Pachyuromys duprasi (assembly GCA_028658305.1). Lineage (NCBI taxonomy): Eukaryota > Metazoa > Chordata > Mammalia > Rodentia > Muridae > Pachyuromys > Pachyuromys duprasi. Next base: position 34,073,144 of record CM053758.1, on the reverse strand, counting down.
AAACCATATTTATATACGAAAAGAACCTGTATGTTAAAAAGAAAGAAGAAAATGTTAAGAAAAAAATTTTAAAGGAAAACCTGACATACCAGTTCAACTTCTCCATGATCAATGAGTTGTGTCGGTGTTGCTATAAGCATTGGAGCCATCAATTTGTGGAGAGCAACCTATGGTACTGGCAATCGTACGTATTCTTTGGGAGGTTCAAATGGGACCATTTCGGCCAACCCCTCAATTAGAAGTAATCCAATCCCAAAACTGATAGCTTCATTTGGTGGAAAGAGATGGCAAGTTGGTATCCTGTTTCCCCAAATATTTGGGGATTTCATTTAGATAACCTTCATATATTTTAGGAAACTTCTACTGTATTAGGTTTCCATACTATCCCTCAAATAGCCCTTGTTTTTAACTGTCTTCCCATATTCCCTCTCCTACCCCTGTCTTTCCACCTCTTCACTTAATCCTCCCATCCTAATCTTTCTCCCCATTCATCCATAACTATATATATTCTATTTTCCTTTTCTAGGGAGATCTTTCTGGTCCCTTGTCCCAAGCCCCTTACTGTATATCCAACCTCCATTTCATACACTGTAGCTTGGTTATCATTGATTTAACAGCTAATAGCCACATATAAGAAAGTATATGCTACATTTGTCTTCTGAGTCTTTACCACCTCCCTTGGGATTTTTTTCAAGTTCCATCAATTTACATGTCAATCACATGATTTCGTCTTTTAATGGCTAATACACCATTTTATAAATATAACACATTTCCTTTATTCCTTCTTCTGTTGAGGAGAAAGCTAGATGGTTTCCAATTTCTGACTATTGCGAATAGAACAGCAGTGGACATGGTTGAGCAAGTGTTTCTGTGGTAGAATGAAGTGTCCTTTGAGTATATGCCCGAGTGGTAAACTGAATCTTGAAGTAGATCAATTCAAATCATCCTGAGTGCCACACTGATTTCCATAGTGGCTGTGCAAGCTGGCACACCCATCAGCAATGAATGAATGTCTTCTTTGCGCCACCTTTTCACCAGCATGCTACTTGTTTTATGGATCTTAGCCATTCTCATGGGTGTAAGATAAAATCTCAAAGTAGTTTTGATTTGCATTTCCTTGGTAAATAAGAATATTGAACATTTCTTAAAAGTGTTTTCCAGCCATTTTAGATTCCTTTCATTGAGAATTGTTTAGATCTGTATCCCATTTTTAAATTGTTTATTTGTGGTCTTGATATCTAATTTTGTGTAGGTTCTTTATATATTTTGGATATTAGCCCTCTGTCAGACATGTAATTGGTAAAAATCTTTTCCAATTCTATACACTGCCACTTTGTTCAAATGACAGTGTCTTTTGCTCTACAAAAGCTTTTCAGTTTCCTGAGCCATTTAATAATTGCTGATCTTAGTGCCTTCACTATTGGTGTTCTGTTCAAGAAGTCTTCTCCTGTGCCAATGAGTTCAAGGCTATTCCCACTTTCTCTTCTACTGAAGTCAGTGTATCTCAATTTATGTTTAGGTCTTTGATCCACTTGGAGTTGAGTTTTGTGCAAGGTTGTAAGAATGGATCTATTTGGATTCTTCTAATCGCAGCCATCCAGTTTAATGAGCACCATTTGTTGAAGATGGTATCTTTCTTTCCAGTGTATATATCTGGCTTCTTCATAAAAACCAGGTGTAGTCAGTATGTGGATTTATGCCTGGGTCTTCAATTCAATTCCACTGATTAGTGTCTCTGTTTCAGTGCCAATGCCATACTGTTATTACTATAGCTCTGCAGTACAATGCACAATTAGGGGTGGTAATACTTCAAGAATTTTTTATTATTCATGATTGTTTTAGCTATCCAGGGTGTTTTATGTTTCCCTATAAACCAGAAAATTGTCCTTTCAAGAGCTATAAAAATTGTGTTGGAATTTTGATGGGAATTGCATTGATCTGTAGATTGCTTTTGGTAAGCTAGCCATTTTACTATGATAACCCTACCACTCCATGAGATCTTCCTATCTTTTGATATCTTCTCCAATTTCTTTCTTCAGTGTCTTAAAGTTTTTATCATACAAGTGTCACTTGCTTGGTTAGCTACCCCAAGATATCTTTTTTGAGGCTATTGTAAAAGATGTTGGTTCCATATTTCTTTTTCAGTCTGTCTGTCATTTGTACATCTAGGGCTACTGATTTTTGTGAGTTAATTTTGTATATACCTTCTTTTCTGAAAATGGTTATCAGCTACAGAAGTTTCCTGGTAGGATTTTTAAGGGTCACGTGGGTATACTAGCACATCATCTGCAAATATACTTTTGACATCTTTCTTTACAATTTGTGTCCACTTGAAAAACTTCAACTGTCTTAGTTGTTCTACCTACGACTTCAAGTACTATATTAAATATGTATGGAGATAGTAAACAATCTTGCCTTCTTCCTGCTTTTGAGTTTCTCTCCATTTATGTTGATGTTGGCTATTGGCTTGCTGCATTGTATTCATAATCTCTCTGGGGATTTTATGATGGGGATGATGGGGTGCTGTATTTTTATCAAAGGCCTTTTCTGCATCTAATGAGATGTTCATGTGGCTTCCGTTTTTCAGTATTTTTAATATGATGGATGACACATACTGATTTATGTATATTCAACCATCTGTACATCTTTGGGACAAAGCATACTTGATCATGGTAGATGATCTTTCTGATGTGTACTTGGGTATGTTTTACACCTGTTTATTGAGTATTTTTGTATCCATGCTGATAACAAAATTGGTATGTAATTGTTTGTTAGGTTTTTATGTCATTTGCATATCAGGGTAAGTATGACTCCATAAAATGAATTGGGCAATATTCCTTCTGTTTCTTCTCTGGGAAATAATTTCAGTAGTACTGGCATTAACTCTTCTTTAAAGTCTGGTAGAATTCTGAGCTAAAACCACATTTAACTGGGAGATTTCTAATTGCTGCTTCAATTTTAGTGGTGATTTTAGGTCTATTTAAATTACTTATCTGATATTGATTTAACTTTGGTAAATGGGTACCTACCTAGAAAATTATCAATTTCTTTTAGATTTTCCAATTTGGTAAAATATAAAAATATGGCTTATGATTATCTGGATTTCCTCACTATCTGTTGTTATGTCTCTTTTCATTTCTGATTTTGCAAATTTGGGTATTTTCTCACCATCCTTGTTAATTTGGGTTAGGGTTCTTGATTTTTTTCTCCAAGAACCACCACTTCTGTCAGCTTGAAACAACCTAGTACCACGAGAGAAGACAGCTTCAGTTGAGGAGTTTTCTAGATCACGCTAACCTGTGGCCATGTCTGTGGGGGATTCTCTTGTTAATGTGGGAAGACTCGCCTACATGGGTATCACCACTCCCTAAGCAGGTAATGCTGAACAGTGTTAAGATTTGAGAAACTGAGCTAAACACAAGCAAATAAGAATCTGCACATTTGTTTCTTTTTTCTTGTCTGTGTATGTCATATGAATAGCTACTAGAATTACTGCCTTGATTTCATCTCAGTGATGGACTGTAAACTAGAATTGTAAGCCAGATAAACCTTTTTCTCCCCTAAGTTGCTTTTGGTCACGATTTTAACACAGCAGCAGCAAAAACAAAACAAAACAAAACAAAACAAAAAACCAAACAAACCTAGACCAAGTGTCAAATAGTGTTTTTACTTGATTTGCCTGGCTCAAGTACGAATTTCCATGTTTTTTTTTTGTGTGTTTCTCAAAAATCAGTATTTTTCTTTATATATTCCATCATTCTCTGGGAAAGTTTCCAAAGATAACCTCTGTTCAACTCAGATTGTTTACCACAGGAAGCCAGAGTCCAATGTTGGCGCTGTAACCTACCTGAGAGGAAGGGGGATGAAACAAGTGTCTGACTTAAGGAGATTAAAAATATCTAATTGTAACCTTGAAATATTACGTCATTGAAAACAACCAGGCAAGGTTTAAAGAATCCTCAGCTGCAGTTTTGTCTTTATATCATCACCGGTAAAGTCTTGTGTGAGGAAAGTGTCTGGCTTAATGGCTGTTTCCTGGGTGTCTAAACTTTTCACACTATCCCTAACATGAACTATCAGTCTTCTTTAAAAAAAAAAAAAAGAGTAGAGGGCTTTAAAATAACCAAGAAAATGCCTTATTTTCTGCCTTATCTATATGTGACCTTCCTTTCTTCCCTCCCCTCTTCAATGGAAATAATACTCACACACTTATTCTGGAGGGGGTCAGAAATAGAATTGAGAAAATAAGAAGAAAGGCAATGATCCCAACAATGAAAGCAGACATTGGGTTAAAGCAGTTCCTGGTACCAGAACAGTAACTTTAGCTCTTAGGTATTTGGCCTCCACTGGTAACTGCGTACAGTTGTGGTGTACATGCACAGGTTAGGGGTTGGAGGAATCAAACTAAAAAAAAAAAACAAACATTATATTTCTAATTAACTCTGATGAAGTAATTAAAAACGGCAATGTTAGCCATTGGAACAAGTGGACATAACGGTACAAAATCAATAGAAGTCATGTGATGGTACAAAAAATGAAACAAAACAAAAAACATGAAACAATGAAATTAGTGGAGAAATTTCTGAAGGAAATCATCTGACTTCATTTTATTAAAGCACTTCAGTAAGATAAAATGTTTATGTCCTTGCCTGGCAGCATTTGTTAGTCTCTCAACTACAGTTATAATATAGATACGTGATTTTGTAATATTGTGAGACAAAGAAACTAAATTTTACAAAGAGTACTTACAAATCATGTCAGGAATAAGAGAAGCTAGCTTCTGAAACCTCAAACAATAAATCTCACTACATTTTACCACATTCATGGGGGTGGGGTGGAGAACACAAAGATTAACTCAGAGACATTCCATGTTAAAATTTAAGGTTTTCTGTTTAAAATGCCTCTAATTCACACTCTGGACAACTTCAGACTTTGATTTTGCACCTTCAGTGTAAGCACACTGTGTAATTCCATAAAACATCTGAAACCTATGAGAAGAGACTAAAATCTCCTTTAGGACAAGCTCTTTGTCCCAGACATTTAACTTACTCTGTGCTTTCCTACTTAAGCTGGAGTTAAGTATGTAAACATTTTCATAAAGTACATTATGTTTGTGCTTTATTTCTAAATCTATTTTGAAAACAATGTAATCCTAATTCTGAGATGCTCAACTTTTAAAAAAGAGTTTTAATAATATGTTTCTTGGTTTTTCGAGACAAGGTTTCTCCATGTACCCTTGGCTGTCCTGAACATGTTTTGTAGAACAGGCCAGCCTTGAACTCAAAGAACTCTACCTGATTCTGCCTCCCTAAGTGCTTGTATTACAGGCATGCACCATTGCACCTGATGGAGTTAAGTATGTAAACATTTTCTTTTATCCTGTATGTTTGTACTTTATTTCTAAATCTATTTTTTAAAAATATAATCCTAATTCTGAGATGCTCAACTTAAAAAAATTGTAATAATATTTTTCTTGGTTTTTCGAGACAAGGTTTCTCCGTGTAGCCTTGGATGTCCTGCTTTGTAGAACAGACTAGCCTTGAAATCAAAGAAATCCACCTGCCTCTGCCTCCCTGAGTGTTGGTATTACAGGCATGCACCACTGTACCGGGTTCATACTATTTCTATAGCCATAACCTTGTCTGTCTTTCGTGTCACTGAATTTCCTGCACACTGAACATCATGAGGCATGAGGCAGACATTGCATGTATAATCATGGAATAAATGAATGTCACAGATATCAGTAACAGACATTTTTAACACTCTTTGCTTACACTTTTATTGATTGCCTCTCATTTTGGGAATTGAAACTCAAGAGTAGAAAACTCATTTTAAAATAATGTTACAGGTGATCATTTCATTCCACAACGAGAACCATGTGGACATACCATTTTATGTGGTAAAATATAATAGAGTTCACTAAAACAGATGCTGGCTGGTGTGACAGACTTGTAAATGAGGTCAACCTGTGTCACTTGTCACTTCATCTAAAAACAAAGTAGATTTGAACCCAAGGTTTAATCATAATTCATGAAATACGACTACAAAGAACTGCATGGAAAAAGTTCTACCATGATGAATAGTTTTCAATCTTTTCATGTATGACTCAAAATCTAAAGAAATGTACTATAGAACAGATACAAAAGCATACACTCAGATACACATAGCCACCACTGATAGTTACCTCTAAGTTATTGTACTCTGGAATTTTTGCACTCCTTGGCATTACTGTGGTCTCCTTTGTGTCATCCCCCATTAAAAAGTAACACTCTAATAGAGGGTTAAACTTGTTTCATAAGCCATAGTTAAAATGCATGTATGTATTTATAGTTAAAATACATGCATACATATATGTATGCACATACATACACATCATATATACATGTATTTACAGATTATTGTAAGGAAATTGAACTCAAGAGGAAATCAATCAAAACTGAGGGAGGTATCCATGAACAGGCAGCTTCATTAAAAAATTAAAGCATATTGTGTATATGTCAATCATAGGTACTCTCAACATGATAATAAAAATCACAACTGATTTTTACTGATGCTACCAAGAAAGATATTTCATGCTTTGATTTCCTGTTTAAGAAGTATGTTCGTCTAGAAGCTTCTAGATCCTAACCTCTCTGAGGATCCCTTTGACCTTTGGGAATTGTTTCATGTGTCCTCTGAGAACTTAATATATTCTTTATGATTTTCCACGTCATAATCTACCGCTCCATCTATCTCATCTACTAAATTATGAGTTTGAGAAAGCAGGAATGAGGGCTAGAGAACCAAAACTAGAAGAGAAAGTAGGTACGAAATTGTGTAATTTCATAAGTCTTTATCATATCAGATGTGAGCTTGTTGAGGTTGGCTGGATGAATAACTGAATCACAGAACCTCTGGGTTTCTGAATCAAGGTGGATGTTGGTGCACAGTGAAGAGACACGGGCAGGCATCTAAGCCAATCGGTGGAAAACAGTACAATTATTAACTTTGCATCTTTATTGATAGAACAAATGATAAAATAAGAGGTTTTTTTTTTCTTTCTCTCATTCATTTTTTCTGAAACTCATTCAACAAGACATTAAACCAGTTCCCTTTTGGTTATAGGGCCACTTATAATGACAAAAAATACTTTATCAAATCATGCGAAAACTTATTGACATTTTTATGACATTTCACAAATATAGAACCCTTGCCCACTGCTGATTTACATAACACATTTAGGGTGGAGACCTTTAAAATGAGCTAATTTGGTACTTATTGCACCAGATAGTAGACCAGGAAGAATACTGAAAAGAGAAGCACTCTAAACCCAAAGTGAGAAAGCTTCACAGGAAAGTGGGGAGGGCAGTGGATCTTTGCTGGAGAAACCATTGCCTACCTGCTATGGTGATAACTGGCCTCTAGAGTCATTGCAAGGAAAATCTATCTGCCAAGACTGTCAAGAAGTAGAAGTAATACTTCGCACTGATGGCTATGGCCCTTGACATCATGAATTGAAGACAAAATTTGGAAACAGACAAAGTGGAGTCTGAACTCTAGGTTCTTTGCTAAACTTTATCTACAAAGTGGGATTAAATATACCACTTTCTGTCAGGCATGTCTTAAGGGTCACATAAAATAAGATATAAAATAGTGTCCTACTTGGTGACTGACTACCTCCATTTTTGTACTAAGTATCATCAGAACAAGCCCCTGCAATAATGATATTGTCATCCTTCAAAACAGACCCAAACAACTGTAGACTTCTCTCCTGTTTCATTTCCTCTTGTGCATGGTTTGTCCATGCCCTCATTCTCCCAGCTCTGCTCTGCTAGGCATTCTCTATATAAAGGCAAGGGTTAGATCCCTGCTGACCAGAGGCCCACACTGTCATAGGGAAAAATGACTTTAAGGAGTTTATATGGTACTAAGTAGTTTTAAGCTGAGCGTGGCAAGGTGGCATACATCCAAGTCCTAATACTCGGGCAGTAGAAGCATGAGAATCAAGAGTTTAAAGCCACCCTGGGTTAACTTTACCTTTTTAAAAAAATTATTTATTTATTACAGTTTATTCACTTTGTATCCCAGCTATAGACCCCTCCCTTGTCATCTCTCAATCCCCCCCTCCTCTCCTCTTCTCCTATGCCACTCCCTCAGTCCAGTAATAGGGAAGGTCCTCTTCCCCTTCCATCTGACCCTACTCTATCAGGTCTCATCAGAACTGGCTGCACTGTTTTCCTCTCAGGCCTAGTAAGCCTGCAACCCCCTGAGGGGGAAGTGATCAAAGAGCCAGCTCTTGAGTTCATGTCAGAGACAGCCCCTGTTCCCATTACTAAAGAACCCTCTTGGACACTGAGCTGCCATGGGCTACATCTGAGCATGGGTTCTAGGTTATCTCCATGCAGGGTCCTTGGAGTATCAGTCTCAGAAAAAACTCCTGTGTCCAGATTATTTGGTTCTGTTACTCTCCGTGTGGAGCTCCTATCCCCTCCAGGTCTTTCATCTCCCCCTTCTTTCATAAGATTCCTTGCACTCTGCCCAAAGTTTGGCTATGAGACTCAGCCATCTGCTTTGATTCCCTACTGGGTAGTCTTTCAGAGGCCTTCTGTGGCAGGCGCCTGTCCTATTCCGTTTTCCCTCTCTTCCGATGTCCTAAAAAAGTATATAGCAGGAGTCAACTTGTGGCTAAGTTGATGAGTTAGAAAGTATCTGTTTGTTTGTTTCCCACCACATAAATATGAAGCTATCTGAAGCAACTCGTCTAAAGGAACAGTGCCTGCCTACGTCCCTCCCCTTTCTCTCTTTCCTTTCTGTCCCTTCTTCGCTACTCTTTTCTTCTCTCCCATCCCTAATTTCATCTTGGCTCTCCTTTTTCTTTGTTTATAAAAGGAAAGGAGGACAAGAACTCTTTTATTGTCTGAGATACTACAATAAAATTATATCCAGATATTTAAAGCTATGATAATAAAATTCCCTGAGGAAAATGAGTGAAGAAATTTGTAAGATCTGGGTCCCACAGGAGTCAGTCCACTGCTCATGACACCACAGGCACAATGGCAGTGCATCTGTCTCTAGATTTAAACCAAATACCTTCAAGAAGTATCAGTGGGTTGTCATGAAAAGCACACAGCAATAGACATTCAACAGAAACTTCTGACCAGGAAATGTTTATCAAAAGGGTTAAAGAGTCCACAAGAATGATCTTTCCTTTGGCTTTGGGAACAGGAGAGAAATGGGAGTTTATAGGGCAGGGTTTTGGTTTTTTGTTTGTTTGCTTTAAACTATCCCCAAGCCTGAAGAGGCTTAAATGACAAAATACTGAATGATAACCCTAAGCAGTGTTTTTTCACTTTGTTTGCTTGTGTTCTTAATAATGAGATAACCACAAACTGAATGATTAACTTTCAGAGAAATTTTACTTGAAAACATGACTTGGACCAGTGTTCTCAACCTTGCTAATGCTGTGACCCTTTAATATAATTCCTCATATTGTGGTGACCCCCAACAATAAAATTATTTCATTGCTACTTCACATTGTCTGAAACTGACTAAGCAGAAGTTAAGAACACTATTAAATGAGTAAATCATTCTATTGCTAAATACATTAAACGAATGATGCTTTCTGTAACTAAGACCAAAATAAAAATATTTGATCTGGAGAAAGTAACAGTTTTATTTTGAAAATTCTATTTTGGAATTTAAGGAATTTGAAAATTTTATTTAAAAAAACACAAATAGCAAAATTATACTAACTAAGCAAGAGATGAAGATGCCCCATATTCTGCAATAAAAAGCAGCAGGAACATACGTAGATCTGTTAAATACTGACATGGAGATTTTAAAAAATGGCCACATTCATGATGCTCTACAAAAGAAGAAAATAAAAACTTAGCTATACAATCCTTTTGCCTCAAACACTTTTTTCTTCCTTCACATGGACCATCTCATTTAAATGTGACAGGATAGTCTGTGCAGCATCCCTTGGAATTGTTTTTCTTTTTTATTTTAAACATGTATTTTAATTTTTGAGAGTATTCCTTATATTTAAATTTTGTCAATTAGTAAAGAAACAATGCCATGAAAATGTTACCCTCCAATAAATTGCATCTGTAATATTGTAAATTTTATTTTAATCACTTGTTGGCTGGTTACAGGCAGCTTATTTTGAAATACCAGAAATCTCTGGTGAGAACATTAATGCTATTAGCAGACCAGCCCAATCTCAGAACCCAGATTAGGTCTGGAAGTAATTAAATACAGCAACTTTCGTGACAATTTCTCACTGTATTTGCTATTTTGTGAGAGACTAATTAGAAAAATTAGGTTCATCTATCATTGTGAAAAGGGGAATAAAACTGAGTTTATGTGTGCATGTATGTGCATACTCATGTTCTTTTCAATTTCCATTTGCTTAGGTTTAGTGTGTGTGTGTGTGTGTGTGTGTGTGTGTGTGTGTAAAATCTCTTAGGACATTTTGGGTTAGATGTCTGGAAATTTCAGCCATCCATAAAAAAAAGAAGGCTGAGAAATAATGAAAAAAATGTGCCTAAAGAATCCACATAAAAGTTTTGGAGACTCGAAAATGGGAACAACAGATACTTAAAAGTTATTGAACCAGAAACCAAAACTTCTGGCAGGTGCTCATACAAGCAACATACAATAAGTATTGGACAAAATGAAGGCATGCAGAGATTGTCACATCTACATGAAATCCAACTTCTAATTCAAAATTAAAGAATTCATTTTTGATTGCTTCTGTTATTTTCATATGCAACCATTAAGGGAGAAAGAAAGAGAAAAAAGAGAAAGAAAGAAAGAAAGAAAGAAAGAAAGAAAGAAAGAAAGAAAGAAAGAAAGAAAGAAAGAAAGAAAGAAAGAAAGAAAGAAAGAAAGAAAGAAAGAAAGAAAGAAAGAAAGAAAGAAAGAAAGAAAGAAAGAA
>CM053758.1:34001715-34062126 GCA_028658305.1 Pachyuromys duprasi | reverse complement strand
GAAAGAAAGAGAAAGAAAGAAAAATCATTAATTATAAAAGAAAAATTAAATCTGCAAAAGGTATTCTAAGGTCTTTACCATATGGGTCCATGTTCCAACCTATCTACCATGCCCATACTGTTACAGAACGCTTTGTTCACCTGTAATTAAGTAATTACATTATGATTACATAGTGCTTATCATCATATAATTGTTACATGATGACTTTTGTCACAAACTGACAACACATATGTCAATGGTAGGTCTCTGAAAATACATTCATTAAAGTGCTCATCATTATCTAGATGAGTGCTGATAAAAAATGTTATGACTCATACATTCACATGACTTCTAAAAATGGCTGAGAATTTGAGCAACTGTATCTGTTGAGGTCTTGTCAGAAAATAAGGGCAGATTCGTGAGAGACAGGGAAGATAAATAAACAGTAGAACGTTTATAAGACTCTGGACAAGGTAAAAGTACTCATCAAGGTATGTCAGCCCATGCAGGAGCCCAGAGGACTATAAGAAAGAATACCCTGCAGAACATCTGCAGGAATAAGATGCCTGCAGCCCAAGCAGACACAGCCCACCCTGGTCCTCCTGCTTCCTTGCTAATGTTTCTTTTTGGTTATTTCAGCAGAAAGTCAGAGGTCTAAGGCTGTCATGATGACACACTATCCTCTGCGCAGGACAGGGGGAAAAGAAGGAAGAAAATACATTGGTGAAGAGGAAGGAAGGTGGATAATTTTCTCCCTTTCTACTTACAAAAACCTAAATCATAAAATTTAAAACACAATTCACTTTTCATTACCATGCTGTGTGGCTTCTGGACTATGTTAGAGCAATGTTTCCAGGCTTTCACATCCAAGCAAGAGACACTCAAGTAAAGAACATTTGAGAGACATATATAAAGCACTAGGTTGACAGAGAAAAAAAAACCTCTTTGGAATATAATAGTATAAATAAAAAATTATTTTAATTGACTACAAAACAATAGATTAATTGAAACGTCATCATATGTCTATCATTTTTACTTCCTTTATATTCACAATCCATTACCTTCTCACATTTCTCCTCTCACTGGTCCCCTTACTACCTCTATTAGTTACCTTCTGCTGCTGCTGTAAAATATTATGACCAAGATAATTTAAGGAAGAAAGAGTTTATTCTGGCCTATGGTGTGAGAGTGATAAAGTCCATCATAGCAGGAAGGCATGGCAGGGTAGGAGGAGCAGGAAGCTGGCTGACCACATTTTCATCAGCATACAGAAGGTGGAGCCTTGCTAGAAGAATTACATGGGAGCTGGGGAGAGTTCTGAGGGTTTGTAACCTTGTTCAACTTCCTGTTCCTTCTCAATGCTCCACTTCAATGTCTGTGTTGGAAGCATGTATAACCATGCCTAATTTTTTACATAGGTGCCAAGGAGTCAGTCTCATGTCCTCATGATGGCACAGTGTTTATACTCACTAGGCTACCTCCCTGGGCCTTATTAATATAATTTTTAACAAGATTGTTTTTCATGTTTGAGAGGAACAGTCACATTTCCTGATGATGTTTTCAATAGAGTTCACAGAGGTGGGCCAGGAATAGCTGTTCAGGAGCACCATATCTCCCCAAGAGAAGGAAATTAGCTTCTGAATTGGTACCATTTTTATCTCTCCACAGCACTGACATTCTAGTCAGTCAGTCTCTGCAGACACAGCCTCTTTTCCGATTTGTTCACAGTTTTAACAAAGTTCTGTGCATGCTTTTAGAACCTATTAATTTAAAAGAGCACTAGCTTCTACCAATCCAAAAGATCAGATAGCATCTTGAGCCTATAGAAAACTTTCCCTAATCTCACTGTACCCACTTCTCAGATGTAACCACCAATCTATTTTAAATTTGTCTTTAAGACTTTCTTTATTCTGTAAAACTATGAAAAAAAGAAAAAGAAAAAAAAAACTCAATGAAATTGCCTTCATGTCAGACCAGGAAATTTGGAGTAACCAAAATCTGTGTTCCTGGGCCCTAGTTACTCAAAATGGCCCCAGAATATACAGTATCTATTATTCACTCTCACCCCCCTGTAAAAAAAAAATCACTTCATATTTTTCAGTCATCATTAACCAGAAATGACAGCACTAGCAGTATTGTTTGTCTAATAGAATTCAGAATTTATAAAGAATGTGATTATACTTCAATCAAAGTTCTTTCTGGTCCCCTTAAAAGCACTGTGAGGTTAAGTGCTACTGTCATGATGTGGATGAATTGCAAATGCAAGCAAATTTTTCTTAGCACATATTTCAATCTTGGTGGAGCTCTAACTGTCATGATGAGAAGGTTTGGGAGCAGAAGCCTGAGGTAACTGATCACGCTATCAGCAGTGAGAACAGAGCAGACAGGAACTTGGGGCCAGGTTATAAGACTCAAGGCCTACCCAATGACTTCCTCCAGTAAGGCTTGACCACCTAAAAGTTGCCTAACCTAACCTTCTGCCAAAAGGTCTTATCCATGTGTGATAAGGAATTGGCAAAAATGTCTATTGTCTGGATTATGTCACTTTCAGCAAAGAAGATGGAACTGGAGATCACCATGTTAAGTTAAATAACATCACCTAACCATCTGTCACCCTCCACTAGTGGCAAAATATTCAAACAAAACACATGAATGTGGGGGGTACGTTTCATATTCTAACCAAGGCAGCCAATAAGTGACTGACAGTAATGGGGGGTGGGCACACTAGTCAGGAGGATGCTTTCTGTCCTCCTCAGCAGGACAAAGCAGAATGGTGTGAGGATTTCATCACACTAAAAATTGGCTCTAATTGAAAACGTACTGTGTATTCGGGAATTTTCCACTTAATATTTTCAGACTGTGTTTGGCTTTCGGTAGCTAGAACTATGCAGAACAAGCTGTGGGTAAGGCAGGATGAGTGGGCAGCACTGTACAAACTGACAAGAGAGTTGCTTTCTCAGCTACGCAAAATGTTGATTTCTTGCTTATTGCATATCTTAAAACAAGACTCCAAATTATACCCAGTAAGAAATAGTATCAACTCAAAATTTCAAATCAAAATATTGTGTTGAACAGTATTTTTAACCAAGAGCAAACCCTACAGAAGCCAGATGCATGTTTCTTTGATAAAAATTCCTCTACAACTGCTCATGACAATTGCTGTTCTGTATCTGGAAAGATTAGGATGGGAAGCTGACCATGCCAAGGCCTCTATTCTGCAGACGTATATATTAACAAACCCAAACTAGCCAAAGTTTATGAGTCACATAGTGTAAGATGAGGCTTCTAATAGCTAGGTATATTTAAATTAAACAAATTAAAAAGAACCCTCAAAATTGTCAAATGCAATTGAAAATATATAGGGCCCCACACTTGTAAGCAGATCCAGCTTAAGGACTGTGCTCAATCAGTTTTTCTTTGAGAAAGAAACTGTCTCATTAGCATGCCTGGTATTCAGCTTCAACTCACTATTGACTTTAAAATAAGAAAATTTTTCTGAATCCCACTGGCCTAATTGTTGGGGCTTTGCTGGATAAGTCTGAAGTCAGTCATCTCCAGATAGCCAATTATTTGTGCTTTGTCTATGAAGATAGACTCCAATTTCTGATCTGGGTGATTCCAGGTCTTGTAAGTAGGTCACATAACCCTCAAGGAAGATTACAGGCCAGACCCTTCTCTGATAAGGAAACTGCTCTAGCATGCAAGCATCTAGGAATTCCTAGAAACAGCCCACCCTGCTGAGGATCTTAGCGGAGCAGTGACCTTCAATTGTACTTGGAGATGTGGCTCCCCATAGGATAATTAAGTTCTGTATTTTCTTTCTTGTGACCATTAAGTATCCCTGACTCCCTGACCCCAGTGAATCAACTACATTCATCCTCGAAATCCCTCCCTCTGCCAAGGGTTTACATTGCCCTTGATTTCACATGAATAAAGGTTTGCAATTTCTTACTTCAAGATCTTCTGAGATCTCTCATTTATCCTATACTGGGTTACATCTCACCGGGTCTACCATCTTAGCCCACTGGGCCTGGCCCTCGCCAGACCTGGGCCTTTTCTAAAAGCCAACCAGGTATGGGCTTTGGCCCACACCTCTGCGGTGCTCATCACAGCAGCTTGACCAAGAGCTGTAACACTTTGGTATCCCCATGAGCTTTGCAATGCCAGCTTCCACTGCCACTTAACATCATGCTAAAAGAATAAAACTGTAACACTCTGTGGAAATCTTTTCCATACTCTGGCTTAGTGGACTCAAACCTTTTCCACACGCTGGCCTCACCCTAAAGCGCTCTGGCTTCCACTGAGAGAAATGACCTCCTTCCCCTGTTCTCAGTCTGAAAACCACAGTCCAGGACCCAGATGAAATCTAAGCCCTTATCAGAGAAGGATCTGGCCTGTAATCTGCCTTGAGGGCTATGTGACCTCCGAACAAGACATAGAATCATCCTAATCATGGGAGACTTAAAATCATGCTGAGAAAAGGGAATCTATCATCATAGACAGAGTACAAATAATTGGCTATCTAGAGACAATGACTTCAACCTGATTCATCAGAGCCCCACACCTAATGACTGCAGTTACCTCCTCCAGGCACTCTGCACTTATTTTAGTTAGTAGAGAATGTTATATAAGGAAAGGCTTAAGGCTGGATTCCTAGATTAATTAGTAAATTAAGGCAGGGTTCCATTAATGTGATCAGCTAACATTTTCCGACCCTGCCTGTTGAGCTGAGCTAGCATCACTATCCCAAAGTACAATGACAGTAATCAGATATGTGCATAGTTACTTTCTGGTGCTATGATAAAACATCTTGAACAAGGCAACTTATAGAAGGGTTTATTTAAGCTTACATGTTCCAGGGTTCCGGAGAGGCAAGAGTCCATCATGGCCAAAGGTGAGGTAACAGGAGGCAAGCCTAGAAGCAGAAGCAGGAAGCTGAAAGCTCACATGCTCACCTGCAAACATGATGCAGAGAAAGATGCGAGTGGAAGGAGATGAGGCTTTAAGCTCTCAAAGCCCACCTAATTACATACTTCCTCCAGCAAAGCCTCACCTCTTATACCTTCTTAAACAGTGTCACCAACTAGGGACCACATATTCAAATATCAGCTGGATGGAAGACATCTCCTATTGAAACACCACAGAACACATATTGAAAGTCAGCAACAAAAATCCACACCAGTATGTTATGTTACGATCTTCATCCTCTCCAGAGTCCTCTGAGGTAAGCTCCTTGTCAAGGAGCTTGGTTTTTTTCCTTAGTTGCTTGTCACTCAACCCCTGTAGTTTGAATGAAATGCTATTATAATGAGTTTCTTAATACCAGGCTTCCATTTTCTGTTCTAATTCACTACATATCAGGAATTTGCAGAGTGTAACTAGCACGTGGACGATTGTTGTGGCATTCCCAATACATACTATACACATCTCACACTGACATTTTAATGTCCATGATTCCTCTCACGTGGTTTTCCATTAACCCCTGATGGTAGAAACATATTTCTTTTGTGGCTTAAATCAAAGGTCAGTCCAAAGAACCTTCCAGCACTCGCCTCTACATTTCCAACTGGTCTTTAATAAACAACATACTTAAATTTTAAAAAGAAACAAAAACTGATTTGCATTATACTTATGTCAGTCTGCGGTCTTCCTAATTTCTACCTCAAGTGCCTTGAAATTACAGTACTTATCATCTTTGAACCACTAGATGAATTCTGCCAAGTTATATGGAATAATGGTTCCAACTCCAAAATAACGTTTTCTTTCATTGAGAAACTGTCATAGGCATGCAAAGCTACTTATTAAAAATGGCTACTCTGAAATGAATACTCACTGTGGTGCTAAGACTTAATGTAGAACAGGTTTGACAAGGTGACCAGAAATGGTGGAGCTGGTGAGGTTTCTCTGCACTGTACCAGCCACAGTATAAAGCTGGTTGGGACTTCTTTCTCATCCTACATTAGATCTGTTTTTCACTCTGGTAGCTTGGTTCTCATGGTCTTTTCAGGGCCTGGCCTGTGGGCAGTCAGTTGAAAAGAGGATTTAATGAGGCTTCGCCAAACATCCAAGGTCTAGTGAGTCTTATTTTTGTCTGCCCCATACAAGGTCTTCTTAATTGGAATGTTAGCATGGAACAGGGTAAAATTTAACCAAACTCATCTTTATTGTTCTAGTCCTGTTCTCCACACACTATCACAGCAAGTATCTTAAGTACTTAATGAGCGAGCTCGCGAACCAGTGACCTCTGAATACCTGCTAGAATGTGGGCTGTTCCATTGGTTGTAATTCCTAAAACACCCATTGTACAGGTAGCCTAAAAACAACCTTACAAGGCCAAACAATACAGTCTGAGTTATCAGGTTAAAACTAAACAAATCCGGCCTAACTATAAGATATGATTAAAAAAAAAAAAAGCCCAGAATGTTGCAGAGTCTGGCATACATAAGCGGGTTGAGCTTAAAACTTTCATTTACTGCTTGACTAGGAAGCCTTGCGACAGTAACGTCAGTTACGAGGGCAGCAGGGGCAAGAGGACTGCAAGTTGAAAGGCTCCCTGCACAATTTAGTGAGAGGTTTCCTCAGATTCGTTAAGTTAAATAAGCAAAAAGGAAGAACTGGATGCGGCTCTGTCCAGCCAAGTATGGGCCATTTAAGACTTTGGGGTTCACACGCGGGGCACATCCGCATTGGTAGTGACTATGAACGTCAGGCCCCTTCCGGGGAAGCGCCCAAAGTGTCTACCAAGGGCATTTTCAAGGCAAAAGGGCATGCAAAGGCCTTGCGCGCGCACAGGAACTCCCGCGTTCTCTCGCTGCGCCGGAGCGGTAGGCTGCGACTTCCCTGCAGTTTGTTTCTAGCGCCAACGGACCCGGAAACGCTGTTGCGAGACTGACACTAGCGACGTCCAATGGCAGGCACGCTAAGGCGGGCTCTCACGCGTACGCCCAATCGCCTCGCGCCTCGGAAGGTCAGGGCGGAAGCGGTCGCCATGGAGTCTCTGGTGCAGCATTTAGAGCGCTTCTCGGAGGTGCTGGCCGTGTCGAGCGGGACGCTGGTGCGCACGTGGGATGCAGCGACCGTGCGCAGAGCGCTGCAGTGGGCGCGCTACCTGCTCCACGTGTACCGACGCTTCGCCGGCAGCGGCCGCGCGCGGGAGGCGATAGAGAGGCGGCTCCGGGCGCCGGGCGGGTCCCTCGGGCTGCGCAGCTTCGCGGCCCTGGAGTCTGGGGACGTGCGGCTCGCCCTCCGCCTACTGCGGAACCGCGCGCTCGCGCCCGCCGCCGCCCACGCGCTGCCGAGCTTGCTTTTCCCGGGCCCCGCGGCGGACAGGGAAGACGACGTGCCGCAGTCGCGCCTGGCGCTGCTGGCGCGCCGCGGGAGCGCGCTGCACCTGCTGTTCCGCCTCGGCGGGGACGCGCTCAGGGGCGCGCTGCTGCGCACGCACTCGGAGCTGCTGTGCGCGCGCCTGCGCGAACTGGGTGGCGCTGACGGCGCCGCCGCTCGCGGGCTCCTTGGAACGCTGTGGGCGAGTGGGCCTCGAGAGCACGTGCTGTGCGTGGTCGGCGAAGCCCTGCTGCGCGAGGCCGACCAGGCCGCAGACCCTGCCGGTGCGGATGACACACAGAAACTGCTGCACTGGCTCCTAGACAGCCCCGAGCTCTTGGCTGCTTTCTGCCGCCAGTTACCTCCTAAGCGCCTGGCCGCCTTGGCGGGCCGTCACCCCAAACTGTCTCGCGCCTACTTGGACCTGCTCACAGCGTGGGCCAGGCGGCTGCGCTATGACCTGCAGAAGGGCGCCTGGGTCCCCATGCAGCTGGAGGACGTGCCCTGGGAGGAGCTTTGCCTAAAGCTGCAGAGCTTGTGCCAAGAACAACCATCCCTGCTGGGAGAGGTGTTGGCGATCCTGCGCTCCTTCAAGGCGCTTGATGGAGATTTTGAGGTTCCCGGAATGAGCATCTGGACAGATCTCCTGCTGGCCCTGCCTGACAGTGGTTTAGTGTGGGAACATTTGGAAGGCGGTTCTCAGGTCCCAGACTGAGCATCCTGACAGACCTGTCCCATGGAGGGAACGACAAGCCTACCTTTCACCAAAGCCTCTGCACTTAATGCACAGTGACCTGCTACAATTTGACTATACAGTTTACAATACGTCTTGTGTTCTCACTACTGCCCTGTCCTACATGTTCCCAAAACCTAATTATTTACGTTTTACAGTTTTACAATTTTAAGTGGTTCGTAATGCAAATACAAATATTTTTAAAGTGATGTTTGAGGGTTTTTTTTAGATACTAGATACAGTATTATTTATGTTCTGGTGGTGGATTAAGGACCTTGCCCATGTTAGACAGTTGAGCTGCATCCCTACGATCGGAAGTATTATTAAAGCCATGGAGTTTTCAGTTTGTTTTCTGTACGGCTAATTTGTGAGAATACTAAAACCACATGCACCTTAAAAAAAAAAAAGGCAGCCTTAAGTTTTCCAAGAAGGCCACTTTTTATCCATATGATTTACTTTTCTTGTTTCCTGACGCTCTTCGGTGGTGAAAAGTTTTGTATAAGCTGCAAATATTGCAGTATGTAATGTTAGTTTCAAAGCTGAGCTAGAGCTTTAGCTCTAGACTTGCTTTCCTCAGTCTGTTGACCAGCTTTAATGTGCAGTATAGTTGTGTTGTTCGGTTTTGTTTCTCTTGTGTATGTCACTACTCTGAAAGTCAAAATAACAGCGTATTAGTCTAAAGCATTTCTTGGGTACACACTAAGGCTTTAGAGCACAGTAAATGTATCCCTTTGGGTATTTGGGTGATAATGGAATCAAGCTAGTTAGAGAATCAAGGCTGCTTCTGCTGTTTATCAAGTTAGTAGCTCTAACCTGGTGTCATCACTAAGGTGTTTAAATAATCGGCTCTGGTTTTCCTCATGGTTGATGCATGGAGACTATTTGGAGTGTTCTGTGACTAAGAACCCAACTTCGCTGGTAGTAGTGGTGCAGTTCTTTAATCCCAGCACTTGTGAGTCAGAGGCAGGCAGATCTCTTGAGTTTGAGGCCAGCCTGGTTTAAAGAGCAAGTTCCAGGAGAGCCAGGGCTACACATAGAGAAACCTTGTCTCAACCAAAACTACCTAGCTTTGTCAGCTTTAATGTTCCAAACTTACTAAGTGATTTTGTTAGCAAATAACACGCAAAATACTTTCCAGGGATCAACATACTTTCTCCATGTTTGAGGTATTTCAAAGTAAGAATTTTTGGTAAGTATCCATAAATCAAAAATTAATTTCCAATTCTAGACATGGAAAAAACAGCAAAAGGATATATAATGTAAAATTTTAATTATGCCTTAAACCCTGAGTATAAACAACTGAGATTATCTAAAGAGAACAATTTTTATTTTCCTGGGGTCAGAATCCTTTTTCTAGCACTGATCTGTGTAAACTGTCTTTTATATTTACAATCCAAATATTCTGACTTGGATTGCTTTGTGTAAATATAACAGGAGTGACAACTAACACACTCTGCAGTTCTATTCTGTTGTTTTAGAGTCTCACTCTAGCCCTGGTTGGCCTGGAACTCACAGTCTGCCCATGCTAGCCTCAGACTCCTAAGTGGCAAAGTACATACTGCTAAATTCTGTATCTTCCTGTTTCCATGGTTTTGAATTTTAATCCTGATGCCTTTCATTTGTAGCTTATTTCATGCTGTTTCATTTTTGTTTGCTGCAGGAGAAACCAAAGTTTTAAATAGTAAAGTAAATCTTGATTTTCTTAGTTTTATCAGCTCCATTTCAGATGATTTTTTGAGTTCTACAATTGTGCTTTCGTTCATTGACTTACTAGTTTTTGTTTATTTCTTGTCTTTCTAGGATTCTTTTGAGAAACATGTCATAGTGATAAACATTTTAATTTGTATCTACAACTGCCTGCTTGTTCATGTTGGAAGGTAGTTTTGCTGTGTACATGATTTTTGGTTATCATTCACTGTGTCAGTTCATTTGTCTCCTTTTCCTTGTTGGTGAAGAAAGGTGTCCTTAGGCTGCAGTTCCTATGTAAGTAGCCTTTTTCCTATTTTTTTTTTGTTAAATTTTTATTTTTTATATTAATTACAGTTTATTCACTTTGTATCCCAGTTGTAGCCCCCTCCTTCATTCCCTCCCTCATCTCCTCCCATTCCGCCTCTCCAAGTCCAATGATAGGGGAGGTCATCTTCCCTTTCCATCAGATCCTAGCTTATAAGGTCTCAGCAAGACTGGCTGCATTGTCCTCCTTTGTGGCCTGGTAAGGCTGCACCAACCTCAGGGGGCATTGGTCAAACAGCAGGCCACTGAGTTCCCTTGGTTCACCATCTTCATCTTTGTGCTCCCAATGTTCCTAATCTCTCCTATGACTGGCTGGGCCTATACTAGGTTTATGCTGCTCACACCCTAAAGCTCTTTCTGGCTGTCTCCATGTCCATTTGTGCTGCTATGGAAACTGCTGGTCTCATATGACCCATTTTCCTGTACTGATATTCTGCCCCAGGTTTTACTTTCAAATTACCCAACCATAAGAATAAATTTTCCATACTCCTCTGTAGTTAGGTATGTCTATTATACTGCTTTCGGGCACCTTCTAATAAATACAAGTAGGACCTACATCAGATTTTTGCATTTAATCGGCTGAAGTTAGTGTGCTGCAATGGGTTATCTAGGACCAGGGCTGGAGAGGTTGTCACCTGCCTATGAGGAAAGAAATATGCTCTTCTTTCTGTATGTTTCTGTTTTATTCAAAACAGTGGAATGTGGTTATCTATGTTATATCAACAGTGCCTCTAATACTAAGTAGTATAGACTTGGTAATACAAGGTCTTAATACTTAACTTTAAATATCATTTGGCCAAAATTTTGTTTGGCTTCCTTCCTCCAAAATCTGCCTGGCACATATATATGTGACATATCTCACCTGCTTATTTTAGATTTATTTTATCTTTACATGTGTAAGTATGTGTGTCTTTATGTAGATTTTGCATAAGACTATAGATGCCTTTGGAAGCCAGAAGAAAGTACATTACCTAGAACTGGAATTACAGTTAGCTGTAAATTGTCTGATGAGGGTTCTCTGTAAGAGCAGTCACTGAATGCTTTTTATAGTCTGCACTGCATCTCAAAAGTCCCTTGAGATGAGAGCAAACCCCACTGTGTTGATAGGACTTTGTTTCTTTGTGTGTTTTGTAGTGTTTCGCTTTGACTTTTCGTTTTGTATTTGTTTTTGTTTTGAATTGATCTTCTTGGGATGTAAATCTTGGTTGTCTGCCTGATTTGATTTGTAATCAACTAAGTGATAGCCCTCTGGATAGGTCTGTAGAGGTATTCCCAGGGAGGATTAACACAAGGAGAAGCCCCCCCACCACCACACCCAGTATCCTGCCAACTGCCTGGCTATCTGGAGGTCAGAAACAAACACAACTGCTTTGTGCCGTGTGCCTGGAGTCTTGTGCATATGCTCTGTATGTCTCCGGACAGTATGACAGTGGGAACAGGACCTCTTCTGACTTGTTTCTTCTTGAACAGCCAGGACCGCCATAAGTAGCTGATCATTATGCTGGCATGAATGGGAATAGAGCCAGGCGTCTATCTAAGAAGTGTAAACTATTTTAAAAGTGACTTATATAGGATAGATCTGAACAAGAATCAAGCCCCAATATGTGCTGACTTTCTCAGATTTTCAACCCAACAGCCTTAAAAGCCTTCCAGAGTTACTTTATTGCCTCAGAGTTGAATCAACATTCACCTGTGTCATGATCATGTCATGATCAAGTCTGAGGCCAGCCAGACTGAACTGCATATGAAATCTAGGCTAGTCTAGGCCACAGTCTAAGATCCCTGACTTCTCCACAGAAAGGATTTTGCTGATGAATTCTCAACTTTCCTATTTCTTGTCATGTTTTTGATGCTGATGCTTTATGCCACAATTCAAAAGTAGAAACAGGTTATAAACAGAATGACTCCTCCTAAAAAATGTAGATATAAAGTATTCATTATTGACACAACTTAAATGATGTAAACACTCTAGGAAGCAACCATTGATTTTTCTCAGGAGCTAATTGGAAATGATCAATTACTCTATCAGAATCATGGCACCCCCTCATTTATCAGATACTAATTGTCCTAGTAGGCTAAGGATGCCCTTTTGACTTAGGAATGTGATGGCTCTAAGGGAAAGAGCTTAAATCATTACAGTGATGGCCGTCTCCACCTGTCTCAGGGAGCTTCATTGCTCTTAATACGGAGGTTAGGTTTTAACTTAAACAGAGCTTACCATGTCTTAAAGGCCTGGTATGGTTGTATCTTTTTACACAGTGAGTGATATGAAACCATCCTGAGACAAGTTCCACTCAGTGGCTGTCAGGTACAAAGGAAACCCCAATTTTCCAAACTCCAAAAGGGTACTCCAAATAACCTAAAATGACTTCTTTTTGCAGATGGGAACTAATTTCACCAGTTCATTGTGAATAGTGGATTTTCTCTAACCACCAAAACCTTCCAGATTTAGCTCATTTTTTGATATGTTGACTGCCTTTTGTAGGGTAGGGAATTGGGGTTTCCTTTGGAACTGACTATGACCACAGAAATATAGATATCGTATGAAAATTTAGTTTGCATTTTATATTTACACATAATACAAGACTCTATCAAACTCTGAATACCATCTGTGGTAAACTCTAGAACCCAGGGTTTAATTTGAAATTGGCTAATACAATTGAAATTAAAAGGCAACTTGTTCCAAAGGGAAATTCCTGTCTGTATTCATCACAATATCCTTACCTTATAACCCCTTATTTCTACATTCAAGTGGCAAATGTTTACTTATATGGTAAGCACTCTGTCACTGTTGTTAGGATTTAATGTGCTAAAAATATTAAAATCCAATTTCCATAATCAACTAATGTGATCTTTGTAAAAGATCACTTTTATAAAAGTGATTTTGCTGGATCGTGACCTTGATCCCTGGGTTTTGTGGCTTACTCTCCTCAGCAGCAAGGATTACACATGTGTACTCCCATGCCTTGCTTATGATTTATGTATATTTATGTTGTGAGCCAAGTGTCTTGTATTTTTAAAGACTATATAGAGAAAGCAGAATGTAAAGTACAGGTTTGTTTTAGGTAAATACTGGGTCTGTTAATTCCTGTGCCTGTTCTCTCAGGTGGTTGCTGAAATAAATATTCATTACTGTGCTGAGCATTTACATAATATCAATAACTTTGTAAGATATTCGGTGCAAGGCTATGCATATGCTTAGTGTATTGACACAGTGCCCAAAGGGATACAAGCTTGTGAGCTGTTAGCTTTCAGGAAATGTAGATGTAATGATGGGAGGAAATGGTCAGATTTCTTTGTAAGTCTCCAACACATTCAGTACCTTAAAAATCTCTGATATTAGTTCTAACATTGGCCTTTCTGATGACCCTAGTCAGACTCTATAGGACACGGACTAAGAAACAAGACAAGTAGAGAAAATAGGTTTGTAGGGAGAAGAAAGGCTGGTAAGGGTTGAAGGGAAGTCAGGGAGGGGTTAGAATCCACAGTGCACATGTATGAATTTGTAAAGAACAAAGTCTACCAAAAATGATAACTGAATTATAATCGACAACTGAGCTTTAAGTACTCTTTAATATATTAATGATTGAAATTTAAAATAGTGAAACCGTGCAGATTATGAGTTGTTTTATCATCTCTTCTGGAAATAAAGAGATCTCATAATTTGGAATACTTTTGGTAGAAGAAAGTAAATTTTCCATTTTCTGTTGTAAAAAACACAGAAAATGCAAAATAATGTTAACGATAGTTTAGGCAAATACTTGATATTTTACCTGAGCAGAAACAGCTGAGAGTGGGATAAGGTATAGGCAAATGTGTGTTCTTTTCTTTTTGGTCTGTTTCTCAGTAATTGCAAAAACATGGGTCCCTGAAAGGGCCAGTTCGAAATGTTGAAACAGAAAATAAATGACAAGTGACTAATGAGCAGTTTACAAGAGATACATGGTATAGTCCACTGGTCAGCAGCTGAAGGTTGCATATGGGGTTGCCATAGCAACCACAACTCATCTAGAAGAGCCACCATGTTGTAATTATAGCCAGGAAGCCCTGAACCCTGTGCAGTGCAAATTGGCCCCTGTAGATTAAAAATGATTTTGTTGTTACAGACATTAGCTAAGGAAGGATATTTGATGAATTTATATTATATCCAGGTTACTGGCTAGTTCTGCAACTAGAATATTACCATGGCTGTCACAACAGGCTCTCAAAAACATCATTTCAAGAATGAAATAATTTTAAAGATATGTTTTTATGTTATAAGAACTAAAGTACAGAAAGGGGAGATAATTTTAAAACTTGTTAAATGGCCTTTAAACCAGTTTCTAACTACACTATATTTGGAAAAACATAAACAGTCCTCCTTTAAGCTCCTATCTTATTTGCATGCTCTTGTGAAGAGTTGGAGACATGTCATTCTTTACTAGAACAACAGGAATATGGCTATTCAAACCCTCCTCTTAGTACTCTAGAACAGAGCTCTTAGTGACACATTACATTAGTGGTCCTCCATCTGACAGTGCATTATTTTTTGAAAAATAATTTAGCCACATAAAGGTATCAAAAACAATTTCATTCAGAGTGTTTCCACAGTATTTGTGAGACTCAAAAAGCTTGAACCACTGTTACTCATTTTAGTACTGAATCTGTCATCAGAACCCAAAGTTTAATGTTTTCTAAGTATGGTATGCCAAGTGAAGTTATTACTTATTCGATTTATCACTTTTCATATAATTGTGTTTAGGACTTGGATGTTAACACAGAAATAATAAATAATAAGTATGATAAATATGTTAAGTTATTGTTTCTTCAACTCTTAAACTAAAGCAAAAGTAAGGACACATTACCTGAGCTCAGGCACTAAGGGATACAAACCAGAAAAGGGCAAAGCCTTACACTCTTTGTTCTGATATCACAGTGTTTCTTTTTCCAGAGTATTGGAAAGGAGATGAGCTATGATAACATGCAATATTCATGGATAGTTTTTGTAAAGAGAAAGGCTTATCGTTATAAGTTTAAAAACACAAAATTTTCAAAAGAGAATTGACAAATTTTGAAGATATGTTTTCACTCCAGAGTCTTTAAGTACTGAGTGGATCATTAAAATCTTAACACCCCATTTAACTCATAGTATATATAGCATGTGGAATGGTGAAAATCACAGGATTACAAAGAAAATATTCTTTTATTGAATCTGATTCTGTTACTATTTTTGTAAGCTCTCAAAATTAAACTATAAAAATTATCTAAACTATGAACCTACCAAAATCAACAGAAAAGACATATATTTTTCACTGCCATGGAAAGAGAGGTTCAAATCAGATTGGATGCTTTGACATTGTACTTGATTAATAGCACCTTAGTGCAGGGCTGCATGCTGGGCTCTGTGTTTGCTGACTGAGTTCTGCCAGGTCTGTCTCTGAAGGAGAGCATGTGCCTGAACTGCACTGCACTTTCCACTTGGAATATTGCTGTGTGGGTTACCAGGTGAAAAACAGTCACCTAAAGTCTGCATAGCTATCCTATTAGTTCAGCTGTAGTTATGGCTGAGCAGAGGGCTCTGAAAAAAAAATTGGTGGGTGTGACTATCCTATCCACATTTTACCTGGTGTATGGTTCCTTGTTGAGGAAAAGAAATCCCTCCTGCTGGTTTGGTTTGGTTCTTATTTATAGCATATAGGAGTAGGCTCAGATGGTAGATCTATACAAAGCAGTCACTTGCAAATAAAAAATGATTTGGTTATATTGCTTCCACATTTTACATAAAATGCATTGTATATATTCTGCCAAAGTTATCACATTCATCATTTAAAATTGTAAAGATTATGAGTATGCTTTCTTTTTATTTTTAGTCTAAAATGAAGCTGAAGAAGCATTTTTATAATGGGAATTCCATATGTACAAGCAAAGATGGTTTCTATTCCTGCTAGTGCTGCCCTCACAGACTTAAAATTCCTTCTCAGCATTGCTGCAGCCTACAAAGCCCTCCTCAGCCTCTGTGTCACAGTGGGGCCAGGCAAGGACCCTCAGAGACGATTGTCTTTCTGAAGACTCCAAGGATACCTCTGTTTTGCAACTCATAATAATCTCTAGATTTTCTCTAGATCTTCAAGATTTGCTCCCACACTGCTGAGTGACCTGTCTATAGTCACTCTTCATTATCCAGAAGTGCTCAGTTCTAACAAACTGATATGTATAGTTTTAAGTAGGAGAGAAGATTTAAATGATAAATCCTAATATCCTCTTGTTCATCACCTTGCACTTTTAAATCATATATAAATTATCAGCTCTGTTCATTATCACCACCTGATTTGTTACTTTAATGATTACATGATGCTCTGTAATACCAGACACCATTGTATATTATGAATCAGACTAAGATGCATGATTATACATATCCTGTATAATCTCCATGCATATCCTGTCTCATCTGCATGACAATGAACAGTCAAGATTTCAATTTTATTGCTATTAAAATGACACATAGCTCATCTCAAACTTCCTCTCAAACTGTTTATTCTTTGTCAATCGAAATGCTATACATTGACCATTGGATACACAATCAAGTAACTGAGCATGTACACTACCTCACATACTACTAATTCAAGTGATGAAAATACTTTTAAAATTTCTGAGTAGTGCTCAAATCCACAGTGCATTTTGTTAGATGTGGTCAGCATGGAGGTTTTCAGCTCTTATCTTTCTGGGAGATTGTGTCCTTTGATACCATTTCCAGTCCCCTAAACTTCAGTAACAGATAACCAGCACTGTACTGTTTCCAGAAATAAACCTTTCAGACTTAGTGAGGTCATGTGACACTTCTTTTCTGGCTAAATTTATGTAACACTGTCTAGTATCATGATGGTCTTGTGGGAAAGCATTTCAGTCTTCTTAAAGGTCAATTAATATTTAATTACAAATGCATACAAGTGTATATTATCCTTTTCATTTTCAGTCTATGTGTATATGAGCTTTGCATTTAACTAATTTAAAGCTTCTTTAATCTCAACTTCTGTTTAGAGGGACAAAGGAGATACAGTTTTATCAACATCACTTGTAACATACTGAAGTTTTCACACTGGTTTATATTGTTGTTTGTTTGTTTGTTTGTTCATTCCAGGCTGGGTCTTATGTATCCCAGGGTGACATCAAAGGGATTTACATCTTTGTGATTTTTAACTTTTCTGAGAAAATTGTTTTTTTTTACTTCAAAGGTGTTTTTAATGATTTCCTGTTATTATTTAATTCATTCTTTATCATGAATAACTAGGTCTTTAACATCTCTTGATAAATTGTTCTTACGCTTTTTGAGTTTTGGCATATTTGTAACGTTGGCTCTAGAATATATTAAGCAATCCTAAATGAAAGGTAACCACTCTTGTCAATCATTTTTATAATGTATCTTGGTGCATGTGAAATCTTTACAAGTATTACACACATACACACATGCATTTGTTGGACTGTCAACCTTCTGCTGATTGGAATTCATATATAGACTGTCTCCCACAAATAAACTCTCAAAATTTAAGTGGAACGTAGTTAATATCTTTTTCCTAGGGAAAGTTAACACATTTTCTTCAGATGTCAGTATTTCAGTAGCAAATACTGAAAACCGAATCAGGGGTATTTTTAGTTTTTACTTCAGAATCAGTTGTGGGCAATTCTGAGCTATATTCAAGTGCTTGACTTAATGGGACATTTTATTTTTACCTCAAGAAACTACGTTTAGGCTTTACTTTTTCACAGTCAAGTTATGAAATATGAATTTGCCTAGCTACTTTGGACATAACTCATCATGTTATTGACTCAATTCTAGATTATTCACAGTGGTATATTCATTTCAGAAAGCAAGCGTGTGAGTGGAAAGGGTAAGTAATTATTGTAAATGCTAAAAATAATAAAATACTTTTCATGGCAAGGTGTAGTTTTTGCACATTCCTCTCTCTGTTACACAATGCTAGATTTTTACCTTATTTGATTATAGTTGGTCTTTATTTCAATGTTAAAGATACTCTGGTGCTTCTAACACCTCTAGCTGCTTACTTCACTGGTTCTGTAGCTGAGAAATGAATATTATGAAAATGCAAAAGAAAAAAATCAAAGAGCCTATGTTGGAAAATACTTCTGATTTTTAGGAAACACTGGGTCTGTCCATTGTCTTACAGTGAAAAGTTATAGGTCCTCCATCACACCTGAAAAGTTCCTTTGGCTATTGCTGGAATCGGACATGCACAGCAATCTTCTACCTACAGTTTGTGACAAAGCAGGAAATCTCTAGCCCTGCTTCCTCATCTGTGAAGTAACCTTATTCTAGAGCAGTGTTTCTCAAACTTCCTCATGTTGTGGTGACCCCAACCATAAAATTATTTTTGTTGCTACCTCATAACTACAATTTTGCTTCTGTTATGAATCATAATGTAAATATCTAATACACAGGATATGAGATGTTTGACCCCTCAAGTGTTATTCTGTTAAGTGTTAATTTTACCTTGGACAGATAAAGACCATTTCTTTTCATTTCATAGCTAAAATCTTGGATTGACTTGTGTCCATTAAAGCCACCACATTAATAGTAGAAGAGTGACAGAACTCTGCTCTTTAGTACTCGGGGTGAGAGATAGAGAACTCAAGATAACCATTCTTTTGTTGGTGCCACAGGAAGTCCTTGTAACCTCATACCCAGCAAAACCTTCTGGAAACAAGTGTTATTAGTTTGCCAGATGCTTGCATCATTTTATGTAGCCTTTGATATTCTAGTTAAGCAAGCCTGCTTTGTTTATTTCTTCATTCATTTGTTTGTTTACTTGCTTATTTATTCATTTCTCTTCTTTAGAATCTTGACATGTAGGCCAGATTCCCTTGCCTTCACTTTCTGAGTTCTAGGATTACAAGTGTGTGTCTCCATAGTTATACCACACCTTAATACTGTTTTGGAAGGAGATTTATATTTGAATCCAAATATAGTCCTCATATTTTAACCTGAATTAGTAACTTACTCTTTGCTGGAATCTGGGTCATAAGAAAGGAGCAGTATATAATACACAAGCTAAAAGGAAAGGTAGAGAGGTAGAGAGTTGTGTCAGCATTGAAGAAGTAAGATTCAGTTCACATACTGGTTGGCATCAGTATGATCAGTCCTGTTAGTAGCCAGCAAATCATAAATACATGCCATCAATGTCTGCATTCTTCCTTCTCCCCATTCCTTCACATATGTGTGGAGAAAAATTAATTCTTAATTCATTCAAAATCATAATGCTAACATACTTAATACACTCCAGACACATCTTCAGAATCTCTCTGTAAAACCTATCATCCCAGCAGATGCCCAGCAGAAAACAAGAGGCATGGAGATATTTTACTCAAACAGCTAAGACTCTGACCAAATACCATCTTTTGGCTATGTTATTCAATGAACTCCTTTGTTTGTATAATGAAAAAAAAATGTCTATCACCTACTTTGTGAGGTTGTAGTTGAAGTGAGAGACTTCAAGCATGGCAGCTAACAGAACAAGGCCATCTTTAATACTAGACAGAATTGCTGTTGGCTTTGTAATTCTGAATGTCCAGAGAAAGAAAATCCTAAACCATTGGTAAAATGCACCAATCAGCATTTTATGATTATTCGTAGATAGGCAAATACTTGAACCATGGGCTGAGCTTAGGAATATGAGGTCTGTATACTGTATAGACTGATGGCTGTGAACTTTTTTTCTGTGAGGATTTACTTTTCTCACCTCATCGTTACTTGGAGTCCCAATGGAGTTATTTGTATGCGTTTGAATTCAGGCCTCTGGTCAATTATGTTATTTAGGGGAAGAACAACTGTAGATCTACTTTTAAAAACTCCTTTCTTCTTACTATAGAGTATAAACTTTCTCTCATTTCTTTAATATTTTACTTTTTTATGTCTATGAGTGTGCACATGAGCACACGTGCACATGCATGTATGGTACGTGCACATGACCTAGAAGAGGGATTGGAACCCCTGGAACTGGGGTTACATATGATTGTGAGCTACTGTGTGGGTATTCAGAAATAAATCTGGGTCCTCTGGAAGAGCATCAAGCCTTATTAACCACTGAGTCATCTCTCCAGCCCCAAGTTAGCTACCATTTTGTAGTACTTAAAAATATTTGAGAACTTTGCAGCCATGATCATGTGAAGAGGCTTCTGGATAAGCATGAAAGGCA
The DNA here is from genome assembly GCA_028658305.1 of Pachyuromys duprasi. NCBI lineage: Eukaryota > Metazoa > Chordata > Mammalia > Rodentia > Muridae > Pachyuromys > Pachyuromys duprasi. The sequence goes on along the minus strand of CM053758.1, from coordinate 34,041,891 downwards.
CCATGGAAAGCAGCCCCACTTTTAGTCAAGCTCTGCGTGGCATATGAGTGCCATGAGTGAGCCCACCTAGACCAAAGACAAAACCCAGATGAAGCCCTGGAGGAGCATGCCTGAGAGACTGACAGTCATAAGGGTCTGGGGAGATGGTTCAACAGGTAAAGTGCTTACTGCACAAGCATGCTAACTGAGTTCTATCACCAGCAGACATGTAAAAGAGATAGGAAGTGCTTGTAATCTCCTAACCAAGACGACAGGTAGATCCTTGGGCCTTGTTTGGTGCCCAGCAAGCTGACATCAATGGATGAAATGCTCATTCAGTGAGACCTTGTCTCAGAAAAAAAATGCTGAGATTGATTATTGAAGATAGCACTCATTTTTGACCTTTGCTCCTCACGTGCGTGCACACATACACTCATATATACAAGAAAAAAAAGAAAGATCGTGAAAAGTAGTTAATCGAAATCTAACTGCATAAGCATGCTAATGACAAATGTAATTATAATTCTGCATTTTAGTGTACCATGACCCTGTTAAAGTTATCCTGTGGAGGAATGAACTTCTTTTTATAGAGATCTAATACTGCACCATGAGGATTCTGTGCACACTGACTATTAAATACTGCTGAAGGTAAATGTCTAACTCTACAGTTTAAAGAGGATATATATATGAAGTTCCTGGCCCATTTCCCTGGCATGGTCATGCTCAAAGCATGGCAGCTGCATCATGGGACTTTGAGCTTGCAGATAGGTGTGCTTCATGTGATTAATTATGTGAATGAATCATTGAAGTGAAAATTAAAAATTGTTAACAGTAGGAGGCATCTGTCTCTGAGAGAAGAGTCTTGAATAAACAGTGTCAACCTAGGCTTGGCTTTTGTACAATATAAAACTATGTACACAACTAGAGGTTTTGTTGTTGTTTTTAACTACATGGACATATAGCTTGATAAGATTTAAAATAAAAATGTATTTGCTAAATCAGTGACCCAGAGGTGGTTGAAGAGAGTTGACTCATGGGAGCTATAGCTAAGAACAGTGAAATGGGGCATTGAGGTTGAAGAGGGCTTCCTGGTGGTCCACCTGGTGCCCCATGGTGGCCTTTTGAGTCTGCAGTACTAGAGGAGAGGGCAGGGGTAAATGGGAGGCAAAATTTACTTTTTCTGAGAGTTTTACATCAAATGCAGTTCTTACCTCTCTGCAGATTGCCATGATTTATGGTGGCTCCTTTGGACTTCACATATAAAAGCAGCATTCTAGAGACTGCCTACACCTTCACATAGAACCTCCCATTGAGTGTTTGTCTCCATGCATGTGTATCTGTGTATACATGTACACATATGTGTGTGCATATCTGTGTCTATGTAGTCTCTGTGTGTGTCTCTGTGTATTCCAGTGTTTTCCTTTTCATATGAATGTCAAATATTTGAGTAGTGGCCCACTAATAACTTGCATAATAACTATAACTTAATCTCATCCAAAGACTTAATTCCAAACAAGTTCACATTTTGAATGCTAGAATATTCACATAAAATTTGAGGACATATTTTAATACACAACAGCTGAAATGTTGTGATTTGGTTTGCCTTCCTGCTTACAGAATGTTCTAAAAGAGTACGAGAAAATGTTGATACAAACAACAGGAGGATAATGGGTGGAAAACACTAAGGTGTTTCAAATTGGAGTCATTTAAATTTCATATATGTTGATTGTATCACACATGCCCAAACACACACACACATAGTAATCTGAGGATAAGGGAATAAGATACAGAGCCTTCACAGGGAAGGCTCAAGTTTTGTAGAAAGAGCAGCCTTCTCTCCAGTGTAAGGGAACAAAGGAACATATTAACATACAAGTCAATGAGAGGAGCTGGATTTTGCTGGAAAGAACAATCCTGCCAGTGTGTTGGCTTCTGTTCTCTTAGTGAATAACAATGACATTTATATCCAAAAGTAAGATGGAAAATGGGACTTGGAGAGAAGCATTCAAAAAAAAAACTGTCTTAGGAAACAGGAAAGGAAATTTAGTATGGTCATATTGTTTTAAAGTTAAAACAAAGACACTGCATGGGAATAGTCAAACAGAATTTAGGAAATATAAATCTAACAGAATGAGCTGGTGGAGAAGAAGCCATCATGACTTAATAGGGGAAATAGCAAAATGTCACACTTCACGTAAAGTGATCTGCTAAGGGCATCATACATAGACTGACATGCCCTTTTTCACCCTGGAAATAAGTGCAAAAGTCATGAGTGATACACATAGATAAAATTACAGTTATGAAGTAGCCACAAAATAATTTTGTAGTTGATGAACACCACAACTGTGTTAAAGGGTCACAGTATTAGGAAGGTTGAGAACCACTGGAACACTAGCAAACGAGGAAAGTAGGAAGATAGAAAGATTGGTATGATGGTCAGAAACAGGTCCAGACTCCTCTTAGACATTTGGACAGAATAAAAGTGGCTATCTAGTGTAATATAGGTTATATTAAGTTCTGAGGCGATAAGGAGGTTAGCAAAGCACAATAGGAAAAACAGACATGAATTTAGATTCCAATCTTAGCTTCAACACAGCTTGCCAATTAATGACCTCAGAATATTCTTTAACCCTTTGATCTTAGTATTTAGATAAAAGGGTAGTGATGAAAATAAAGTGATAATATCCCCCACTGAGGAGTAACAAAGGATAAAAATACCAGAATTAACTCACGAGAGAGCTTGCTTGGCATATGGAAGACTGACAAGAATGACTGTGTTCTAAGCACAACATTTAGTGCTGTGCACACCATTCTTAGTTATTAATCCAAATTTAAGCTCCACATTTTAGTGCTGTACACACTGTTCTTTACTTAATTATTAATCCAAATTTTTGGTTATTTTCCAGCATATGACCTTAGTATATGCAAGTAATAAAAAAATAAACTGTTTAAAGCTGGGCTTATCTTAAATGATGTGGCGGTTTGAATGGCCACACCCTCATCCCAGCTCCTCAGTATGTTTGGAGAGGTGGTACAGCCTCGCTGGGTTAAGTATGTCACTGGGGATTGGTTTTGCAGTTCATAGATCCATCCTACTTCTAGTTTGCTCTCCCTGCTTTGTGTTTGCCTTTAAAGATACGATTTCTCAGCTTTCTCCTCCTGCCACGGTGCCTACTGCTTGCTGTCATGCCACCATGGTGAGCTCTTATCCCTCTCCAACAACAAGCCAGAAGATTTTTTGTTTTGTTTTGTTTTATTGAGACAAGGTTTCTCTGTGAAGCTTTGGCTGGCCTGGACTCACTTTGTAGACCAGGCTGGCATCAAATTCGCAGAGATCTGCCTGTGTGTGCCTCTCTGAGTGGTGGGATGAAAGGCATGTGGCTCAAAATAAAGTATCTTTCCTTAAAAAAATGAATACAAATATTCTATTTTTAAATTAACGGTCTTGAAGCACATTCCCCCAGTGTTCTACGGCTACAACACTTGGTTATTTGGTGAGCATTTGATTGATCCATATCTTTCTCTATTCATCTTACTGAATCATAAACTCAGAGACTAGGACATATTTTCCTCTCTGATTTATTCTTGCTTGACAGATTGCATAGCGTAGAGTGAGGCTCTCACCAGTACATACTAATCAGCTGAAGAAAGATATTGTGGAGGGGAAGATGGAGAATAGATGTGAGTCAGCTTTGCAGGGGTAAAACAACACAGAATCTCATGTGGCTTTGTGATCAATAGTTGCATTTAATAGCCAAGTCTTACTTGAACTTCCTTGTGAGCTTATGAGGAAGCCTTCCCAGAGGACACGGTCTTTCATGAGTAAAGCCAGTTATATTTTACCTGTCATTGCAATGTCATGCTAGCATAAAAATTTTAAGCATGCAAAAGTGATCTGTAAGTCAGATTTATGCAAATATGATATATGCAAATATGATCTATATGTCTGCTATATGTTGTGCTGATCCTGAAAGGGCTGCACAAGTCTCCGTGTGTGACTCCTTCAAAGAATGAAAAGGAAAATGCTCCTTGATTCCTTATAGGCTTCACATGCTTTTTTGGGGTTCTGATGGGACCTTGGACTAAACCAAGAGATAAATGATGGAAACACATGAAACTTACCTGCCTTCAGAATGCTTCACCTCCATGGATGAGAAAGCATTACTCTTAATTCAGGTTAGAATACATGAGCCATGCTTTTATTGTGGGACCGACAGAGAAAGCAGATTTTGATATGAAAATATTTATGGAGGCCTCGATGGTAGAAGTTTGAATGGTAAGAAAACACAGCCATAGGTTTTCTTTTTATAGTGTGGCATCCTGTTTTTAATAAATAGTCTATAGTAGAGAATACTCTACACAGAATACATGGTATGAAGATGGATAATTTCCAGCCTCATAATGTTGATAGCATATGTGTTGATCAAGGCCCTCATATTGGGGTATGCCCTTGCAGCTAATTGAAATAGTAATTTTTTGGTTACTAATGAAATTTGTGTTTATGTAAAACTAAATTACTCATGTATGAGTACCATGACTTGATGCCAGCAGCTCAGTGGAGTAGTATCTCAGATATCTTTTCATTCACACAAGGCTATAGAAAAGTCTATAGAAAAGGCTATAAACTTGCCCAGCACAGTGATGCACTCCTGTAATCCCAGCACTCTGGGCAGCAGAGTCAAGTGGGTCTCTGAGTTGAAGGCCAACCTGGTCTACAAAGCGAGTTCAGTACAGCCAATGCCACACAGAGAAACCCTTTCTAGGAAAAAAAAAAAGTTGAGAGTTATTGAAACACAATGATTTGGCAATGGCAAGGAAATTAAGCATCTGGGGAAAAATGAGGTAGGGGCCCTGGGGAGAATCAATCTCATGTCCACAATAAGACTCTACTACTTTCTGGAAAATACGCACAATTCATTAGGTAAATTTTCTGCAGTGCATAGTGTTCTGTAGCAGACTGGCCCACACCTGCTGAGAGCAGCAATCACTGGAGAATAGAAAGCTTTGATCATGAAGATGGCCGACTTCCCCATTGATCCCTGAAGCTGTTAAGAGAAGTATTTGCTAACTGTTTCATTTGGTTTGATGAAAAAGTGAAACCCAATATATAATGAATTATGAGTTCACTTCTGTTTTTGTGTAGACTTTTGGCACATAATAATTCACAATGCACTTCCTTCTAATTAAACTGGACTCAAATTTCAGCCAAAGCAGACAGAATACCCTTAGTGTTTTATTTTAATCACAACGGGACAGAACCTCAGCTTTCTGAGACTAGGAACCAGGTCCAGAGAGTTACAAAGAAGGACAATGGCTGTTTTTATTTAAATAGAAAGTTCTTGTTTGGTGACCTTGCTCTATAACGTTTTTTTATGTGTGTGCAATTTATACCTTTTCCTGAGGAGGTAAGATTGCATACGGTGGAGTTTCTCTCTCTGGAGACCTGTTCTCCTGGCCGGATAGGTATGACAGGTTTAGGCATTAAATAGCTTTAAGCTTGTCAGAGAAAGGTTATTAAAAATGTCCCTGCCTTTCAGGCTCCATGCCCAGTAGGAGACCAAACGCCGTCCTCTGGGGCTGTCTTTCTATTTAGTCATGTCATTTGGCGCTTTGCCTGTAGCAAAAAGTGAGACACCATCTGTTATTTCTCACTAATGGCTGTCGGCTCTGAGCTTGCCTGGCTCAGAGCTCACCCGTTTCCCACCAGCGGCTGGACCTAGTGTCCCTAGCAGACTCTCTGCAAAGAAGGGTACTTTATTAATAATGGGCTTAGAGAGGGGGAAGTGCTTACAGACTCTAAAACACGATTAAACTTAAGCTATTGTCATTACTGTGTGATACTGTGAAATCTATATCATTTGCTTTTGTGGGAGGGTGATCTGAATTTTATGTGGGAATAGCCATTTGCTGATAATTACAGTTGTTTTTATTAATTGAAGTCAGCTATAAGTCAACATTTTTTCTCAGGAGGTCACATAAAGTTGGTATTATTACTCCTTCCTTCTAGATAAGCCAAAGTCACAATAAAGTTGCTTTACTTGTTAAGTGCCACAGACATAGAAGGGTTTACCTAACCCAAGCCTTCCTCTAAAGCTGACCCTTCAAACACCAGCTCCCCACAACCTGTTCAACCACATAACCACCAGCTCTTCAAAAAGCCTGTTCTGCTATTGGCATTATGATTTAAAACCTCAATTTAAAAAGCCACTATATTGCTAGGAGCAAATTATCTCCTCCTGGGAGATTTTCTGTGAATTCATTTTAAATGTGAGGACATACATTACATCCCAACCACAGTTTCCCCACCCTTCTCCCTTCCCAATCCTTGTTCCCCTCCTCCCCACATCCACTCCTGCATTATTTTCCTTCAACACAGGCCTCCCAAAGATATCAACCAGCCATGGCATATCAAATTGCAGTAAGACTATTTATTTCCCTTCATATTAAGTCTGGATGAGGCAACCCAGTAGGAAGAAAAGGGTACCCAAAACAAGTAAAAGAGTCAGAGACATCCCCTGTTCTGGTTGTTAGAAAGAAAACATATTTTCTGTTTAGCTTCAGAAATTACTAAGTACTTCTGGCCTTACTGTCAGTCTGCTTAATATTGTTCTCAGTGTCAACCCTCAAGTTCCATCCTCAGGTCAGGCTGTTGCAAGCAGCAACCACTTGAAAAACATTGGCATTAATATCAATTTACAACCAGGACATATGCTTTCTGTTGTAAAATTTTTCAAAAGTAGCCAGTAATTTGATATATAGCTATGGGTAAATTTTTAAAACTTTAAGACAGTGCCTTGCTCTATAGCCGTAGATGCTTTTAAGTTTCATATGTAGCCCAGGCTAGCCTTGACCTAAAAGCTCTACCAGAGGATAGGTGATGACTCTCAAAAGCTGCATGGCTAGGTCTCAACAACTCTAGGTGACCTTCACACCCACAAAACACATGTCCTTGGGACAGAATTGCATGCAGGTGACATGGTGGGGACCATGAGTCAATAAGTGGTTGGAGTCTCAGGTGAGAGTAGGGTTACCCACCTAATCCTTCCTTGGACTACCAGTAAGGCTGAAGATAGACTATTTCATGAATAACTTGTGAACCTGTGTCATACCCCTGTCTAGGAGACATGGTTATTTTTCTGAGCTACTGAACACCCTAGATGTAGTCTGCTCATTGCTGTCACTTACATATTTTATGGCAAGAAGTTTCTTAGAGATATGCCAAGGTAGGAAACATATTGCTTACCAACATTTTGTTGTTGTTGTTGTTGTTTTACTTCTGGTTGACAAAATTACAAACTGTAAAGTAGCAAGATTACACAAATAATATTAATAAATAAGTTTCACTTTATTTGTAAATCTCAAACAACAACAGCAGAGATTCCATAAGGATTCACTGTAGCAAATGCAAGGCTGAAATGATGTTTTCTTGTTGTACTATTGGCAGTTTGGAGGAGCTTTTAAAACTTGCACAATATAAATCATTACCAAGAATGTCATATTTTCAATAAGTTTATATCACTGAACAAAAAATTTCATTTTAAAGAATTCTTCAAAAACACTGCCTTAAAAATGCATAGGTCTTTTCGGTACAAAAAAGCAAACAAGTCATTTTGGTTTAGTATTTAATGTTCATCATAAATCTCTCCAAACCTAAAGTTTATGTGTTTTCTACAGCTGTTTAAAATGGAAATTGGTTTTTCAGTTCTCGTTCTGCTACTACGTCTTGGAAAGACCCATCAAGTATATCATCTACACACGCCAGAGACTTTTCAAATTCTCTACCCTCCTGCTTCTTTCTGGGGAGGGCCTGTCTCACTCTCTTTTTGTCCAAGGCAGATGCTCACAAGCTTCATTCCTATATCCCTTTCTTTAGTCCCCAAAAGCAAATTCATTGCCATCATTTCTACATTTTTCCTCCAAGCTATTCCTTGCAAGGGGCTACTCCCGGTATCACCTGTCATTTCACTGCTGCCATCATTATCTGCCCTTGTGTTTGTACCATCAGGGTGTGGTGGCTTCCCAGATGACATTTTGTGGTTCATCTCTACATTTAAGACAGAGTATATTTAATAAAATACAAACCGGACTTTGTAAATCAGTTCCTTTTATAACCTCACAGGTTCTCCACAAGGAACAATGAATTTCCCCTCCTTCATGGGGCTTTTAAGAGCTTCTGTGATCTGACTCATTTCTGTGTCCCTTGCCTTCCCTAAGCTTTAATAACAACGACCTGCTGATAGCTTCCTGAACACTGGAAGTTTTTGGTATAGATGTGATCTTCCTTTTTCACCTTTCTGGTGTGTCATGATTTAAATGATCCTTGTATCTCTGAGGCTGTAGTTAATCTAATCCCCTCAAAGCAAAGCATTCTAGCTTCATCCCATACAGATATATAAATCTGTAATGAGGAATTTCTTATCCTAGATCAATGGTGCATTGTTTTGGGAAGAGACCAGTGCAGAAAGTGTCTCTTGACTCTAAAGGTGACCGCCCATGAACCTGCCTCCTTGGATCATCTATCTACCCTTGTGTTGTCTTCTCCCACATTTTATCAGGCTTAGTCTGTATGACTAAGAATACTACATGTGTGATGACAGACAGAATAAGTAAGCCATCACTGTCTTTATCTTTTTGTGAATCACTCACTCTGATTAAGGCCCATTGCCAAGCCATGATCCCCCCTATGAAGAAACTCAAACAGCTGAGAACCAAGGTTTTCTGCTATAGTCTGTGGAGAATTTCATGAGAAATTAGAATTCCTTGTGACCTTGAACCAGAATCACTCAGCCCAGTGATGTTTGGATTCCCCTTCTTGATCTTTGGTATAGGCTGTTTTTGTTTTTTGTTTCAAGATTCTAAGGCTTCAGACAATTATTTATTATAAAGTAATGAACAATGACTACAGACCAGGATGCCTTTATTGGCCTCTGTGAGCTAAAAGTACTAATAATCCTTGGTACTTATACCGCTCATCCTGTGGTCAGCATTTCTCAACGTAGATTAGATATCACAGTGTACTTGGCAGGTGAGTCACCTGAAAACAACAAAACTTCTTATATCATCAAATACTCAAACCACACCTACCCAGAGATAGAATACAATATTTTTTTAAAGATTTCTTGTTTAAATGGAAGTTTTCCTTTTTCTGTAGCTTGAATAGAATACAAAAACTTCAGTAAGGCAAAGAAGTTCATCTTAAAGGACATCTGATACTAGGGACTTCTTTGCTAAGAAGAGAAAAGGAATTTCAGGTTATGTGATACTTGAAAGAAATTTTGTAGAGGAGACAACATGGGAAAATGGCATGCATGAGAAAGTACCTGTTTTTCTTCTCTTTCAACAGAATTTAAGCTTGTATCTCCTATGATGCAATATTCAAGGGTAGGAAAACTACAGGAATTTCCAGATCCTCATTGAATAAGGATGTTGTAAGGCTTGTGTGTGAAAGAGAGAGGGACAGAGACAGAGAGACAGAGAGAGGAGTGTTTGTGATACATGTGGAAGCTTATTGGTTTTTGTTTTTAAAAGAAAGAAGATAAGCTTACATAAATATGGAGAACAGTGTGACTCTTCACATTGTTTCATTTATAGTCAAAGAAAACTCTAGCACTTCTTTCTTACTTAAAGCCACAGAACCAAAGGGAATGAATTAGACTAAAGGAATGGGCTCCCTGAGACTGAGTTGTCTGTCTGCTTTCACTGTGTTCTCTTGACACATGTCACCTTCATGAAGTTTGGAACTAATCACAGGCATTCACTAGACAGTCAGATTCTCCTTCTCTCCATCTGCTTTCCTGTCCAGCTGGACAAATGGGAAAATCACTTTCTGAAAGTGCACATGCTGAATCCCCAGGGATCTGTTAGTCGAGACAGGGCAGATCAGAAAAGGCAGCTGGCTGACCACAAAAGATCTCAAAGCATTCCTTGTCTTTAGAGGAAATTCTTAATTTTATTTCCCTTCATCAGATGTTTACCCCTGAGGAAAAGCTTTAAAAGTACCTTTTTTAATGGGAAGTAAGTGACTCAAAAAACCTCCACTGTTAGATGGCCTCGAATGGTTACCAGTTCTTGCACACTTGAGTCATCTCCATAAAGCTCTCATCAAGTTCAGATTCGGTCTGTATCTAAGTGGTTATGGAGACAAAGCTCATTGCTTTCAAATCACTGAAAGAAGTTTTCTTGTCTTTTGAAATAAAGCTCATTCTGTGGCCTTCAAAGGTAAAGCTACATCATCTGGCTAGGCTCTCCCTATTGGACTATGCATCTAGAACACTTCACTTTACCCACTGTCACATGGCTTTCCTCTCATTACCTGCTGTTCTGGAAGCTATATCTTCCATTTCCTTCTGCCCCTGCTCCTCCATTTTTTTCTTCCTCTTTCCTCAAGCCCTGTCTCTTTCTTCTTTAACCTCTTCTTTTCTTCCTTTTTCATGTCTTCCTCTGTTCCTTCTCTTCTCTTTTTCTTTTTCTCATCTTCTTCCTCTTTTTTGTTTCGTTTTTTTGTTTTTTAAATTTTATTACTATTATTATTATTATTTACAATTTATATGATTTGTATTCCGATTGTAGCCCCTTCCCTCATCCCATCCTGTTCCCACCCTCCCTTCTTCTTCTTCCTCCCCTATTCCTCTTCCCTAGTCCATTGAAAAGTAGTCCTCCGCCCTACTGTCAGACCCTCACCTATCAGGTCCTACCAGGATTGCCTGATCCTCTCTTCTGTGGGCTGGCTAGGTTTCTCCATCAGGGAGAAGTAATCAAGGGGCAGGCAACTGAGTTCAAAGAAAGAGAATCTCAGACCAGTCTCTCTTACGAACATTGACACAAAATACTCAATAAACACAAACCAAATCCAAGAACACATCAAAGATATCATCTACTGTGGCCAAGTGACCAAGTAGGCTTCATCCCAGGTATGCAGGGATGGTTCAATATACATAAATCCATCACTGTGATCCACCATATAAACAAACTGTAAGAACAAAACAAAACAATACACATGATCATCTCGTTACATACTGAAAAAGCATTTGACAAAATCCAACACCAGTTCATGTTTAAAGTTCTGGAGAAATCAGGGATACAAGACACATTCCTAAACATGTTTAAGGCAATATACAGCAAGCCTATAGCCAACAGCAAACTAAATGGAGAAATACTTAAATCAATCCCACTAAAATCAGGGACAAGACAAGGCTGCCCACTCTCTCCATATCTCTTCAGCACAGTACGGGAAGTCCTAGCTAGAGCAATAAGACAACTAAAGGAGATAAAAGAGATGCAAAACAGCAAGGAAGAAGCCAAAGTATCACTATTCACAGATAATATAATATATATGAGTGACCCCAAAAATTCTACCAGGGAACTCCTACAGCTGATAAACACCTTCCGCAAAGTGGCTGGATACAAAATTAACTAAAAAAAAAATCAGTAGCCCTCCTGTATACAAAAGACAAAAGGGTTGAGAAGGAAATTAGGGAAATAACACCTTTCACAATAGCCACAAATAACATAAAGTATCTTGAACTGAGAAACCTCCTGCCTCTGCCTCCCAAATGCTGTAATTATAGGTGTGTGCCATTTCCAGTTGGTTGCTCCCTGACTTAAGACTTCAGTGCAGACACTTCTGAGAGCCTTGAATGTTCCTTCATCCCTTCACAAGTTAGTTATTTGGTACTGATCTTTCCCATGTCAGTTTTTTGGTCACTGCCCTCCTGCATTTCTAGTAGAATCTTCAACACACTGCAGTCTTGAGGAGGTGACTCAATGGGCCAGAAATCTTGCCCTGAATGCCAGTCAACCTCGATTTATATACCTAATACCTATGTAAAATGCCAGACATGGCTGTGTGTTTGCCTGTAATCCTGGTGTTGAAGTCCAGAGACAAGTGGATCCCAGGAGGAAGCTCTGTGGCCAGCCAGCTCAAACAAAACAGAAATCTTCGAAGTGCCTGTCTAAAGGCAATAAGTCTGAGACGGCTGAAGACTTGCAACATCCTGCTGTAGTTGCTGCATGTCCATGAGTGCTTGCACATATATGCATGCATCACACACACACACACCACACGGCACCACATAAACAAGTAAGTAACAAACATGCTACATGCTTCTTTCATTGCGGTCAATGATGGTATATAATATGTGACAGAAAATTATCTGTGTTCCTGTCGTGATCAATAGTTAGCTGTTCTAAGTTAGACATCTTGAACTCGTGTTTCTCATAGTGTTGGGAGGTGAGAAGGTGAAGATTGATGTCTACAAGAACTGCCCTTGGTAAACTATGCTTTTCTAACCTGTAGATGGCTGATATGGCAGACAGGCAGCTCTAATGGCTGACACTCTGATTTGGGCCTGATCCTCTCCTGTGGTCCTTTTATTAGATGCTCTAAATACAACCACTTCCCCAAGGCCTCCTCATGCCATACAATCACATTGAGGAGGGCACAGCTTCCACATGGGCTGTCAGGGAAGACATGAGCATCTAATCTGTAACATTCCTCTACTATATTGTTCTACAGGACAGAAAGCTCTCATGACCATGGGCACAGACTTGCTCAGCCTAAAGGGAGGGAAACCTAGACATGTAGAGCCAACAGTGATCTGTTTCAGATCTCCTTCTGACTGGAAGCAAGTAAGACTCAAGATGAGGTCAAAAGGAGAACAATGTCATAAAGTCAAGAATGGCACAAGTGAAGAAAACTGGCAGACTTGTACAGAATTCTAACTCAAGCAGAAGTTTCAAGGGAACCACACTACAAATTTTTCAGATGAAAATGTATATTTCCAACAACAGATACAATAGTTCACATTGAGATATATACATAGCCTGGAAGGTTCATAGGAGGTTTGTGCGAACAGAGGGGACTAGATCATCAAGATCAATGATATTTTGTGTTAATCTAGTTGTGGACTGGAATGCTTGCTCTCCAACTTCCATCAAACTGAAGAATCTACTCATAGCTCCATAGATGGGGCTGGATTGTTTAAATGACCAGGGGAGGAATCTTTAACACTAACACTAGAGGTAAAGAGTAGACAATGCTGCAGTTGATTGATTCATGGGCCACATATTTAGGAAATTTATATAGGACAGAATGAAAAGTAATATTATCAGCTGTCAGACATGGAAGCTGGCAACCCAGCCAGGTATGCCCAGACATTAACACTTATTCCCTCCAAATTCACACTTCATCTTCTTGGTTAAGTATTTAGGAAGCTCATTGTCTTTAATTCTCTCAATACTTTCCCCAAACTTTTGTATTTTGAAGGCAAGTTTCTAGGAAAGAGAATAAGAACATAAAAAGATCGTGTATAAACTTCTCTTACATTCCAGATATTTCCTGAACCAAAAGCCTAGGAACACACTGAGGATGTAGAAATCAGATGAAAAGTGAGCCAAAACAGCAATAGGAAGTCGCTGTGCAAATTGAGACCTGTTTCAGTGCTCCCCAGGAATACCAGGAAGTGAACAGCTCTCAGAACCCACCTCTGCGTCCTCTCAGATTCCTTTCTCATTATTCACAAGATGGAGCTGATCAAAAAGGTTCCTGAGAATGGAGTATTGCTGATGATGGAAACTGAATTCATGATTTCACTGTTTCTCTAGAGGAATACAGGCAGGAGAGGAGGACTAATGAAAAGTTGCTTTCTCCTCTTCCTGTTCTGCCTCAAGGGGAGAAGTGTGGACCCTTAGTGGTAAATAGTAACTGAGAGCCAATCTCGACTCTGCATGCCCCGTCATGCTGAAAGTGTGACTCAACGTCTCTACACCTCATTTTGTTCCTGTCACTTCTCAAGATGACTTTTAATTTTTAGGATTAAATGAATTGATTGTAAAGTTCTTGGAATGGTTTCTGGCCCATGGTAAGTTCTTCATGACTGTCTTCTATTACTAAAGAGTATCAACAACTGCTTTCATTCCCCCTACTTCAAAAGCAAGAGCCAAATATTGTTTCCCACAGGATATGATTGATCCGATAATCAGCCAGCCAATTGCATGAGACTCGGCTGGAATCTGAGATGGCTCTGGAGATTGGTGTCCATGACATTCACAGACATTTCCCTACCTATCTCCCAATCCTCCTCAGAATCCCTTGGGCTTCATCTGATTTGTAAAAACAATAATGGCACTAAGAACTGTCAGCTTTCATCCTATGATCATGAAGGACAATAATACACAATACTTTGTAATATACAATGAGGTTATTAAGCAAGATCTCTCTTTAGCCGATGGATGGATGGTCACCAGTTATCTATTGAGTCAAAAGCTGGCTAGATAATATTTGCAGAAGGCACTGGTGCAATTCAGTGACTCCTTCAGCCACATTCCTTAGCCGACATCTCTCTGCCTTAGTAACTCCTTCATGTTTTCCAGGGATTCAATTCTACCATGCCAACATTGGTTGCTTACTGTTACTTTTAGATTCCTGGAGGGGTGGGAGTGAAATGCAAGGGGAATTCAACCAAATGAATGACCTACTGGATTCATTAATCCAAAAACCTTATATTCAACCATGGTATAAGCAGATTATCAGATGACAATGAACCAGTCCAAGCAGGATTGTGAGCAACCATTCCAAAGTCCATACTGTAATTTCAGAATTATTCACTTTCTGTACTCACAAATTTAATTGCATACTATAGAGCTACCCATACTAAGTATGTAATGTCACCTCCAAGCTTTCCATATACCATGTTAGAGGCCTGAACTTCCTAGGGAGTGTGTGACACCTTCCAGGGGATTTAGGACTAGAAAATAGGTCCTTTTCCAAAGAAATGATGTAGTTATAGGGTATGGGTCAGAATCCTTTTAAAACAATTCAAACTTATTTCTTGTCTCTTTCTTTGACATTGGCATACTGGCTGGCACAGGTTATACACAGAGTAACAAGCTTAGCTTCTGTTCTCAGAGTCACTTGACATGGGATTTTTCTACATCACAAAAGGCACTGCCATCCACAGATTTGGATAGAAATTTCATTTTTGAGCTGGCTGGCTGACACTACACTCACCCTCCAAAATCTAATCTATCCATAAACTTGGCAAATACAATGTGTAGAACCCACTATGATGTAATCACAGAGTCAGGGCCTTCCTGAACTCGGCTTTGCAGGGTGATGGTTTCTTTTGGGATGTGTGTAAATAAAGATGGGGTTAATCAATCACAACAAAAAGAACTTCAGGTGGGATAATCTAGTCTACATTCAGCAAAGATGAGGAATTCATTAGTCAGGAGGACCCAGGAGGAACCAGCTTTTCATCATACTATCCAAACAGACACTAAGAGCCCACCTTCCCATCTGCACTTCCTGGTTTGCTGGAGATCCATGCTTCATTTTGACAAATCAGCAGAAAGAATGAAAGACAGAAAGACGAAAGACAAGAAAAGAAAGAAAGAAAGAAAGAAAGAAAGAAAGAAAGAAAGAAAGAAAGAAAGAAAGAAAGAAAGGCTCAAATGTTGGGGCGATAATCTTAGTTGGTGTTTTATCAGTAGTGTTTGACCACACATCTGCAAAAATGAAAATGCCCCTCCACCGCAGGGCAAGCCTTGTATCTTAGATTTGTTTTGTTTCTTGGGCACTGTTATTTTTTAGGTTTTATTTTTATTTTTGTTTTAATGTCATATTAACAGGATTCATCATTTTGGTCTGCTGATTTAACCAGTGGGCATCAGCTGGAGATTGTCTTCTTGACTTCTAATTACTTAATTAGCATTCGGATCCAAGGTTTTAAAGAAGGGTTGGAATTATTTTAAGTCACGAGTTAGTTAATTGCTGTCATGACACCTCTGATGCTGTCATGCGGGCTCTATAAAAACGCTCATCACAAATGAACGTAGCTTGAAGTAAAATTTTTAAATCACCTTTAAAAATAATGTTATATTATTTAATCCTACTTTTAAAGAAATTGTAGCTTTTTAATTATGTATTTTATTGACACACAAGTAGTATTCGTGTTCTACAAAAATGATGTTTAATCGTGAAATTTGTAATTCCTCTAGCCAGCCCAATGGATAGCTAGTTCTTTGGAAAATTAAGCTTATTTTTATCTCTAAAAACATAAAAATAGACATATTAATGGGGCAATATAATGTTTTATATATGTGCATATATTGTGATATTTAGATGGAGAGAAACTTATCTCTCTGCATAAGCATATTTAATTTCTTTATGATTATAAACATTTAAAATAATGTATAAAACCTTATTCTGTTTTGTGGGAATATATACAGAGTGGTTATGTGCTAGTATGCATTACTGTAGTTACAAATAGCAGGGAATTTCGCAGTTATTTAAATTAAAATTAGTTTTCCAAAGAACTAGTTATCCATTGGGTAGGCTAAGCAAAATACATATTTTATAATTAAACATTTTTGTAGAAGGCAATTACTGCTTGTGAGATAATATTTACACAATTAAATAATCTTTAATTTCTCTAAAAATAGGTTTAATTAATGTAACAATGGCCAATGTTATAGAAATGGGGCGCAAGAGAGCCCACAAAGAAATCTGCATCTGAGCAAAACACTGTCTCTGTAAAAGAACCATCATTGGTACTGGCCCTGTAGGAGTAACCTAGTCTATACTGCAAAATTCTACCTTTAGCAAACTTAAAATCACACAGTAGACTATAAAATGATTTGTAGGAGCCCAAATCAAGAAAAAAAATTAATAGGAAAATAAAGAATCAATAAATGAAAATCAAGATGTATACATCAGATGTATGGATAAAAACTACAAATAAAATATTCACAATAGTTTGGAAGTTATTAAATAAGAATATACAAGCAATGTTTACCAATACTCAAGGAATCAAACAGAAACATGCTACCAACAAGTGTTCCTAGCAAGCACTGATTTAACAAATTGTATATTTAGTGTTTTGAAGTTATGGAAACATTTGTATATACATAACTGGTCATAGAATACATTGATATCAGTACATTTTATAAATAACCTGAGGGCTGGGAACAGAGATGAAAGGTATGGTACTTGCCTAGGTTACACAAGGCTTGGGGCTTGATTCCAAAAATATAGTAACAATTGTAATAAATAATAATAATAATAATAAATTTGACAGTTTCTTTAAGGCTATAAAACATTACAAATAATTTATCCAGCGAATTATTTGTTTTGTGATTTAAATCAAAGAAATATTTTTAAGGAAACAGATATACACAATTACACAGAGTTTAAAATCATCTATAAGAGACATCACCATTAAAACCATCTACCCACTGGTTTTGTTTTTCACTTAATAAGGATAGCAATGGTATCAAGTAAGATAGGTTATGCTAAAACTTGAAGTTATACTTCAGTCACTATAAAAATAGACATGAGAAAAAAAAACCGCGGGGATATGAAGTTACTTCTGCCTGGAGCTAAATGAATCATAGCTGATATTAAGGTGGGGCTGATGGCTGAGACATTTGTCGCTTGAGTTCCGTGTAAAATTAATTGCTTCCCTGAGCCTAAGGTTTTTTTTTTTTTTCTCAATATGAAGTGACATTCACCTCATGACTTTGTTGCCCATGTTGGTGTTAGCTGATCAAATATGTGTTCCGTATTTAATCGGGTCTCAGAAAATAAAAACAATTATGTTTCTATTGGCAGTCTTGACGTCAAACGAACAGTAGAATAAATTGAATAAACACTTGTTACTCCAAGTTCTGAAACTGGAGTAGGGCGAGCGGACCTGCGGAGAGATGGCTTAGACAGGGTGCTAGTCACAGCAAGGGCCTCTGAGGGGACGGTGCTTTTAAAAATAAAGCAGGTGAGGAGGACCAGAGCGCAGCAGTGAGGGCGGGGATCCTGACGTGGGAGTTTGTTGGCACTCACTTATGTGCTGTAATAGCTTGTTTTTCTCATAACACCAGACTGGTATGTATTGGCTGCCCGTTGGTTTAAAACATCATTTCCCTTGGTGCATTCAAATAACAAAATTTTAAATGTATAAAATGTAATGGATCAAGAATTTCTTTGGCTATGAATAATTGTTTACATTTCCTGTGTTGGTGAGCCTGCTGAGAGTGACTAGGGCTGGCTGGTCTTGCCAACCTCACTAGGCTCGTGGGATTAACTAAAGAGGGTTGTCAGGCAGCTGTGCTCACATGCCTCATATTTCCCAGGTGAGCAGTTGGCATAGTTGGCTCATGGTCTTGGAAGAAATGCAAAAAAAGACTCAATAGCCCCCTTCAATCCTCCAGGCTCAGAGACCAGACTCTGAGAGGAGCTAGATTGTGTCTTAGATCGTGTCTCAGGTACCTTCATTGGTGTACCTTGGTCTTGTTCTGCAGTCCTTCCCTTGCTCTCTCTACACTCCAGGAGCCAAAACTAACCACATGATCACATCTAAGGTAGGGTATATTAGTAGGAGAGGTCCAAATTGTAAAGCAGAAGACATAGAAAGAGAGAAGGAGGGAGAGACAAGTTACTATTGATAGTCACAACTTAGGAAGGAATGACTGGTTGTGGTTTTTTTTTTTCATTTTAAGCAAAAACTGTCATTTTATTTTAATAATGTGTACTCATTTTTCTGCATTGACTAATAAAAGCACAAAAGTTCTGCCTTTAGGAGAATTGTGCAATAAAAAAAAGTTGAAATTAGGTGAAAACATTGAGTAAATGTATTTTAAATTATATAGTTAATAATGATATTTTTGTGTTAACTTCTAAAATAAAATCATTGCAGAGTGATAAGAGAATGAAGTTATAAAGTATCACTTAGTTGCATGTGCCCCTGATGTTAATGTGTGAGGAGAGGAAAGAGATTTGAGGGAAGTAGGAACATTAGAAAAGCATCTTTAAAGCCAGATGTGGTGGAGCACGCCTTTAATCCCAGCACTCAGGGAGGCAGAGGCAGGCAGATCTCTGTGAGTTCAGGGTCAGCCTGGTCTACAAAGTGAGTCTAGCACAACCAAAGCTACACAGAGAAACCCTATCTCAAAAAAGAAGAAAGAAAGAAAGAAAAAAAGAAAAAGAAAAAATCCCAACATTTTTAAATATTTGGGAAGTGAAAAGAGAAGACGTCAAAAGAGGGCAAAGAGAAGGATACAATTAAAGTACATTATACAAATATGTAAAAAGTCATAAAAAGATTATTATTCTGCATAACAAATACAGGCTGAACAGATACATGCATACACATATGGACATATGTGCGCACGCGCACACACACACACACACACAAACACACACACACACACACACACACTGCTGCAGCTAATAAGGCAGAAAAGAGAAAGTGGTTCTCACATAAAGAGAGCAGAACCTTCAGATTCCCAGTAGTAGAAACTCATAGCTTCTGCTGCAGTAGCAGTTTCTATGGAGTAATGACCACTGGGCCAGTAGTGGAAACTGGGTGTAGGCTATCGGGAAACTATATGTGCCACCTTGGAGTTTCTGGGAATTCTGAAGGTGTGCCAAACATTTCTTAGAAAAGATCTCCTCTGGTCCACAGGGTCTAAGCACTGAGAACCCCTTCTGAACTGTGCTGTTGTCTGGGAGTTATGGAGCCTCCTTACTCTTCATCCATGTAAGTTATGGCACGACTTTAAAAGCCATCTGTTGGATGAATGTAGGGCTTGTAAGCTCTTTGGGCTATGTTGCTGTTTGAATGAGAAATATCCTTCGTAGTCTCAAGCTTTGAACACTTGGTCCTGAGCTGGTGGTGATCTTTGGGGAAGCTATGGAACCTTTAGATTTTCATAGCTGTTTTCAGAGTCGGTGCTCTGCATCCCAAATGCCTAGTATCTCTCAGGGCTGTGAACACTGAATGTACACAGACAAATTCTCCATCAAAGAGAAATATTTATAAACTTTGAGACTGGCAATCTCTGAAACTCAATGAAAGCCTTCCCTGAAAGCCTCTGCCGTAGGAAGAGCGACCATCTGCCTCTTTTGGCCAGGAGAGCCTGTATTTGAATCATGCTGCTGATTCCCCCTAGAAACCAGTCAAAACAATCTTCACCAGGCAATTGCTCTTTTACGTAGATTTTTCCCTGAAATGGCTGTGCTATATTTATTCTATGCATTATTTAAAGTCCACAAACTGCTACTTCTGCAGTGTTCAGCTAAAGAGAGGATCCTGACACACATTATTCAACTGAATGAACAAATTTTGGAGTCTCCTTTAGCACTTCTGTTTTTTACTTTAGCTCTTCTGTAAGTGACCAGGCCCATATGGTGTTGAACTGTATCCCATCCCTTCTTGCATCTCTACTGCCGCCTTACATCTCTACTACTACATCTCCTCACTGGAGGAAGACATTCCGTAAGCTCCCATCTCCACTCCATTTTAAAATGTTATTCTTTCTATTGCAGCCACAAGAGTCCGTATGAAGTTCTCAAATATATTCTAATATGATTGAAACCAGTATCAAAATGTCTCTGTGATACTATAGCCAGACTACAGCAAATATAAACACACACACACACACGGAAGGAAAATACCCATGCTTTCTCTCATATGTAGAATCCAGATTGTTTTTAAAAGATAAACATGTAGACAGGGTAATGTTTGGGAAGAAAAAAGACACCTAGAAGAGGAAAAAATGAAACAAGGTGGGGTAAATATGATTGTGACACATGCATGCATGCATGTATGAAAATGACATTTTGAAGCCCAATATTTTATACTAATATATGCCAATAAGCAAATCCATTTCTCTGTGACTCAAAAAAAAATAGATGATCGTGATAGATACCACAGACACAAGGCCAGGTAACAGTTTTCCTATTGGCTAAGGAGGACCTGGGTTTATTCAGAACAATAAAATCATGTCCATTTGTCCACCAGAACTCATCATTGAATGGGGAAAACAGACAAATCAATTTTAGAATTCTGCAATGGCTGTGCAGATGCTTTTCTTCCCATAATAAGACGATGCCCCCCAGATGCATGGGATCCAGTAGTGAGCAGAGTGTTGACATGAGAGATGCCTCTGTGGATGAACATTGATTGATGCTCCCAGTGGAGTGACCCAGGGCAGCAGCAGCAGGAATAAATCGTGCTGACTGCATGCATCTACAACATGATACCATATGAAAGGCATGTTAATGCTTCTTTACAAGAACCAGTAATTCCAATCTAAACAGAATCCAAATCCAAGGGCAGTCTATAAAATACCTTACTAATACTTCTCAAAACATTTAAAAATCACCCAAACCAGAGAAAGTCTAATGAGCTGTCACAGCCAAAAGGAACCCATGCAGATAAGGCTAAAGGAAAAGCCTCTTCTTGGATGATATCCTAGACAGAAGAGGTAGTCATCATTCAAATACCCAAGAAATGCCAATAAAGCTTAGACTTACTTTAGTACAGGAATTTTAAAAAATGAGAGACACTGACATTTTGGGAAATTGGGTTTGGCTCATGGGCTCACAGACAATATGCCCCTCTCAGAACAGTGACATTCTTGTTATCTGTATCTTACACACTTTCTCATGCAGTGATTTTCAAAAAAAATATTTTCTTGGAGGTGGGTATGTGTATGTGAGTGCAAGTGCCTATGGAGGCCAAAGATGTTGGATATCCTGGAGCTGGAGTTAGAGGTGGTTGTGAAACACCTGACATGGGATGCTACAGGTCAAACAAATTTTGGTCCTCTACAAGAACATGATGTGCTCTTAACTGCTGATCAATCTCTTCAGCCCACAGTAAATTTCTGTTTTACCTCTGAATCTTTCTCTTGCCCACCCATCTCAGTGGAGTGACAGTCTTGATATTCTCCAGTCCAACCAACATCTTTTCTTTTGCTAGTGTGTTCTCCTCCAAGGGACCGTCCTTACCAACAATACATCTGAGTGAGTCATTCCACTCGGGTCTTGATTTAAATGTTACCTCTGTAGACAAGTTTTCATGGCCACCTTATATAAAATTATACAGTTGATTGTTCTCCAACCTGTTCTGTTTTCTCACTGTCCTGAGTTTGGCATATTTACTAGTTCATGATTTACCCGTTTGCTTATTGTTATTCCTTCTCACTATAATATAAAAGTCATAAGGGCAAAGGGCTCTTTGTTGTCACTCCTGTGTCTCCCAGCTCTGGACAAATGCCTGATGCATTGTAGACACTCAATACAGTATCTGTTAATAAGTTACTAAAATCTCTCAGATTTACACCACAGCCCTTTCATAATCCAGATATTTTTATAGATGATGCTGTTGGCCTCTGAAGCTCTCTTCTGCCTACTACCTTGCTACACCCAATAATTGTTTTACAGATGAAGTAACTGAGGTCAATGAGTGTTTTATTGTCTGCATAGTTCACATGATGATGATGATAAATTCAGAGGAAAGGTCTGGCCTTTTAGAAAAAGGTAGGGAGCAAATGATAAACATCTTAAATGAGTATGTAAATAAAATTCAGTTTGCAAACTACTGATTTGCATTTATGACTATTTTGTGTTTTTTCACATGTACATATTCTGGAACTTGAGAAGTTCTTATTATTTTATTTTGTTGTTGTTTCTCTCACTGTATGAAGGTCACAATGATGTGGGGAAGAAAATGAAACCCAAAGACATGCTCTCCAAGAACATACATTGTGTTTCAATTTACACAAATAGAATACATTGTGTTCTATTCTGCCTGTTGAAACTGGGGTCACTCTCCTGCAAATATTTTCAAGAGAACCTGGTCATGAGAGCACTCACATGTGTCGGGACACGTTCTCTCTGTTTTTAAATTCACAGTTTGTGGTATGTTTCTGCTAGGAGCCACCACTGCAGTCCCACAGTGCCTCGTCTTCCATTTTCTCTTAACTCACCACTAGAGTGCACCAAAATATTTATTACAAGCTCAACAAGCCCGGGATTGTGCTTCAGCTGTACATCTTCCTCCTTTCCTTGTATTTTAAAATTCTGTCATTAGATGTTTACATGCCTTTGAGAGACGAGGCACAGCACAAGACATCTCCATTGTTGAAAAATAAACAAGTCCAGTTGTTGGCCTCGGGAAAGGATGAAGACTTGATTCAGAGGTCAGGTCTGTAATGAATCACAGTTTCTGCTGTGTAGATTCCGTGTTATGAGTTTGTGCTGGGAGTGGAAGAGGGAGTCTTTTTGGCAATCATAACAGAACAGCTTGGAATACACTCAGTCCTGGTCTAACTTGGCAAAAGAGACCTCTAAGATGTCAATGAGCCAAAGCCGCTCTGCAAATTCTTAGAACACTCTAGGAAACCTAAAATTATCATCACTGTGTTAGTGTTACCCAGCCCATTAACATCATCTATACTTCTAATATATGCTGAGAACTGGGTGGTCCCGGCACTTGGGTGGACTTTATGTGTAGACTGGCATGGGGCAAGTGGGCATTCTGCTCCCAAAAGTATTACTCTTACACCAAATCCTCCTCTAATGTTCACCTACCCATGAGTGGTCATTATTAATGACTCATTGTTTTGACTGGAGTAGTATATCCAGGACAGGTTTATTCAAAATTAATGTCCTACTCAAGAAACAAAGTCCACAGAGTTTGAGACCGTGGCCAGTAGTGACTCAAACCATACATTTTGCTGCTCTGCTATGTGTATGAACAAAACTGAATTTTACATTTGCCAATTCATGCAGTCCCTTAAGTTGCACGCTTTGATATGTGACTGTTTTGGGTTACTTAACTTGTTGGTTTTTTGGAAGCAAATCACATATAAAAGCTAACCTCACATCTTTACATGATGGTCTCAAAGCATCTCAATTATTATATCTTGGAAACTGATATCTTTATTTCCTCTCCCTGTCTCTCTTTTTGTGTCTGTCTTTTTTTCCACCTCTGGTAGAGTACTTGCCTAGCATGCATGTTACTGAAGAAAGAAAAAAGGAAGGAAGGGAGAAGGATTTGAAAATCTGGCATCAAAATTTAAAGAGAGATTTGAAGAGTAACTGCTAAATAATCAAGCTAAAAGAGACAGAGCTAAAAATTAAGACTCTAGAGAGCTATAATTTAAATGATAAAGATGTTCTAGGCAAAGATAAACCAGAAAACCCTAGACTCTAACAGAAACACGAGCTACAATATACTAAATTGACAGCCTATACTCTTTAGAGAATAAAATGTTTAGTTCACATTTAACAAGAAGGCATCTTACAAAATTCAAAGACTGACAGCAAATCAGGGGGGTGGGGGAAGCAGGATTCTGACTCTGATAATAGATGCTGTCAATACTTTCATCAAACATTATAGATAGTGCAATATTAAAATTTCTGTTAAATTAACCTACAAAATTTATTGGCTTACAATAATTTTTCTAGACACTGTGGTAATAATGTTTAAAGGACAAACTATTAAAATGTGGAAAGAAATCAATTGTGACTATATATTAAGATAATTGTGAAAAGAGAGCAGTTTGAAGATTAGAGTCTTCAGGTTTAGGAAGACCGTTCATTAGATTAAAAGGGGAAGACTGGTTTCCTGTCTCTCCTCTCTTCACCTCCACTTCCTCCCTCCCTTCCTTTTCTCTCTCTCTCTCTCTCTCTCTCTCTCTCTCTCTCTCTCTCTCTCTCCATTTTCTATTGCTTCCTTTACTCCTCTCTCTCTCCTTCACATCTTTCTTTTCTCTCTTCATGATCCACTAGCTTGAGTGTCTTCAGCACAGGATTACTCTCATTAAGTCTGCTGCAATTGCATTTCTATACAGAGAAAAGAATATATGCAGTTACTTAGAACTTATTCTAATGCAATTTGACCTATTAAAAAGCCATCCTTTCCCTTCCTTACACAAGTGACTGAAAACCAGAAGGCCATTAGTGCCCGCAAGCTATTCTCATCTAAGTCAAAAGGAAAGGGCTTGATTAGAGGATCATCAATTTTTGTTAAGCAAAGAACTACTATAAAGGATAATTATATTTCCTAAAGATAGATCTGTCTGCAGGATGAAAATGAGAGTCTAATATCATTATATTTAATTTCCCTGCTTCTTCTTTCTCTACAAATACCCAAGATTTGAAATATTAAACTTACCACAAATATAAAACTAACCAAGACTCCCAGAGTAAGGATACACATTAGAAACAATGTTCTGGAACCTGTAGATAGTTTTTGTGTGTTTGTGTGTGTGTGTGAGTGAGTGTATGTGTGTTTAAGTTTACAAGACTCAAACAAATATTTCCCCCAGATTGCCAATCAGAAATTATTTTGGAAATGTTCTTCTAATCAATATAAAGGCATAATCATTTCTGTTCTGTCTGGACATTTAATGTGTCAAAACCTCATTGAACAATTTAACAGCATGATTAATATAGATCCATTTTCACTCTTCTATATGCAGACATCCAGTTAGACTAGCGCCATTTTTTGAAGATTCTTTCTTTTCTTCATTGTGTGGCTTTTCTTTGTCAAAAATCAAGTATCTGTGGATGTCTGGGTTTATATCACTTCTTTCATTATTAATAATACTTTTTTCTATGCTTGCAGACAGAAGCCTAGCATAATGGTCTTCTAAGAGGCTTCATCCAGCAGCTGATGGAAACAGATGCAGAGACCCACAGCCAAACAATAGGCAGAGTTCTGGGAGTTCTGCAGAACAGTGAGAAAAAGGATTGAGAGAACCAGACCAGACTAGGACACCACAAGAAGACCTACAGAGCCAACTAACCTGGACCATGGGGGCTCATAGAGACTGAACCAACAACCAAAAAGCATGCATGGTCTAGACTTAGACCCCCTACATATATGTAGAAGATGTGTAGCTTGGTCAGCATGTGGGCTCCCTAACAATGGGAATAGGGGCTGTCTCGAACTCTGTTGTTTGTCTTTGAATCCCTTCCCCCTAGCTGGACTGCCTTGTCAGGCCTCTGTAGGAGAGGATGTGATCAGTCCTGCTGTGACTTGAGGTGCAAGGATGGATTGATACCCCTTGAGGGCCTCCCCTTTTCTGAGGAGAGAGGAAATTGGGGGGAAAGCCATGAGGGTGGCACTAGGAGGAGAGGAGGGAGGGGACTAGGATCAGCCTATAAAGAGCATAGATAAATAAAGAAATAAAGGAATAAAAGAAAATATGAAGAGCTGATGTGACAACTAGTACATGCTCTCTCTATAGGAACATTCAAAACTCATTAACTACATAAACCACAGTATTCAGTATCTTGTTGGGAAGCTTTACTGTCTAGAAACAATGTCTACTGTTAACATGGTAAGAATATACTTGAAAGATTGTAGAATAAAAAAAATAACACAGTTCATTTGGTGTGACAATTTTTGCATATAAGGACACATTGCCATATATTATTTCCTGACTTGATTTACTTGATCTATGTTAAATAGGTGTGTTTAATTATAGATTGTGGACAGCAATATGTCACTTTCATTTATCTGGTAGGTGTTATCATTTGGATCTGTACTGTGCTACATAGGTCAATGTAGTTAAAGCTTGTTCTACAGATCCAGGTGCTATCGAGAGGAGGAGTACAAGATTTTAGAATTTAGTAGGAGCTGTTGGAACAATGAGGGTACAGTTTTAAAGAGGATGCAGGGACCTAACTCCTTCTTTTCCTCTTTGAGTGTTTTGCTTTTTCACCTTCTCCCAATCTTTACCCATGCCTTCACCCTAGGCCTAAGAAACATTGGTAAACACTGTTGAAATTGTTAGCTTAAAAACAGCCCATTGTCTTTATAATTGTATTTACTCAGCTAATATGAACAATATCCGTATGTTTTTGTGACTTCCTGCTAGGCACTGTACAGCCATGTTGATAACATATAGACAAGATTCAATCCCTATTTTCTAATTCTCCTTTTCTTTCATTGGAGTAGGTAGACTACGAAGGCTAAAACTATAGCAGACATAATGGGACCCTTCCCCATTGAGTGGTCAAGTGCAGCTTTCTAGGAGAATAAAGGTTGAGCTGAAGCTGAAGATCACCTGAGAAACTTAAGCAGAAGCCAGGAAGCTACTGTGAGAAAACACTCAGCAGGCACTAAAGGAGGAAGTAGAAAGTTGAGGTTGATACAGAGAGACAAAGGCAGATGATGAAGTACAGAGAGTCCGCATTCACTATCAAACCCAGAGAGCATGTGGATCTACAAAGGATAAATTGGATGGATTATTCCTGAGAGCCCTTAGAGAACTTATGGCCTGGATAACCCCTTCATTCACATTTCCAGACTCCAGGACTATAAGAAAATGAATCTCTCTCATTTTAAAGCCGTATAGCTTAAGATAACTGTCAATGGCAATGCTAGTAAACCAATCCAGGAATTGTCACCATTGTTGAGGACCAAGTGGGCCTGCTCATCTGTTCTAGTTTCCTTACTGTTGCCATGTTAAAACACTCTATCAGAAGCAACTTAGGTCTGGAAAGGGTTTATTTGGGCTTTCTTTTCTAGGACACAGTACATCGTTGACAGGAATCAAGGTAGGAACTCAAGCAGGAGCTTGAAAGCAGGCCAGATTGCTGCTCCATTCTGCATTATTTCTAAC
Source organism: Pachyuromys duprasi (assembly GCA_028658305.1). Classification (NCBI taxonomy): domain Eukaryota; kingdom Metazoa; phylum Chordata; class Mammalia; order Rodentia; family Muridae; genus Pachyuromys; species Pachyuromys duprasi. The sequence continues at coordinate 34,014,498 of CM053758.1, read as the reverse complement.
CAGGAATGTTGCTCACAGTCAATAAACAGCAAAGAAACCATGGGATTATACTTCTTGAATGGCTCATTCTCTGAGTAGTATTTAACTGGTTTTCCTATGCTTCCTTAAGAAAGGTATCCCTCACAGTGGGATGGGCCCTCCAACATAAATTAACAATTATACAACTCCCACCCCCACAGCCATTCCATAGTCTAATGTAGCAACTCTTGAATGGAGGCTTTTCTCTCAGATGATCAAAGCTGTGTCAAGTTGACAATTAGATCTCAATAGGATACGTTCTTCTTGTCAAATTTGTAGGCTGAAACTCTAACCCCTAATATCTCAAAATGAGAAAATTTTTTGGTTATTTTTAAAGGAATGATTAAATCATACTGTTGTTAAGAGATCCAACTTATCTGACTGGTGTACTTGCAGAAAGGAAAACAAAATGAGATTTTATGCAGAAAAGAAACATTTTATGTGAGGACGCAACAAGTAGGCAGTCAACTGTAAACACTAGAGAGTGGCCTCAGGAAAAGGTAAACATAAGAACACCTAGAGCTATTGTCAGAGAGTAATGGGATGCAGGATACGGACATTATTCAAGGGATAGCAACTTTGAAAGAGAAAATGAACATTTTGCATCAGTTTTGGGTGAATTTGTGGAATTGCAAATTCTTCTACTTGACTGTGCATTGCAGGAGTGGAAGATTAGGCTGTTTACATAGGAGCCTTGAACACTACCCTCAAGAATGGTATCTCTTATTCTTTTTCAAGTACTAAGAAAGTACAGAAGGCCTTTGAACTGAGAGAGACATCTTTAAAGTTTCTGTTCAAGTGAAATGGACTGAAAACCAGGAGAGGCTGCCTATGATGAAAACAGTTGTGCAAACAACTTAGACACTTACAAGTGACCCCATGGTCAAGGAAAAACCTGAGCCACTATGCTGTTCCCATCTCCATATCTATTTTTCTGTACTTTGGACTTACACTCAGAAAATTTATGACTCAATTTTTCATCATGAAATCAAAGATATACCAAGAATTATTTCTAAGGGTCTTCTGAGGCATATAGTTGTATACCCATGAGGCTCCCGGGGATATTTTGAAATCATGGGCCTGCAGACCACCCTTGATAAACCCAATAGATCACAAAACCAAACAAAAGATGTTGAATGTTGACATGTAGGAGAGGAAAATTGGGAGAGCTGGCATGGGCTGAAAGGGGATGTGAAGTTGAGTGAATGCAAATAGCAGAATGATGTATGCATATGACTGTGTATATGTATGTGTGTGTGTGATTGTTAAAGAAGAATTTTAAATTGTAAAAACAAACAAAAAAGATGTGGAGTTAGGTGGCATGGGTTTACAGTTAGGGTTTATTCCAAATATCTCCCATAACCCTTAGTCATAATCGAGTTCACATGTTGTGGAGATGGCCAAGAGTCTGTCTAGCACACTTGACTGGTCAACTGGTCACCACTGTTCCAGGAGTTTGCAAAATAAGCTTGTGTCTTGGAACTCTATTTTTCTTAGAAATATATTTAGCACCTTGTGAGTAGGCAAGGCTCCATGCCCCCATGCTATTAAATATAACTAGGAAGTGTTTGAAGTGTTACAATCACTCATCAAGACATTGGAAAAAAACCTCACAACTAAAACAACTTCCTGTGATCTCTGTGAGGGAAGTTAATTGTAAAATATCCTTCATTGGTAGCTGGAAGATTTGATCTGTGTTTGAAATTCTTAAAGGAAACCAAATGAAATATGAAGAGGTTCTTCCCAAATCTGAAATTGGTTTTAGAATACTGAGTTGTATCTCTGAAGACACAGCCAGTGACTAACGTAGTCTATTTTTAGCATGCAACTGAATAGTCTCATTCTAATCATAGAGAGAAATGTTTATCTTTCCATTTTCAGTGACAGTGCCTCCATGTTTGTGGCACTAACAAGTCATTGATGAACACACTTACAAGGAGTAAAGTGGAAGAAACACATTCCTGGGCTTTGTGTTGTTTGAAATCTCCCTTTAGGGACCATGGCAACCAAGTTCTAGGGTAAATCTGAAATTTTAGTGAGCTTTTACAGCTAATTTCATGATAAAATCTCAGTGGTTGCTTGTTAATATAAACCTATAGAATATTTTTAAATCCCACTGTGTAAGAAGAATTGTTATTTGCTATTTATCTTTGAATTGTATCACCCAAGTTCCTAGTATGTAACACATAATGTAGGTACAATGGCCATCTTGGCCATATCTTGAGAAACGCCTTAAGTTAAGCCTTCATAGTAGGTTCATCTGAGTTCAGTGCTGTCAAGAGTTGCCCAGGGTCAGAATCTTCTCACTTTAAGATCGCTCACCATCTTGCCTTACACATACAATAGTCTCAAGTAGTCTATTTATTCTTTTTCCACAAATGCATTTTCTTTGGATGGCATAGCATGGTGACGGGAACTAGAGAGCATGTACTCTCAGGGAAAACGTTGGACCTATCATCTCCCAACTGTGGTCTTAAATGAATTACTTAAGGCCCCTAAATTTCTGTTTTGTGCCCTGCAAGAGTTAAAATAATCACAATGCACACTACATGAACTTACTAGGAGAATCCCAGGAGCAGTGTATGTGCACATTCTATTGCAGAACATGAAAGGCAGCAGGTTATAGATATAGATATAGATACAGATATAGATATATAAGATGTGATAGATAAAATAATATTCTCTTGAGGCTGTCTGAAAACTGGGAACACATTAGTCATAGCATTCTTGTATGAAAAAGAGGAGGGTGTAGGAATCAAGGTCGCGATGACACAGTAGAAATGTTTCTGATTTTGAAATTCAAAGAGGCTGCATGAAAAAAAATGCAGAAAGCCTCTGAAAACCAGAAAAAAACAGGCTGTCATCTAGAGTATCCAGAAGTTACACAGCCTTGGTAGTACCTCATAAGCACCTTTCCTATGTGCAGTGGGTTCTGGAGCCTTGTCAGCACGTTCACCTTATGCAGTGGGCTTCACGGCAGGTCTCTTACCTCTGCAACAAACAGCAACAAATGGTGGCATCATTTTTATGACACCTAGGAATTACAAGAAGTCTGTGTATCTTTGTCTTTGCAACAACCCAAAAGTTCTGATATTACTATAAAATTTAACATTACTTTAAAGATGTTAAGGAAAATCACAGTGTATTGACAGCATTGCAGTCCTCGGTACACTCAAGTACTTTTGGAGTTCCTTTTCATGGGATCTGGTGCTTTGGTCCTCCTTTTGGACCTTGTTCCCCCCAAAGTCTGACACCTCTGTCAGATGCCATATCTGACACACTGTCCCTATCCCAGATCTTTGACCTCTGCCTCTTCCTTAGGTGTACCTTTGCCACTGCTGCTTAAGCAACTTCAGCAGTTGCTGCCACCTTCCACAAAGTTTGAGCAAAACAACACCTTTTATGTAATATATTGCACTCAGGATAGAAATTTGGAAAAGCGCTGAGCTGTATTGCCATGGAAACCAGGCAGCAATGAAACTGTAGTCATTTCTTTCATCAGAGCAGTGGGAGTACCAGGAAAATATGCCACCATCAAACCAACTCAGGCAGGCTTTCTTTCTGACCAGATTCCAGTCTACATTCTGATGTGGACTACACTGGCAGTGTGACATGCTTGCCAGGTTGCAGTGTTCCCTTGAGAAACAAAGAGTGAAGAAGTGAACGAGTTCATTATTTGAGCCCCTCATTCAAAGCTTTCCTTCAGTTTCTGTTATTTCCCTTGGTAGTTTTGGCTCTATTTACTCAAATATGGTTATCTCTAATGTAGGTGATCAGTAAATTAAAAAGAAAAATCTGTGTTTAGGGAACAAGGAGTGTTCTCTGCCTGTATGTCTAGGTATCCAAATTGCTAAAATGAGAAAATCACTTTAGACACGGTATGTGGATCTTTGCTTCATCTGCCTTCATACATAATCTGTGTGTAGGCCAGTAAACCTTGTCACCTACACCTGCAATTTGTCTCCATCTTTAAGTTTTGTGTGTGTGTGTCTTTACAATCAATACTACACTATAACTGTACTCTCTTGTCAATTTATGCTTTTTTCCATCTTTTATTCTATGTCTAGTTGCCTTCAAATGTATCTTGAAAAATAAAATATGAGCACCCATAACTCTAAACACACATAGAAATAGTTCTCAACTCTTTACTGTCTTGACATATATGAAAGCTAGAAAATGCTGAGAACCTCCCAGGATCAGATCATCAATTGCTGAAAGGCCCAGGATCAAAAACTAAGACTTTCAGAGCCTTCGGTCACTTCTGTGAGCCAGGAACTCTAGCTAGCAAAGATGATGACTGCAGAGGCTAGAGGGCTCTCTGTCAACAGTGCTCTAGAACTGTACAGACAGAACATATCTGAACCACAGGTTAAATATTTGACAAGAAACTGATAGCTTGCATATTGTAGTGCATATTATTATAAAATTCTACTCAATACTATACCATTTGATACCATACCACCATACCATACCATACCATTTTATTTCACTGTATCAGAGTAGAGGAAAACATTTGAATTTGTTTGTTTGTTTATTTATTTAGGTTTTTTCCTCTCTCTCTGACAGAAAACAAAGATTTTTGTATCTGAAATAATCTGGAATTTGCAGCTCCGGAGATGCCATTGTTTTGGGGGCAGAGACTAATCAGTGTGGATTCTCTAGCACTGTCTTCTCTGGACCTGCATTAGTGAAGGGAAATCACCAAGACTATATTATTTTATTAATAACAGAGAAAACGTCCTCTGAGAATAAGACATTTTTCATTCTTCTGTTGGGAAGGGGGTAAGGGAGACGGGTCAGTGGGAAGTGCTCTTACACAAGCCTGAGGACAAGCGTTCAGTTCTGTACACTTCAGTGAAAGCTGTGTGTGGCGTGTGCATCTGTCAGCACAGTGCTATGGTGGCCGGGGTGGAGCAGAGAAAGAGAGATCTCTAGAGCCCACTGACCACCTCGTAAAGTCAAAATAGCAACCTGTAGCTTCTGTGAGAAACCTTGTCTGAAAAAATAAGATGGAGAGTGATGGAAAAAGACAACTGAATTCAACCTCTGTCCTTCACCGGAGCATGCAAGAGTAAGTGCATTCACCCAAATACCCGTGCACACACATGCCATACCACAGTACTCAGTAAGCAAACACATTGGAACACTTTCCTGGCTGCATTTTCACAGGGAGAAGAATTTTATCTAATAATCTGCCATCCACTCCTTTTGTTTGAGGTAGGCAGCAGCAGTCTATAATATGATTTTATTTGTGTTTCAATAAAAGGAAGCCTGGATACAGACATAGAAATTTATATTCTGCAATCTCTCTTTAAGTGTGAAGAATGAGAGAGAAGAAGGATGAATGTGCACAGCCCCATCACCTCTGTCTGAATCTTAAAATGATGCATCCTTCGATAAACATTAAATCTTGTTATTGCTTTAAGGCAATAAATCTTCTGAGACATGGGGAAGGCAGAAACACCACTGCACTAATGAGATTACTCAGAAAATAAAGCGGTGGATTAGTAAAATCTAATTTGGAAGTGATGAAGTACATGTGATGTCCAAGTAATTATTCCCGCACAGTTGCGTCCACGGGGAGCCGGGAGTTATTGGGCAGTGCACTGTGTTAATGATGCGGCTGTCTGACATTTGAGTGAAGGTGCTGACCGTCTGCTATGCTGCCTCTCCCACTGTCAACACTCACAACTGGGTCCAGCAGCTGTGTTCAAAGTGCTGCCAGGGAGAAGCTGGAGCAGAGTGTGTGTATGCATCTGTGTGTGAGTGCTTGCATCATTGTCTGTGTTTGTGTATGTAGGTGCATATGTGTATAAATATGTTTCTATGTGTAGTTGTGTGTGTCTACATGTATGCATGAGTCTATGTGGGTGCTTATGCCTATGCACAGAAGTGTGGAAACTAGAGGAAGCACAGGGCTCTCTCACTCTGTATCTTAATGCCCTGACACAGGATCTCTTATTAAATCTAGAGCTAGTCTGACAGGCACCAAGACCTGGTGATCTTCCTTTCTCTGTCCTTCAGCCCTGGGGTTCCAGCAGTATGCAGTGAGCCTGAGTTTTTTACATAGGTATTGGGATCCGAACTCATGTCCTCATGTACATACAACAAACACTCTTGTCCCACTAAGCCCTCTCCTCTGTCCCTGAGGTTTTCAAAAGGATCTGTGCACAGAGATAAACTGAGATGACAGGAAAGTTGTTCTTCCTCTCAAGGAACACAACACTTGTGCTACATTCTAAAACAAAATGAAATGAAAGCAGTACAAAAGAAGAGTCAAGAAAGAGGAACAAAGGGAGGCAGACAGAGAGAAAAGAGAGAAGGGTGGACATTGAAAAAGAAGACATTGTTAGTGGGCAGAAATCATGAGCCCTCTGTCAGACTATAGAGGAATCTAATAAAACTCTTGATGGGGGAAGGGACTGACATCTGCTAATGCAATTGTGTTGACTATTGTGGGGCATGGATGACGTCCTATGGGGATGTGAGTTGTTGACATGTCAAGGTCCCCAGTAACCCAGATCCAAGCAAATAGTAAAGCCTTCCTCAGGTGAGGCTCGGAGGAGTGGCAAAGCCTTCCTCTACTCTAAGTATGGATGTTTTGAACGATTGCCCTTTAGCTGCAACCCAGTATAAGCAGAAGTTGCCAATCACTGTTTCCTCCTAAGGATAACTGCAATCTGAAACTGCTTCCTTACAAAGAACTACTATCAAGATTCACCAACTCTCCTCTGGGGTCAGTTGTGTATAATAAACCCACGTCTGTTCTCATTGGTATACAATAAACATTCTCCTCAGTTAGGGGAATGGAATAAATAATTTGAGTCTCCAGGCTGCTGGTAAATCTCCATCACAGTGTACAAACTGCCTGCTCCATGCTTTGCTGTATACATGTCAGTGTGTCTGTCTTTTCTTCATCATGTGTTTGTTCCATTCAGGTCAAGTTCAAAGCTATGCAGATCATGACAGTCTGTGTCAACCCCTCGATGATGATCTGTAAGGTCTTGGTACTCTTATTTTATAGATGAGTAACATCAAGGTAGCATGATAGTTAAAAAATACCACAAAGGTGACATTGTATGTGGGATCTAAGTCTATGTACACTCAACATTGTCATGATGAGGAATAATTACATTCTTGTTATGCCTGAGCCACACTGAAGAATTTATATTCATTTTTTAAGAATTTATATTCTAATTGTTCATGTAAATGCATATGTGCATGTGTGTGTGTGCCCAGCCTTGAATTCTTGAAACAACTGAGTCTAAATGATAAAACAGCAAGTTTCTGTTCTTTGCCACATTTCCCAAAAGGAGAAGGTTGGAGAGCTACAGTCAAGGTTGGCCTTGACTATTCTTGAATCAAAAGGAAAAATAAATGAACTCTTTATTCATGCCTAGATCCATTGTTCCATTTCTCTAGAGTAAATTCCAGGGATGGGTTTGGTGGGCTTTATTTTTGTGCTTTCTTTATAGATTCATTAAAAGACACAAATGGCAGGTGTAAAGGGTCACAATATGTTGCCATCCTGGCATATCTCAGAGCTTAACTGATTTAATCACAGACTAGGCTGCCCATGACCACCATGTGATACCTCTATAGTAGCTGATAAATTAGTTTCAATTCCTCAAACATACACTCATTCAACTATGAGGGTAAGTTTTATTTTTTAACAAAATTTACCAACTCAGGGCTAGGTGATGCAATTTTCATGTATTATAATTATTAGTGCAAGATAGGAAAGAGAAGTTTGCTCTGCCTTTATTCTCACAGTGTGTTTCTGCACTGCCTGAGCAATAGACAAGATGGTCTCCACTCTCGCAACCTGCTGTAGCTTCCATCTCAAAGCAATGGTGAAACACTATTCAATAATCAACATATTTTTGAAAGATAGTCTCTTAAAATATTTATTCTCTAATTTTATTGATTATTAAATCATGTTCGATCTCCAACTTCATGCTGGACAGCTAATCCAGATCTCTCTGCTTACTAGACACAATCAAAAACTGGTATAAAACACATTTCTAGAATATTCTTCTATCAATGTTACATTCTTCGTTTTCTTCTGTAAAACTGACAGTTTGCTCTTGCATGACCAATTTCCAGAGATGAGTAACTAGATTATGATCCTTACCAAATTTATTTTAATATATTATAACAGCTATAAGAAAGGTCAAGCTGCAATTGAGCATATTAAAGAATTAGCTATAACATTTATCTTAAAGGATGTTGATGCTATAGTGTAGCAGAAAAATTCTATTATACAACCTTACTGGTTCATGCACACAGAAACTTATTTTAGATTTTATTACTGGGTATGTATATACTGCGATGAAACATCACAGCTTGTATTTTATAAGTTTTAATTTTCCGTTAAGTTTCTGCTTTGGTTTGTTGAAAATTTGATTTAAATGTATAGCCTATCTATAGCAATGGTGTAGAAATTACCTGTTGTATATTTTTAGAACAGCTCCTTTCTTTAATCTTTAATTTTAACTTAATTTAATTTTATGTAACTGGCATATATATGTGTATATAAAAATCTTATATATTATAACTTATATAAATATAAAGAATATATTTACATATATAATTATATATATAATCTTTCCCAGTGGCATTACACATGCACGTGTAAATTAGTACTTTCAATATGTTGAATGTTATCAATGCACACAAATGAAATTGTGGGATATTTTTCTTTGAATATGTGAACTAAATAGAACTTCACGTATCAGACTATAGTACGGCATTTCACTTTTAAATTCTAAATATCTCTCATTTGTAATCATCTGCAGAGGTGTCTGTCACAGTTCGGTGTCTCACCCTGAGGCTGTCACAAGTGACCTGTGAATTTACACATTCATAATCATTGGCAAGCGGACTACTGCTCCAGCATTCACCCCGAGCAAAGAGCTTGGCACGGGCTGTGTTAACCAGACAGCACAACATGTGAGCTGAGCATATGGTCAAGTGATTTCAGGTTTAGAAAGGCGAGCTTCTGGAACAGAGCTGGCCTCTGAGCTCCACTGTCAGCAGGAAAAAAGATCTCCTTATTTACCAGCATGAAAAGAAAAGAGCGCCTTCAATTACTTCACTCGTATCCATACACAATGAAACAGGAGGAGAAATCACACATTAATAGACAGAAAAGCAAGTGTGATATCCTCAATGAAGGCTGCAGAAAGCGCACAAAAAGTAGTTTGCAGCTCTGATTGGAAGTGAAAAGAGAAGAAACTGGAAGCGAAGTCCCACAAATTAAAATTAAAACAGCAGTTCTCCTGAGCTCTCTGACTTCAGTCACCAGACCATCCCCCATGCTCTAATTGTCCCACTTCAAGCCTAATGAGTTGGGTTGGGAAGAACGCTTGCCTGTAAATGAAACCCGTTCATCATTGTAACAATCATTAGGTATTCGAGTACTTGTTATTAATGGTTCAAAGTACAACAATAGAAATCAGTCATTGCTGTTGTTGTTAGTATTTAGTAAACTGAGAAAATGGCTTTGCTTTAAGAAATGGTGAATTGTTAAAGATAGTTGTCCTGGTTGCTTTCTTTATTTCTTCTTATGCTTTGTTTTTCATTTGTTAACTTGACACAAGCTCGAGTCATCTGAATAGGAAGAAACTTAGATGAGAAAATGCCTCTGTAAGATTGACAGAACTGTGGAGCACTGTCTTGATTGAGCTGTATGTGGGAGGGCCCTCCCCACTGTGGATTGTGCACCTAGGCAGGTGGACCCAGGGGGAGCAGCCAGAGGGAGCAAGCCAGCAGGCAGTGTCCCTCCATTGGCACCAGCTCCTACCTACAGGTTTCAGCCCTGCCTTCACTGAGGTGATAGGCTGTGACTTGAAAGCTATAAGATGGCATAACCCTTTCCAAGTTTCTTTTGGTCATGGTCTTTTATCACAGCAAGAAAAGCCTTAACTAACACAATATTTGGCTGACTCCTTAATTTGCTCTAAGGAAGACTCGAGGCTGGGGTTTGTTTTTTTTTTCACTATTCTATTCATTGTCATTGGCATTTTATTACGGCTGTTAGTTGGTTTCATCTCCTCCTGAAGTTGGGCAATTAGATATGAATCTCATTATCTTTGTCTATTCTTCTAGTTACATACGTAATGAGGGTTTTTCACTACCTATGTCAGAGCTGTGGTGACAAATGCTGTCCGAGGAACCTGCTTAAGGCAGTGTCTAGCATAAGATAAATGTCTCACAAATCCTGTCTGTTCTTATTTTTGAACCACAAAGCACTCACACCCAACATTCTGAACTAGAAATAACAGCAAGTCAACACTATTTGACAGTATAATATTTGCCAAGCTCAATATCTATTAAAGATCATCGATATAGACTGTATTTATTTTTGGTGGTATTAATCATGAAATTTACTATTTAGAAACTCTCCTGGCAGGAGCTACCATAGAAATAATATTGTTACAGCTTTATAACAGACCAGCATCTATATTTATGATGACTATTAAATGTTGGTTTTATATGGCAGAAACATCAGTTTATGGACTAAGTTTACATTATGTTGAGCATTCTATTTAAATAGTAAAATATTTAAAACTTTCTTAAGAAGGTGTAGAAAACATTGTTTTATAGCCTATCTTTATAATATATTAATACTAATGTCCATGAAAATATCATAATGAAACCCTATATTTTAAGCAGTTAATAATATCAAAAGGTTAAAAAAATCCTTGAGGCAGAGAGAGAACCAATATTTGTCAAATGTCTATGTGTCAGTTGTCATGGTGGTCACATTATCATCAATCCTTATAGTCCTTCTGTAAAGTCAGTGGAATATTGCATATTCTAATGATTTCTTAAAGTTCACATAGCTAGGGAACAGTTAATTCATGCTCAAATTTTGATGAACTTGCACACTAGGCCCACATGCTTTTGTTATTCCAAGGATTTATATCTGATGAAATATACACAGTGCAGCAGCTATGATATGCAAAACAACACAGCACCCAGGGACAAAGTGTAAGAGTCCTTGAGGAATCAAAACCTGTGTCTTAACATTTGAGTGGAAGTTGAAGAAACTCTTTGGGAAAGATAAAAAAAAAATCAGGAGAATCTGAAGAGATCACAGGAATGAATTCAGAGTCTTGTGATGGTCAAAGGTAGACTTATAACGTCTCTGACTCAGTGTGTACCATAAGGGTGCTGTGTAGAGAAGTTCTTGCAACAGAAAGGCAAGCAGTAAAAAGACAAGCTGCTTGCATTCCCAAGATTTAAGATATAATTTCACTCAGTAAGTTATGTCATGCTAAGTCCACAGTTACAAGTTTTATCTGCTACAAGTTTTAATTGCTGCAACAATTAAGACACAGAAAATGCCACAACCAGAATGGAATAGAAAGTGACCACCTGTCCACCTATGGCAGAGAAGACTGACACACAACATGCTATCTGAAATATAAGTGTGTTTCTCGCCATATCACCTTAAGCAGAATTGAAACATCAGAAATCAGTGTGACCCTCTAATCACTTATGAGGGAGGTGCTTTATAAACTATTCAATATACATTTGATGTATTCTGGATGCTCACTATAGGTACTCCTAGAGGCTGGGAAACTCAAGTTCTTCTTTGGTTCTTAAATCTGTATCTTTATGTCAGTCAGCACTTGTTTGAAATACTGACTTCACCCAGTGCCCCTGAGATGTGGTGTGTCTTAATGAACACTTTTTCTGTAACCTATAGCTCAGTCTTTACTAGAACACACTCCATAAACAGATAAAATTTGGACATACCTGATAACTACTGAACATAATATGAGAGGCTCTAGTAATGCAGTAGAATCCATAAAAAAATCCAAAATAATTAATGAAGCTGTCCTATGATGCTTTGACGATTAAACTTCATTGCCCAGAAATCTGAAGAATTGGAGTGTCACAAACATATTTCAGTATATGCTTCTCCAAATTCAGGTTTGAGCATGAAGAAGAAGAGTTTCAGACAATGGTTGGCATACTCTAGACTGCTGTGCTTTCCACTGTCCATTGATATCATTATGCTCATAGTAGAAGAATGGTGCTTGGTAAGCAAGCAGGATGGGGAGCATGTGAACTTTGACAAGAAATGGAATGGATTATTTATAACACAAACATGTATCTTAGGACATGTATTTAAAAACAAACACAACCAGATAGATTCTCTTACCGTGGTTGTATTGCACCTGGCAAATTTAAAATCTTCAGAAAAAGAGGAATCCATGGTAGAACCAAGATCCACATCTTGGTATGCAATGTTAAATGAAAACAATTCATACTGGCATTTTCTCCAGTCATAAGTGGACATGTCCGTAGGAGTAAGCAAAAACAGTAGATCTGCAATCCCAGAAGACGGCTTAAAGGAGGAAAGTCTGAAATTGGTTGTTTGAAATCGCCTTTCCCCTCCTTTATATAATAATTTTCATGTGGGCAAGTGAGATGGCTCAGCAGGTCAAGGTGCTTGCTGTGTAATTCTGGAAGCCTGATGTCCAACCTCTGATATCCCAGGGAATGTGAAAGGAAAGAACTATGTACTCCATTAGCTGTCCTCTGACCTCTACACTGCTATGACACTGTACCCCTCATCACAAAACACTAAAATTAACAAAGATGTAGAGGATTATAGAATGGCAGAAAAACACTTAAAGAAATGTTTAACGTCCTTAGCCATCAGGGAAATGCAAATCAAAACGACCCTGAGATTTCACCTTACACCCACCAGAATGGCTAAGATCAAAAACTCTAGTGACAACGCATGCT
>CM053758.1:33988835-34001615 GCA_028658305.1 Pachyuromys duprasi | reverse complement strand
GAGGGCTTGGAATAATAATGAAAATTAGGGGAGTTAGTAAGACTTGGGGAGAACAAGAGCTCCACAAAGACCAAATAGATCAGGGCACAGGGGTCTTTTACGAGATGGTTTCTCCAAGCAAGGACCATATATGGATATAACCTAGAACCCCTGCTCAGATGTGGCCCATGGTAGCTCAGTATCCAACTGGAGACCCTAGTAAGGGGAACAGGGACTATTTCTGTCATGATCTTAATGGCTGGCTCTTTGACCCTCCCCCCCTCCCCACGACTGGGAGTAACAGCCTAGCTAGATCCCAGAAGAGGACATTGCAGCCAGCCCTGAAGAGACAAGATAAACTAGGGTCGGATGGAAGGGGAGGAGGTTCTCCCCCATCAGTGGACTTGGAGCGGGGCAGGGAGGAGATGAGGGAGGGATGGGGAGAGTGGGAGGGAATGAGGGAGGGGGCTACGCCTGGGATATAAAGTGCCTAACCTGTGATTAATATAAAAATAAATAAATTGCATTTTAAAAAATTAACAAAGAAAAATATTATAAAAGAATACTTTCAGAGAAGTCTATGTAATTCTGATAGGGGTTGTCATCTTTGAAATCTTCCTACCTACAATGGCCATAGTTTTAGGTGATTATAACCCAGTGGGAAATTTACTGCTTTGGGCCCAAAGCCCAGTTCCTAAAACATTTTATTTTTATCTTCTCATCTTTGAGAAGATTCTCCTTCTAGGTGTGTGGGTTTGGGATCTGAGAGAAACTCTCATATCTTAATTATATTCAGTGCTTCCTCTTTGACTTCTGTTTCAGCTGTGACATTAGCCTTCACCCTAGGGTTGGCTTCAGAGTTAGAATTTCGTGTGTTTTCTTTTCATGGGCAAAAATTTGCATTCTGTTTAACAAAGAGCTGTAAAAATCACAGAGCAGGAAGATCTTCAACACAGTATGACCACTGTGGGACTACTCCTTCCAGGCCAAAAGCTACAAAACCTTTTCACCATAGCTTCTAAAAATATTTTTCACAATAAAAAATCAAAGATAGAGTAAATGGAATTATAATAATTAATATATTTTAAAGCTCCCCTTTTAAATTATAGACATTTTAACATGTGGAATACCAACTACATAATGGAATTATCAGTATATAAAATTTATGGTAATATTTAATTGATTTTGGAACTACGGAGTCATTAGTAATTTATTTATTTAAACATTACTAATTTATTTATTTAAAATTAGACACACACTAAGTGGTTTTTTACTGGGTATGACAAAGGAAGAAGTATAGTCTCATAATTGGTTTAGAGTTTTATGAATTTGAACATATATTTATACCTGGTGTGTCATGTGGTTTCATTGTAGATTATATAGGACAATATGGGTATTACAGATGGACAGTATGGGGCCCAGAGAGTAAGTGGCATTCTGTAGTTACATATACATAGACAGTTAAGTATAATATAAATTATTCACATTTCTTAGCTCATGTTGTTGTACTGTCATGTTGCCTTGTAAGAATGTGGCCATTACTTCTACAAGATGAAATTTTAACTACAGAAATGTGATAAAACAGGTCCAAAATAAATATCTAACCTTTGGCATATATTTTTAGTTTCTTCACCTAAATTGTGTCTATTATATTGGGCATTTGACACCATTATTAATATGGGACCTGAAGACATAATTACATAGGTGGTCTTAGGCTGCATGAGGGATAACAGCGTGTTCTAGCGTGTGTGAATACTGTCCCCTAGGCTGCCTGTACTCTGCTCAGAGCCCCCCACTGAATTCAGTCAGTGAGTTCTCAGGCGTACCACCATACTTAGGAATCACATTCTTCAGGAAACCTCCTGGCTCCGTGGACATGACAGCTGTGCGTCGATCTTAGGAAAGAGAGTCTCTTGAGAACACAGACACCATCAGAAATGAGAAGGTAAGTGTCGTAGAAATATGTGAGTGAGAATCCTGTCCCACACGGCGCTACCTATACTGCCACCATGCTCTCAAACTAACAACCAACAGTGCTTTGAATATCACCCGGAACAGGGAGGACAGGCTTCCGTCTTGTCTGGGGTTGTAGCTTTAAATACATGCTCTCACTATGGGGTTCAGGCAAACTTTAAGCTCTCAGTCTTCCTGCCCTGTCTCCTGAGTGGCTGTACAACAGTAGTCCATCAACACACTCAACTTAGGAATAAAGGATTGTTATATATCATAATTCATATTATTTTTCAAAATATTATTAAACCTTGCGTTTTTCGGTATTGAAGTGATCTATAGTCACTGGAACTCAAAAGTTCATTAATCAGATTGTATCTTTTTATCCTCACCTTTAATTTTCACAGAAAGATAATGCCATAATTGTGTAATGCATGTTTTTATAACATACATTTTAAATTTGAAGTGCATTCTTTGGCTTGAAAGTAAAGATTTAAAGTTTCAGCTTGAAGTAAGTAGAGAATTAGGATTTTGTGAACAGTGGCCAATTTCGTGTGAAATTCTCAATGTGTGACTTGTTTCCATGTCCTCAGTGAGTCCACAGTTCTGAAATAGACCCTCTTGTTCCATCTAATTCTTGTAAGTACACAAGTGAGATCTTTCCTACAATAGACTCGTTCCTGAAGGAATTATTTAAATCCTGGGACTGATACACTGTGCTCTTCTAGTGGAAATAAACAATCCTGGGGCCGGTGTACATGAGGGATGTTATAGCTTAGAAAAGGAAAGATGATTGGGTGAAAGTGATCTGTGAAAAAGGTGTGACAGATATAGAAGTCAGGAAAGAGAGAATGACATGCACCAGTTACTCCAGCACTTGCTCCTTTGCAGGTGATGGATGGCTATTGAATTAATATGCATGTAACTGACTAACTGACTGACTGACAGACTGGCTGACTGACTGACGGAATTGAATGAATGAAGCCATGCCTTCTTAAACATTGTATGGAAGAAACTGCCAAAGAGAAAGGATATACCAGAGGGACTTTACAACCTATATTTGCTCACTTCAAGGGTTTCAGAGCTTTGAGCTGTAAAACCCTATAGCTAAGGCAGCAACTGTTGGAAGCAGAGGAGACCATGCAGAGTATTGCAAAACAAAGGGCAAAAGATGGAGTGTGAGCCAATCCAGAGGCTTAGTAAACATCAGCACTGTTCACCTAGCAGGAACAGTTTCTTTCTCTTTCTAGAGACTGTCCAAGTACTTTCCACTTTCCCCTTTAATGTCCATGCATTTTTCTCAGTGAACCCCACTTATTTGTATCTTCCACCCAGTACATGTGATTATAAATGTTATTCCTTCTGCCTGGAGTGTACTTTTATCTTCCTATTGTACTCATTTGTCATTTTGCAAAACCCAATTCAAGTGAATTCCTCACTGACTCTTACTGTACTTTCTCTTACTTACCCCTTCAGGCAATATAATTTTTTCTTTAATGTCACTCCTACTGGAAGCTACTATGATATTTCCACACTAGCCATGTTGGTTCAAAATTACAACTCGACCAGGCAGTAGTGGTGCATACCTTTAATCTCTGCACTTGGGAGGCAGAGGCAAGCGGATCTCTGTGAGTTCGAGGCCAGCCGGGTCTATGGAGCAAGTTTTAAGACAGCCAAGGCTATGTATGCAAAGAAAACATGTCTCAAAACAAAACTAAACAAAAAACAAGAAAAGTTTACAAATCCACACCCTTTTCTACTTGATTAAGAATTATTTGAAAGCCATTACATCGTACCAATGCTTAAATTTCTGGTATGTGTCATGCACAGGACATAAGTCTACTACGTAAAGAAATTGGTACTTCTAAAGCTGGAATATGACCTTAGCCTCTAGCTAGGGCCTCATTCAATCACACATGCATTTACACAGCCAAGACCTTACGCTAAAAACCTTCTCTATTATCATTTTGAAATATTATTTTTTCTATTAGACTCATGAAAATTGACTGTCACAAGTGCTTCATGCCCACTACCCTCTGCCAGCTCATCTTAGATGTTCTATACTAACTGTGCTCCAGACATAGATTTCTTAGGCTTAGCCAACAGCAACACATAGGTTGTCCAGGCTCAACCCACAGCAACTCATAGATTCTGGCCCTGTGCCCTTTGCTCTTGCGTCTATTGCCAGCTGCATAGCTAGTAGCAATTCTCCAGGGAGTGTGCCTCCAGATTTGATTTGTGCCTGAATGAAAACCCTGTAGCCATTTGGAGGTAAGGTCAGCTGCTATGTGAGGGTTTCAGCTCTTTGACACTGTGTCGGGCCAGCTTGTGTGCTGATGGCAAACTGCATCTAATAGCAGCTAATGAAGGCAGCACTCATTCCTTTGGCAAGCATCTCATTCCCTGCTCCTGTCTATTTGAACTCAGATGTTTCCAGCAAGTTTAGCATGGCTCTGAGGAGAAGGAAGCTGTGCCGCCAGTTGTAACAAAATGAGGGCAAAGCAGATGGCTACGAAGCACCCTCCTGAATGTGGTTCACAGTACTGAAAAAGTGTGTCAAGCAACCACTGCAATGATCCTGTGCAATTGGGATCAGGATCCCCTTTCCCAGGAAGATCAAGATACTGAATTTTCTTTTTTGATTAATTACAATTTATTCACTTTGTATCCTGGCTGTAGCCCCCTCTCTCTTCTCCTCCAAGTCCCACCCTCCCTCTTCTCCCCCTATGCCCTTTCCCTAATCCACTGACAGGGAAGGACCTCCTCCCTTTCTATCTGACCGTAGCCTATAAGGTCTCATCAGGGCTGGCTGAATCATCTTCCTCTGTGGCCTGATAAGGCTGCATCCACTCCCCACCCCCAAGGGGGAGGTGATCAAAGAGGCAGCCACTGAGTTCATATCAAAGACAGCCCCTGCTCCTCTTACTAGGAAACTGAGCAGCCTATGGGCTTCCTCTGATCAAGGGTCTAGCTCCTCTCCAGGCATGGTCCTTGGTTGGAGTATCTGTATCTGCAGCCTCCCCCCCCCGCCCCCGAGCCCAGGATTTTGGCCCTGTTGTTCTCCTTGTGGAGCTCCTGCCCCCTGAAGGTCTTTCTGTCTCCATCTTCCATAAGGTTTCCTGTACTCTGTCCAAAGTTTGACTCAGTATCTCCTTCGATACCCTGATGGGTAGAGTATTTCAGAGGAATATACTCATTTATAAGTGGATATTAGCCATATAATATAGGATAAACATACTAAAATCTATAGTCCTAAAGAAGCTAAACAACAAGGAGGACCCTAGGGAAGAGGCTGAAACCTCACTCAGAAGGGCAAACAGGATAAACCTCAGAAGCAGGAGAAAACAAAGAACAGGACAGGAGCCTTTCACAGGAGTCCTCTGAAAGATACTGAACTTTCTAAAGAACTTTCCAAGCAGAGGGTTTAATGCTTTGATGAGATGGTGTCATATAATCTTCTAAGCAACTCTGTGAGTTACTTGTTGTTATCATTGAGTGTTCAAAGGCAGGAAATTGGAACTTTGAGAAGTTATTATACTCCCCTAAATTATTTTTCCCAGTGTTAGAACACATATTATGTTAAGATGCGCATTTGCTTTCCACACCAGGTTAATAAATGCAAAGGTAATCCTGCTGACACAACATTTTATCTTCTGTTCATGTTGACATTTTGAAAATGCAGTCTCAGAGTAGTCAGTCTGACCTATGGTTTAGTAGCTGTTGACCTCACATGAACTTTTTCAAGAGTTTAAAGTAATTGATAACTACAGGTAGACTTATTGTAGCTTCAGAATATTTCTTCTTCCAGACAATTGTGCCATACTTTATTCTGTTTTCCAGAAAACACAAACATTGAGCATGAAATACAGAACAAGAGTGTTCACTGCGTTTTTTATGCACACTTTGTGATATAACAGTATAGCTTAGTATGAAACATGCATGTAGAATGTGTGTTCTCACACTAACAGAACCTGATGACATGATGAGATCTTAAAGATTCACTTACTTAACTTATTTTTATCACAAAGGACACAGAGGCCTTGGGAGGAGGAATGATTTACTAGAATTTGTTAAAAATTGAAAATCAGATGTCTGATCCTGCTTCTCAGTTCTATTTTCCTAATAGACTACCCTGCCCTGTTCATTCACCACCCTTGACACACACAAATAGAAAAGAAAGAATACATGCCATTTTATTTCAGTAAAATAACCCAACATCATTCTCTTGACAACTACGTAAACCATGCTAACATTTGAAGCACTAAGAACAGCACAACAAGCAGAAGCTTGCATGATGTCCAAGGTGCAAGCTTAGCTATTAAATAGTTAGGCTAGCCTTGTATTCAAGCACATAGAGAAAGGTCCTCTGAAGTGATTGTGTGTGCTTCTGCAAAACACACTGGAATTTGGGTTCTGAAGAATTAGTAGAAGGTAGGTGTTACATAAATAATGTACCATAATAAATTTGAAGCTGAGTGATCTGGAAAGAGTGGTAGACACATGGTGAGAGGTCTGTAGTTTAAGATAAATGCTTTTGGGAGCAAGAAAGGTTGGGGTGTAGTCCAGACTATCAGATGATGAAAGATCATAAAATTACCTTCTAAGGTTAATGAAGAAGAGAATCCATCAAATAACAGTAATGAAAATAAAAATAGCAGAAGATGTACAACATATAATACATATAACTACATAGTTAATCGGATTAGACACTGTGCATATTATTTTCTGTCATTTAAACACCTCCATCTTTACAGGTAAGGGAACAGACAGACTGAAAGACACAGGAACACTGCAGTTATTGAGTGGCTCTAGCTCTCCAAGTCTGTCTCATGTGAATAAAAAGCTCCAGCAGAAAAATAACATAGCGATAGCTGAAGTTTATCGGATGGGGAGATGAGGGACTGGCAAGGAATCCAATGGGGAAGCCATCAGGGGACCAGGGTGAAAACAATGAGAAAGAAAAATCAGATAAAATAGAGGAGGAAAGAATTAAATAGTAATAACAATATAATATAATTAATAATACAATTATGTAAATTGGGTAATAATGGAAAACTAAGATATGGTACCACTTAACAAAATGGATGATTTGGAATAGAGAACCCCCATGGTCTCTATAAAGAAGTCTTTTCAACAAAAGAAGACAGAGGTAGTCTGTGGGGAAGGTTCCATGGCATTGAAATTTTAGACGTAGATAGAACCACTCAGATTATAACTATGTTTTTAAAAAGAGGTTCATGATTTTTAGCTTCATGCTTGTTTACAATGAGCTTCCAACTACTCACCTCAATTTATCACTAAGCCCCCAATGTATTCAACTAATACATGTGTTAAAATGCATACTATACGTCTTACTTTTGACTAATGAGATTTCAAATCCACCCTGATTCTCTGCAGTTTACAGAAGGAAATTAAAAAATTGATTGGTTGCTTCCCTCCTCGTGTATGGACGCACTGATTGGCCAGCTGCCGGTGGCTAGGCAACCAGGCAGAGACTCAGTGGAGTAAGCACCAGGCTTCATCTCAGCAGGAGCTGTGCAGCAAGAAGCTCTGGGATCAATTAAAATGCCAGGCTTTTCCAGGCTTGTTTCCAGAGCATCTGGGCATGATTCCACATAAATTTAAGGAATTAGAGATCAGACAAAGGTAAACATTTCTGTGCAGTGCTTAGTTCTAATTTAGAGAGAGGGGGGATAGAATTCGCCACAGCCATGGAGCCTGGAGGGGGTTTACACCTTCAGCAGATTTCTTTTACCTTCTAAATTGCTTTATTATTTTAGGTATGTGGTGTTGGAAGGCTTCTTAAATCATCTGTGTTCCTTTGGGAAGGAAAAGAGAAAAAGAAACAAAAGAAATGTCAGCCCTGGTTCCATAGACTAAACAGTAGGGTGTGACTCATTCGTTAATTTTATAGTCATGCCTCTGAAAGCAGAATTTATTAAGTCTTCATTTTACTGCTATTTAGTCTCCTGAGTCTGGTTTAGACAGAAAGTTCACGAGTCTCCCCCATAGACAAAGAAGGACAGTTCCCTCCAGATTAGTGGAAGTCTGACCTTTTTGGTGGGACCTCTGCCTCTTTGTCTCAATTTCATCTATCTCCTGGCATCTGAAGCTCTACCTGCTTCCTTAACACATATGCCTTTACCCTGCCTGGGCACTGGGGGCTTTCTGTCTGGGCAGAGGGAACATGTGAGAGTCAAATGGCTGGGTCGGTAAGCAGTACAACAAGAATAAGCTATTAGAGAGAGAGAGATCCTACAGACAAGCAGCTTGGGTGACTGAGAGAATTCTGACACTATGAAGAGAAGATGGAATTCTTTGAAGCAACATGAAAACAACCATGTTCTGGTGGCACAGACAAATTCCATAGCTCTCGTTTTATTTCATTGCAAAGCATTAAGCAGAAACTGTTCCTAAAAATCATCAATTCATTCTGCTGTAGAGTTAGTATAAATGCAATTTAGGAAGTGCTTTATTTGCTTAGAAAAATTCAGCTCATTTTTGGTTGCTTTTTTATAAAGGGAATTCCTCGGTACTCGAGTCCCAAATGAGAGGTATATATTTTCCAGTTTGTTTCAGAATATAAGTCCAGGCCTGGTCAGAGTCAGATCCCTGAAATTCCTGGAAGCTCCACCCCCATACCTCCCATAGATACACTCTACCATTTTGGAAACCTGATGTCTCTAAATTTCTAAGGAAAGAGCCTTTTTTGTTCAAAAACCAGAACGTTAGTCATCTTTAATCTGTTCATGGGATCCAAGCAATTTACTGCTCTCCCTTCAGTTGCTGTCATTCATTCTCTTTCTGATTTCAGATTGGCAGTATCAGACTTTAATGGTATCACTGTACTTTACTGGCTCTCTTGTGATCTCTGGCAGTAGGGCCCTGGTTAGTAGCCACAGTAATGTCTTTACTAAAAGTTCAGTCCAGGAATGACAGGAAGAGGACCAGGCATCAAGGTCATTCTCCTTACAGCAAGTAAGAAAGACATTAGCCTGAAACACAAAAAGTAAAGTTCAGTTATCCTCTTGATATATATTTTTTTCTATTCATGTGTTATCCCCCTGAATATGGACAAGGCTGAGAACTTTTCAGTTTTTTAAATTTGATTTTCTTTTAAGATAACAATTCATTTTCAGCCAGTTTATCCATGTTCTCGCTGTACTGTAAACCACCAGGAAGAAACAAACTCCTCTTTCAATGCTGCTCAAAAGCTTCTCAGCTAAATATCCAGTCTCACCATGAATGACAGTTTTCTCTGACAGATCAGCAGCACAAGAGAGGCTTAACCCAGGAGCTGAGGGCACTGAACGAAGGCCCAAAGGGCACTCTTCAGCAAAGCCAACACAGTCCAGGCAAAGCATGGAAGCTCAACTCTGGCTGAGTGGCAAAAGTTACCCATTAGCAACCCAAATAGCACCCACAATGCTAAAGATGTGGAATTCGTTTCCACTGCCTTCTCCTTAAGCTGTGCATTCCCTGCCAGAGAACTATAACAAAATACTTGACACTGGTAAAGTTAGCAATGAAAACTTAATTGCTCACAGCTCTGAGCACTAGAAGATCAGGGTTCCAGCTGGTTTGCTTCTGCTGAGGGCTTTTCTCCTTGCTTGAGGCAAACACTTTAACATTACGCCTTCCTTAGCACATGGGTGTGAGGACAGAGAGAGGGAAAGAGAAAAGAGAAAGGAATGAAAAGAGGAGAAATGAGAGAGGGAGGGATTGGATAAGAAGAGAGAACCTAATGTGTCTAATTTAAGCACAGCAGTCTTATCAGATTAGGGTCATACACCATGAACTCATCTAGCCTTCATTCTTAGAAACCATATCTTATTTGGGCTGCTAAAATAAGTTTCTTTATACTGGGTAATTCATAAAGAATGGAAATTTGTTCATCACAGGTAGAGAGGGCTGGAAAGTTTAAGACCAAGGTGAAGGGTTCTTAGTGTCTAAGTGAGTCCAGTCTGCATAGCTGTCTCTTCTAGCTGTGCTTCCTAATGGTGAAGATTTGACACCTCCCCTCTGACCTTTTCTAAGGCACTAATTCAACAATGAGTGTCCCACCTAATTACTTCCCAAAGGGGCACTTCTTAATACTAAGCGCATTGGGAACTAGTTTCCAAAGATAAATTTTGAGGATGGCAAATGGGGAAGTTAAGCAGACCCTGTCTCCAGATAGACATGTTAGGTCCTGAACCTCATTCTATGCATTTGGAGAGGAAGACAGAAATAGTCTTAATGAGGCAGCTCAAAAAATTAATAACATAAATAGTACTTTTCTGAAAAGAAACATGTTTCAGCTCAGAGTAGGAGGAATATCAACAATGATATGCTGAAAATAGGCAAATCTTGAATATTATGGCAAGTTTTTTAGAAAAGGACAAGCAAGGAGCTCTAAATACAAAAATCAGAAGTCCATTCACAATGAAGTTACTAGGGCAAAGGTACCTACAGAGGCCAGCATTAACATACTTTCAAGCAATACCCATTGCTTCAAACTAACTGTTACAAAGAACAGAAGAGGGTAGAACATAAATAAAACCGTGTTTTATCCTGTTTATTTAGCACTGTGAGAAAAAGGCAGAAGGACTGTTCTGAATTCAAGGCTAGCCTGGGCTACAGAGTAGGACTCTGACTCAAAAACACTCAAAGGAACAGTCTTTCATTCTACAAACTTACACATACTCTGCCAATAACAATTGAAAGGAAAATAAGTCAATTTTATTTATTAGACCATGTCAAACCCTAACAGGAAGTTAGCTCCTATGCAGAAAAACAATTCTTCACTGCTCAGCTTGTATCCTTCTTTTGTCAGCAGCCAAGAGGTTGGATTAGTTTCCGTTGCTTGCAGTGTTGTAATGCTGACTTTCTCTAGTATGGTGAGGAGAAAATAAAGAAAAACATGATTTAAAAAATAGGCAGGAAGGGGGCTACGCCTGGGATGCAAAGTACCTAACCTGTGATTAATATAAAAATAATTACATTTAAAAAAATAGGCAGGAAAAAGGTAGAAAATGTGATATTCAAAGGGTGAGATGAGGCTTTATATGAGAAAACACCAAAGGTAGAATTCTGGGAAACAAAACAAAACATCAAACCACTTGTCTGGTTAACTAATTAAAATATCTAGATTCCAATACCATACACTAAGTAGGGCCTCCTGGGAGATAACTGGCCTTGGCATTATTTAAAAGAGTTTGTGCTGGTTTAGGGGGGTAACTTTGTTCTTCTGACAACAGAAGGACAAAGCTGATTGCTTTTCAGTTCCTCTGCCATGTTAGTCTGCAGCCAAGACATCATCATCACAGGGCATATTTGGGCCCAACAGCCGCTAAATTAGTGAGATGTTGTGTAAACTTCCTATCTTTTTAGGTTCCTAGTCTTGGGTATTTTGTTACAGCAACAGAATGGCTCACATACCTGCACACTAAAACCTACAATTTTGTCTGTATTACTTTTCTCCTCAATGGGATTGAATATCTGACAGAGTCAAACTGAAAGAGAGAAAGGATTTCTTTTAGCACATGGACTTGGGAGTTAAAGCCTATTATAGCAAGAAGGACACGGTGTAAAGCTTGATGCAATCAGCGCTCGATGATAAGAATGTGGTCTGCTATTTTGTGGATAACTCTGGGTGAAAAACAGAGGGTGACTGAAGAGGAAGCAGAGACCAGCTGTAAGACCACCCCCACGACTACCTCCGTCAACCAGAAATTACAACCTCCTGAGCATCATCAGCTTGGGACCATGTGTATAAACACATGAATCTGTGGGAAAACATTCTACTTGTTAATCATAAGAATTTCTAGAAAATAAATGAATATCTAAAATAAGTAAGAAATTTCATGGTCAAGTATCCCAGTAGTCATTACTAAGATATAAATTCTCCAGATTGAACTATGGACAATTCCAATCCAAATCACAGCAGAAAGTGTTTCAACTGACAAAGATTCTAAAATGTATTTGAGATTACAAATAGTCTTGTCTTAGAAATTCCTCATTTCCCCTTCAGTTCTGAAAGACTGCGGTTCTTGGCAGATCGTTTTTTTCTCTTAAGAACATTGAGTGTATACTATTTTTCAGATTTTACTAGTTTACTCTGGAGTCTGTTGCTAGGGAATAGTGTGCTCCTTTGGTAAGTTATAAATGTCCATCTCTCTGTTTTAGACATCTTTCATAGTGTAGCTTTCTTGGCAAGATATTTTCTCCGAGCATGTGTCTTTGTGGGCTGGTTTGGTAGGCTACTTTGTTTTTATGTTCAGTTCAGGGAGGAAATTCTCCCAATAGTTAAACCAGCTTAGAGCAGAGGCTGTGGGCTGAGTATGTGTGGAAAAGAGAGCCCAGTAGTTGGGAGAAAGTGCACTGTAGGTGTGTATCAATGGGAGAGGTTGTCTCTGCAACAGGTATGACCATGGAGCTTTACAGGGATTGGACTAGAAACACACAGGGTTTTGAATACATAAAACAACCTTTAAAAAGAAGTATAAAAGTGTGAAATTAACCCATTCAAATTCTAAGCTTACTGTAAAGCTGTAATAAGTAAGACATGGTGGGGTTGACATAAAGACAGCCATTAGATTCAGTGAAACCAACTTTACAGTGACAAATCTCTTCCCTTTATTTTATTTTTATTTTTTATTTTATTTATTTATTTTTATGAGAGCCATTCTGGATAGAAATGGAGTTTTTTAAAACATTTTTAAATATATATTTACTTTTATATCAATCACAGGTTAGGTACTTTGCATCCCAGGCATAGCCCCCTCCCTCATTCCCTCTCACCCTCCCACTCCCTCCCTCATCTCCCTCCTCCCCACCCTCTCCAAGTCCACCAAGAGGGGAGGACCTCCT
>CM053758.1:33933901-33988335 GCA_028658305.1 Pachyuromys duprasi | reverse complement strand
TCCACTGCTTTTGGGTGTTTCTGGTGGGGCCATGGTGTCCTGATTTTTGTTGGGTGAGTTCTTTCGCCGATTTCTGGGCATTTGTTTATATATAATCAGGGAGCTGTTTGTGCTTTAAGGCTGTACTTCAGTCTGAAACTGTCAATCTCTCGTGTCAGGAGTATTCTTCAAGAAGATCAGGGATTTCTGGTGGTTTGTTAGTGTGTGTTGTTGTCTCAGTTGAACTCTATTGTGGGCTCTGTGTGCCCGGCTTCGTGCTCTGTGCTAGAAGCTGTGAGCACTGCAGGCTGGTCACCCCTCTGGTCTAGAGTCTTTACTCCTCACTCTGTGTTACAGTCTGAGTGTCCCAGTTTGAGATGTCAGCTGGGGGTATGAGCTCTGCCCTGGGCTTGCTGCTAAGGGCTCTCCCCTGGAATGGAGATTTGGCCCCCTCTTCTGGGCCAGGGGCTGTGCACCACAGTCTGAGATGATATTTGGGGCACACACAGTGGGTTTGGGTTGGTGTACATCCGCTGTATGCAGGCCTGTCTGAAATGGTGCCCGAGGCCTTCTCTGTCTGGCCTGTGGACACACACACACACACATGGACTGAGGTTTTTGCTGGTGGATGCATGCAGTGTTCACCCTCAGTGTGCAGTCTTGTCAAGACGGTCCCCGGACCCTCTCAGTCTGGGGTGGTTCCAGCGATGAGTGCCTGCCATACACCCACAGGTTGAAACAGAACTCAGGTCCTTCCCATACTTGCCCGAGGACTCACACAGGGACTGAGGTTTGCTGGCGGAAGCGTGAGGTCTGCGCCCGCAGTGTGTAGAATGGTCAAAATGGTCCCCTGACCCTCTCAGTCTGGGGTGGCTCTGGTGATCGGCGTGCGCCTGCCATACACCCGTGGGTTGAAGCAGAACCCGGGTGCAGTGTGTGCTTGCAGTGTGCGCAGGTCAGTGAAAAAGGTACCCGGTTTCTCCTCAGACTGCCCGCGAGACTGTGTGATCCAGTCTATTATGGGGATGCGGGCGCCCAGCATGGCTGTTCGTTCAGATCAGAGCTGTGCGCGGCTGGTCACCCGGAGAGTTTTCCGGGTAATAACTGGGTGTCTCTAGGGTTTTCCCACTTGATTTTCTCACGGTAGGAGTTCTGCTCACCTGGCAGTCACAAATGCTGGCGTTTTAGGTCCCAGAGTTCAGTTTCCTGGTCGCTGCGTTTTTTCTGCTGTCCTTCTCCTCAGACACAGTGTCTTCTCATGGCAGCCATCTTGGATCTCCATCTCTTCCCTTTATATTTATAGACAGTTAGTGCCCAGTCAGAGAACCAATATTTCTGGTGGATAAATTCTATTGAAGCAAACTGGATATGGAGGAAAATAAGTAAACCCTTAGTTAGCATCCTATACAGCACTGAAACGAAGAGAGAAGCTATGCATCCACGATAGCAAAAGAAGGCCTTGACTACCCAGGAGCAGGACCCCAGCTATCTATGAGCAGTTCTGTCATCACCTTTGATGGGGACCCCAGATACTAATGAGCAAGACCCAGCAGGATCCCAGCCATCATTCTGTAGGTAACATTTCACTTTGTTTTAAACTTCATGTTGAAAATTGCTTTAATTTATTCACCGCTCTTCCATAAGTTTCCCTACGGGATGAGGAATAAAAGCAACACACTCTTTTTGTTCTTTGACATTCCTGTTTCAATTAGAATTTTTCAGGCAACCATGGACATGTTATTTCCATACCAACTTTCTCAAAATCCCAGAGTCTCCACAGTTTCTCTGGGCCTGGCCCCATTTCATGAGTTGAAATTAATTTCCATGTTTGTTCAAGGCCCTAACTTTTTTGTTTTTGTATTATTCCATAAGTGTTTGACACGATTTGGGTAAACTCTTGTATCCAGACACAGTCCAAAGCTCAGAATGAGCCCTCAAGTAAATTAACTTTCCACAAACTCTGTCAGCCCAGGATTAGTCAAAATACCCCAGCACCCAGTTTCCAAAATCAAAGTAAGGCAAGCAGCATAAATGTCTTTCTTTGTCGGTTAATGAGGTGCTATTTTCTAAAGTCAAAATGTCCTAGCAGACAGGCATTTAATCATTTATACTCCAGGTTTTAAAGTTCAAATTAGAGTTGCTGCTGAGCCCATGAAAAATGGAGATCTTTTGCTTTTCTAATTTTTCTGAATTTCAGAAAGTATTAAATTTCAGAAGTATTAAAATTTAATGATAAAGTTTTTGTTGTTGTTTTTTAGACAATTAAAATCAGACTGAATGGCAAACCTGCCACCCTGGAGCAAAGCTGGATTCACAATTATCTGGGTTTAATTCCTCTGATGCTTTTTGTTGTCCAGGTAAAATTCAGACAAATTATCTCAAAGCCCTGGTTCCAGGTCTTCACTGGTAGAAGAGTAAGACACCTGATTCTCAGAATTGTCTTGAGTAACCAGGAAGGAGTGCTCATTTGTATTTTAGGGTATTCTTAAGGCGAGCCATTGTAATAGCCTTCAGGGTGGCCATTCAGTCCCCCAAACTGCAAGAGACATTTCAGACATATGCATGTAGTGACTTTTATTAGGAACCACAATTAGGTGCATTGGTGCTTGGTAAACACTAACTTTTAAGAATATATTGATGACATCAAGAGATTCCTTTCCTCTCCTTCTGAGATAAAGGTCAGATTGACACAACAAACAGAGTAAGACTCCAAGCGGGAGTCCTCATTCACCACTCACAAATAGGATAGATGTGTCGACCAGAGCATCACAGCATGTACCCAAGGGTCCAAGACCAAGGTCTGGTGCTCTGACTAGCTCAGTTTGGCCTTGGGAAAATGGCTTAAACCATGTTTACTCCAGTTTCTGTGTCGCCATATAAAAATAGTAAAAGCAGCCATTTCAGGGAGCATCCATGCAGCAGTTTAAGACAAATATTGTTTGGGTGAAGAAGAGAGGTGGTTGGTTGCAAGCTTAATTTACTTTCTGGTTGGTAAAGCACTGGGATGAGGGTTCAAATACACAACAATATCTTAATCATTTGAGGTGGTAACTGAATTTGACTTCTAAATTTTAAGGGATGCCTTACAAGGCTGTTTCCATTAAGAATTGGTTTCTGGAAATTCAGATAATAGTTTTTAAATGTTCCTGGGAAAGGTAACAAAACAATTTACAAGACGTCAGAGTCAGGTTTAGCCAAAGAATACGTGCATGGGAGGGGTGGGGGAGGGACTATACATGCATATTATGAGTGTAAATATGTGTTTAGATGTACTTAAAGAGATTTATTAAATGTCTTTGGGCCGTGAGATTTAAGGGCAAAAAGCCCATGTAATTATGGATTGGCACCACCCATAGTGAAAGTGGGTCTTCTCACTCATTTAGCTTCACCTAGCTCATCCCTCACACATGTGCTAAAGGTAACCTACTCTAATCTCCCACAGGGCTAATATATTCTACACAATCCCTGATAATCATCCCAAGGGCTAACCTAATCTAGATCATCTCTGATGGGCATGTCCAGAGGCTAACCTAAATTAGATAATCCCTGATAAGCATGCCAAGGGGCTAATCTAATCTAGATCATCTCCATAGGTGTGCCCAGAGGCTTGTCTCCTAGGTGATTCTAGAATTAAGAATCTATTGACCACCATAGGTTTCCATAGGTCAAATAAAGCCAAGCCACAGGGAGCAGCGTTCCCCCTTTCTCATTCTCCTGATTAAAATGCTAATGTCTCCTAGAAACATCTTTTCTGAAACATCTACTATATTTTACCAAATGTCCCGATGAACTGACACAAGAAATACTAACAGCAAACAAGATTGTCCTGGTAGGTTTCTCCAGAGCAACACTCATCCTCCTAACACAAATTAGCAGGTGCCCCTGTTTATTCCTAACATTTAGTCTTATAGAACTCATAATTAGGACACATTCTTCCTACCTTCTAGTTAAATGCTAAGCTTATATTAAAGCTTGCTTGTATTGAGATGTTTTGCTAATTTTTCTACTGTTTTCCACTTCTGATTTCTAATCAGTCTATTTAGAGTTTTATTGTAATGTAATAGAATATTTAATATTGCATTTGAAGTTCACTAATATTTTTGTCTACAGTCCCCCAAAATTCTTGCAAACCACTCAGTAAATTTCTTTAAATACTTAAGCTTTTGATGAATACACTTTTTAAAAGCAGGCATGACTTTGAAATTCAGAGTTAGTCAAAACATATCTGAAAGTCTTTCTCAAGTTCCTGTCATGACTGAAACACTTTATCTCAACATTTCTACATAAAATCTCACTTCTTAAAAAAGTCCCTCTTTTGCAGCCAGCCCTGAAGAGACCTGACAAGCTAGGGTCAGATGGAAGGGGAGGAGGACCTCCCCTAGCAGTGGACTTGGAAAGGGGCAGGGAGGAGATGAGGGAGGGATGGGGTGGAGAGGGAATGACGGAGGGGGTTACAGCTGGGATACAAAGTAAATAACCTGTGATTAATATTAAAAAAATAAAAAGAAAAAAGGAAAAGAAAAAGTCCCTCTTTGACTGTAAATTGTAACAATTTAAAACCTCACCCCAAGTCAAATTCCTAGTTTCCGTTTTTGTTTGTTTGTTTGTTTGTTTGTTTTTGTTTTCTTTCGGTAGAAAGGCACTTCTTTGTTAAAAACAAAACAAAACACCTCAACTAACTTCCTAAACATATTTTTGGCCAAAGTAGCATCACATGCTTACCTCGAGCAGCAAGGTAACATGGAGAAGAGAGAGTGCTAGTGGCAAAAGGCAGAATCTTGCCAGAAGGAAGGTCAGGGTGAATAAAAATGGGTGGGTGGCAGGATCTGGATTCTGCATATGACAAACAGAGAAGAGAATTTCATCATTTGATATTGAACTGCCTGTGTTTTTTGCACTTTTGTTTTTCATATAGGGTCTCCTGTGGTCCAGGATGGCCTTTCAAACTTACTATGAAGCTGAGGATGACCTTGAACTCCTAATTCTCCTGACTTTACCACCCAAGTTGATAAGAATGCACCATCATATTCAATTTTATTTTGCATTTGAAGACTTGTTTTTAATTGTCCGTGTTAGTGTGGGTGTGGCTGCCCATGAAGTCCAGACCAGGTTGTCAGATCTTCTAGAACTGGAGTTAAAGGCTGTGAACCATGAAACATGGGTGCTGAGAACTGAACTCAGTTATTTGCTTTAGTGGTATGCAGCCATAGCTTTGGATACCTATTGTGCATTTAGAATAGGTATTTTCTACTGAGTTTGATGAATAGAAATGAAGTCTGACTCAAATTTAAAGAATTTGATAAAAGTTTCATGTTTCTTTCATTGTAAGTCATATTATTTTTCCTAAACCACTACTCCTCCAACATCATCCCTAACTCTGATTTCATCTTATCCCAACCCTTTAGGCACAGCCTGCTGAACTTCACATCAGTCAAACGGTTAAATCCAGAGTTCCTACAAAATTCAGTTGCAGGTGACTCGATAAAGCAGTCTGAAGAAGTTAGATATTTCCCTGACTGCCCATAATGCCTCCTGTTCCAGCTCCAGCCCTGTAAAAATAAAATATCTTCAATGGAAGCCAAGTCATTACCCCGTGAAATCATTGCAGCACATGTGCTTACAAATTTAAATCAGATCTTCTTAACTTGGCAGCAGTGTTTTACAAGAAGTGATTTCATTGTGTTGGTTTTATATATAGGGGCACATTTTTTTGGCAGGTAATCCCAAAGATCATATTGTGAGAGCATTCTAGTCTTGGGGACAGAACTCAGACTTTCAGTAGCTTGAAAGGATTACCTGTCTAGTGTTCCGGACAGCCTGGATCCAAGTTCCAGGGTTTTACTGCACACCCTGTCTTCTCCTACCATCATTGTTTACACCCTCTACACTCACTGTTGGCCATACCTTAGCATGCTGATGCCAGGTTATGACACCACTAAGATTTGAACAGCTATTCTGGTGTTTGACCATAGTGTGACTTTGTCCATGTTGCAGATCTCCCTGTAGCCTCAGAGTACTTTTCTATAAAAGTAAGCGTTACAATGTCGAGCTTATAAAGTTGTAATGGGTTTTGTATACTGAAGTTCTTAGCATAGCTTTCAGCATGTACTGTCCTATAAGTGGTGGCTATTGCCATTATCATCACCCAGATAGATCATAACAATAATCTGGGGTGACCTAAATTAGCCAGTAAAATAGCCCACTAAGTATGCATTCCAGAGTAGTATAAAAACATTCTGTAGAACTGTGTGTGGGAAGGGAAAAATGTCCCTTTGGAAAGGGGAGACTTAGGAAACTGGGGTAGTATGAGAAGTCACCTGAGATTCAAGTTTCCTATTTCCTCTGGAAGCTTAGGGAGTATAAAATTTGAGAGAACCTCAGGGTTTATCCAATACATGCCATACATTTTACATAGAAGAAAAAAAACAGAGGCATATTAGCTGAATAATGATGTCATAGGTAATTAGTGGTGAACAGGGATATAATTTTAGTTTCCTGAGCCCTGATGTACGGATTGTTCTTTTTACATCAAGACAAGAGAATTCTTTCATTCCCTTTCAGATAAAGAGAAAGTGAATCTGGATGTATGTTTAAATTCTGGTGACATCTGCTTACAAAGAACCTGGTTTCAAAAGAGGAGTGGTCACCGATCATGCCATCTTGGCTTTTTACAAGTCTTTAGGCTCAGCTTTCCAGAGTCTGTTATGCAGCTGCTTCTCCAGTTCTGTTTTCTTAGAGTGGAACGAGCAACAAGTTTCAATATTGTGGATGAAGCTTGAAATCTTGGAGATGGACAAAATACTGTTGGACTTGGGCTATGCTTGAGTGGTAGGTATTAAAATCTCCACTTATCCCTAGTCCATTTTTGCTCTGTGGGTGAACCAACGACAGAATAAATCATCCACCACGATGTACAACTGTATGCTCATCCTCTAGAAAGCGCGTTCATTATCTCTCCAGGAACATGCTCCACCTCAACATGCCTCAAACTGACCAGAGAGGAAACCAGATCTCAGAATCTACTTGGTGACTCTTCCAAGACCATGTAAACAGTGAAGACCAGCTGGATTAAAACAAGAGAAAGCATAGATTCTCACTCACATATACTCACTTGCACTTTATAACCAAAGCACACAACCAAGAGAGAGCTCCTTAAATTAAAAAGAACACGCACACACACACACACACACACACACACACACCAATTAACTGGAGCATTGTTCAGTTGAAAACCACAGCGTAACATATAACCTCCCTTGCACAATGAAAGGATGCTCAAAACCCTTTAGCTTGTCAAAATTTTCTATAGCTAAGACCCAGACCTGAAACTTGAGTATCCAAATATTTAAGGACAAAACTAAGAAACAACAACAACAAAACCTACAATCATTTTTGGGATTAAAAACACCCACAGGCAACAATATGGCAGGGAGCTTTGATTTTAAAGAACTTGCTGAGAGACAGATAGAAAAAAAAATGGAGGTCAACATTCAGGCTTACAAATAATTCTGCTTTAAGGTCATTTTTAAAATATTAGAACTAACTGGAGAAGCAGAGAGACATTGCTACAGCTTTTCATCAGCATTGTTTTATCATTACCTCTAAATCAGTATAATATAAAACTATCTGCTCCTAGTTATTTGGAAATAAATCATAACACTTTAATAATAATATAGCACTTGTTTGTGGTTATTACATTTTATACTTCACATTTTCGTCAAGTACACCTTACCCATAGGTCCTGGAGGGAAGACAACTTTGAAATCTGCTGTGTGTCCCCTTCCCTTTTCTGTAATCTCTGTCTATGTAATAGTAACTCAGTATCATACTGAATGTAGAGCAGGTAAGGTCACTCCAACAGTTTTGGAGAAATTCGTGGTTTATTAAAAATTACAGTTGTTTATGTGTCAGAAATGTCACTGTTATCTAAGTATCTGAACCCAACAGGTCCTTCATGTGTGCCAGAAAAACAGGTATTCCATGGTGCAGTGATCTGCTTTGAAATTACCCTCTCCCAGAATATTCTTGAAATATCAGTTCCCTTTAGGGATCAGTTACTGGTACCCAAAATTTGGTATCAACAGCTTTTCTAAGTGTTCCCAGAATGAGCTGACCTGGAAGAAAGACCCTGGAAGACTCAGGATACCAAGTTTTAATCTTACTTAGAGAACACATTTAGCTGATTAAGAAAAAAAATATTGCTGACATCTGATTCCCCTACACCAAACTCTTACTGAGGGTTAGTCAGTGTCTTCCGTGTGTCTTTATTGTAAATATTAAATAAATGTGTGGGGGTGTTGCAGAAGTTAAAAAGTAGCATTCATAGGATTACTTCATTTCAGCCTGTAGATCTCTCCCTCTGAATTGCATTATCTTCCTCCTAGTCTGCATTCCAGCCCAATGCAGCATAAATTAACTCTAGCCAGTGGATCCAAAGGTCCCCAGGACTAGACACTGCATTTGCTGTGTTCAGTCAGGGAATCTACAAATCCACAGTGCTATATGGAGGAGTTCCTTCTGCTTCCTTGCCTCATGACACATTGTATCCAGCAAAAGGCCATTTAGAGTGAGAGAGGAGGACAGGTCTTGCAATTGTCAACAGCAAGGCTACCAACAGAAGAGAGAGCTCAGCAAAGTCAAAACTTTATCATATCTGATTCTTAAACTCTTTATCAAGTTATCAACATCCCTGTCTGTCATCAATCTAGGCTTTTAGCTCCACAGTAGAATGTTTGCTTCACAAACCCAAAACTGTGAGCTTGAGCCCAGAACTGGAGGGAGAGTTAAAATAGGTTTATTTGAAAATCCCTTTCTGTTTCATTTTACCTTTGTTCCTAATGGTTTTAGTCTTTTAACTTGAAGTAGAAGATAATCCCAGGATTATCTTGATAGCTGGACACTAAAGCATGCAAACTTCATTCATCCTCTGGCTTTTTAAAAACTTGTATTTATTCAGTCTCTCTCTCTCTCTCTCTCTCTCTCTCTCTCTCTCTCTCTCTCTCTCTCTCTCTCTCTCTCTCTCTGTGTGTGTGTGTGTGTGTGTGTGTGTGTGTATGCATGTGCACATGAGCTTGTGTAACATCTGAGCATGTAGGTCCATCATGTACCACTTCAGGTGAGTGGAAGTCAGAGCACAATTTTCAAGAGTCAGTTCTCTCCTTCTGCTGCAGGCTCTGAAGACAGATTAATCTTAGGTCCTCAGGCTGACACTGAAGGTGCTTTGTACCCTCTACCTACCTTATACTCCTATCTTCAAGCTTTTGACAGAGTGAGTTCTTGAGCAGGATGACCCTGGTGAGCTGGGGTGAGGCAGCCCCTGCTCTCATGACTAGATCCTGCAGCCCTCAGCTTGTCAGCCAGGGTTGACAATGGCTTAATGTCTGTAGAATTACCTGTCTGTCATTATCTACCAGGGAACAATTTTGTGTCTTTGCCTCAGTTACAAATCAGAGTAAAATGAAAGATTCTGCGTTTTCTTCTGAATATTTTCACTTTCAGAGGGAAAAAAATTATAAAATTATTAAGGTCTCAGGTGGTGCCATAATGTGTAAATTTCAAAAGGTGCTTACTTTTAAAGTACTGCTTCATCCCAGAAAATTTAATATGCCTTTAACAGCACTTAGGAAATGCAGGTTTAGATTTCTATTGGGATATTTGACATTTAGTGAAGCAGAATGAAAAGAATTGTATCTGCTTCAAGAAATGAACCTAACCAAGCTGGTGCCATTTCTTGATACACCAGTGCCTACTGCAAAGGAACAACTTCTCCATCAGGCGTCTGCGCACCCACATCCAGGGCAGCTCGCAAACAGAAGGGATCACATTCCCAGGGAATGGCTAGCAGGTTAGAGAGAATCGGGTCTGTTTCTGGGTTTCTTTCTGAAAAGTTAGGTAGAAATTCTGTGAAACAGTATTTATAATCTCGATGAAATGCTGCTGGTTTTGTTTCTTTGAAAGATATCCTTGGCTTCCTGAAGTTCTGGGTT
The DNA here is from genome assembly GCA_028658305.1 of Pachyuromys duprasi. Lineage (NCBI taxonomy): Eukaryota > Metazoa > Chordata > Mammalia > Rodentia > Muridae > Pachyuromys > Pachyuromys duprasi. The sequence goes on along the minus strand of CM053758.1, from coordinate 33,978,370 downwards.
GAGGGCTGTTGTCTGAAAAGTCACTCCACAAGACAGGGAAGGTATGCAGGAGAGTCTGTGCTGCACACTGGTACCTATGTGAGTGAACATAGTGTTACCTTCAAGCCTCCTTCAAACATTTGTATTATTGTTGCTGTCTGGATTCACACCACACAAATATATGTTTCTCCCAAAACATTTCAGTTTTATGAGGTGAATTGTCACTTGTAAGAACTCCCAGCCATGAATAAACAGAGATGAAGGCCATGCCAAGCCTCTGTCCCCAGAAGGATGGGCTTTAAGAGTTTTTAAAGACCACCTTACGTAATTTTTCATTTCTCTGATGGAAAATTCTGAGGACCAGTTTCTCTGAAGACCTTTCAAGAATTATGACATTGATTTGTAGCCAAGACAATGGCTTCTAAGCGTTTTTCCTCAGACTATCCCTGCCATTCTGTGTTGTCCTGTCATGGTCTACTACACTGGAGAAATCTGATGTGCTTTGCTGACATCAAATATGCAAAGCTAGGCATGGCCAAGAGTGCCTGTAATCCTAACGCTCACAACAGATCCAGGATCACAAGACTTTAGAGTAAATTCTAGGTGGTGAAACTTTGTATCAACAAAGAAAGAAGAGAGTAGGGAGGGAAAGGAGGGAGAGGGGAGGGAAAGAGGAAAAGAGAGGGGGAAGGAAAGGAGGGAGGTAGAAAGGTAAGAAGGAAGAGAGGGAGACAAGCATTCACCGTCAACTGTAAATTTTGTTATTTCTAAATGAGAAAGCATTCTTTAAAAACAAAAACAATCTGACCCTAGCATATCAGGTCTTACCAGAATTGGGGGCATTGTCTTCCACTGTGGCCTGGTAAAGCTGCCCCCTCCCCCTCAGTGGGAGGTGATAAAAGAGCCAGCCACTGAATTCATGTCAGAGACAGTGCCTATTCCCCTGACTAGGGTACCCACTTGAATACTGAGCTGCCATGGGCTACAGCTGTGCAGGGGTTCTAGGTTATCTTCGTGAATGGTCCTTAGTTGGAGTATCAGTCTCAGAAAGGACCCCTGGGCCCATATTTTTTGATCTCCTTGTGGAGCCCTGTCCCTTCCAGGTCTTTCTATCTCCCCCTTCTTCATAAGATTCCCTGCACTTTGCTCAAAATTTGGCTATGAGTCTCAACATTATAAGTAGACTTCCAGAGGGGCATGGGAGGAGAAAAGGAAGGGAGAGTGGGATTGGGAGGGAAGGAGAGAGGGGGCTATAGCTGGGATACAAAGTGAATAAATGGCAATAAATTAAAAAAGAAACTTTGGATTTTAAAAGAAAAAAAAAACATTGTCTTCTTCTGTTGCCTAGTAAGGCTGCTCCCTCCTCAGAGGGAGGTGATCAAAGAGCAGGCCAATCAGTTCCTGTCAGAGACAGTCCCTGTCCCCATTACTGAACTGCCATAGGCTACATCTGTGCAGGGGTTCCAAGAGTGGTCCGAGAGTGGTCCTTGGCTAGTATCAGTCTCAGAAAAGACCCCTGTGCTCAGACTTTTTGGATCTGTTGCTCTCCTTGTGGAGCTCCTGTCCTCTCCAGGTCTTACTCTCTTCTACTTCTTTCATAAGATTCCCTGCACTCTGCCCAAAGTTTGGCTTTGATGAGACCTGATAGACTAGGATCAGAGAAAAGGGGAGGAGGACCTCCTTTACCAGTGGACTGGGAAAGGGACACAGGTAGGGAAGAGGGAGAGTGGGATTGGGAGGGGAGAAGGGAGGGAGGTACAGGGGGAGTACAAAGTGAATATACTGTAATTAATAAAATAAAAATAATTAAATACAAAAATAATTTAAAAAGAAAAAACAAACAACAAAACCCCAAACAAAAAAACAAAAACAACCTCTTCTGTGAACCAGACACACCCTACTATATGGTGAATCTGAGGAGCCTGTGGTCTAGTTTTGAAACAACCATGCAGAGGAAGAGGAAGGTGACAACAAACGCAGGTGTCAGGTCTGCCCTGCATCGCACTCTGCACCTGTGCTTGGTTGGTTCCAACGCACACCCTTCTTGGTGCCCGGCTGAGCGTCATTCCTTAAGAGCTGTATTTCTCTGGATGTCTGGAAACCCATACCAAATGCGGTCATGTGTGAGAGTTCCAAGGGCAGCGTTTCATGAAGAGCACTGCACCGCCATTGCTGAGAACGCAAACATATTCTGCCTGTACGAGACATAGGTTCAGTTATCATCGGCAAATAAACCTTGGTAATGAGGTTTAGGGCTCCTCTCGGTTGCATGTTGATGATAAATTCTCAGTGGAACTGCCTCAAACCCATTAAAGCAAGCTTGCTCCTGCCACCGTGGCTGTTAATTTGACAGGACACTGTCACATTAAGTAGAACAAACATGTTTTTGCCCAGTCGGCCATCCAGAACCGATACGGCTGTTACTTTAACAACTGGATATTGATTGGAGTGGGTCACCCCTCCCGACCCTCCTCTGGGAGGTGGAAACCAATCTGAGCCTAGCTGAGGCTCTGCCTGTTTGGCACACATGGGTACCCTGTTAACAACAGCCACAAATTTTAAACCATTTAGCTTCCTGTCGTGCTCATCTTTCAGACATAGCGTGCTTCTAATTTGTATCAGGGGCAATAGGCTCTGAATAAATCACTATCGTTAATTTTATGCATCAACATATTCAGCTGGGAGAGCTGTTGTTTTCAGCATTTACAAATTAATATAAATATAAAACATCCTAAGACACCATACAAAGATTTTATAGCAAATCCAAGAAAAGTAAACATTTTGAGTATCATTGAATTTTCAAAGAAAAGAGTTTAATCTCTCTCTTTTTAAATTGTTCATTAGGGGACATCTACTTGTTTGTTTTTTTTTCAAATTACAGTCCACTTACCAGATAACATCTGAAATTCTGTAAATAAAATTTCTGGATATTGTACTTGTATCTTACCTACTATTAACTGTTGGCTTTTTGCCTTCCTTACTAATATAAAAGACATACCTGATATTTAGCAAAATTTGCTTTCTAGCCAGTAATTGACTTTCCAGAGACAAAATTCCATGTGTGAAATTGCTGGGCCCCCAGTGACCTGTGCCTCTTAGTCAGCCTAAAGTTATGCTGTGCTTTGTGCAGAAAATTCTCTTTGTCGTGAAATCTACATTTGAAAAGGCCATTAAAGAATATGGGGTGAAGTTGTCTTAAAAAAATTCAAAGAAGTGGGCATCTGATATTTCCTTGATATGTCCAGTGATAGCAAGCACCTTAATTTCATGGCCACTCTTGTACTTCTATTAAAAAGACGTTGTTTTACTTGGCAAAAATGTATTGACATAAAATCCCACTCCTTGCTTATAAATCCCCTGGTCATATAGTATAGCTCACATTCCTGTTCTTCATGGATGTGAGTCAAATATTTGAAAATAGACGTGGTGTGTTTCTGTCTATTCCAAGTTAAACAACACATTTCTTTCTACTAGTCCTGTGACAGTTGTTAGGGTTTGGGTCTATATATGCAGTGTCCCCCACAGGCCCATGTGTTGGCTACAATTCACAGCAGGAGGTTCCATTTGTGAGGCTGTGGAGACCTTGAAAGGTGGAGTGTTGCTGGAGGAAATAGGTCCCAAAGACCTTAGGAAGATTATATGCAGTCATGGGTACCATCTCTACTCTGGCCTACCACACTCTCTCTGCCATGTAGATCGAAGCCTCAGAAACTATGAGCCAAATCAGTCCTTCTCCCATTTAAGTCATTCTGTTGGGTATGGTGTCATGGTGATAAAAAATCTAACATAGTGACCTACATGAAGAACATTTCTATTTACTTAAATATTTTTCATAGTCACTTGTGCTACAGTGGCCAAATTGAATAGCTTGGATAGATGGTGTGGTCCACAAGAGCAAGAATGTTTAATTGTATCTTCTGTCCATAGATATATCAGGTTTGCTGACTGTGGTCCTATATCACAGTGTGTCTTAAGTCCTCTTAACATCCTTGGTTTTGTCATCTTTTAGTTTTCTCTACTCTCGAAAGACTGACACACCTAAAACATGAGAAGCGTGCATTACTTCTTGTATTAATTATTTCTATCATTGAAGAGAGAAATCCATCAACTTAAAAAAAACTCTCATGATAAAAGACCATGTATATGTAACATATAGATGTATGCCACTGATGCCACTGAAATTGTCTGGTTATTGTGGAAAAATAATTTTTTTTACTATATCTCTAAATCTACTCTTGCTTTAAATGGTTCTTTGAAATTTACTTTTGAGGTATGATTATGTGGCTCAGAGGAAGAGCCTTGCTTAGCAAATTTAAGGTCTTGGGTTCAGTCCCTGGCACCAAAACCCAAACAAATGAGAACTATTGAGCACCTATTTCTTCATAGTGTTGTTCTAGATTCTGTATGAAACACAAAGATAGAAACACACTGGCTTCTCATTACATAGGGGAAATGTGTTAATTACTTCATTTTATATTTAGAGTCTCCCTTGAGTACCACAAGAGTGGTTAGTTTGTTCTGTTGTTTCCACAGAGTCAAGCACAACCCCTGGCATGCAGCTGATCCAATATATATTAGCTGCATTTGTAAATTAATCAGAAAGGTGGAGGTAGATGAGATCAAACATTAACATTAGTGACACAAGCTGCCTTAGTGATATGGGCTACTGAAAATCAGGATCCTTCTATGTAAATAAATCAACCTGGCCATGACAGGGAACTCGGTGGAGACTTCATCATGTAATGTAACTTCCTCTTTAAAAGAAGTTCCCTTTTAGTTGTCCATATTGACACTTCTCACATGAATCAGGATGTTATAGTTCATGATTTGAAACAGAGATTCTGGTTGAATGTGACAGCACTCACCTGGCACACCAGCACCTGTTAGGTAGAGAAAAAAATACATAATAAAAATTTTAAAAACCCTCTTTCCTCTAGCTAACAGATTCATAGTTTCAGCTACATGGAAACACCAAGGTCATCTTGACTTTTTGAGACCCTGCCTCCAAAACTATTAGAAATACCTGATACCCATGACTGACATCTAGAGGAAACGTGACTAATGTCAGACTGTACCGAGTCTGTTATCCTGAGTATGTAGTTCTAATGACTCTGAGGAGCCTGGAAATCGCAAGCCGATGTTCTCAACTGAAGATGGAAAGCTTCTACATGAATACCGTTAGCTGCCAGAGACTCACATACTCAGGTCCCTTCTCAATTTTGTTAGCTTAGGATTTTTGAAAATAAACATGCACATATCAATCTTCCTTCTGTGGTCTCGGTCTCTAATCATTGGTTTCACTTGCACACATGAAGTCACGTGGGAAAATTCCACCCTGTTCCTTCACTTAAAAAAAAAAAAAAACCTTCAAATGTGACAAAAGTCCTGTAAATTTTTTTTCTCCAAGCAAAAACCTGCTTAAATGCTTGTGTTTTCTATTTCTGGTCACTGGTAGAAAGTTCTAAGTTCTTTTTGCCCAGGATCCAACATTTTCTTCCAGGGGAACTTGCTGTACTCTGAAGAGAGTAATCAGTCCAGGAATCTGTTCATAAGCCTCTTGTGCTTCCACTCGGAAACAGCTCAGTATGGCCCTATGCTCCTCTCTACCCAAAGATACAACATGGACCCTGTGAGGAAGCCCCTGATGTTTTATCTCAGCAGACTCCTGGGAAGGCCATGGAACATGAGTTCCTGTCTCCAGACAATTCTCAGCACGGCTAGTTCATAATCTTCATATCTGTCTCCCAGAACAGTCTGTGCAGTGGCCAAGGCACACACACCGACAGGAGTCAGATGTAATTCCTAGTTGCACGTGAAACTGTAGGTGGCTATTGTTTCAGCTTCTGCCTTCTTTTGATTTCCACCTGTTCCACAGTGTCAATACTAGCCATTGTTATTATTCTCCTGAAAGACTAACTCCAACGCTTCCCAGGTACCCTACCGTGTCATAAGGTTTTTATTTACATTTGATCTCTGTTTGGAGATTATAAACAGGACCACATTTGATTGATCTCTAGCTTCAGCTTCTGCAATAGCTCTGGGGAAACAAAGCTTTATATGTTCAATACGATCTACATACTTTTTATATTTTCAAGCTCCCGTACCCTGCAACTAAGCTAGGCCATACATATACCCCTGAGGGAAATGAATTTTTGAATTTTATTATGTATTTTATGTATGAAAATTCTTTCTGTATGTGTGTCTGCAGGCCAAGAGAGGGCATCAAATCCCATTATAGATGTTGCTAGGAATTGAACTCATGACCTCTGGAAGAGCATCCAGCTCTTAACTGCTGAGTTATCATTGCAGACACTGAGGGCAATGAATTTTGAAAGCCACCAGCCAAGGACCATGCATAAAGAGGACTTAGACCTTCTCACAGATGTAGTCCATAGGCAGCTCAGTCTCCAAGTAGGTCCCCTAGTGAGGGAACCAGTGGTTATCTCTGACAAGGACGTGTTTGCCTGCTTGTTGATCGCTTCCTCCTGGAGACTTGGCCTTGCCAGGCCACAGAGGAAGAGGGTCCAGGCAGTCCTGATGAGATCTGATAGGCTAGGGTCAGATGGCAAGGGACGAGGACTCCCCCTTTCTGTGTTAGGGGAGGGAGATGGGGGAAGAAGGAAGGAGGGTGGGGGTGGGAGGAGATGAGGATAGGGGTTACAATAGGGATATAAAGGGAATAAATTATAAGAAATAAATTTAAAAAGTAAAAAAGAAGAGGAAGAAGAAAGTCACATCTCAGCATCCTCATCTTGGTGACTGTCTCAGATTCAGCTTTTCTGCACCCTGTTCTGAAAAAGCCTGTTTGTAATTTATACTTGATCCCCTGCCTTAGTTGCAGGATTTAGATAAATACTAACCATGTGGCCCTTAGGTTGCATTTTAACTCAGTCTCTGACTCACCTCATTTCTGTCCCTCATGGCCACCTGAGTACCTTGGTGACAGACTCCACAGACTAGGGCATCACCCTCTATTAGACCTATGGCCAGTGCTCTGTTATGCTGGATGTAATGTCCCTAAAAGTGATCCACGGTACCAGCTTAGCTGCACATCTGTCTGACCTGTCTTCACTGTATCACTTGTGTTTTCCCGGGAAGATACAGTGTGAGTATACCACACTCTTAATAATTCATTGCATCTTCAGCACTGATGGGTCTGTGAGCAATATCAACAAGACCTGGGGTCCTGTAGGTAAATCACCGAAAATTTCATCATCAGCTCCACAAGTCAGAGGGTATGATGCTGCTATGGCTTCTAAAAATCAAACTGTGAGCAGCGAATCTGATCCCCTTTGTCTTTGTGGTAGTGATGCCACACCTGAGTTTCAGAGCAGGGGTACAATGCTTAGCACAGGCGAGCCTGGCGCATGTCAGCTGAGCGAGCAGGCTGATGGAAAGTGACTCTGGCAGTGCTGAGTTCAGATGGAATTAAGGATTCATGAGAGCACAGAGCACTCTACAGCACAAAGCCCCGAATGAATCCGGAATGAGTCACAAGGGAGATCTGGCCAGGCTTCGAGTCCCAAATAAGCAAGGAATTGCCTTTTGATGATGCTGTGCTGTAAATATCATCTCATCACCTCAGAAAACTAGGTCCCCCTTTAATCCTATCAGGAATGAGGTAGGGATACTGCAGGGCCTGTCTTCCTGATGTACGTAATGGTTTGTGTGGCAAAAGCTGCCAACAAAAAGCAATTCTTAAAAGACTCTCGAAGAAAAATGGGTTTTATTAAGCTGTTACTTTTATTTTTCAGCCACACTGAAAGTCGTAGGTAGAATTCGGATAAATTCATCTTCTTGCAGGCACTCACTGGTAATAGAGTTACTGTGCACCCGTTCTTCTCTGGATCAGGCTCTAGGACTGCTGATGGTGAAGAAGCATGGAGGAGAAACTCGAGGTGTCGGCTTGCCCAAATGATTTATCCCCCCAATTCTGAACTCTAAGATGTCATTCTTTCAGCTACAAACAGAAAGCAGAAAATTAACAGTTGTGCGCTTGCCACAGCATTCCTAAAGGCATGGGGTTGAGTATGCCCAGAATCTCTGGAGCTTCATGTTTGCATGTGCCTCGCTTGTCCCGTGCAGCCTCCGCAAGACCTTTTCTTGAAGGACCAAGTAGAGCAGACCTTACTCACAGCCCACATGTGTGTTCAGGGTTGCTGCTTTGTCCACGCCTGCCATGAAGGACAGGCTGTTCTTCAGCCTAAGGTCCTGCTTTAAACACAGTGCCATGCTGGACCAGCTACCCAGAATGTAGCGTCTGGCCCTACATGATGGAGGTGTATTCCGGAATTCTCCAAGCATGAACAGAGATACACACCCACATAAGCCTGTTACAGGACTGTCTTTCCTCCATGGCAGCATTCAGTGTAACACCAAAAGAGGCAAGTGAACCGAGACCTAATTTAGAAGAAATAAATTATGTATGTGTAGCCTCCATCGCCATGGCTGTTCTCGACTCTAATGTTCAGCAAGCTGATTAAACCAAGGCAGCACTGGGCTCTGGGCTACGTGACCAGAATTCCATTAAGGAGACTGCTTGATGGGGAAGAAGGCTCCAGCCTCCTCCCAGCTCTTCCAGTTTCTGAGTGTTCCCTCTGTGGTTATTGTCAGCAGAGGGAAAAGAGGCAGGAAAGCAAGCCGCTTTATGGCTCCATCTTAGCACACATCTTCTAGGAAAATCACAGCACCTTGTCTGACCAATGATAATAACATTTTATCCATTTGATCGATGGCTGTAATACCACAGAACAACCATGGTTTGTCAGAAACCGTGCATCTTTGGACTTTGAGAATTATCTGGTAGTTTTCATTACTTTCCTCAATTTTCTCTGTTACAAAAAAAATGACTTTATATACGTAAAATACAATCCACACTTAAAGCTGAGTAGTATATATTTCTATGCACCAAAAGGTACGATGGTTTGGAAGGTATAATACGTAAGATATTGTGTTCTTATCATTGTTACTCTCTGTCTACACACTGCAACCAGTTTTTATCACTGCAGATCTGTGTTGGCTGAGATGGATGTAAAACCCTTATGTTTATTTTTGGTATTTCTAATTGTGTGTGTGTGTGTGTGTGTTTGTGTGTGTGTGTCTCCATGGAGGTACGTGTACCTGAGTGAGCTGGAAACTGCTTGGGTCCTTTAAAAAAGCAGAAAGAACTCTTAACTGCTGAGCCATCTTTGCAGCCCTTGATTTTTTTTTACTTATTCATAAAGTTCTCTATCATGAATTTTATTGATGAAAATGTGTTACAATATATAAAATTTGGCCACACCTGCTTAGTTTCAACCAAATAGAGAAAAAACTTAGTGCTTTAGTTATTCATTTTGAGGCAGGGTCTCATGGAGTCTCGGCTGACCTCAGTCTACTCACTCCACACACCCAGCCTCCTGACACTTGTGATCCTTCTATCCTCAATGTCCTCAGCGCTAAAATAACAATATGAGCAACTTCTGAGAATGGTTTTGAGTGGTGTTCTCTATGGAAGCAACTGAAGCTTGATAAAACTCAGTTCAATTATTCTTTCAGTAATCATTTTCTTCATAACAATAGATCGATAACAACTTATATGGACCAACTAGGTGCACCCTTAGCTTATGTTCTGGTAGAAAAATAAACCCAGATACTAAATAACAGGATTAACAATAAACAGCACAGCAATGCATGTGTGTGTATATTTATACATCTATTAATTTTTAGCAATCTGTTAAATAAGCAGGTGTTAAGTGCGATGTAAAGACAATTTTACAAGTGAAATAATCCAGAGAGTAACCTGATTAGGAGAGAGACGGGTGTGCCTATGTTATAATATATCCAGAGAAGGGACAATGACCTTGCTAATACATGCTCGCTGATTGATGAGAAAGAGAAGGGAAAAGAAAGACAGGCCAGGGATTGCTCAGGCAGAGGGGGTACCTGTTGTGTGAATTAGACTGGCTTGTCTTAATGAGAAAAGATGTTGGTTACAATGAAGCAGTAGAAGCATGGATTAGACAGAAGGTGATGAGTGATGTTAGAGAGGTTGAATTTAGAGGGAAAGTCAAGACCTGAAGGCCATGGTGAATATGGAGTTTTGAGTGGTGAGAAACTGAAGATGCTATTAAATTAATAGGGAAAAACAACACTCTCCAATTCAACATTTCAGTTCTTACAATCATCCAACATTAAAATGTAGATGACAGCGCTCAGGCAAAAGCAAAGGGGATCGTCCTGATAAAAGCCTCCCTGGGCTTCAAATGCACAGTTTAAGACATAGAGGACTGAAGAGTGTGGTGGGTGTTGTAGCTTGTGTGAGTGGAAAGCCAGAGGCTGTGCTCAGCAGAATAGGGGGACTGCAGGAGAAGGGAGAGTGGGACAGAGCTCTGGTGTGTGCTTTGAAGATGGTCCCATTGTGAGGTCTCTTAGGCATTTGAGAGGGCAAGTGAAGTAGATCACTGGGCAAGATCCTGGAACTTGGAAGCAGGACATATTTGCTCATGGATTCATATCTTGGATCATTAGGGCTGGAGCTTCTGCCACAGCTGTGAGGTTGAATGAGATCAGCAAGAGTGTAGTGGACAGAAAGGATGGGTGACAAATACCAAGTAACGGTCATAAGAGACAGAGTACGGAAAAGCCAATCAGTGGCACTGGGAGTTAGATAGCATAGCTGGGACCTAAGAGAAGGGTGTTGTGAGAAAGAGGAAAAGCCTTAGGGGTCAGCTGGGAAGTACAGGAAGATCTTGAAGCCAACTCTCTCCACTGAACTACTGGAATTGGGGGTAGCAGCGGCTATTCTCCATCTCTCCATCTCGTGCCTATAGGGGACTTCCTAATATCTCCATGCTCTGTCTGAATTCTTGTGTCCAGCATTACTCTATACTGGCAGATACACGATGGTCTGGTCTAGCTATGAAGAGCCAGTGAGGCCTAGCTGCAAATTCTACACGAGCATCAGTGATTCAGTCCAGTGGCAGTGAGCAGGGACTATTTAAAAATGCCCCTGACTCATCACCAGCCAAATACATGTCATCACCTCTACACGCCACCACCACTGCTCCTATACACACTACCTCTACACACATTACCACCCCTACATACACTCTCACCCCTACACATACCACCATCACCACGCCTACACACACTACCACCACCTCCTCTCCGACACATGCTACCACCTCTATTCACACCAGCACTTCCCATACTTACCAACAACGACAGCATTCCTTCTGCACACGCCACCAGCACCAGCACCCCTCCACACACCCACAACATTCCTCCTTCACATAACCACCACCAGCACTACCACCATCCCTCCTGTACACCTCTACCTGCACACACCACAACCTGCACATACTCCCATCATACACTGTAACACAGAAAAGCATGCGAATTTTGGTTCTTGAATTCAGAGAATTAGATTCAGCCTGCTAGCCTTAAATTTACCCTGGGCTACGGGGTGGGGGATGGATGCAAGGGAGAATAACTCGGCAGTTAAGAGCACTTAGGACTCTTGCAGAGGACATTCAGTTCCCCGTAGCCACATGGCAGCTGTAAGAACCTGGAAGTCTAGTTCTGGAGGATCTACCTCCCTCTTCTGGCATCTAAGGGTTCTTATACGCACGTGGCGCACATGTGACTCACAATGGCACAAACACACACACAAATAAAGAAACAAAGAAACAAATCTGTTAAAATAATTTTTTAAAAAGTCAAATGGGGCTGGGGAGACAGCAAATCAGTAGTAGCCTTCTTGCCTATCATGTGCAAGAGTTGACACTACAAATGGGGAAAGCAGGTTTTCTTGGACAAGAGCTACAGTTGTTGATGTTACTAGTATGTCATTATTATTAATTACTTTTATTATATGAATTATCATACCATATTAATATATATATGCAATCATTTCAACAAGTCCTTTTGACACCTTACGCTGATGTTAAGTGGCCCTCAATGATTTTAAGAGAAGATTCCGAAGCCACTGACAAACAAACAGCTTTTCTAAGGTCACACACACAGCAGGCATCTGGAGCTGGAGCTCCAAAGCCAGGGTGATGTCCAATCCTCTCCCCCCCCCCCCACGTGGGGACATTGGTAAGAGGAGTCCTTCAACTTCGTTATCAACTGCCCCTTCCCAGTTTCAAGGCAGCTAGCCCTGGAATTCTTCTGTCAGCTGTTGCTAAAACAAAGCATTTCGTGGTCAGTCTGACTAAGGAGCCATTTGAGATGCGGTCTTCCATTGCTTCAGGTGCCTAAGCTGAGCTTGATGATGTTACTAGCTATTGGTTTGGGAAGCACCTCACCATAGCCTTGTCGGCCTCTGAGTTTGTTCTCTTGGCCTCGTTCCAAAGCCCACACACCACACCTGCAATGAGGGTGAGAGCTGGAACTTCATGATGATCAAGAATCGATTTGCAAAGAAATACTTTCATATCATCATCTTCGTTTAATTGACTTGTGGCTGGGATGACTGTTAAATAAAACAGGAATTTCAAGCTTTGTGCCAGAGGAGAAAGGGAGAATTTGAATGCCTTCATATGGAAAGCACATAAAAATATCTGGGCTACTGGAAGGGTATAAAGCCTCTCCATCCCCACCCCTCTTAAATACAAACATACCAGACAGTTCTGTCCATTTTCCCCAAGCCACTGGAAAATATTACTTCACTGATAATACCATGCAATAACTCTAAACTATGTCTAATAAATGCCAGAAAACCTGTGGACCATTTCAATTATTCAACATGCCTTTCCCTTCTTACAGCTCGATCAGTTTACATAAATCTTTGCAGCATTCCATAGAGGAGGAATGGCTGACTGGCTGGTAGCAGGCCAGTGTGATGCCTTAGTCTGCCATTATCACTAGCTGTGCTGGGTCACACACAGCCTCACCAGCCTTTCCTGTTCTGCCAAGACTTTCTGTACATCTTTGGGAAGGGTGAACCTGTGATCTGATGTGTGACCTTGAGCTGGGATTCTCTCTCTCTCTTTCTCTCTCTTTCTGTGTTTGTTTTTGGGTCTCTGTGTGTCTCTCTGTGTGTATGTGTGTGATGTATGTATGTGTGTGGTGTTGCGTGTGTGTGGTGTGAGTGTATGTGGTGTGTGCTATGTAGTTTGTGATGTTGTGTATGTGAGTTTGTGTGGTGTGTGTGGTGTTTGTGTGATCTATGTATGTGGGTGTATGATGTGTGTATGTGTGTGGTGTGTGCTATGTGGTGTGAGATGTGTGAATATGTGTGTGTGTATATGTGTGTGGTGTGAGTGTGTATGTGTGTATACATCCAGTGTCAGTGTATGGGCATGTGCTACAGCATGTGATGTATGTTGTATATGGTGTGTTCTATATATTGTGTGCTGTGTATGTTGTGCATGTGGTTGTATTATGTGTGCCATGTGCTCTGTGGTGTGTGCATAGACACTGGTATAAATAGAACTATTCATCCCCATAAAAAACAAAACATCTTGGCTAACAGCATTATCTGGTGCATTAAAGCACTGTGCATTTAACCTTCTGGTGCACTGATCACATGCTTTCTTTTGGGGGAACATGCAGTACATTCTACATTCTCAGTTCCACACCATCCTAGGAAACCATTTGCACGCTTAGCCTGGATGCTCTCATCTTATCAAAGGGGGAGAATGGGTTCCTGAAGCCTGGAAAGCAACGGGACAGTAGGGAGCATTGTCTTCATTTGTTCATCATCATCTCCTCAGTTGTTCTTCTGTAGTGTCTACCCCCTGAGTGGCGCATACTTAGCTGTGTCTTACTTTCTTGTGGGTACTTTTTTTTCTCCTGGCTCTCTTGTTTAAGCCTATATTAAAATATGTTTCAAAAATTCTCCAATTCTGTCTCATAAAAGGAGTCATTCTCCACTGGATTATAAAGTTACCAAACTATTTTTAAATAAAGTGAGAATATATAATAATTGGGTTTGGACTTAGAAATTATTTCAAAGTAAAGTTAAATATCAACATAAATTAGTTAGCCTTGATTATAAAACAAGTGTGCCCAAGTGTCTAAAACATTTCTGTAACTACAATATCTAGCAAGTTGTTTAGTTGAAATACATATTATGCTGAAAATACAAATATTGATAAAGGGAAATAATTGTTTGCTGCTTAAGAGTTAGGATCATTTGTAACAGGTTAATCCAATCCTGCCAGATTTTGCTGGATGTGCTGTATTTTTATTTTCAAACAATATAAATCTTAGAGAAATAAGTCTTAAAACATGGGAAATAAGAAGCATAGCCACTCAACCAATGTAGCTGAAGATTTCGAGAGATTCTAGGAGTCCGTTGTGAAAGTATCTTGGTTTCTTTTTCACCCTACTATTTTATTGTGCGCTAAGCTTTATTTTCAGTTATCTCCTGAATATATTGAGGGTGGGAGAGTTCCATTGATGGATAACTTACACTGTCTCTTCTGCCAGTAATGGCTTGAATTGAATTTACAAAGGGGATAAAATTGCAGTCGTTGAACAAATCAAGAAAGGGGAGGTAATGGATGATGACCCAGATGAGGGTTCAGTAACAAGCAAGTGAACTATTAGAAAGGTATTAATCAGAAGAGGAGCAAGGAAAGAAAAGTAGGGAGACAAGTGTTAGGTCTCACACCCAGGACAAATGGCTAATTGAGCTGCTCATTACCATATCAAAGCAGACCTGGCCTCCAGGTTCTTCCAGCATTCCTCAGTCGCCACCTGTTACTGGGCCCTCCTAGCACGCATTCCCTGCCCCTACCCTAATCTTCTCCAGCCTAAGGGCTGCGTTTGCCCTTCCCTGAGCTGCCCTTTCCTATTTAATCCAACCAGTTCAGTTACCTGGTCTTTTTGACTTATTCTCTTGACCAGTCTCTTGGCCCAGGCTACGCTGCTAGTTAGGCAGCGTCTGTCCCCTCTTCTTTCCCCCTCTCCTAACAGGCCCCTGTTTCGCCTGTTCATGTTCACTTCCGGACTCTCTCAAATGTCCCTGCCTCTGACTATGTCTCCCTTTTATCTACAATACACTTTCTCCTCCACCATACTGAAGAGCAGTCATGTCCTTTCCTTTTTTCCACTTTTCATTCAACAGGGAGTTAGGGGGTACTGTAAAAGGAGAGAGGGAGGGAAGAAGAGGAATACATGAACATAGGCGAGCCTGCCAGTGTCTGAATGTGGATTCATGGAATGAAATGAAATGGCTGCTGGAGTAACAATACTAAGAATTCAGAGGTGATTAAGTCATGAGGGTGAAGGTCTTAGAAAAAGGGCTTCAGGGAGGGGACTCATGTTTTTGTACTCCTCACAAGACAAGACACATAAGACACATCTCTCTGGGTGATATAATCCTGGGCATCATTTCACAGCAGAGACACTGAAACTTCACTTTAATTTGGACATGACAACACTTTGATCTCAGCAATTTCCAGACTCTAAAATTGTGAAAGTAAATAAATAATTACTATTTTAAATTAACCCACCTTGTGCATTTTCTTAATGCAGCATTAATGAATGGATGTGGCCAGACCTGAAGATTAAAAAGGAAAAAAAAAAAAAAGTGAAATGTTCTTTGTATGGGAGAGAATAATTGAGTCAGCTGTGTTTAAAAATTTGCAATCCCACTATTACAGCAAGGATAAGTGAACTTCTGCCCACTGGTTCTCTCATTACCAACAGGACCACTAAGTATACAAAAAGTCTTAGAAGAAAGTGTTCGAAAGGAAAGAAGACACCGGAAGCAGAGCTCAGAACCATTGTCATGCATCATCCATTGCTGCTGTGGACAGTAGATTATTTATGTTGATTTGTTGACAAAGGGAAATATTCTATTTCAAAGATACTAAACTCAAATCTCATTTGTGTGTTATTATTTTTGACTATATTATTGGCCCATTATTGCAACAAGCACACCAAAGTTAAAGATTAATACAGAGCTTAAATGTACAATTGTTCAGTCATGGTATTGAGATCTTTAAGTGTGCATAATAAGTGACACCATTGTCATCACTCTCAGATCTGAACAAAATATAAAATCAAGGAATGGTGGTGGATACCTCAATGTTACATTTAACTTACAAAAAGCGAGCCAGGACAACTAATGTCCGCATTCAAGGACAGGGCAGCTGTGCCCACTCAATCATGGACATACTGAATTGAAACGGGTTTTCACAGGGTCAGCACTAGACTTGCAAGAGCAGAGTAGATGACTGCTTAAAAGGCTAGGGGCTGGGGCTGGGCCTGGGATTTGTCTGGCCCTCATAAGGCTAGATGATAAAATACAAGATAATAAAAGACTGTAACAACTAGACTATGCAGGATGACTCTTTAGATTTTCACTCATTCCCTGAACAGGGATGAAAATAAGACAGTTTCTATGTGAACTCCTCTCTCACTGAGGAAACCTCTAGCTTTAAGGAAGCCCCAACTCTACACCAGGCTTTCTCCAACCCTAAATTGGATCTGGGGCCAGAGATATCCACAGAGCATTCTAAACTGGATGCCTAAACTCTCTCGCTGCCATATGGTCTGCTCTACCATAGACAATACTTTGTTTTACTGCTGCATATTCACTACTGAAACAGTTTATTCCACAGAGTTTGCTAGCTTAATGCCTCCTAAATAATCACTTCATAAGCAAATAATTCTTAGGGTAAACTCTTGGCTACAGTTGGCTAACTTGAAGACATTTAGAGTAGTTGTCCTAGTCCTTGAAAGTTCTAATGTACAAATGAAAGTTTCATTTTTCTACCTGGATTCAGCCCCCTTTTAGCTGAATAGACTAGATATCTAAACTCTAATTTGCTATCACACCTGGAAACTGCAGAGCGTGGTTTGCCCAGCAAGGCTGAGAACACTGAGGAAATACAGAGGTAAGAAGTGCTTTGATGGTGCTAGCCTTTGTGGTCTTAGGATCATGACAGGCTTCAAATGCGTTTTAATCAAAATGAAAAATAAATATCTTGTAGCCATAAGTAAAGAAAGAAAGCATTGGCATCTAATGTGACAGCCAAGCACAAAGAGAAGAGGAAAAGGGGGATTTTTGTATTTTTCCACTTATAAATCCATTAATTTTTCATGATGTACTCAGCCTTGGAGAGATTTTATGTACAAGAGGGGGTTCATGATGAGTCCAAGGGCAGACTATATGGGATTCAATAAGTTGTCAAACAATTGGCTGTTTCATGTTGATGAAAAAAAAAACTGTATTCATTCTTTAAAAAAAAAAGAAAGAAAAGAAATCAGGCAGAATCTATTGTATCTTCTTGTGAATGCTTTTCATTTAAACCTGAGACAAAAGGCTTGCTGCAGCTCAGAGCTTCAAGGTCCACAAGAGCTATGTGACCTCTTATTATAATTCTTTTCATTAATATATGCATCTGTGTCCCTGAAGGACAAGCCTTGTGTTCACCCAGCTCCAGGAACTGATTAATGTCTCAGGGTGTGATGCATATTTAAGTCAGACTCGTGGCCCATTAGTTGTGCAGGCACCATGCCTCTACCCACTGTTCTGCCCTGCTCCATTCTGCCTTACACAGTATTTATAAACCTGCCTCTCTTCCCATAATGCTTTATAAAGACATCAGCAAATCACATGTGTATTAAGGAGAGGTAGGTAGAAGGTTATGAATTTATCACAGCTTCAGGCTATTCTGTGACAAATTAAATATCACCCTGGCTACTGAGGTCCTTACCAGGCAATTGGTCAAAATCAACTGCAGACAGATTGAAAACCACTAAGCAGCTGGCCCAAACATTATGTATTGAAACACTGAACTAGGCATAAAATTACACAACGCTAAAGACTAACCTCTCATTTCTACAAGACTGTTGCTTGAGATCTCCATAGGAAACAGTCTTTATGTGAATCACCAAAGTCACAGCAGTAGATGGCCGGTGAGAATGAGAACGGGACAGCATCCTCTATGTATTCCTAGCACCAACATGCTTTCCGTTTTCATGAAGAATGGGCTTTAGATTAATTTTTTAAAAAACCTTAGAGGATGCCAATTTGCATAAGAACACACATCTATTTTATTTCTCTTGAGTGAGTCCTTTCTCCTCATCTGTGGAAACCTACCAGGCAGTAGATCACTGGTTCTCAAGTTGTGGATTGCAACCACCCCAGAGGTCAAATATCAGATATCCTGCATATCAGATATTTAGATTACAGTTTATAACAGTAGCAAAATTACAGTTATGAAGTATCAATGAAACAATTTTATGGTTGGGGTTTACCACGATATGAGAGACTGTTGGAAAGGGTCACAGAATTAGGAATGTTGAGAATCACTGCACTAAAATATGGCGGGGGGGGGGGGAGAGGTATCAGGTGCACAGGTTTCCTGGGAATGTACTATGTTGACTCTGATTTTCAACAGGCTTTAGTTGCAAGAAAACCTCCTCTCCCCTTTTCTCATCTGAGGGACTCAAATTAAGTCTGGACTCAAAAGCTACATAATCTGTTCAGTGATAGTTTTTAAGATAAGTTTAGACAAGAACTAGTTCTCCTGAAAAGGTTCTGCAGCCATTGCAGAGTTTATCTGTTAAAGCACTTAGCTTGTAAAATGAGATGTTATCATTTATGTTATGTATATACACTCCTTAATTTTTATTTAAAATAAGATTAGTAGCAACGTACTTTCTTTCTTTACATTAACCAAGAAGGGAGATGTTTCTTATGCTTAGATCATAGAATTGAAAGCATTCAGACCCAAAAGAGTTCCTAGAACTGCCTACTGCAGGGTTTTCCAATGGTGAAGTACACCATTTAGTTTTATCCCTGCAGTAAGAAACAGAAAGAAGTTCCAGAATTCTGGCAGTTATTAGTTCTATAGAGTGCCATCTGGCTTTCTCGATGGGTTCTTCCTGGCTTCTGTTTGACGAGTCACTTCTACTAGGCTCTTTGGACTAATTCTGATCAGCAAGCTCAGAGTCAAAAGGAAAACCATTATGGACGGTACATACCCCTTTTTTCTAAAGAAGTCACCTGCAATTTCCATAAAGGTATGTGCTCTGTCAGCTGTTATTTCTGAGTGGCTGTGAAGCAAATGCCCTCTTTACTATCATGAACCCACAACAAACACAAAGAAGAGATGGGAAAGTGAGGCTTGCCGGCAATTATTGTGGCTACATAATCTGGCATAGCCTGATGTGTTTGAAGGTCAGATAAGTTTAAAGACTACAGATACACACAGGTTTCTATAGTAGGGAAACTTTCAAGGTTTTGAAATGCTCATAAGGAACTTAAATATTCAAGAGAGAGCCCTTATGGGAGAGCTTTTTCTCATACCTACTTACCACAACTGCAGAATGCTTCTTAGGATGTCAAACACTGTATTTTTCCATAAAGAATTAAGGAAACAGGGTGTGTGGGGGGGGCAGTGTTGTCCAATTTATGCAGTTTACAAAATAGTTAAACAAGCTTCAAAGAAAGAAGGTCTTCCAGGAGATCATATTCAACGGGACAGTACAGAGCGATTTTAATCCAGTAACATGGCTGCTCTGGCAAGGGAGCACATCTAAAGATTTTCTAGATCTATGTGATCCAGACATGCTCTAGATTACATTATGATCTTCCTGATAAGACACTCCCTTAGTACACACCTCTAATTCAAAACAATTAAAGTAAAATTAGCTTATAGAAAGGAGCAGGAATGTTTGAAAATAATGCCTGATTGAGGGGCAAAGTGAGAGTCAGAGAAAGATTTGACAGAATGAGTCAGAGATAGGTTATAGTTGCCTCTCACAAGAACACACAAGAAAGAGAGGCCACTTATGAGCAGGGCAGGGAGAGAGGGGAGAATTGTTGAGTTTTACAGTTTAGTTGGAGTCGAGTTCAGTTGAGGTTCTGCAGTTCTGTTCATTTCCATTCGGTTTAGTTTCAGTTCACAGAGGTCAGAGCAATTCAGTCAGAAGCTAATTGAGGCCAGATTGAATCAGTCAGCTTGGAGAAGAGTTTGAGCCAGAAAAGCTGAGTTGAATCAGCTGGCCAGAGTTCAGAAAGAGCTAGAAAGGGCAAGTTTCTTTAGCCTAAAGCGGTAAGTCTCAGAGGCTAAAAGTATTGTAGGCCTAAATTGGGAGATGAAGGCTGGAATCTGAAGCCCTCAAGGTCTGTGCTTGCAGAGGTTAGAAGCTTCAAAGCATAGGCCTAGGGTAGTTAGATGGAAATTCTCTGGGCTCAGCCCAAGCCATATATTCATAAAACTTGGGTATTACTCTCACCCCCCATATAAGAAGCTCAAACTGGGGCTCCACTTGTAGCCAGGCTTTTGGCTGCTTTATTGGGTTCTTTTACCTACTTTCCTCCACCCCAATCTCTTCAACATCCAAAACTAGGTAAAAGAGAAAGAAGGATAGAGAGGAAAGAGGGTGTAGATCTCTTTAGACTACTTCCTGCAGTGTCTCTGCCCTGTTGCTGTGTGTTTGCAGTTTTCTGTTTGCTGGATCGCTGGTATCCTGACAATGAAGATTGGACTTAACCCAAAGAACTCGGTGCCCCTAACCAGCAGGAAATACTCTAAAGAGATCTACTCCTCTTTGTCCCTCTATCTTTCTTTCCCTCCTACCTAGTGTTGGGGGTTTAGAAGGGAATGGAGTGGAGAAGGGTAGTAGATAAAAGAGCCCAATAAAGTAGCCAAAAGGCTGGCTACAGGATGCCCAAATAGCCAATTAGAAGCAGACATGGAAGGTCTCTCGGCAAGACAAAGTACCTTCACAAATGCCTCTGACATACATTTCCAAAGGCTGTAGTGTAGGGGCAGGTGATAGCTCAATCAATAAAGTATTTGCTGCATAGCAGGAAGACCTAAGTCTAAAAACCAGGTTTGGCAACATGTGCTTGTAATATCCATGCTGAAGAGGCAGAAAGAAGCAAATTAATGGGACTTGTTTACCAGGTAGCCTCATCTAGTAAGGTAAATTCTAGGCCAGTGAGAGACCCTGCCCACAAGTTAAATTAAATTGAAAGTATAGAAGATGAAGAGATGACTCAGTGGTTAAGAGTACTTTGCAAATAGCCTGAGTCCAGTCCCCAGCACCCACATGGCTGCTCACAACTGCCTTTAACTACATTTCCAAGGGATGCAATACTGTCTTTTGAACACTGACTTCTTGAACTGCTTCAGGCATGTTGTGTATTTATATCCACTCACAATCACATATAAAATAAAAAATGTTTTTTAAATTATGGATGGTGCATCAGAGGTAGGACACATACACATTAAGTTGATAGACAGACAATTCGGGACTATAGATCCTGGGATTCTACAGTAGCTCCATTCTCTCTAAAAACCTTTAGGGGATACTCCAAGGTTGTATTGAATTTATTTTCTGTGGAGAAATGAGAGAGACAAAGAGACAAAGAGACAAAGGGAATGAGGGATGGAGGGAGGGAGGGAAGAAAGGAGAAGGAATAGAGGGAGAGAGACCCAGACAGAGGGAGGGAGGGACGATGGAGAGATCAAGGGACAGAAGGAAAGAGAGAGAGATTTTCTGCTTGAAATGAAAGGGGAAATACATGGTTGCTCTGTGTGTTTTTAAGCTATGGAAGACAGGCTTGGAAGCACTTTGATGCCGATGCACTGGCAGAATCTCCGCCTTCACAAATCCACAGTGTTGAGAGCCATGCCCCTGCAGCACAGAGAGGAGGTTGGGCAGCCTTTGGATTTGAGCACAATACCAGGAGAGAGGAACAAAAGCTGCTTTTTCCACAAACACACAGCAACTGGATATCACCACATATTTCTTAATTGAGGAATCTTCTAAATGTGCTTCTTAAGGTTACCTTTTGTGTCAGGCCTCAGCTTGACCTCTGGGCTTCACTGCGGTGTAAATCATCAGCTGACGCCTGGTTACATAAATTGCAGACAGGATCTAATTCTGTAGCTTCCTTAAATATGGCTGCTGAATGAAGCTTTTCCAGGGCTCTAGGAAGTACTCAGATTGCATTGGGTTCTTACCCTAGTGAAATGAGATTTTTAGTTAAAAAGTAATGAAATGTGATTAAGGCATAAATAATTTAAAAGATCTGGGTATTGCGCTGAACATTGGCGTGTGAATAATTTTGTGTCATGCACCAGGGAGTATACTGGTAGGCAGGCACAGGTGGGGAGTACAAAATGCTAAATATTGCCTTGAGGGGATTAGATATAATGGCTGGAGCAGACAAACCTCTTTTCCCCTTTTCTTTTCAGCCAAAAAATTCTCCTTCAAAAACCTGCTGCTCTGCTTCCTTAGGTGGAGCAGATTGGTTCAGGAAAATGTGCTGCTCAGTGCGGCAGAGCGCCCTCTGCCTCAGCAGTGAGGCGTCCGCCTTAGAGCCTCTCCACACAGAAAAAGACAGGGTATTGGGCTAAACAGGAACTGGAGTAAGGTTGAACTCGAAGTATGGATGCTGTATCTCTGGGGGATAAGGATATGCGATAGAAGCTCCACCCAGCACTTGGATGGAAATAGACACTGGAATGTTGAAACCCACCAGCTCTCTTCGAGATCATTATTTCCCCCAGGAACCCCCCATCAAACAGAGTTTCTACATTTGGTAAGGTCCGTTGGTCAAACATCAGAGAGTGCGTGGTAGTAAAGAATTGTGGTCTGCATCTCACATCAAAACAGGATTTTAAAACATCTCCCTAGGGTCTGAAAAGATGACTCAGTAGCGAAGAGCATGCAATGCTCTTTTGGAGGACTTGAGTTTGGTTCCCAAAACTCATGTCGGTGGCTCACAAATGTATCCAGTTCCAGTGACTCAAATGCCCTCTTCATGTCTCCATGTGCAAAAACCAACCAATCACACCAAAATCATTGATTGGATCTCCTTTCTTGGCTCCCCAGTCATGCCTACACCTTGTAAGCATATTCAGCTTAAAGGTCACCCACCTTTGTTTCTTTCTCCTGACCCACTTTTTTCATATTCCCCTTGACTCTGATCTAGGAAGTACATTCTTAGGAAAATATTTTAGATTTGGCATCCTTTTAAAATTTTATTTCCAGAGCTATGGCTTCTAAAGGAAAAAGAGAGAACGAGAGAGAGAGAGCTGAGGTAATTGGGAATAATGTATTGTGAAAGGTGGGCTTCCTAAATTTTCTTCCTAAATTGACTTGTAGGAGAAGAAGAGACATCTACTTGCTAACCAAACTAAGACAAAAAGTCTGGGCTCATTTCATTGTACCTTTCACTAATCAGTTTCTTTGCTTTGGAGACTGATAAAGCTGATATGCATTCACATTGCCAACGCATATATAAAGATCCCCAAAGACACAGATCTTCATTTAAGGAAACTTGAAGTTTGGAGAAAGAAATGGATATTTAAACAAATACTTAAAAGCAGAAGGACAAGAGCTAGAAATAAAAAAACACAACACTCTATAAAAGATAGATGGGTAAACAAAAAATCTGACCAGGAAGATGTGGGGCTGATGGAGGCCTGGAAATGGAGATGAGTTTCATTCATGGAGAAAATAGGGCTGACAAGCTGGGCTGATAAAAGTATGGGTTAAGGGAAAATGCCTAACCACACAGACAGAATTCGACTAGCAAACAAGATTTCATGGGTCGCTGCATATTGTGTTTGGGAGTTTGGGAAAGCTCATCAGTAACTACATTTGTTTCCTACATCTGCTATTACAAGTTAATGCAAATTATTGATTACAAGTAATGAGACTTTCTTTCATGACTCCAGGACCAGAATCCCACAGTTAAGCACTAATGGCTAGAATTACACAGTCAAAATACAAGTGAAGCCATGATATCTCTGAAGTGCCTAGAGAATAATCTGGTTTTTTTTCCCTACTTTCTAGATAGTAATTCCTAAATTCTCAGCATTTTTTGGACTTTTGAAATTCTGTCTTTCTGTTCTTGTGGCCATCTTAGACTAGTAATTGGGTTATGAACTCTTCTTACCAATTATAAATATTGACACTGTTTTCCAGTAGGATTGAATTCTGAGATTCCAGGCAGATATGAATTCAGGAAAAGATTATTAAAAATCAATGTCAATTTTGAAAAGAGGAGTGGAATAACCTGATAGCCACAATTCAAGACGCACCAGCTATTGTGCACGGCCTCCAAACACTTAGCAAGCACAGGGGCTTACTTCAAAAGTAGCATAGACTAGTATAGACGATGTGAATGGCAATTTCACTTTCAGGTGGGAAGGATAGGAAGTGATGATGAAAAGATGATGATGAAGACGATGATGAAGGTAATGGTGATCCTTACCTTCTCATGGATGGTGGCAATAATCAAGAAAAATGGTGATGATAATGGTGATAATTAAGATGACCACAATGAGAGTAAGGATGATAATGGTGTTAATGATGATGAAATTGAGAATGGTGATGGTGACAATGACAGCCATATGATGATAAGATCAGAATATTCCCTTGTTCAAGTTCTCTGATGGTCGATGCATTGCTCCATGGCTTATAGCACAGTCATGCTGTTACAAGTCTCATATTATATTCTCAATGAGGCTTAAGCTTCAGCTAGAGTAATTTTCTAGACATTGCTCAAATAGACCATGTTCTCACATTTGTCATTGCAAAGGCTATATCTTATGCCTAAAACCCTTACCAGTATTATTGACCCATTCCAAAATTTCCCGCCAAGTTCTTAAGAAACACTTAAGATACCACAAAGCACATATAAACACACTCAGTCGTGCAGGTCTTTCCTCCTGAGAATAAAGTTATTTTTTTGAGAAAACCTCTTTGTCTAATGTCCAAGAGGTGATGACCAGCCATGTGCATCTTTTTCTCTGTTAAACATACACTGTGGAGAACAATATAAGTCCCTGAGAGGGAGGATGTGGAATATTGTAGGTATTTAATAGTTAATCAACAAATAAATAAACATTCCAAATGACCATTTCCTTTCATCTGAGTGTATAAATATTTTAAATTTGCCTCTGACCCTGCCCATGACACTGCCTTGATGTAAAATTGACTACACCAAGAGGAACTCTTAATAAAGAGCAAATAAAAGCATGAACTCAGAACAAGGGACACAGAAAGATGCAGAAGGTTTGCACCATCTGTTCAACCAAACGCAGATGAATGAAGTCAGAACTACCTCTCCAAGACTGAACTTCACAGCCGCAAAAGCAAAAAGGTGCATACTGGCCAGCCTGCACTGTGCTGCCTGTCTCCCGAAATCCCTTAATTATGTGTATGAAATCAAAGCTTTGTATAGTTTAAACAAAAGCTTCCATTAATTAACTCCAGTGATATGGGTTTCAAGTTCACTTTTCGCCCATAGTCATGCCCATGCTACCATAGTGAGATTGTAGCATGTTGATTTCCATATGGTGGAACATTCTATCTCCAAACTGCTTCATTAAACACCAAAGAAGGTGCAGAAAGGTACCAGAGCATTTCATGTCCTTTTCAATTTAATTAAGAATATTTAGAATGAGAAACCTGTGAATTTTCATTTCTTTTAAGATCATGGTCTTGTTGATACACCCTAAAATATAACTGGAGAGGAGCATGCACTGCTGATGGGAAAGAGAGACTGTTTCACAAAATTGAACTGGACCAATGTTACTAATGAGGTCTCTCACTGAATATTCTGGTATCATGAAGATTTGCTATATTCACAATGAGCAAGAATAGTTCCTCAAAGGGAACCTAGTCCAGTAACTAGGATAAAGCAGTAAAGTCAGAGAGGACCCAATGAACCTGACCAATAGAGCAAAGATAGAACTCTTTTTATACATTTAACACACAGAGAAAACAAAATCTTTTTACCAGCCATGCAGTTTTAGTAGCCCAGTAAAGTAGCACTGATCATTATAACAATGAGAGAATGTTTACATTACTGGTAGTGTGTAATGGTAGAGTGGTGGGTTATTGGGCACTTCTTTTGCTATAATTTTACAACAGATGTTTGGAATTAGCTATGCAGAAACAAGAATGGATGCAATGCTCAGTTGTTTGGTGATTAATATATTTTATTTAAGAAAATAAAACCTAGGGCTATAGAGATGGTTCTGTGGTTAAAAACATGGCTGCTCTTCTAGAGGACCCAGATCAAATTCCTAGCACCCATTTGAAAACTCACAACGGCTTGCTTCTCCAGTCCCAGGGTCTTGAAAGCCTTCTGGCTTGCACAGATACCATGTACACATGTGGTACACATGCATAAATGGAGAAAAACATTAGAAAAAAAGAGAAAAGAAAATACAATCCCAAAATATGATGAAAATTAATAGATTTAATTGCTGGCCTGACAAAGAAGAGATGTTATCTTGATTTTAAAATCAAGAAAAAAAATGTGTTTTGCGAATGTGTGTCAAATATGGTGCACACCAGCCCACATGGTGGAATTTTTTGTCCCATAAAAGTAAAGGAAAAGGAGTTAATGCTTTTCAAGAAATGTTTTGCTAACCAAGCTTCAAGTCTGTGACAGATGCATGATAGGTGATTTCTCCATAGAAGACGGACTGTGCTACTCTCAAATAATGGCTAAATGACAACTAGCCTTGCTCTGCAGAGAACATTCTGAATATGTCCCAAACCCCAAGACTAGGCTAGTTACCATGTGAAACAGCCTGGCCTTAAACCCACAGGGATCCACTTGCATCTGTCTCCCAAGTGCTAGGATTAAAGATACGTGCCGTCACACCCTAGAGTGTTTTCAAGATATGACTC
Source organism: Pachyuromys duprasi (assembly GCA_028658305.1). Lineage (NCBI taxonomy): Eukaryota > Metazoa > Chordata > Mammalia > Rodentia > Muridae > Pachyuromys > Pachyuromys duprasi. The sequence continues at coordinate 33,951,775 of CM053758.1, read as the reverse complement.
AGGCAAGAAACAGCTACCACACACACCAAAAAAACAATTAAGAGAGAAATAAATATGAATACTCCTGTTATAATGAAGTATTCTCAAAATTTATCTCAACAGATGAATGGATAATGAAAATCTGGTGCATATGCTATTATTGAATATTATTTCACTGTAAAGAAAAATAAAATCACAAAATTTGCATGAAATGGGTAGACTTAGAATATATAACAATAAAGTAGGTCACCCAACCTTAGAGAAGAAAAACAAATCAACAAACGAACAAACCATGTTCTCCCTCAAATGCAGATCCAAGTCCATAAATGAGTAAACAAGTGTGCCTATAGCATAGGATAACATTTAGAATGGAGTAGAAGGAAGGATGATTTAAAAAGACAAAACTCTTGCTCATGGTTTACATATATAACACATTTTTTTTGGTAAATCTTTTGGATGTTCTCTTAAGGTTTAAGGAATTTGTGCGGGGGGGAGGTATATGTCCTTAAATGGGTAGTGTCCACACGTGAGTCCATGATAAGCCATTACCTTGCTGAGAGATCTGAATTTTATGGATTTTATAACTCAGTGATGTTCTCAAGGATTTTGAAGCCTTGTCTTAAAAATGTAATCAGAGGGACAACAGCGGTCATTTTCCCAGTCTCTGAAGGGCAGGCGGAACCCACTCTGATGGGCATCTCTCAAGTTGCACAACCATGTTCTTTCATACAGAGGTGAGAACTTTTTTTTTTTGCTCATATCTTGCCTTTGGGCAAAATCATTAAGCAAATGTAGCTGACCTGTGACTTACCTCCAAACCCTGCAGCTTTGAACTAGCTTGGCCTGACACTCCAAACCCTCTTACTCAGCGGAGATGAGTATAGACTCAGTTCTGGACACTTGTTGCAGTATTACCAAATAGAATCATCTTTGCCAATTCCAATATTTTTTTAGTGCAATTTGTCATTTGACAGGGGCAATTTGTTTTAGTAATCTTACACACCATTCTTAAAACGTTTTGCTTTGCTACCTTCTTCCAAATTCTTGCATTTGATGTCGTTTAGGCAAATTGTGCTATTTTGTTTTTTGTTTGACTCATCTCCTATAGTAAAGATTTTCTTTATACACAAGCTTATCTTATATATCTATAGCTGAACTTCTAGAATAATCTTTAATCTTGAATGGCTTAAATTAATGGTGGAGGATGAAGGAATGATAAAATAAAGTCCTATATCTGTCCAGACACTGCCTTACTGGGATGCAGAGGAGCAGTGGTCTAGTAGCCAGTAAACATCTGATGGATGGGAACATTGGGGAAGACCTCATTATCTCACGGAAAACAATGACCTAACTAGTGGGAACCAAAGAGCCGACTGTCTTCCTTTTATTTTAAGTACTGCTTTCTAGCATATTTTTTTAAATCTCAAATGCTTTTAGAGTCTTTTTCTTCTTAACATAATTAATTACTTTATTAATGGAACTTCTCACTTCATTTATCCTACATTCTAGATGAAAATTAAAGTAGAGCATTAGAGATTAGTCCATTTCTTTTTTCAATTTCTTTTTTATAATTTATTTTATTATCTGATTGCAGCCCCTTCCCTCATCTCCTCCCTGTCCCACCATCCCTTTTCCCCCCTCGATCCTCCTTCCCTAGGCCACAGAAGAGGGGAGCACTTCTCCCCTGCTATATGACCCTAGCCTATCAAGTCTCAACAGGACTGCCTGCATCCTCTTGCTCTGTGGTCTGGGAAAGAGGCCTGCCAGAGAGAAGCGATCTAAGCTCTAAGCGTGGGCAACATACATGACTGAAAGGCTCCACCCAGCAGGGGATAGAAGCAGATGCAGAAAATCTACAGCCAAACTTTGGGCAGGATGGAGGGAGTCTTATGGACGAGTGGGGGGATAGAAGAACCTAGAGGGGACATGAGCTCCACAAGGAGACCAACAAAGCCAACAAATCTGGGCCTAAGGGGTTCCTCAGAGATTGATGCACCAACCAAGGACTATGTATGGAGAAGACTTAGAGCCCCTGCTCAGATGTAGCCAATAGGCAGCTTAACCTGCCTGTGGGGTCCCTACCCTAGTAAGGGGGCGAGGGATGTCTCTGCTTTTATATTCATTAAGCTATTCTTTCAGTTTGTCAAACTTTTATAGAGTCATGAGTTAAAACATTTTTGATAAGAAATGACATTATTTCCTAGATCCCTTGCTTAAGTCATAAGTTTGCTGAGATTAATATTAGCGTATAATGAGTTAATACTGCTTGCTTAAAAATGCCCTCGATCTTACGCACACCAGAAAAAAAACCCACCTCAAAGCTAATGAAACACGCAGATTTCACTTCATAAGGAAGAATGCAGCCACATGAACTGGATCTTGATGCTAAGGAGGGCAAACAGCTGAGGCCAAGCCCGTCACATACATCTGGTTATGTGCCATCTGTGAACGGAATTCAGTATTGCATTTAATGGGCCAGGTCATCTTGATGCAGTCTCCCTGTGCTGTCACAACCACACAACCTTCATCTCTCTGAACTACTTACTTCTGAGTCTGCAAACTTGCTAACTCTGAATTATTTATTTTTTCTTTCTCTTTTCCTTTGGCTGGTTCCTTCTTGTCGTTTGGTCTCCCTTTAAATTTTGCCTTTGTGTAGACATTTTTCCTGACACAGGAGTTGCATCACTCTCTGGCCTTTTTTATCTGCCCCTATAATCCTTCCACTTGATTTTGCTTTAATATATCAGTGGTTTGCAAAGGTTTCTCTGCTGTCAGTGAGTCTTAGGGGATCCATAAGGACAATGGGATTTTCATAATAATACTAAAATTCTGCTTGCTTTCCCCACTATGTTGACATTTGTGGTAGCAATGCAAAATGTTGGAAAAGACCATAGATACCGGAGAATGAATCAAAATATCAACAGCAAACTATGCAGGGTACAAAACAAAAATGAAACAACCACAAAACTGCCATATGAGAAGATCCCAAGTGAAACAGCAAGATGCATTAATTTTATGAAGTGTTCAAAAACGGGCATATAAGGTTTCAATGTTCTATGTGATGAGTCAATAAGAACACACACAAAAAGATGTCAGTTGTATACACAGAGTGGTAAGAGTAACAAAGAACCTCCTTCCTGTGGTTGAGTGGAGAATCAAATCTGTGATTTTACAATGGAATGGTAGTTTATTTAAAGGAACCGCTGACAAACATCTATTTGGGAGACATTTTTCTTTTTAATTAAACACAGCAGGATTATCGCATTAAGTAAAATAACCAATGGTACTTTTTCCCAATGATAAAATTTGAGGTTATCAATAAAATTAAAAATTTGAAAAATGCAAGTTACCAGCAAATCCCAGCACCTGTGGTGTTTCTGAGAGATTTGTGGATGCATTTGCCTGTTTTGAATTATATAACTAAACACTTCAGTATATGGAAGATGTATAAACTGTGGGAAATAGTATTTTATAAATGAGTAATGCATGCTGTTAAAAATTGCGACTCACCAGAAGATCCATTCATGCTGGAGAACAGATTGTTGGCTTCTGATTTAATGGAGCATGAAGTTCATTCATATGATTTTGAATTATACCCCACAATTAATGATTGAGAAACACCACTTGTCAGGTTTCTTTTATAGTATCTAAGGACAACCACCATTATCTAAAAAGGCTGGGCACAGCCTTCCCTCCCATCTTCAGTCAAGCTTTGATATCCAAGGAAGAGTAGTTCCAGAACACAGTCCCCACATAGTCAAGAAGCCCGCTGATCCTCAAGTCCCTGCTATGAGTTAGCATAGTAATTATGTACTAACCATGCACACACACCCAGATTACTTCATAGCTTTGTTCATTCCCAGATTACTTTGTATTAATAGTTATTAATATTGGTAAATGTAAGCGATGAATTCTGTTGTTCAGAGAGTAATGGGAAGGAAATGCATGTCTATGTGGCATATTCAAAACAGACATACCATTGTGAGACTTCTGCTGTGTGTTTGGTTTACTCTGCAGATCCAGAACTCTTGGATTCTGAGGGCTCACCTAATTAAGTTCTTCATACAGAAGAGCGTCACAACAAATTGAATGAAGAGACAAAAAATAGAGTCCAATTTACACACACATTAAAGAGATTAGCAAAAGTGTATGAGGACCATGAGGACATTCTTCAATTTATTTTTCCATCCAAAAATGTAGCCATGTTAATAAAATAGTTCAACATTAATGTGTCTTGATACAATGAATACTACTTTAGATAAAATAAAATTGATTTTTGTTTACTTCTTAATACAATACTACTACTAATAGATATAGTGTATGTAACTAAACATGTTTGTTATTCTATGATTTTTTATTTTATTAATAATAATATTAATATTATTTACAATTTATTCACTTTGAATCCTGGTTGTAGCTCCCTCCCTCATCTCCTCCCAGTCTCACCCTCAAAGAATTTCACAAAAGAAAGTTGGGGACCCATGCTTGATATTTTAATATTTACTGTTCACCCCCTGCTTATCTTATCGTTGTGTCTTAGCCACAAAAGAAGATCTAGATTCCTCTGAGCATAAAACAGACACTGGCATATATTAGCTGTCCAATAAACACTTGAGTACATGAATAAATTTCTCCATCAAAGATGACAAAACCAAGTTTTATTGTGGTTACATGCTCAAGGTCACATAGCTCTCAGCAGGTCAGCCAAGATTAAAATTCAGCACCAATGAATTTCATAGTTTAATCATTCTTCAAAGTTGTTTCTGCAGCAATGATTTGGAAGGGGTCTAGTCAAGGCAATATTTGGTTTTAATATCAAGAATCTTAGAACATCCACAACTTTTTAAGATACTGTGGACTTGAAAAAATATCATTTAGAAATACTGAGAAACATAGAAGATATTTTAGTTCAACTTCTTTGAGGCTTGGTAAAAACATAGAGTTGATTATTCACAGAGCCAAGTTGCTTACCCCTGCCTAGGCTTCCATCACTCCTATCAGGGCAAAATCTATGAATCAATACTGTGAAAGTTACATAAAATATTTGTCAGTTCTTCTGCCTCACCCATGGCTGGCTTTTCTAAGACCAGAGATAATGAGGAAAGATATGGAAAAGATAAAGCCCATTGTGCTAAATTGGAGGGTTAGACTTCTGAGCACAGTAGGTCTGCCTTTCCATCACTAATGTCTAGCTTGTACATTGTTTAAAGGTGAGTTCTGATGACTGACATCCAGGTACACACAGGTGTCTCTGCCAAACCACAGTCTGGTCATTTTAATGGTTGGCAAAGATGACCACAGTATACAAACAATGAGAGATCAGGGATCTCTTGAAATATTTATGTCAAATCTCTCTGACAATTTACCTTATTTATATTGGTTACTTAACCATCAAAGTAAAATAGCTTCTAAATCATCCTAAATGCTGTAGGGAGAGATCTGAAGTGGCGGCATCATTAATCGTAAGAAGCATGTTCAGGCTGACAGTGACAGTATACAACTTTAATTCCAGCACTCAGGAGGCAGAGGCAAGCAGATCTCTGAGTTCAAGGTCAGCCTGATCTAAGGAGCAAGTACCAAAGAAGCCAGGGCTATACAGAGAAATCCTGTCTTGAAAAACAAAACAAACAAACAATAACAAAAGAAGCATGTTCACGTGTGCATTCATAGGTATCGTAGCTAAGGAACTGAAGAATAGAATAAAGAATGGCCCCACATATCCTGCACCATGTCCTTAGAAAGTTCAGAAAAATGCCAGTCTCCCATGGGTTCCAGTGTTCAGAGAAAGCATTGATCAATGTTGGCCTTAAGTACTGAGTGGCTTCTTAGAGATATAAGCTCCCCAGCTTCTGGCACACATCAGATGATCAATACATGATCACTAAGAGACTAATTTTTCACAGACCCATACATATGTCAGGCAATTCACCACGGTATGGTTTCTCTAATTTGGAAATACTAACAACCAAGCAAATCCTGCTGTCTTAACTTCATAAATCATAGAGGTCTGGGTACTTCTATTGGGAAGCTTATGTATTATCCACAGACAGGCTTAAATCTAGATAACAGCTTTTCAGATGAAATTTATTTATTTAGCTTATAGCCTCACTATAAACTATAAAATATTAGCACTTTGAAAAATGTATACATTACCGTTGGGCCATTGTAGAGGAGAGATTTAAAGAAACTGGATCCTAGATTCAAAGTTATTAAGTTAAAGAAACTTAAGTTTAAACCTATCCTAAGTGCTGTGGTCTGAACGGGTGTGTCCGTCGCCTTTACTATGGTACCCAGTCACCTGTGTAGCATCAGGAGGCAGAGCCACTGGAGTGCAATCAGTTCATCAGGGCAGAACCCTATCGTACCTTCAAAAGAGATGCCCAGAAAACTGACTGGCTCAGCCACTTTTGGACAATAAGAGTCCCAGAAGCAGCTTTCACAGACACTTAACTGACCTGCACCTGATTTTTGATTTGGACCACTGTGGTAAATAAATGCATATGTATAAGTCACCTTGTGTACAGCATCTTATTATAGAATCCTGAATGACATCTGTAAACTCTTTTTCCCTACCCTTGGTATTAATCTTTTAGTTTCCAAGTTTTAACCGAGCTAACATCCAGACACTAGGACGGTTAGGACAGTCTACATGCTTTGCAGTTTTTGTTGACTTGATTTAATGCAATTCTTTGCTGACTGAAAATACTAATGGAAAATTCCAGACACAAACATCAGTGTAAAGCCATGTACCCTTCTGAGTAGCATTGTAAATCTCATCCTTTCCCTCCATCCTGCCCAGGATGTGAATCATACCCTATGTAGGGTCTCCACACTGCCAATAACACACAGTCATTGCTTTGCATCTTCTCAATTATGACCAACATTTGTGAGTCACAGGGCTAGTGTTAAGCAACAGGAAACATTACCTTACACTAGGTCAGGATGCTAACATCATATGTCTATTCACTTCTCATCTCATCATGAAGCCATGTATCACCTCACATTTTCAGAAGAAGGAGTGTGAAATAGCAAGAAAGGGTGTGAGAAAGAATAGTCATATAACCATAACTACAGTATGTCATTGCACTAATTATTATTAATAGCTTATAATGCTTAATTGATACATTTTACCATAAGCACAGAGCATAGGAAGCACTCATTGTTCTTGGCATTACCTAGGGTTTCAAGTATAGGTGAAAGTCCCCACACCCATCTTCATTTGATAAGAGAAGACTACAACAAAACTGCTCTCAAGTGATGGTCAAGTGGTCCCTGGAGGGAGTGGTAAGTTGAAGAGAGGCCATCATTTCACAAGGACAGATCCTTAATATTTTAAGATTTTTTTGTGTGACCAGTTGTTAAATATACCTATTATTAAAGATTGTTTTAAAACTTACAATTATACACATTATATTTAAAATAAAAGTAACAAAACTCAAAACTCCTCCCTTCTTGCCTTTCTATGTTTTGATGTTGCCCATGCTTTTCAGTTCATTGAATCTCTCCTGCTTATTTGGTAGGATAGCAGAAACAATCTAGACTCCCACAGTTTAGACTGTTAGGCATGTTGGGAGTATTTACACCAGAGAAATTACAAGTGAGGCTTTTAGAACCCACTGTTGGTAAATAATGCATCCATGACCAGACCCTGAAGGTTCTGGATTGCTTTCTGGTGTTTTACCAGTTCTGCAGAAGTAAGGTAGGAGAGGGAGAGGGAAAAGGAGAGGGAGACAAACAGGGAGGGGGGAAAAAGGAAGAAAAGGAGGGGAAGGGAAAGGGAGATGTCCTGTGTTTGATGCCTTGAGGAATTAATTCTTGATCTCCTTACTTGAAGAAGTCAGTGATAAACCTTTTGGTCTCGGTGTCTGTGTTTAGCACTCAGATTTTAGTAATGAGAACTATAACCTTTGGTCTCAGTTTGAAGGCAATACCTGGTTGTACCTATGTGTTCAAGACTGTGTATGTACATACATATATGCATGTAACAGCAATTAATGACAAAAGAGGCCATAAATTTAAAAGAGAGCAAGGAGAGTTATATGGGATGATTTGGGTGGGAGTGATTGGAAGGGGTAATGATATAATTATATTATAATCTCAGAAAAATAAAGAAAATAGTTTAAAGAAATATTTGACTTATTTTTTTTCATGTCACTAACATTCTACATCATAGTTTTAATGATCTTTTCTAAGGACCTTCTTCCAAGATTTAACAGTCAATGACATCACTGTAATTACAGAAGACCCAAAGGTCAGACCAGTTCCTGTCCTGTACTAAACATCTAGGATTGTAGCAGACACACATAAACACAAGCTAACAAAAGGCATGGGAGGGAGTCACCCCATCCATCAGGTAGAAACCAAAGTGTCTAAAGCAGAGATGAGACAGACTTTAATAAAGCAAATCATTACCGGACCTGCTCAGCACCGCCCTGCAGCCTAGAGCGAAGACAAGATGAATAATTTACGTTCAATACAAATACCAAGGATTAGGTTAGTGTGAGTGACTATGTGACCTGTCAAAGCTGGCTTTATTTATTTGGTTGGTTGGTTTGGTGTTTTAGTGAGTTTTAGGTTTTGTGAGAGGACCTTCATATGTAGACCAAACTGACCTCAAACTCAGCACAATCTTCCTGTAACAACCTCTAGAGTGCTGGGATTACAAGACAGAGAAACTAGACAAAGCTACCTCTGTTTGCTTGCCCAACAACTCAGACAAAATTGCAAATGCAATATAATAGGAAGTACTTTCACTGCCTTAACCTACAGCCTTCCGAACCTCATTTGCATCTCTTGTGCTAGTGCACCCCTGAGCCCCCAAGGGAGCCCAGAACAGGCTTCCTTGTTCCAGCTGGCTCCCCAGAGTTCTGCAAGCTGAGAGGAGTCTGCACAGCCACAGACAGAGACTGAGTCACCCCAGTTTGCTCTGAGCTTCCTAAGTCCAGGACTAGGTAACCTTCACATAGCCCTGCATCTCTGCAGAAGGTTGCCTCAGCTTTGCTCCTTGTGTGTGGCTCTCATTGCCATGGCAACCACTTCTTCAGGTGGTCGGAACATCTGAGGGCAATGCTGGGAACTTGTTACTATAGGAGTTCTTTTCCTAACTGCTGTTCTTTGAGCTGGAAGCTCTTTCTGTAGCTTTAAAAACAGACAAAACAAAACAGCCTCATGAGATCTCCCCTTCAGTCTTGGGACTAATTGTCAAGGCATCCTATTCTCTTCCTCCAACTACGTGCCATAGATAAAACTGGCAGGAAGAAATGCCTGACTGCCACCCTTGTTTATAGACAGCACTGGCACACCTCTGGGCTGAGAGGCCTCCCTTTCCCACAAACACAGCCACCAGTATTTTGCTCATAAATTTCAGCTATGAGGGAACTGGTACAACTTTCCAGGAGGTGAGGTTTTAGAGAAATGATTATAGGTTTGAGCAAAACACTTGTTTGGATACTCTCACAACATCATTGTTAATAGTACATGTTTGTTTGACATCACATTAAATACAAAAACAGTGGAGTAGTTAGAAATACGAGTTTGACAAACCTCAGGCAGAGTGATCAGGCCTGCAATCTCAGTCTACAGGAAACAGGCAGAAGGTTTATCACAAGTTCCAAGCCAGCAGGGGCAGCACAGTGAGGCTTAGGCTGGCCTGGTCACAGGGTGAGGCCCTGTCTCAACAACCAATAAAGAAACCAATGCAGTGAGATAATATATACCTTTGTGAAGTTTTATTTATTCTTTGACAATTTTATACATATATACAGTGATCATATCCACTCCAACTACACTCCCATCTCACTCAAGTCACCCTCCCAATTCTCAACACATCCCACCTTCATGTCCCTTTTTCCTTTCATCTATCTATCTGTCTGTCTGTCTATCTATCCACCTATCTATCAATCATATTTTATCTCTTTATCTCTCTTTTTTAGTAGTTCACTGAGTATAATAAGTGCTGCCTGTTGGAATGTTGATCCATCTTATTGGCTTTATCTTGTGCAGGTGAGTATAACTACAGTGAGTTCATGGGCACAGTGGCCAAGTCATGTCTAGATGACAGCATTTCATAGCACTCTTTTCTGTCAACTATTACATTCTTTCCACTACTTCTTCTGAATCTTCCCTGAGCCTTGTGGTTTTGAGGGTAAAGGAATGATATCAATGTTTCATTTAGGGCCAAGAAACTAGCACTCATTTATTCTCAACACTTTCACCAGTTATGAGCCTTTGCATTAACTATTGTCCACTGCAGAAGAAGCTTTGCTGTCCAAAGTTGAAAGCAACATTTATATTTATGTCTACAACATAAATACTTAGTCGAACATGAGAGTCTAAACAGTAGTCTAAACAGTAGTAGGTTCTGCCCCTAGAATGTGCTTTTGACCAGGTTTACTGCACCCAGCATTCATTTCCTTCCTGTGGAGTGGGTCTCAAATCAAACCAGATGTTGGTTGGGTAGTCCCATAACTTCCATTGCAGTATTGCTCCGGTGGGCACACTTGCCCGGAAGGCTGGCATTACAGCATGCAGAGTTCCTTGGGTAGTTCCTTGAAGAGTAATTGTTGGGTTGGAATGAAATCCATGAGTCAAGAGGGGCCTGGCTACAACATCAGACTCCTGAAAAGGAGATTAATACTCCCTTCCAATGGCTGGCTAGCACCATCCGGCACTATGAAAGCTAAATAGAAGGCCAGAAGCTTTCTGGTCAGTGTTAGCTTGCTTTCTCTGCATCTTGTAACTAAAGAGTGCTGTGTCCTCCACAGCAGAATCGTACTATTTAGTTATGGTGAGCAATCAAGAGCATGGGCAATAGCCTATGTAGTTTGGAGACCCCACAGGATTTCTATTGTTATAAAAACATGTTTTGTTTCTATTATGTCCATTGGCTTAAAGTATTTCATAAATAAGTTTTTAAAAAGTAAATATTTAAATATAACAATATAGCCATCCTCCATTACAGACAGATTTTAATTAAATATATTTCTACAAAAGAAAAATGTGAATGTTCAGAGGGAGGAGCTATGCTTGACTTTGTTTATTTACAGTTATCTTTTTGTCTCCCTCCAATGTCCAAGTGTATGAATTAAGTTTGGGAAGAATTGCTTCTTCATCTATACTATACCATAGGAAATAAAACTATTAAAACTATAAAATCTTTTTAAATACCCAAAGTAGGTAGTCAAGATTAGGAAATCCATCTTTGTCTTTTCCTTGGCAGTAGAATTTGAAATTGAAGAGTAATTGTTGGGTTGGAATGAAATCCATGAGTCAAGAGGGGCCTGGCTACAACATCAGACTCCTGAAAAGGAGATCAATACTCCCTTCCTCTGACCTCTGTAGCCAGGCTCCAGGACAGTGGGGAATGAGTAATAACTACTTCATCCTCATAAGAACCGTAGTCTTCCGAACAGTGAGAAGATGAACCTAGGTGTGGTTCAGCAGCTAAAAAGAATCCTTCCACAGCCCCTGTTCCTGAGGACGGGTCAGGATGAGACATATCTGACCAGTGGCTTTAATGAAATCCAACAGTGCTTTTTTATTTTATTTTTTCTTTTTAACATCATGTTTATCACTGTCTTTATTGGTAGGGGAACGGTAGAAACTGCCAAACAAAAGTGTGTTACTATGTCGGACCAACTAAGTTTACAATGTAAACAAGAGCCAGTAAAAACAACAACAACAAAACAGATCACAGATGTGCTGTGGTAATCCAGTAAAAGAACAACAACAACAATAAAAAATGTACTCTGAAAGCAATCTGAACCTTATATGCAAAAGGGGTAATAGCAGAGTTAAAAACAAGTTCCAGAATGGCCTGACCAAAAAGACATCCTGCCCTCAGGCAGCAGCATGTGGTGACTTCAAGCCATGTGGATGCAGTCCAGCAGGGCTACTGAAGCTGTGGGTCAGAAAGTCTGCTCTCTGAAGTGTTTCTGATCCAGCACAGCCAGTGCCTAAAGTCTACCAGAATATTCTGAACTCTAAAAAGCATGACATGATTTCCCCAGCCTTAAGAAAGAGATACCTATAAACATACAAGAGGCCTATAGAACACCAAACAGACTACACCAGCTCTAAGAGTGCTTTTACGCACTTGAGAACTTGCTGTCAATTATACTACACAGATAAACAAAATAATAAATATGGGTGCAGATCATCTTTTTGAAATGTAGGTTTTCACATTATTTAATAACAGTAAAATGAATATCCCATATGAGTGACCAGGAGCTAGAAATTACATTGCAGCTGGCTCATAAAAAAAAAAAAAAAAAAAAAAAAAAAAAAAAAAAAACCAACCCTGCTGTAGCTGTGAAAACTGAAGATGTGCAATGCTCCATCATAAAGGGGAGCGCTCATATGAGAGGTATGACAAAAATAGATGGGAGGTATGACCCAGTTCTTGTAAAATAAATTTTATTGTGTACAATATTTAATACATTACGCACACAAATGCAAATTTACAATCCAGAATTACAGCTTGCTGGTTATTTTTTTTAACTCCTTTAAGTCCATTTGTTATGAGACAGTTATTAATTAGACATCTATAAAGGACATTTATTTAATCATTATCTAGGTCGATGTTTTCCATGCTGTGATCAGTTTTGAGGCATGAGGCTAACCTGAATCATTTTCTCTCTTTTTTTTCAGTTTTTTTAAATTATTTTTTATTGCAATTTATTCACTTTGTATCCTGGCTGTGGCCCTCTTCCTCCTCTCCTCCCAATCCTGCCTTCCCTCCCTTTTCTCCACCTATGCCCCTCCCTAATCCACTAATAGGGACTTCCCCTATTAGTGGACCCTAGCCTATAAGGTTTCATCAGGGCTGTCTGTATCATCTTCCTCTGTGGCCTGGCAAGGCTGCACCCCACAGGGGGAGGTGATCAGAGATCCTGCCACTGGGTTCATGCCAGAGACAACCCCTACTCCCCTTACTAGGAGACTGAGTCTATGGGCTACATCTGAGCAGGAGTTTTGTCCTCTGCATGCATGGTCCTTGGTTGAGGTATCAGGTTTTTTTCTTTGGATCTGTTGGTCTCCTTGTGGAGCTCCTGTCACCCCAGGTCTTTCTATCTCCCTCTTCTTTCATAAAATTCCATGCCCTCTACCCAGAGTTTGGCTAAGAGTCTCAGCCGCTGCTTCAATACCTCGATCAGTAGAGTCTTTCAGAGGCCATCTGTGGTAGGCTCCTGTCCTGTTCCCTGTCTTCTCCTGCTTCTCATGTCTATCATGTTTGCCCTTTTGAATAAGGATTGAAGATCTTCCCTAGGGTCTTCCTTGTTATTTAGCTTTTTTAGGATTATAAATTTTAGTATATTTATTCTACATTTTATGTCTAATAACCACTTATGAGTGAGTATATACCCTATGTGTCTCTCTGCTTCTGGATTATCTCACTCAAAATGATATTTTCTAGTTTCTAATTTGCCTGCAAATTTCATTATTTCCTTGTTTTTAATTGCTGAGTAGTATTCCATTGTGTAAATGTACCACAATTTCTGTATCCATTCCTCTGTTGATCGACATCTAAGTTGTTTCCAGATTTTGGCTATTACAAATATAGTGGCTACAAACAAGGTTGAACAAATGTCCTTGTTTACTGTTGAGCATATTACGGATACATGCCTAGGAGTGGTATGGCTGGATCTTGAGGAAGCACTATTCCTAATTGTCTGAGAAAGCGCCAGATTGATTTCCAAGTGGTTGTACAAGTTTACATTCCAACCAGCAATGGAGGAGGGTTCCCCTTTCTCCACATCTTCTCCTGCATGTGTTGTCACTTGAGGTTTTGATCTTAGCCATTCTGATGAGTGTAAGGTGAAATCTCAGGGTTGTTTTGATTTGCATTTCCCTGATGACTAAGGACGTTGAACATTTCTTTAAGTGTTTCTCTGCCATTCTAGATTCCTCTTCTGAGAATTCTCTGTTTAGCTCTGTACCCCATTTTTTAACTTGAATTACTTGGTTTATTGGTGTTTAACTTCTTGATTTCTTTATATATTCTGGATATTCGCCCTCTGTCAGATATAGGGTTAGTGAAGATTTGTAGCCTGTCATTTTGTTCTGATGACAGTGTCCTTTGCTTTTAAAAGAATATATTCTATTTTATGTGTATGGGTGTGTTCCTAAGCATATGTATGTGCATTATGTACATGTCCAGTGCCTGAGGAGGCCATAAAGAGTATTGGATCCCCTCGGAACTAGAGAACTGCCATGTTGTTACTGGGAACTGAACTCTGGTCTTCTGGAACTCTACTCTTATCTCCTGAGCCATCTCTCTACCCTCTCAAATCACCTGACAGCCTGTATCTTATTAATTCCAGTGATTCAGGGATGGCAGATAACCTGACTCACCTCATCTACTCCACATCTGTACTTGGACCTCATGTTTCTTCCCAACCTGATTTTCAGAGCACATAGAATTTACCTGAGAGTGTCTGTGTGCTTGGAATGGAGGTCTGAATTTCCACAGATCTGTTACTTTTCATGCCTCCAGTGCCCAGAACAATGTCTGAAACACACACTGTACATGTGAGTGACAGTAAGTGTGAGCATATATCCCTGTTGGCGAATGGTCGCCACATATGGCAATAGTGGCAGGCCTACCATTAGACAAGGTGGCACAGACATCCAAGCCGGGACAAATGGCCAGATAACCAGGGTAATGTGAGCTCAGCTGAAGTGCAACCTTTTTCTTTCCACATTCTGGTTAAATATGGGGAAGATGTTAAGAAGATTGGTTAAAGTGTCACCAAGAATTAACTTTCATAGGTTTCCAGCCACTCTATTCAGGAAAACAAAACAAAACAAAACAAAAGGGTCAGCCGGCTGACTAAAAGTAAGAAAAAGATGGGTGCTCCATGGAGGATCAGAAGAGGGCAAGGCTCTGGGCCCTATAGTTGTCCAACAGAAAAAGAAGAAAGGGCGTCTCCTAAGATAGCTCCACCTCTTCCGCCTTAAAAATGCCATCAGTGGAGGCCTGACCCTCAGAGTATAAGCCAGTGCGATTCAAAATCTAAGATCTTATTCTGCTCATCTGTGTCAGTGTGCTGGTTGGACTGATGGAAGCAATAGGAGGTAACTGACATTCACACAATAAAATGGATACATGATGAATATTTAGCAGAGGTATCCCAACATGCCCCATTCTCAATACTTGCCTCATCCTCATCACACTGCTGCCTCTGCATTTTTATTACATTTTCCTCAAATGTGATTTTGGAAAAGCTTTGAATAAATAAATGTATAAGCATGAAAATAAGCATGCTTTAAGGGTCTGGAATGGGGATTTTTGCTTTACTTGTGGCCACATTTCTAAGGGAGTCTAAAATATCCTCACAGATGTCAAATGCGTTGAAGGTCAGGGTCAACATCCCAGGGGGCCCAGTCACTCATTTAGAAAGAAATACAACTAATTTTGCGCTAACATATTTCCTGCATTCTAGTTATGAAAATTGAGATTTGGCTACTTAAAGATTCATTTGGCTGTTGTTGAGGACATCTGCACTGTGAGGCTGGCACGTTATGGGGTAATTCTGAAGTCTGCAAAGTTCTCATAGCTGCTTATTGGCTCCTTGTGGTGTCTTTCTCCCCCTGTGTAACAATTCACCACAAAGTTAACTCGCTATCAGAGTTGAAATGTTCCTAAAAGTACCCAAAACATTCTTGAGTCACCTCACCCATTCCGCACACCCATTCACCTACACTGAATAAGTGCTTGAACCTCATTTTTCCTCCACACCTGTACTTCAGAGCACATAGAATTTACCTGAGAATGTTTGTGTACTTGGAGTAGACGTATGGGTTTTCACAAGTCCCTCATTTATAAATGGTGGAAGAGTTGTTCATGTGGTCTGTAATTGAAAACATATAGGAGTATCCTCTCGGAGTGGACAGCCATGGCTTTCATCATAAGTCTGCGTGGCTTTTACTGTCAAATCTCCCCTGACTTGCAGGTGCTGTATGGCACAGCCCTGTTCTCATCTCCTGTGGTAGTTCACTATTCCCCTGCAGCACTGACTGAAGACAGGATCTTGGTACATGCTAGAGGCTGTGATTCTTGCTTAACCCAATGATATGATTAAGCATCACTCCGATATTCTGTTTTGATAGAGAAATAAAATGAAGTACAGACAGTTAAGCAACCCAATCCTACAGGTAATAAGCTTTGGATATGAACCCATAAATTATGGCTTCACATTCCATCTGCTATTTGCCTTTTACTGGTGTACACTACTATTTGTTATTTACTGTTTAAAGGCGTATATACTATTGTTTTTATTCAAGTTCCTCTCCTTTAGGTACCCTGCTTATACTTAATGATTTCCATGAAATTTACTTGATCCAAATTTCTCTCATGAGCCCTGGGAGTGGACAGAACCAAACTGTGTATGTCTTACATATTTCTAGAACACACATGTTCACACCAGTATTACTCATGAGCCTGCAATATAGCGGTGGCTGGTCTTTTTCTATCACTCAAGAAAAAATATGTAAAAATTTGTCTAATTCTGTTCTCTCTCTGGTGCATGGAATATACTACCCACCCCAAAATGTTTATTGACAAACCAAATAAAATGACACATTATTTGGAAAAGTAATAATATGTTTATGGTCAAAGTTTAGCAAAAAGCTTGACTTCTCAGATTCAGGGTCAGGAGCCTTATCACTTGAACTATCCAAGCTTTCTACAACTTGACTTCTAAAATAGTATGCTCTAGTGGGGCCAATAATCTGTAAGAGAATAAGCCAACTCTATGTAAGATAATATATCAGGGGTGTTATCACCAAGCCATAATACAATGAAATGTATGGAAACACAAAATATAATATGATGTCTTCCCAATCAGATAATTTTGGCCATTAAAATGCCATGGAATATTCTAGGACTTAAACAGCTGTCATATGTATGCTTTAGAGTCATTTAATAAAGAGATCTTAGGAGGATGTCCAATGCCAAGGTCTTATTATGTAGCAGTTGCTCCTATTCTAAATTTTTACTTAACACTGCTTCCAAAAGTAGATAAAAATCTTAGTTTGTCAAGAATGTACTGGACATCTTCATCTTCTGATACTATCTCTTTGCTGCACTGAACTTTGAAAGAATGTCTTCGGTAGTAAGAGTGTTCAGGTTAAAAGCTCATGTCGATTGTTTGAAAAAATTTCAAGTCTCTAAAGAAAGAATTAGAAGAAGATATCAGAAGATGGAAAGATATCCTATGCTCATGGCTTGGCAGAATTAGCATACTAAAAATGCCCATCTTACCAAAAGCAATCTACAGATTCAATGCAATTCCCATCAAATTACTAATACAATTCTTTACAGGCCTTGAAAGAAAAATTCTCACTTCACATGGAATAACAAGAGACCCAGAATTGCTAAAATAATCCTCTACAATAAAAGATCTTCTGGAGGTATCTCCATCCCTGATCTCAAGCTGTACTATAGAGCAACAGTAATGAAAACTGCATGGTACTGGTGTAGAAACAGAATGGTTGATCAATGGAACCGAATAGAAGACCCAGAAATAAACCCACACACTTGTAGACACCTGATTTTTGACAAAGATGTCAAAACCATACAATGGAGAAAAGATAGCATCTCCAACAAATGGTGCTGCTTTAACTGGATGTCTACATGTAGAAAAATGCAAATAGATCTATACTTATCACCCTGCACAAAACTAAAGTCCAAGTGGATCAAAGACCTCAACATAAAACCAGACACATTAAATTGTTTAGAAGAAAAAGTGGGAAAGAGCCTTGAACTCATTGGCACAGGAGACAACTTCCTGAACATAATACCTACAGCACAATCAATAAATGGGACCTCATGAAACTGAAAAGCTTCTGTAAAGCGAAGGACACTGTCATCAAAACTAAATGAATGCCTACAGA
>CM053758.1:33825831-33924325 GCA_028658305.1 Pachyuromys duprasi | reverse complement strand
CAGACTGGCTAGATCCCAG
Source organism: Pachyuromys duprasi (assembly GCA_028658305.1). NCBI lineage: Eukaryota > Metazoa > Chordata > Mammalia > Rodentia > Muridae > Pachyuromys > Pachyuromys duprasi. The sequence continues at coordinate 33,924,306 of CM053758.1, read as the reverse complement.
GGGAGGACTTTGCAGCCAGCCCTGAGGAGACAGGATAAGCTGGGGTTGGATGGAAGGGAAGGAGGTCCTCCCCTGTTGGTGGACTTGGAGGGGGCGGGGAAGAAGGAGATGAGGGAGGGAGTGGGAGGGTAGGAGGGAATGGGGGAGGGGGCTATGCCTGGGATTCAAAGTACCTAACCTTTGATTGAGATAAAAATAAATAAATTAAAAAAATTTTTTAAAAAAAGAATAGTTTACAAACTGTTTTGTAAATATTTTTAGAAGTTGCTAAGCTTCTAAATGGAGTGTGTAAAACAAGAAACCATCGTATTTAAGCACAACTCCAAACAGGTTTTATTTTCTCTGTTAATCCATTGCAACTAGAATTGAGAGCCATTGTGTTTTTACATTGATGTTGATGGGCTAATTTGATTTTTGTTGTTGTTTTTATTATGAGAAGGATTTCACTATGTAGCCCCTGTTACTATGGAAATCACAGTGGTGTGCCTGCTTTTGTCTTTTGGCTGCTGGGATAAAAAGCTGCCACATCCTAGTCTATACACTGTAGTCTACTAATAGACATGGATAGCTCTAAAATATTATCATAAACATCTCTTTATTTTCAAGTCTCTGCAAAGCAATCCACAGACTTTATGAGGTCTGCTGTAAAATAGCCTTCACCTGTGATGTTGCTTCATGCATGCGTTGGTTGGCTTTGTGATGAAGAATTTTGGAAATGTATGCAATCTCTCTTATGCCTTGAATTTATAAACCAAAAGCATTTCCCTGGAGTGATTGCATTACATTTTGTAGATTTAGAAAGGTGTTAAATGACCTTGAAGATTATGACTATGTCTCCATTAGCAACTCAGAGATAAAAATAAAACAATAAAAGACTGAAGAGTAATAAGGGTTGTTTTTGAAGGAGAAATGTCACATCTAGTTTGATAATTTCTGTTTATAAAAATTTTAGACAAGAAAAATATAATTAAAAGTCTTATGTGAGTTTGTAGAACAAATACTGACATTGTGTCATATTTACTGTAGATAAAATGAAAAATGCAAACTTTGAAATTTGATTTATACCCTATCTTCCTTCTCTGCAGATGTAATTATAAATATCTGCAAGTTATATCTTTGTCTTCTTCCTGTATGGTGTGAGTGACAGTTTAATAAATATTTATTATTTGGCATCAGGCATGGTTTTGGCTTATATATTGGTACATGTGTGGATTTCAGAGAACAATTTGAGACAATCAATTCTTTCCTTCTGTTGTGGGATTCCTTGAGTGGAATGAAGCCTATTTCTTGACTTAGCTCAGAGAAGTGGAGGCTCAGACTTGAGGCAGCTCTCCTGCCTCAGGTTCCCAAATGCTGGGATTTACAGGCTTGAGCAATTCCTTTTTAACAGTGTCTTTTATGTAAGGAAGCTTCTGGACTTGTAATGGGTTTGTAGTAAAAATGTGTATAAGGGGACTTGACTATTAAAAGGAAGTTTTTGCAGTGCCAGAGTCTGGATTTTATTCTTCAGACTCCTCGGGAAATTAAGTACCATCATAGGAATGATTTCTTACTCAAGAAATAGAAATAATAACATTTCCCTCAATTTAGAAATAAATATGAGAATAAAGTGAAGGAAAGTATCGGGAAATAGGTCAGAAATGCAAAATAAAAGCTACATATGTGAGCTGAGGGGTCTTTCCTGAGACTGATACTCTAACCAAGTACCATGAATGGAGATAACCTAGAACCCCTGCACAGATGTAGCCCATGGCAGTTCAGTGTCCAAGTGGGTTCCACAGTAATGGGAACAGGGACTGCCTCTGACATGAACTGATTAGCCTGCTCTTTGATAACCTTCTCCTGAGGGGAGAGCAGCCTTACCAGGCCACAGAGGAAGAGAATACAGCCACTCCTGATGAGACCTAATAGACTAGCATCAGAAGGAAGGAAAAGAAGACCTCCCCCATCAGTGGACTTGGGGAGGGGCATGCATGGAGAAGGGGGAGGAAGAGAGGGATTGGGAGGGGAGGAGGGAGCTACAGGGGGGATACAAAGTGAATAAAGTGTAATTAATAAAAAAATTTAAAAAGATATATATGATGATGAGTAAAACACATAAAAAGGATAGATGCAGAGGAAAATGGAAGCAAACAGCTGCCTTACCAAGATGAAAGAAATGAAGGGGTCAAAATGCAAAATTTGTGCAATGGATTTGGCTGAGTGTAGGTTGGCTAGAGTTGCGCTATTGTTGTCTTCTAGGTATAATGAGATGACATATGTACTTCAGTAAGTGTTAGGCTGGGTCTGGTGTCTGTCTCCTCATGTAGGTGATGTATGTTTTGTGTTTGTGAAGGGTGGGAGATCTATATTTCTTCACTTTTACTCTAACAAACTCTATCAGAGTTGGTGGCTTTGCAGATGGTATTTGAACTGACAAATACATATTTAATTAGTTTGTTCAAGGAAAACCTAGCTAAAAATCATAGCACACCCAATCATAATTTATTTCAAAACTTAAAACTTCTAGCAGTATCTATGTTGCCTTGACATAAGTCTGATATTCCTTGCAGACCTCCAAGTGTTTTCACGTGTTAAACAAGAGTGTTAATCAATTAATACATCATACAAGTGTCAACTAACACATCACACAAGTTCTTTGTGCAGTACAATATTAGGAGCCCAATTCTATGTTTGTTTCTCATACAGATTCTAAATATGTAATTAAGATTTTATTTACATGTATATATGAGTATGCATGCATGTTTGTGTATGTGAACATGTGTGTGTGTATATATGTGCCTAATATAGGAATAAAGTGCCTACAGATTCCAGAAGAGGTTACCACATCTCCTGGGTGTTGCTCAAACTCGGGCAATCAATTGTGAGACACCCAACATGAGTGCCCAGAACAGCACTCTGTTTCCTCTGGAAGATGAACCATCTCTCCAGCTCCCCCACTCTCCCACACCTCTCCCACATCAGGTTAACGTAGATTATAAGTCATAGCACAGGCTTCTGTTTTCACATCTGTGAAATACAGAAGTGCTCTGACTGCATTTCACGTGATACACACATTTCATCGCCTGGCTGGTGCATTGCTAAATAGTTTGACTATTACATTTAATGTCATTGTTCTATTTTATTTTGGCAGAATCAGGCTTTCCAAGCTTCTTTCTTTAAATTTCTAAACTTGGAATAAATGAGTACCTGCTCTAGAGAGCCACTGTGGGCTTACACAAGTGACAGTGTCATTTACCTCAGTGACAGTGACTGAGAATGACTGGCAGTACATAGTCCAGGCTACATGGGGAATGACAGTGAGGTGGCAGTGTTGAACTGACAAGTTGAAGTTTATTTCCAAACTTTACTATAAATTTAGCAGCAGTTGTGACGACACAGCCGTTGAAAAGTAGAGTTTGACTCAGAGGATCATTTCTCAGCTTGCACTCTCCCTAAAGAATAGGGTCTGCCCATCTAAAGAGCAGTAAATCTCAAGGCACTAGCTTCCGAGTCTATTACTGTTTGCTTGATTTTTGGGTTCATTTGCTTGAAAACCCTTTTCCAGCCCTTTACCCTGAGGTAATGTCTGTCTTTGATGTCTGAGCTGTGTTTCTTGTATGCAGCAGAATGATCGGTCCTGTTTTCCCATCCATTCAGGTAGCCTGTGTGTTTTGGTTGATTCCATTGATGTTGAGAGATATTAATGAGCAATGGTTGTTGATTCCTGTTATTTTGACATTTTGGTGGCAATGTGCATGTGTGTGCGTGGGGGGATTGCTGCTGTGAAATTATTTATTTTTGTGCTTTCTACATTTGTCTTCATTGAAACATCCATAAGCTACAAAACTGCAAAGCTGGACACCAAAGCAAACCGAAATGAATGTACTGATTTTACAAAAGGATAAATAGAACATTTTATTAACACTTGTTTTGCAGCAACAAAATGACAGTTCACACCTTTTCACTCAGCACAGCAAAGGTTATGGTCACATGATATTACTTTGAGACACAAAGCAGAGGGGAAATTTTAGTTCCTTAAGGTCAGGAGTGGTTTGCATTTAAAAGCAAACTTCATATTTCATATTTGCAGTAGCAGGGCCTCCAGTCAAGAGCACAGGACACTGAACAGATCAAATACCCAAACGGACAGGCGAACACACCGGGTGACATTTTGCATTAAATTGGGATGTGCATTCTTAACACCGCAAAACATTATAAATAGCTCTGGTATTAACTTTTTTAAAAGAGGGAAATCATTACTACCATAAGCAACATGGGAAGAATTTACAAACAGGAGGTTTTATGCTTTGCACTTATTGCTTGGTACACAAATGTTGCAGTTCCTGTTTAATTATATTAAGAAATGACGAGCAAAATGCCTTTTTTCCCATCTAAAATTCTATGACTCTATGAAAGTAGAAATTGCAATCCCTAACCAACATTAGGTGTATGCTTGTTTTTGGTTCTGTGTGAAAAGTATTTGTTATGTCTGTGTGAGTGGATATGTATAAGATATACAGGGATATAGATATAATTTTAATATATTTTGTCCTATATACTCAAGACAAATATCTCTTAAATGGGACATTAGGTAATAAAATTGTCTACATATAGATCTCTAGAGTTTATCATTTCATATTATATATAGCTTTGTGGCATGAGTTTCATATAGTCTTTAGTTATCAAGGAAGATTAGCTAAACCATTTTCTATTTTGTCGTTAATATTGCATTTCAAGGGTTATATATTTATACTAAATTTTTATTAGGTTCTTTATGATTATATATATATATATATTAATCATTTCCTAATGTAAGTTACAACCAGTACAAAGTTGTAATAAAAAATACATTGAAGTCTATTTCTTCTTATATTTTTTGCAAAAAAAGTTATGTGATATGTTACATGAAAGTTGAATTTCATTGAAATATGAAGGGTTTGATACTGTCAGGTAATGAATGGGAGAGCATGGAGCATACTCCTCCCTTTACAAGTTCTCTTTCATAAAAATAAGTGTTTGTGCCCAAGCATTTCACAAAACACTGCAAGATAAGCTTTTTGAAGATCACAAAATATCACACACTCTGCATTCCTACTAATAATTCAATACAATTTGCTAGCTGCTAGTACACATTATAGTTCTTCAATTAAAAGACATAGCCACTCCATGATACTCACATAATGATTATAGTCAATACCCGATCTAGCCAGCTTTCCAGCTCCACTGTGTCTCTAAACAGGGTATCCCTGGGATATTTTGCAGTCCAGTGTAATAAATAAATAAGTGCAGTTTGCATGATCAAGTAGCTTTGGCTTCCTAACTTCTGTAGGATGACATGTGCCAACTGTTTTAGTTGTGCTCTCTAACACGGTGATGGGTCCAATGAATACCTACTTAAACCTACAGTAAACCTTTAAATCACAAACAAAAGGATGAATGACCTGAATGGAAATGACATAATGTGACATCTTCCACAGATTGCACTTGATGGAAATCTCATGGTCTATTTTCAATTCTTATTTTTTTTTTAACAGCAAGACTTGCTTGGTTGATATGATTACATGGCCACACCACATTTTTAAAATTATTTTGTGCAATCACAATTAATTTAATCACAAACACTAAAAATAAACCCAGCAACTAGCATTGTTATGAATAGTCGTCTTGGTCCTTATAGGCGTATGTATTTTGCGCACCTTCCTGCACGAATTCTTCCCTCTTCTCCCAGCCATTGGGCCAGCCTCCGTTCTCCTGGGTTGTGGCACCATAAGATTTGGTGGTACCATAATTTATGTAATTCTGAGTGATGTCCCCTGTTTCTTCCTCCAGTTCATCTTCATGAATAAAGCCACATTTTTCTTCACTGGTTTCCTCAGGGTCTGCCCAGGGTTGCTTCTCTCCTGAGGCAAATATTGCATAAAATATGACTCCCCCATAGTGGACGAGTGCAGCAATGAGGAAGACATACTGCCACTCTTCACGGGACTATGGAGAGAAAAAGCAGGGCTGTGAGAGCAAATTCCAAAACTGGAAAGCCACCCTGTGAGAACACTCTGCCATCATGTCATCTTCATGAGGCACTATTTTGGGGGTTGGGGGTGTATCCATGTCATGAAAACACTTTGAAATAAGACTATTCATTTTATTATTTAATATTTTAAGGTAGAAGTTTGAAAATAAAATCTCAAATACATGCCTGGTCTGTTGAGTTTAAGAATATTATCTTTTACATTTAGTATTTTCTAGTCTTGCATATTTTTTGGTTGGGTGCGTTGACTATGTAACTAAGGCTGGTCTTGAATTGAGACCTGACTCTTTCTTCTTGGTGCTAGGGTGATGGCCATGCACTATCTCAGCCATCTCTTCCATCTGTAAGACCCAAAGGTTGAAGCCCTATATGCACATAAAAGGACAGCTCTCTGACAGTAACAATCTTCTTCATAAAAATGCCTTGGAATCTGAATTGAGGTTGTCAAATAAAACTGGGGAAAGCTACTTGTCTACTTTATAATCTAGAGGTAAAAGGTTGTAGAGCTTGGGGGTGATGTTCTTGTCACAACAGGGACATCAGAAACAGGCATTCGGTAGAATGTCCTAGCTTGTCTAATTAACACTTCTAAATAAATAAATAATCAGTGGATGCTGGATGGGCTTGAAAAACACCTTGTTTGATGGTTGGGAAGATGGGCTTTATCAGAGTTACTATAGAAATCTGTCCCTCGGGGCTTCATTTGTCCTTCCTACTTAAAAGCCGAGGGAGCACCCCAAGGAGAACACCAAAGCTCCTTCCAACCATAAGAGAGAATCTCGTACATGGAACCACTCTCGCTCCTACCTTGTTCTTCGTCATTGCGCCAACAATGATAGGGCAAACCATTCCCGACAGTGTGCCAACGCCGTTTGAAATGCCCATCAAGATACTGGCATATCTTGGAGCAATATCCAGATGGTTAACATTGAAGCCTGAAATATAAACAGAAGCTTTGGCTCAAGACAGCATAAACCAAGAAGCAAGTATCTGGTACAGAACATCAGATCACATCTTCCCAAAAGATAGTGGGTACCTACTGTGTGCTTAACTATGAGTTTTCATAACTCCATCCGAGGACATTATGAGAAACAGAGGGTATACCTTTTCTTTTCCAATACCCAATGTGGCTCACTCCAAACATTCTCTTAATGAATTGGTCAAGTGTGACAAAGAACAAGACAATTATTAGGGAGAAAGTTGAACAATAATAATTCCAAATGATGTTTTTATATGTTGCAACTGTTGTCCAGCACATAGATAGTTAATAACAAAGATCAAGATGTAATATAGAGAGACAACGAAGAAGCCCCTCACCAGAGATGGCAAATCCACTGAATCCCACTGCAAGCACCAAGAAGGAGATGGCCACTCCTCGAGTGTGAGAGTAGCCAACAACCAGAAGCAGGGTGGCTTCCATGCCAAAACCTTTGGAGGCAAGCACAGCAGAGTATTGCAAAGGTTTCTGTAACCTTCTGTGAAATTTTATTAGTTCTCTGAGAATTTCTTACAATGTATTCTGATCATATCTATCTCCTCCCTGAATCTTCCCAGAACTACCCTCACCCAACTGTGTCTTTTTTGTTTTACAACTTATCAAATCAAATTTGTGGTGCCCATATATTCTTGAGTTATGTGTCTTTCCATTGGAGATGATCAACTTATTAAGTCTTAAAAAAAAAAAACCCTGATTCTCCCTCTCCCAATGGCTATCAACTGCCAACATCTCCTCAGCTGGGGTGGGACATGGTGCCCACCTCCTTTCAGTTCAATGTTCCCATAAATATACTGTGATTAACAACCACTAATACGACTTAAATCCTACTCCACAAGATTAACCCTAGACAAGACATAAGCCCTATAGGAGAACATTCTGCTATTACTCTGTTAAATCAACATACTCTTAAAGCAATTCCTAATGGCTTACCTTTAAACTCATATACTAACTGATCTTTCAACCCTCATAAGAGAAGCTTTTGCTTACAGCAAATGTTGATCAACACTGTGACCCATAATGGGCCAAGGTACAGGGAATAAGAGGCTGCAGAATTCTCAGTACTAACTAAAACTTATGCACACACACACACACACACACACACACACACACACACACACTTTCAAATGCTCAGGGATCATTAGGAAGAGGTCACAGAAAGACTATAAGAGATAGAGGCAGCAGATGACAACAAGAAAACAATGTCTTCTAGACACAGCAGGGCACCCTCACGTACAAACTTAAAATCATTGTGTCTGTGTGCATAAAACCTGTACAAGCTTAAATCAGACCAACTCCAAGAATAAAATTACTATAAGCAAGTAAACAAAAACTACTAACATTTCTTACTCTTACAAATGTGGACAGTATACCTCAGAGAGACATAATGGTAATAATTTATGCCAAAGATTATGGGAGCATTTATTATGTGTTTTTTTAAATCCAAATTAACCTAATGTTTTAGTCGTTAGAGGTTTAGTTACAATATATACAAATGACTTTGTTAAGCAATGCCTTATAATGAGTGAGGCTGGCCATGGGAAAATGATTTGAAATCAAATCACCTATAAAGGTGCATTTCTAGAAAATCGTATTCATGTATGTAAATCACAGGCTCTTTAAACAGGAACATATGCTTACCACCACATGCACACTTACCCCCACAATTCATGATCTTTCTCACTGTTGTTGTTGAAAGAATTTGCTTGCTCCTTAGAAAGTCAGCAATTTGGCCCCCAATAGGCACAATGATTGTCATGACAAGATGTGGGACCGCGGACAGCATGCCAACCTGACAAGAGCCGGGAGGGGAGAAAAGCATGAGAGAATAAAGGGAGTGGGTAATTGAAGGACCTGGCTTTCTGTATCCATCTTCATCCACTCCTCTGAGCCAGGGAAGGCAAAAACTCCGACTCCAAGCGCACACTCACTCTCCTAGAATAAGCAGCAATGTCCACAGAGTAAACCATGAGAGCTAAGTAAATTTACTTTGATCTTTTTTTTTATTTTTACAGAAGAAAAATTTTTTATTTGCTATGTAATGATTCAGTATATTCTGAGTTCATGAATCAACCCTCCTGAATCTTGTAGTGAGTGAGTCACTCTTGGTTTTCCGATTCATATTCTTAACTGTGTTTGTACAAATTTGTCATTAATGAGAGGCAGAAGGTAGAGGATAAGTTCTGGGAGAAAATGATGCCTTTGCCCCTCAGAAAGGCTATATTTAAATTTTCTGGTTTTTTTTTCAAAAGGTGAAAGACTACATATTTACATTTTAAGACACTACATCTAAATTTCATACCATAGATTTAATTTATGTCAAGTGAAGCTCACAAGTCCTTCAGTTTGAGTCATTTGCAGTCAAATGTGGTCATGTTGGCATATCATAATATGCACCCTCTAAACTGATTTCATAGAAATTAGGACAATACCAAATCTAGCATGCCTTCAGCATTCATTCTTAACAATTAATTTGGAACAGTAAGCAGTTTCCTAGCTATTGGGTGAGGGAAGAACATATTTAAAAAACACACTTAAATTGGCTTTAAATTGGTTCTCGCCTTAGTATATTTTGAAGCACAACTTTTGGCAAGGGAAAGACTATAATTTACTATTTGTGATTTTCACTGGATTATTTGAGCTACGAAATGCATGTTATCCTTCATTTTACAAATACAGACTACCTGCATTAGAGCGACCATTTCTGTGTCCACATGAAGTGTTTTATATCTGAAAGAGGTCTTATGCTGAGCAGCTTCAGCTATCCACTGTCCATTTGAATGAACAAGTTTTTTATTTTAATTTTTATTAATTACACTTTATTCACTTTGTATCCCCCCTAAACCCTTCCCCCCTCCCCTCCCAGTCACACCATCACTTCTCCATGCATGCCCCTCCCCAAGTCCACTAATATTGGAGATCTTCCTCTCCTTCCTTCTGATCCTAGTCTATCAGGTCTCATCAGGAGTGGTTGCATTGTCTTCCTCTATGGCCTGATAAGGCTGTTCCCCCCTCAGGGGGAAATGATCAAAGAGCAGGCCAATCAGTTCATGTCAGAGACAGTCCCTGTTCTCATTACCCACATGGACACTAAACTGTCATGGGCTATGTGTGTGCAGGGGTTCTAGATTATCTCCATCAATGGTCCTTGGTTGGAGTATCAGTTTCAGAAAAGACTCCTGTGCCCAGATTTTTTGGTTCTGTCGCTCTCCTTGTGGAGCTCCTGTCCTCTTTCATAAAATTCCCTGCACTTTGTCCAAAGATTGGCCATAAGTCTCAGCATCTGCTTTGATGCCCTGCAGGGTAGAGCCTTTCAGAGGCCCTCTGTGGCAGGCTCTTGTCCTGTTCGCTGTTTTCTCCTTCTCCTGATGTCCATTCTCTTTGCCTTTCTGAATGGGGAGTGAGCATTTTAGCCAGAGTCCTCCCTCTTGATTAGTTTCTTTAGGTGTATAGATTTTAGTAGGTTTATCCTATATTATACGTCTAATATTCACTTATGAGTGAATATATCCCTGTGTGTATTTCTGTTTCTGGGATAGCTCACTCAGGATGATCTTTTCCAGTTCCCACAATTTACCTACAAATTTCATGATTTCCTTGTTTTTTATTTTTCATTGTTGATTAATATTCCATTTTGTAGATGTACCACAATTTCTGTATCCATTCCTCAGTTGAGGGGCATCTGGGTTGTTTCCAGGTTCTGGCTACTACAAATAAAGCTGCTACAAACATAGTTGAGCAAATGTCCTTATTGTGTACTTGAGCCTCTTTTGGATATATGACTAGGAGTGGTATAACTGGATCTTGAGGAAGCGCTATTCCTAATTGTCTGAGAAAGCGCCAGATTGATTTCAAGAGTGATTGTCCAAGCTTACATTTCCACCAGCAATGGAGAAGGGTCTCCTTTCTCCACAACCTCTCCAGCATGTATGGGAATGTAAACTGAAATCAGGGACAAAACAAGGCTGCCCACTCTCTCCATATCTCTTCAACATAGTTCTTGAAGTCCTTGCTAGAGCAATAAGACAATTAAAGGAGATCAAGAGGATACAAATTGGAAAAGAAGAAGTCAAAGTATCACTATTTGCAGATGATATGATAGTATACCTGAGTGAACCCAAAAATTCTACCAGGGAACTCCTACAGCTGATTAACACTTTCAGCAAAGTGGCTGGATACAAAATTAACTCAAAAAAGATCAGTAACTCTCCTGAATCCAAAAGACAAAAGGGCTGAGAAAGAAATTAGGGAAACAATACCCTTCACAATAGCCACAAAGGACATAAAGTACCGTGGTGTGACCCTAACCAAGCAAGTCAAAGACTCAATCTACAGATTCAATGCAATTCCCATCAAATTACCAACACAATTCTTTACAGACCTTGAAAGAAAAAATCTCAACTTCATATGGAATAACAAGAGACCCAGAATTGCTAAAACAACCTTCTACAATAAAAGATCTTCTGGAGGTATCCCCATCCCTGATCTCAAGCTGTACTATAGAGCAATAATTCTAAAAACTGCATGGTACTGGCATAGAAACAGAATGCTGGATCAATGGAACAGAATAGAAGACCCTGAAATAAATCCACACACTTAGGGATACCTGATTTTTGACAAAGATGCCAAAACCATTCAATGGAAAAAAGACAGCATCTTCAACAAATGGTACTGGTCTAACCAGATGTCTACATTTAGAAAAATGCAAATAGATCCATACTTATCACCCTGCACAAAACTAAAGTCCAAGTGGATCAAAGACTTCAATATAAAACAAGATACACTAAACCTGTTATAAGAAAAAGTGGGGAAGAGCCTTTACTTCACTGGCATAGAAGACAACTTCCTGAACAGAACACAGGCTTCCCCACAGCACAGGGTCTAAGAGCAACAATCAATAAATGGGACCTCATGAAACTGAAAAGCTTCTGTAAAACAAAGGACCCTGTTGTCAGAATAAAACGACTGCCTACAGGATTGGGAAAGGTCCTTCATCGACCTATATCTAACATAGGACTAACATCCAGAATATATAAAGAACTCAAGAAGTTAGACAGCCACAAATCAAGCAATCATATTAAAAAATGGGGTACAGAGATAAACAGAGAATTCTCGATAGAGGAATATGGATTGGCCGAAAAACACTTAAAGAAATCCTCAACGTCCTTAGTCATCAGGGAAATGCAAATCAAAACAACCCTGAGATTTCACCTTACATGCATCAGAATGGCTAAGATCAAAAGCTCGAATGAACAGCTTTATCCCTTTGCATAAACAAACGGCAAAGACTTAAAAAGATTCACTTATTACTCTCTTAGCAGAGTCAGGACTAGAAATGCAAGGAATCAACATCTAAAGGTAAGTTTTGGTCCCTGCTTAAGTGCTTGGAAGTGTGGAATGTTGTAGTTTTTTTAGGCAAAAATTCCTGAAAATTGTCCATGTGTAGGTCTTTTCAGCTTTAGCGACTTATTATAAATAATAAGTGCACGCATACTCTAACTGATCCATCCCCTGTTGGACTGTATTTAGTTGGCTCATTGTTTTAAGGTTTAAGGAGGATAAGATGGATATTTAGATTCTACAATTTATTCCTCCTAGTATTCCCAAATTCTTATACGCTAGTCCTCCTTCTTCTGCATCTCTCTGGTTACAGTTGTATAGCAACTCTATCTGAACTATATTTTGAAGCTGTTTTGAAGCAGAACATGAAGCACAGCCCCTCTTAAAGAGCTCAAAGGAAACAAATGTTTCGTCTCATTTGATTTGTGCCTGTATTCTCAAGTTTAAAGGCGCCAATCCTAGAACTAACTTTGCCCTGATTTGCCACTCTCAAAGGGGCTGAAAATATTTAGCATAGGGAAATACACATACACACACAAACACAGGACACCACACCACATTGCACACCACACACACACATACAGAGAGAGAGAGAGAGAGAGAGAGAGAGAGAGAGAGAGAGAGAGAGAGAGAGAGAGAGAGAGAGAGAGAGAGAGAGAGAGAGAGGGAGAGGGAAAGAATTAACTAATATAGTTCACTTATGTGAATGCATAGATTAGGTACTATATATTATAACTATTTGTGTGTGTGTGGACACCTGCATACAAACTGATTTTGTCTTAACTAAATAAGCATACTTGAAATGAAGATTAAGATGTTGCTTCTATAGTTCTATCTATAGATATTCAGTTTAATGAGGTTAGGGAAAGACAACTTCTATGTAAGCATTTTACTTTTTATCATATTTCCTTCACTTCTCTTTTTCTTTAAATTTTTTATTATTATTTATTACAATTTATTCACTTTGTATCCTGGCTGTAGCCCCCTCCCTCATCTCCTCCAGTTCCCACCCTTCCTTCTTCTTACCCCTCTATGTCCTTCCCCAAGTCCACTGGCAGGGGGAGGTTCTCTTCCCCTACTCCATGTGGGTTTCCTAGTAAGAGGAGCAGGGGCAGTCACTGGCATGAACTTGGTCCCTGCTCTTTGATCACCTCTCCCTGGTGAGGTGGCCTTACTAGGCCACAGAGAAAGACGATCCAGACAGTCCTGCTTCACTTCTTAAAGACAGTATTACAGCTCTTACTCATAGGTAAGAAAATTAAGGATGATAATTATTTAAAAATCAGCCTCAGGTTGTAGGTCAACACTTCATTATATATCTTAGGTTCAAAGCCACATGACCTGGACACACCTCGATTTGCTACCATGACCTTCATTTTTCTTTCAGGTAAGTTGTAGAATTCAAAACAATTTTTACCAGCTTAATAAGAATCTTAAAAAAAAAACCAAGAAACTTCAGTCTATATTGTATGTAAAATATAACCACAACTTTTGCTTAAAAATAACAAGTGAATTAATCCATCCATATATAAGTTTGTTCGTTTATTTTTTTTCCAAACTACCCCTGATTTTATTCAAGTGTTTTCAGCTAATTGGAGAAATCCTAGGAAAATCATTTCACTACCATCAGTTGGCACCTCTCCCAGCCCACCACATCCTGGCTTTATTAATAACCTCTGAGTGTCACATTTGTCCTAGATTATGAAAATGGACTCACACCTCCAGCAGTCTTTGTTGAGAGGTGTGATAATCTTAGAGGTCCTGAGGATGCCCCGAAATGTTTGATCAGCTCCAGGGAGAAGAGCCAGTCTACAGCAGCCATTCTTCTTGGAAAGCAGGGACTGTTTCCTTAGAAACAGCTGCTTCAAAAGAGCTCTTAGGCCAGCAAATGCCAGGCTCAGGCTTTCTCTAGTCCAGCTCTCAGTTAGCCTTTCAAGTAAAGACACAATATGAACAGACCAAGCCCAGCTGGACTTATACAGCAACACAAGGAGAAACGGCACAGTCATTGCCAGCAGAGATAAATGTATTCAGGACTCAGCAGAGAGCTGGGCACAGAGCTCAGAGCTGGCATTCAACACTAACCTGCTAAGTGAGTGACTAAATGTACAGGTCATCTGATTGTGACACTGAAGGGAATTGAAATGGTGTCTCCATATCCTAAGCTTGTTGCTAGTTAATATGACATTAGGCTATTTTGATAATTACCCTCAAAAAATTAAAAATAAATAATTACCCTCAGTTTGTTTTACCATCAGTCAAACAGAAATGATAAATATCCATCTGGTCTACCAGATGAGGTTATTCATGAATACAAAATAAACTTCTAGAATTTAATATCCCTATACAAAAAGAGTAATTAAATTTGAGTTCTTCTTTTAGAAAATCTGAAAATGTTTTTGTTTCTGTATTTATAAACAAATGTCTTGTATACCTTGTACATGTGAATTGGTAATACAAGATTTCTGTCTAACACTACAAAGCTTCAAATATTTGGGAGTGAGAAGCTGTGTTTTATGTCTATAAAACCAATGTCCTATAATAGACTCAACAAATGCTTGTTAGATTAAATTGGATGAACAAAGTGCAAGGACATTTTCAGCCTTTTGATTAGTTAAATGTATCTTTCAATTGGACAGATCTCTGAGAACACGTAGAGAGGAGATTGATAGCAGCCTAAACATAATTCCATTAGAATGGGTTACCTTTCTTGCTAGCAATAACCTTGTCTTGGACTAAAGGTTATTGTATTTGTTTATGGGGAAAAGTAGGACTAGGACACACACACACACATACTTCCTGGCAGTAAATCATGAAAATTAGAAGACAAACTTTCAGCTAAAGAAAAGAATATTAACTTAAGTACAAATGTTATCCAATATTTTAATAAGGTGAATTTGTACATACCTTGCTAATTTCAAACCCAAAAACTTCCTCAAAATAAGCTGGTTGACTGATGAGCAGTAAATAAAATGTCCAACTCCTGCAGAAGTTTGCAACAATTATTGCATAGACAGGCATGGATGTGAAAAACTTCCTCCATGGGGTCTTGAATTTCTGAAAGCCCAAAACGAGATTCCTCTGCTTTAGCATTCTCTGACTGAAATTGATGCTTTCTGTTTGTAGGGGCATAGGTTGGGTAATTAAGGAAATAATTAATTGGTAGCTATGGCCTCCCTGTTAACTTAGGCATGTGAATAATCATGAAAAGAAAACCAAATACCAATCTTCTGACTTAGTCTAGTCTTTAAAATATGCAAATTCGTGTACATAGAAAATAAATTCCAAAATCACGGGTTCTAATTTCTAAGATTTTAAAGCAAAATGCTGCCAAATCAGTGGGTTTGTGATATCTAAAATGTTGAAAGTTGAATGTACTTGACATGAAAGAGAAAATGAGAACATGATATTGCCCTCCCTCTCTGAAGTTAGCTAAGCCATCATCTATATGTAAATTCTCTTGACTGTTAGTGATGATCCGTGTATTTTAAGACACTGAGGTACAAGTTCCTGAAATAGTTCTGTGGTGTTGAGTTCCACTAAGTATAGCCTAGGACATCATTATAAGTGAGTTTATGACATTTTAGTCTTTTCCAAATCAAAACAAAATACCTAGAGATGATTTACATGATTATAATATTTTTAAAAATTAAACCTCATACACTTAATATTTCAGACTTCAAACTATTTCTCATAATCCCAAATACTTTCTTAATTACCTCATTTGAAGAACAAAATATAGCTGCTGAAGAAAGAATCTCCTAAAATAACTCCAGTCAGTGTTTTATGGCATCCTTGACATGATAAAATGATCAAAACAGGAAGCAAGTTTCTCGACACAGATTTAGTAATTATTCTTGAGTGCTGACCCCCAAGACTGTTGTTAAACTGTCTGTACTCAGATTTTCAAAAATGACTTTCAAAAATGTAGAATTGGAAGAAATCATGTTGGAGTGATTAGAAATATATGTAATACCAGAAAAAAAGAAAAACCTGTATCACTAATATATAATAAACACTGTTGCTTTTGGTAATGCATAATAGGTAAGCTCCAAAGAATAGGTGGTTTTTCTTTATTCCTATACATGATGCATGATGAAAATACTTCACAGATATATAAAAGTAGCCAAAGATAAGCATGTGTGCATCAGGATAACTCTGTGTGTGAAAAAGATATAAGTGAAGAGATTGTTAAGAGTCAACAACTTCAGTGCTCTGGAAGGCAGAGGCAGGTGGAACTCTGTGAGTTAGATGCCTGCCTGGTCTACAAAGGGAGTCCACGACAGCCAAGGCTACACAGAGAAACCCTATCCAAAAAAAAAAAAGGTCAGCAACTTTTTTCCTGCTGGGAAAATGCTCTTTTGCTTTTTTGAGTATTATCGACCCTGGGAACTATATTCTTCATGTGGTAAAGCACTACCACAACAGGAAAGGAAAAGTGTCAATTTTTAAAAGATGTATTTATTTTTACCTTGTATGAATGCATATTTTGCTTCAATGTATGTCTTGCACTACATGTGTGCCTGGTGCCCACAGATGCCATAAAATGGCATCAGATCCCTTGGAACTGAAGATGCTGTGGGATGCCCTGTGGGTGCTGAGAATTGAAGCTTGGTCCTCTGGAAGAGCAACCAGTGTTCTCTCTTAATCACCAAGTCACCTCCCTAACCCCCACTATCTTACTTTATGCCTTAAAAAAGTGAAAGGTAGGGAGGGTGGGACTGGAAGGAGACCAGGGGCGGGGGGCTGCAGGTGGGATACAAAGTGAACAAATTGTAATAAATAATAAAAGAATTTTAAATTACCAGGAACTACAAGTAGATGTACATCACCCTGACAATATTCTGTTCATTCAGCTTCTTTGGGAATGTGATTATGACAGCAACTTGTTCGTATATAATCCCTCATTTTCATACATTAATATTATTCCTTGGAGAACAACATAAAAGATCTAAGCCACACACGATTGATTGTAACCTGTGTTTTCATTGGATCTACACTCAGGACAAGTGACCACCAAAGATGAAGGAAGGGCCAGGAACCAGACAGTGTCAGTCACTGCTGATTACAATAGGTCTGATAGGTCTTTATGGAAGAAAAAGATGACATGCTCATGGAACAAAGTTTGAACCTGTCCAGAAAAACTAAAGTAATCAGGACAAGGTGTTAGCTATGGCTGCACCTGTTTAGGACCCCTTTTGAATCCTGAGGAACATAGTTCCTATCTGTGGCCCCTACTGCATGTCTTTCAACAGGCTAGAATTCAAGTTCAGGCCTTGAACACTCTCAGGCCAGGCCTTTGTTCCCAAACTCTGAAGGAAAAGGGCCTCATCCCTAAAACACATTCCTTAAACCTTCCCATAACCCCCGGATGTTGACCCCAAAACACATCGCATTTGCCAGTATACCTGAGCTTGCATTGCTCTTGGTTCCTAAGGCTGCTTTGTCTGGCTTCTGTGGGAGAGCATGTGCCTATTCCTGCAGGGACCTGATGTGCAAAGGTGGGTTTGAACCCACATAGACCTCACCCTCCTCTGAGAAGAATGAGAAGGAGGGGTGGGGGAGGGGGAGGACTAGGAGGAGAGGGGCAGAGCTGAGATCAGGATGTAAAGCGAATAAATACATAAATTAACAAATTAAAAAAAGCAAAGGGGAGGCACATTGTGCTGGTGTCCCTGATACTTGGTGATGTCTCCTCCCTTTTTAGGTCTCTCTCTGAGATATTTTGAGTGCCCTTGTGGGAACTTCCTGGCCATGGATTTCTGGGGCAATACAGCTGCAGACATCAGCAAACCAGTGGTGATTGTGATAGTCACAATCTGTGACTGTGTTGCCTGCTATGTTATATGCATAATTTGATCCAAAAATGTTCAAAAGAACTTGAAATAAAAGTTTGACTTCCATTTGATCTCATTTTGAAATTCATTTTGAAGTGACAGGAACATATGAAACCTAGTAAGAAGAAAGATACAGTGCTTTTAGAAGGCAATGGGGTACAGGAAGTGGAAAGCCAGAGCTTACGCTCTTCTCAACTGTCCTAACGCTGCAACCCTTTAATACAGTTCCTTATGTGTGGTGACCCTCAAAACGATAAAGTTATTTTTGTTGCTATCTCATAACTGTAATTTTGTTGTAGTTATGAATTGTAAATAATTTTGGAGATAAAGGTTTGCCAAAGGAGTCAAGACCCACAGGTTGAAAAGTGCTGTTGCTCTAACCCATCTGTTTTACTTTGGGGGAAAAAAAGCAAGGAAGAAAGAAAGATGATAGCAACCATTCATAAGGGAGGTTAGGGAAAATGGATGGATGGACATGAGGGAGGGAGAGAGGGAGAGGAAGGGAGAGAGAGGAGGGGGGGAAAGAGAGAAGGGGAGAGAGAGAGAACTTGGGACCAGTCTACTTTATTTAATAAGGACCTGTAACACAGTTAATCCAGGAAGGTGAGATGAGCAATAAAAAGAGGTATAGATACCATAATGAAACACTTACTTCCATTGCACCTAACAGGTTTGCGCTCTCTCCAATGCTCTCTTCTATGTACCTACGTTCTTCATCCGTAATGGTAGGATGCTTTGCAGGGCTCTCATAAGACACCAGAAGCCAGAACATGTACCAGACCATGCCAAAGCTTCCTGCAAGAAAGAATTGACAAGGAGGAGATGAAAGGCAGTTGTTAGAAATACAATTAACAGCTAGAGGCTGGAGACATACAATAATCTCAATGAGAATCATGTGATATGTATGGTGTGAGCAGCTGACTTCATCCACATCAGATTTCTCAAAGACTGATGCCATGGTTCATATCTGTGACTCTAATTAAGCACCACTGCTAAACAGAAAACTCACAAGCAGCTGCTGAATAAGTTGGAAGTTTAGTCACACATCTCATCTTCCATCACTAGACACAATGCCATACAAGAGAAGACTATTAAACAAGATGAAATTATTATGTTTGGAGAAATCCATGGAATGAGGAGTGAATACTTTTCTTATTTGCTGACAATCAATATAT
The DNA here is from genome assembly GCA_028658305.1 of Pachyuromys duprasi. Classification (NCBI taxonomy): domain Eukaryota; kingdom Metazoa; phylum Chordata; class Mammalia; order Rodentia; family Muridae; genus Pachyuromys; species Pachyuromys duprasi. The sequence continues at coordinate 33,904,950 of CM053758.1, read as the reverse complement.
AAAAAATGGTTTAAATTTCAAGAGAAGGAAAAATGTCTGTTCCCCTCTCTGACTAGAACTTCTAAAGGTCACAAACAGGTCTGAAGCAAAACAGTGGAGAATTTGCTAGCCTAAATGACGATATTAGATGAGCATGGGCCTCTACAATTAACATATAAGGACTTCCTTATGATGTGACTATACACTGTGTGTCGTAGCTTAGACTTTGTTGATCGTTCTTTAGGACTGTTAGAAGTTACATTCTCAGCCCACAAACTGTTTTCCCTCCCTTCCAATCCTCTTTTTGATTTCTCTCTCTCACCATGAACACACATTCTTGTTGTGCATTATAAATCTGTAAGCAGTAACAGGAGAAGGAGTCCCAAGGGATTTATCCTGCTTTCCTCACTGCTACCAGGCCATTGCATTTTTCTTCCTCACTCTTCCCTCCATCCCTTGGGTAGCAATCTAAGTACTCCTGAGCTCACTAATACTTTATGTTTGTCTGTTTAGTCTCTAAGACATCTTCCTTAACACCATACATAGATTCTGGTGGGTTGTCTTCCCTTTAATTACTGAACACAGAAGCAAATGTGATTTGAGGCCAGATTTTGTTTAAATCTCTTATAGATGTAGCTGTTATGGCAGGATTTTCCTAGACTTACATCCTTACTGTGTCATTCATTGGTGATATAATTCAATAAGTAACAGTCAATCCAAACCTCCACTACAAAATGGAAAAGATTTTAGTTTTTTTGAGGCAGAGTCCTATCACATGCCCTAGCATGACCTCTAAATCATAATCCTCCTGCTTCAGCCTCCTAAGTGCTGGGATTTCAGTGTTTACTAAAAGGACCAACGAAAAAGTAATTTATCTGTAAGTTTTTGACAAAAAAAAAAAAGTTAAGGGAGATGCTGTTTACATCTCACAAAACAGTGGATGTCACTCTCTGAGCATCTAATAACTGAGCGTTCTATTATTTGGTGACGATTAGAACTGTGCTCCTCTGGTGTGTTCTGCATGCCTGTAACTGTTCATGCTTACCAACCTCATCAAACATTTCTGGTATGACACTCTGTTTACTATCACTACCATGGACTAAATTCATGTACTGTGTCCTGTGTCCACTTGGTGTTTTTGTAGCTATTACCTTCTTTCATTTACTCTGCTGTCCAAATTTTATCACAGTGATTTTTAAAACAAAAAAAACCAAATATGTTTTTCAAGATCCAGTTTTTGATACAGATAGTAAGCAAACATGCTTTGTTTAATTCTTTTTCAAATACTAAATGTGTATCCTTTGATTCATAGTCAATGGTAAATATTAAATGAGATTTAAGAAGACAGCATGACCTACTTAAATTAGCATTTCTTTTCTTTTTAAAAATATTTTTATTGAAAATAAAATTTTTTGGAAACTTTCTGATTACAGTTTCCATTCCCACAACTCCTCCAAGATTTTCCCCACCTACCTAACTTTCATTCTCTCTTAGAAAACTTTCCTTTCCAATATAAAGAAATAACTAAGATTTGAGATGTGTCCACAGCTTTAGAGTCCCATCATCTCTTTAAGTAAATAATAAACTAAGCCAACTCAGGGTAGCAACTAGCCATAGAAAGTACAAACCATGTTTGTTCATAAACCTTTGTGAAATCCTAATAAAAATAGAACTTAAAATACTATTTTTTAACAGAATAATTTTTAAATATCTCTGGGGGTCCAACGAGAGAGCCCAGCAGGTAAGGACACTTTCTATCAAACCTGAGTTCCATTCCCAGAAACCATATGGAGGAAGGAGAGAACTGACTCCTACAAGTTGTACTCTGACCTCCATATACATGCCTGGGCATGCACATGATGCTTGAACACATACACATATACAGAGAGAGACAGAAACAGACAGAGAGATATGCAAATACATATATGGCTTACAATGAAGAGCAGTCACAGATCCAAAAGTCTGTCAGCGGGCTCTTCAGTACCCAAAGAGTCCTCATGTCCTCGAGCCCTCGTTATAAAGCAATGTTTGCCAGTATTCTCTAGGAGGACATGTTTACCATTTTGAGAATATTTCAAAGTAAGAACAAATGGATGTGGCCAAATTCAGAGACAACCAGACACCTCTCTATAGTACCATATGCTTTATCTTCCAGATCCTCATGCCCACACCCAAAGATGATATTAGACACCTTTCCAGGGCAATCTGGAAAGCTCCATCTCTTCCTCCTTTTTCTTCTATTTGGTTTTTCGAAACAGGGTTTCTCTGTGTAGCCTTGGCTGCCCTGGACTCACTTTGTAGACCAGGCTGGTCTTGAACTCATAGCGAGCCTCCTGCCTCTGCCTAACTGAGTGATTATTGGCATGTGTCACTACACCCAGCCATTCAGCTTGGTTTTTTTGTTATTATTTTTTTTTACACAATTTATTTACTTTGTATCCAGGCTGTGGCCCCCTCCCTCATCTCCTCCCAATTCCTCCTGTCCTCTCTACCTCTTCTCCTCCCATCCTTCTCCCTCAGTCCACTGTTAAGGGAGGTCCTCTTCCCCTTCCATCTGACCTTAGTCCTCATGAGGACTGGCTGCAATGTCCTCCTCTGTGGCCTAGCAAGGTTGCACCCCCCAGAGCGTGTGCCCCTGAGTTCATGTCAGAGACAGTCTCTGTTCTCCTTTCTAGGGAACCCACTTGGAGACTGAGACTATGGGCTACATCTGAGGGGTTTTAGTTCCTCTCCATGCATGGTCATATTTGCAATAGTATCTCATCTTTATTTTAATGTGGGAACTCAGTGGACTTTCATTTCTGCTCTGTGACTGGCTTTTACTAATATTGCGTCAAATATTTTGATGAATGATCAGGACAAACATTTTCCTGCCACCCATGCTCACTTAGCTTGAGGAGGCAGAATCAGGAAGCAATAGCAGCAAAGAGACGTGAGTTTGGGGCTAGCTCCTTAGCCTCAGCATCTTAAAATCAGGAGCTCTTTATTCACCTCCTAATCAGAAGCATAGCACTTAATAGAGTATCACAAAGTGTCCATCAGCAAGGTGATTGCTCTTTAACAGAAGAAACAGCAATGAAGGGAAAGTAACAGCTCAATGCTTTTTTCCCCTCTTTTCAGAATATAAAGGGATTTTAAGATGAGAAAGTAAGTAAATAAATTGTACATTTTACATTAGCCTACACATAACTCTATTGTAAATAAAGGTAACATACCATACACATAAAACACTGAAGACCATCCAGTATACTGCACGAGAATGCCAGCTAAGGGCATCGCAATGACTGCTCCAGCATAGGAACCTACAGGGAAAGGAATGAGGGAGGAAAGCGCGTGAGAGCAAGGAAAGTTTTCTTCTCTCATGTGCCAGGATTGGCTTACACAAATACATACAACAGCTGCACACAAACACATACACACGCACACACATGCACATCACCTTATCAAACACATATTCACCCTCCTTCCTTTCACAAAATCACAGGACCACACCTTGAATCACACCTAAGTAGGAGGACGTAACAGAGATTTAAAGAACTGTAGCAGTGTGTGGGCTGGAGAGATGGCTAAGAGCACTTAGTGCTCTTGCGGAGCACCTGTGTTCTCTTCTCAGCATATACACAGTAGCTCACAACCGTCCATAACTCAAATTCGAGGGGACTTGTTGCTCTTTTTCTGGCCTCTGAAGGCACTAGGCACTGAGGTGGCACAGTTATGTACATGCAGACACTCAGACATATAAAATAATAAATAAATAAATAAATAGGTAGATTTTTTTAGAAAGGCACAAATTGCTTTGTACACAGATATGCAGTTTTCTCTTTGCATAGTGTTTTCTACTTTTGTTTAAAAACTTATCAGAAATGACTGTAAAAACAGTATCTCAGAAACAGAGACACAAACAGCAATATTTTAAACCTTCATGTAAACCTTAATGTTCCACATCTGCAGGTAGTAACATTGCTGATAATTTATTATTGGTGGATTATTCAAACTTGCTCTGAACTTTAAAGTGAATTTGCATTCTCTCTTGTTATGATTTGGAAATGGAATTTTTCTTTCTATTTGGGACTCATAAATAAATATATAAGTAAATGAAGTGGCCAGGCATTGTGATACGTGAGTTTAATCTCAGAGTTCAGAAAGCAGAGGCAGGCAGATCTCAAGGCCAGACTAGTCTACATAGGGAGAATGTGCTAGTCTACATGGTTTAGACTATGGTAAACACTTCTCATGCCTCATAGCTATCTCAAAAATAAAAATAAAAAAATAAACAAAGATAAAACCACCCATTAATATACCAAAATAATACAAAGCACAAAGAAAAGCTGGTGCCAATTCAAATTACAGAACTAAAATAGTGGTTCAAAACCAGATGCTTTTGTATATGTGTTTATCAAGTTTTGAAGTATTATCGGTGTCTCCCCTAAACACTAGCCCACCTTAGCAGCACAATGCTCACCACAGAAGGAGGTAGTAGCCAATCTACTCCTCTCCAAAGGAGGGGCCCACTTGCTCCATATCCCATGACAGGCTGGGTAGGTAACGCCCTGTGGTGGGAAAACAGACATGGGCACTTAGGATGCAGGGCCACTAGGAAGCTAGCACATCCCCTCCTCTGGGCTGGTTTCTAATCAAATGTTAGTAACAGGCTCTTACTAAACCCATGGAATCCCATTCGAAATGCTTTGTCCAGACCATAACTGCAGAGTCTCTTCAGATGCTCCCACCCACCAGGCTTTTCTCTCACCCTAATTTTCTTTTTTTTAATTTTTATTTTATTTCTATTAATTACAGTTTATTCACTTTGTATCCCAGCTGTAGCCCCCTCCTGCCTCGCCTTCTATTCCCACCCTCCCTCGTCTTCTCCTATGTCCCTCCCCCAGAAGAGAAGACTGTCTACTAACCAGTTTACCTGTGATTCTAAACATTTTGTGAAATTTGGACATATTTTTATAAGGCACTTCACGGAGTGACCTCCAAATACAAGGATCCTACATAGAGGTTCAGCCATCTAGATATTGACATTAAAAATAATTAGCCATTTCTATAATTTTGAGTCTATTATATGTTTCCATTTTGGAAGAAAGAAGAGTCCTCTCTGGTTTTATATTTATATTACTTCTCTGTTTCTGTCACACCCTATGAAGATAAGGAACAGTACATAGGTCAAACTCAGGTTTTCAAACGACACACCTTCAAAGTCTTCTGGACAGTACCTCAAGGTCTAATTGTATAACCACATTGCTTTGAATATGCTACACACTTCAAGATTTAGAATAAAACTCTCAAGAGAGCTGGAGAGATAGCTCAGCAGTTAAGCTAAACCAGTTTAGTTCCTATCTACAATTGCTATGACTCTAGCTCTAGGGAATTTGATGCCTGTAGCCTCCTCTGGTAACTTCACTCACTTGTTCGTACCCTCAGTCTAAAATATACACCTATACATAATTTTAAAATAATTTAAAGATTAATCTCTTAAAAAATACTTTCAAGTATAAAGGATGTAGCTCAGTGGTAGGCAAGATCTTGCTTGTCTTGCATGAGTACATGGAGCCCTGGGTTAGAGCCCCACATCGATTGATTCCCTTACATTCCCAGTGCTTCAGTTTTTATTTTATTTATTTTAACAGTGAATATCCATTTATCAAAGAAGATAAAGATTAACACTCAGTTGCACCCAAACTTGAAATGATGTCACCCTGTAACTCCTACCTCTACAAGCCCCTGCAAAATCCTAACAAAGATAACACATCCATAATGCACTCTGGCTGCTGATGGGATCAGCATGTTGAGGGTAGAGGTGAGCAGGATAGCAGCTCCAAAGACCCTGGAAGACAGAGAAGGGAAGATGTCACTCAGCCCGACTCAGACAGCTCAAAACGCCGCAGGTCAACTTAAACAGCCAAGAAAAACTGTAACAAGGTTTAAAATAGATATTCCCCTCCTAAAAGAACAAAATAATTCTTATATGGATCACTTAACTGTCATAAAATCATCCTTTAATTACCTAAAAGTTATATATCATTTGATGTGCAATAAACAAAACAATGGGCCAAAAGCAATCATACTCTAATGCTCCAGAGACACGCCAAGGTTAGATCTCACAGCAGGTGTTTGTCTTACTGAATGTTCTAATTTCAATTCTTTCTTTGTTGTTGTTGTTGTTGTTGTTGTTGTTTTTTATTGTGGGATACAGAGGTGGGCAGATTATCTTTGAAATACACCTGCAGGATCATATACATACAACAACTTAATAAAGAATTGAAAGCAAAATGTTAAAAATTTCTTTTTGCAAGTAAAATTCTAATTTAATTTAATTATTTTTGAAAGTTTCAATAATCTTAATACTAAGGAATAAAATCACGTCCCCAGTGGGAGTGGCAGAGCTAATCCCTTGCAGAGAAGTTTAGGAACACATTCTTTCAAAGGATCCAAAGTTGCACTTTGACCTTTTAGTTCAGTCAGGATTGGTGGCCTCACAGATGTCCCAATTTTTCCAGAGAAGTATTCAATATCACAGTTAACAACTTCTAAAGGGGCCATAATGATTATTAACCTGCTACCAAATTTAATAAACATGTTCATGAAGGGCTGCAGAAGAGCAACTTTCTTCATGTCAGTCAAAGATTGGGGCAGATAATTTTCTTAAAAACTCAACAGCCACGTCTGCTTCTCTCTTCACACACTGGAGATAGTTTGTCCAACCTCACTTAACACTCTATCCCCTCCTCTTTGCTCCACCATGGCTGCTGAATAGGCATGTTCCATTTGGAGTTAGAGATGATATGGTATGCAAAGATTTGAGGGATATAACCCATTTTGGCCAGATTGTCCATCACATGAGTCTTCTTGTAGTTATTGTGAGGGTAACTTGGGTTACCTAGGAACGTAAATTCCTGGCATGGCCGTCTTTCTTCTGCTGCTGTCGTTGAGATAGATGTTAGAGCGGAGGTGGAGTTTTGCACGCTTCATTAGCCTTGAGTCCCAGGTTCTGAACCACCGGCATTTGTATACAGATAATTCTCAGCTGCAGGGTGCTGGCTTATGCATGCAGTAATGTTTTAGTTCCATCCCTGAACTTTACCAAACAGATATCAATAGCTTTCTCCCTCCCAACACAACAGAAAATGTCTTCAGAAATTACCAAATATCACTTATGGGACAAAATCAGCCACAAAGTGGAATCAGTGATGTACTATTTGTTGAATGCCAACCACAATTACAGCTAAATTTAATGAGAGCTTATTTGAGGGAAACCAGGCTCAGACCTCGAAGGCTGTAACTTCACAGCCACTAACAGACCCACACTATACACAAAGACACGATCGATCCCTGCAGGTGTACTTTACTACAGAGTCCTATTAGCCTACACTGTTTCTAGTTCTATAATCCCATGACATTCTCTGAATGCTTCTAAGTTATTAATTCCCCCAACTGTCATTCTAAGCAGTGCCATTGCTTCTTGTAAGTACATTGACTTCATTCAAACTGATTAGGAATGAAGTCTATCTTTTTGTAAAATTTAAATTTATTTTTTATAATTCATTCACTTTACATCCCAGTTGTAGCCCCTCTCTTACCTCCTCCCAGTCCAACCTTCCTTCCCTCTTTTCTCCTATCCTCCTCCACTATTCCTTAGAATTCTCCCCTAACATCCTATCAAGTCTTATTAGGATTTCCTGCATCCTCTTTCTCTGTGGCCTGGCAAAGCCCACCCACCATGGGTAGGTGATCAAAGAATGGACCAAAAAAGAGTCCATTTCAGAGACAGCCCCTTCTTCCCTTCCTAGGAGACCCACATGGAGACTGAACTGCCTATAGTCTACATATGAGCAGGAGGTGTAGGTCCTTTCCATGTGTGGTTCTTGGTTCGTGCATCAGTCTCTGCAGGCCCACCAGCCCAGATTTGTTGGCTTTGTTGATCTCCTTGTAAGGCTCCTGTCCCCTCCATAAGACTCCAACTCTTCCATGAGACTCCCTGTATGGCTCTGAGTCTGCTTCAATCCCCTGATGAGTAGAGTTTTTCAGAGGACATCTATGGTAGGCTCTCATCCTGTTCCCTGTCTTCAAATGCTTCCAGTGCCTATTCTATTTGCCCTTCTGAATGAGAATTAAGCATCCTCCCTAGGGTCCTCCTTGTTATTTAACTTCTTTAGGTCTGTGGATTGTAGTATGGTTATCTTGTATTATGTGGCTAATGTCTGCTTATAAGTGAGTATATATTATGCATGTCTTTTGAACTTTGCATAAAGTTTGAAGGTTAATGAGATAAGGATCTTATTTAATTTTTAGACAATTGTTATACAAATTAGTACCAGAGTAATTAAATTTTGAAGCAACAGGATTCTTGCCCTGTGTGGGAAGTCTCTATGCTTTCTCCTGTTATAGTGTCAGGACTGACAAAGCTTTTTCACGCACAGACTCCAAACCCTTGTGAGGCTGGGTCTAGAGAGGAGTATTGTGCTTAGATAGGGAAGGAAGATTATCACAGCACTTACTATACTTCTTACTACTATATGAACACAGCTAATCTTCCAGGACACCAGCTGCCTGACTCTCTTTTCTTATTCTTTTTCAGACTTTCTTTACACACTCTCTTTTTACCAATAAGGAAAGTGCCACAGAAAGACTGGTCAAGAAAACAGCAAGTAACAGAGCTAAGATTTTAAACTAGACCCTTGCTCTTCCAATGTTAGGATATTACCAGTATTCAAGAAACACAAGAAAGGCTCATTCTGTACCAGGAGAGAGAGAGAGAAAAACAAGAAGTCCAGAAGCAACATTTTCCCACAGTCTAACAGAAACACAAGTGGAAATTGTGTTCTACTTAAGTTGACCAAGAAGCAAGTTAGGCTTTCACAAAAAGCTTTGACCAGATCTTAGAGATGAATATAACAAAGATCAAAGAAATTCCAAAAGGGCAAAATGAACCCCAAAGGTTCAAAACTGGAAGTGTTTGCATTATGGACAGTTGCACATAATGTATTACATATCATGTATGTATTCTGTGGTGCGTGGCTTAGCAGGTGCCATCAGAGATTTGTCATTATCATCATACAAACAGAGAGAGCACATCCACACAGATGAAGAATGGTTAAATCTCTAGGCAACATTATTAAATAGTAGGTAGTCCATCTTTGACTGAACTGTCGCTATAGGACATGTGGTTGGACAAGAAATTAGGACATTGATGAAGATAGCTGAACACATGACACAAGGTATTAAGTAACTGAGAAAAACAAAACAGATGATTAGTGAAGAGACTTGAAGAACGTGGATAGGACAGAAGGCTGGGGACATGGCCAAGGCTGTCACATCCTAAAATGATACAGTTTGGAATGATCATACAGGATGAAATGATTAAGCCCCTAAGGAGAAATGAGTGCACAGCTTGGTTCAAGATCTATGGCCCAGGGGGTCAAAAATAATCAGATATTTACTTCACAGAAACAAACTAGGAAACCCACTGGTAGTGGGCAGAGGGAATAAATGCTAGCATAAATACGATCTGTAAATGTTTGTAACATTCTGCCTTCATCACTTAATAACTATATGACAGGAAAGCTGATAAGCTCTTTGGCTTGTGAGTCTTTGCCTGTCACAAGAATTGATCCTTATACCACTCCTAGCCATAGACCTGAAGGAAATGATGGCAGAATGCAAAAGGGACACCTGAAAACAAGTATTTATTATAACCAGTGAAAACAGCCAAGATTCAAAATTAGTCTACAAGTTCAATCAACAAAAGAAGGTGAAAGAAAATATAGTATTTAGACAATAGAGTATTACTCAGCCATAAGGAATACCAAAATAATGTTCCTTGCAGGAAAATAGATGAAAATATAAGACATTAAAACAAGTAAGGGAGACATGGAGAAACAAGCAACTACAGGTTTTCAACTGTGTGGAAACAATTTTTTTAAAGATTTACTGTAGTGGATAACTACAAGGAAACTATGTTTTCCAAAAACTACAGGGTAGTTGCATATATGAACTCTTACCAATTGTGAAAACACACACAAAGCCTGCACAAGCTCAAGACAGACAAAATTCCAGCATAGGAGTGGGGTTGGGCATGAATCCCCATCCTTAACTGAAGAGTCACTGACATTTGGAAGTTGTTGGAAAGGAAGAGTCAGTTTTCTTTAAAGATGTGGTCCCTGGTAGGCTGACCACACGCCAGTGGCCAGGTATCCATGAATCTACAAGCACCACAATGGGTTTAGAGGGGAAAACCCCACAAAGCTGGATAGATGTGGAAGAAGGCATAGATCTTGGAAGAAGTTAGGAGAATACGATAAATATTATCTATATATAAAACTCTCAAAGAACTATGAAGAAATAAATATAAAATTTACAGAACAGTTGATAGCATAAAAAGGAAAGAACTGTGAGGAAGAAGAGCCACGAGCAACAGAAAACAGAGTGTAGGAGACAGGCTGAATAGCATCAAAGCACATTGGATGCTTGTGTGGAGAGTCATAGAAATGGCCTTGTGCTTGTGAAATTAACAAGCACAAGTCAACAATCATAATTTAGTAAATTAAAAAGTAAGAGTCAAGTGATTAAAATATAATCACCATGCCATGGTTATTAAAATATAAGCACCATGCCATGGTTATTAATGATGGCTTCAACACAGACCTACATGGCCTGAGTTCAAAAGTCACTTTGTCATTGTCACCAAGAGACCTAAAACAGTTTGTGCAAGGTTCTGTGCTGCATTCACTGTCATCAAAACAGCAGTTAACAAGCTCAGTGGTATAGATCTCTGGGCCATTATACACAAAGCACACGGAAGTATTTTGTGCACATCCTAAACACTTAGGGACTGTTAGTTTGCACAAGGCAAGCGTAAAATTTGTGGGCTGATGTAGCTCCTAAGGATGTTCAGAATGAAGGTCAGGACTGCCACACAAAGATGTATCCATTAATGTGAGCCTGTCTATTACTGCAGAACTCTAGATTCTCACTGAAAATGCCATTAAAAAGCTGCTACTAGGCCACAGAGATGGTTCACAGGGTAAAAGGCCAGTGCTTCATGACTGCTGGCTGGACTTTGATGCCAGAGACTCACATGGTGCAAAGAGAGAACCCAGCTTTCACAAGCTGTGTCCAGATTTTCACATGTGCACCGTGGCACACTCCTCCGCAAATAATCAAACAGGCTTTGTTGTTGTAGTTGTTGTTGTTGTTTAAAGAAAGCAGCTACCTGCACCCAGAGAGCCTCAACAGCTCCCGAGGTCATAAAGAAAAAAAGCTGAGAAAGATGACTTATACTCACTGGGTCTGACTGTAGAATTCAGATATCCAAGCACTAAACTCAATTACATTGCCAGGAGCAGCAGCAATGTGCTGATTCTAAAGGTGCCAGAGGATGAGCACCAAACACACACACACACACCAGATACACACACACACACATACCAGATACACACACACACACACACACCAGATACACACACACACACACACACATACCAGATACACACACATGTAGAACCTGTCCCTGCAATAGTCTAAGAGCATCTTGGAGTCACTAACAGGAGGAGCAGATAATAATAAATAGAGTGGACTCTTTTGCAAAGCAGGTCTAGAAATGGCAGCGTAGGGGTAGGGCTGACTCAAAAAAGAAGTTACAAGCCACAGAACAGTTTTAGCATTGTGGAGTCCACAGTCCAACAAACATAACGACAAGTGAAGGACTTACTAAAATATGTTCTGAGAATCAGGGTTTCAGACTGTTTAAGACACAGTGGAAGAGTGTAGACCTGAGAACTTCATTTCTCACAACCCCAGTGATCTTACTTACCTGTTCTGAGTGCCAATGGCTTAGTAATGTTGGGTGTTACTCTGGTCATCACATATAGGAGGTCCATATAGGGGACCACCTACAGTATGGTGCTTTCTTTCTTAACAGAGAGCAGACAGAAGGGAAAAGAGAAGCACATGCTGGGATGGAAGATGTCGTTGTGTGTGTGCTTATGAATCCCTTCACATGCAGGTATACATTGTTATGGAGGCCAAATTGAGACATTATCCTGCTGCAATAATGCTAGGCTACCTGCCAAGTGAGTCCCAGAAACCCACCTGTCTCTGCCTCCCCAGTGCTGGGATTGCAAGAGCCTACCACTACACCTAGCATTTTCACACAGTTTCTGGGAATCAAACACAGGTCCTGATGCATTGCAGCAAGCACTTTACCAACTGAACTGAATTCCAGATGCAAAATTAACATAAATAAAAAGGGAACCAGAACCAAACTTTTCAGCCTGGTTTTGCCTAGGCTTCTAGTCAGAATGGCTAAACAGCATGTATGTTTTGCTTGAGGGCATTTAAACAAACTGACATTGTGCCAATTTTAAATGGAGCTGAAGACACAACTCAGAGAATTTGCTATTCATCCAGATGACCTGAATTCAGTAGCCAGCATCCATCTTGCCATTCACAAGCACTGTAACTCTAATTTTAGGGGATCTGCCACTATTTCCAGCCTATGTAGGTATGTGCACATGCGTGGGCACACACACATGGACACACACATAAGAATAAGAGTTTAAGTTCAGTAGTTACAGTGAGATAATTCAAATACAAGCTAGTTTCCTACAGAGGATGCCCTTGGGTGAGTTGTCATCACCTACATTTCTAGGTCTCACTTTTTCCACCGGTAAATGTAAACATTAAGACTCCACTCAAGGGAGTACCATGAGGGTTAAAAGAACGTGTTAGGGACGAAGACAGTGCTCGTTCCACAGTGAGTATCTCTGAATACCATCACTGATATAGAAGTGCCTCAGCCTTGGGTAGACTGTTCAACGAGTTATCATTTCTCAACCTATTCTTTCCATAACAACTTCTATGACAGCAAATGCAGTGGTTTCATGGCAAACCGATTTTCTAGAAGTTTAAAGTGCATGAAACAAATGTAGTGGGAATATTCTCTCCCACTAAGTAACACTGGATTGACTGATACCCTTAGTCTCTTTATGCTCCATAGTCCCCCAAAGATGTATGATGGGAAATAAATAATGATATTAGAAAATGGCTAGCCCTTTGTAACCCTCTACCTGTCTTACTCCTTTATTATACAATCTTCTCTCTCCCTCGCTCCCCTACACACACTTTGTTTTCCAATTATTCTCCTTTGACAGATGTCCTAACAGTGTTTAAGAATACTTTGTTTTGTTTTGCTTTTGTCTTTGGTTTTCTTTTTGAGGCAGGGATTCTCTGTGTAGGCCTGGCCATCCTGAAGCACTCTCTGTAGACCAGACTGGCCTCCAACTCAGAGATCTGCCTGCCTCTTCCTCCTGAGTGCTGGGATTAGAAGTTCCTTTCTTTCCTGAGCAAATGAAGTGTGAAGATGCTGAGCTACTGGGCCATGTGAGAAAGGAAGGGGAGAACACAGTCACACAGTCACGTGAGGTGGATAGTTGTGTTTGCCTCATGTGCTCCTCTCAGGGGCAAGTAAAACAAGTAGGAAGGTGTTTTGTAAACTGCACTCTTTTCCCTTCCTACCCTTCTCCCACCCTCTATGCATAAGGAGGTGAATCACTGCTAAGAAGCCATTCGCACATCTGAACAGTTACTTGGACAAGCTCACCCCCTTCTGCTTCGCAGTGCTCCTGTGCTTCCACTCTGAGAGAGGGCGATTTCCTCCTTCCTTGCTTTTGTCTAAAAGCCAGATGTATTTCTTTCAAGCGTATGTGCCCAGAGAAGTTAACGTGCATGACATGTGTGCAGGAGCCCTTAGAGGCAGAAGAGCTGTCAGATCTCCTGAAGCTGGAATCACATCTTGAAGCTCTCAACATGGCTGCTGGGAACCCAGGCCTTCTGTAGGAATAGTGAGTGCTCCTCACTGCTCAGCCATCTCTCTCTCCAGCTCCCTGAAATCTAGATTATTGATTATATTTTATTTAACTGTGAAGATGGCAACTCTCTTTCCCTCTTCGTTGTTTACAGGAAGTGACATCACTGCCCAGCACCCTCAGGCCCTATAGACTTGTGCTGCTTCTACACTGCCTTTCACACTCCTGGTGATTTTAAAATTCTCTAAGTTGTACTCTCAATGCTTTTCCTCAGATCAGATGCATTTAATAACATGAAACAAGGTAATTTATCTGCGAAAATGTTAGTGGATTTGTGTTACAGAAGCGTCGAAGGTAATATAATTAACCATGTTACATATTTATAAAATTAATCTTTGAATTTGGATTTCTTTCTTTTTGTTGTTGTTGTTGTTTTGTTTTTGAGATGGGTTTCTCTGTGTAGCCCTGGCTGTCCTGGAACTAAAGGTGTAGACCAGGCTGGTCTCGAACTCAGAGATCCTCCCACCTGTGTCTCTCAAGTGCTGGAATTTAAAGACACGAGCCACCACACCTGGATGAATTTGGATTTAAGTTTAAATTAATAAGTTTACATTTTGTTTTACTAGCTAGCCTCTTTTAATAAAAAAATTAATTTAAAGTCAGTTGTGTTTTTTTCTGTGTGAGGATGAAGAATGAGCAAGAAAAGAAATATTCAACTTTATATTAAAATGATTTCAAAAATTGAGAAAATTTACCCAATATGAATTTTTTCAATTTTGTTAATTTTTTGTTTTTTAAATTGTAAAAGTCAATTCTCGATAGCATTGTAAAAATATATCTTTGCTATTATCATATATTTCAATAAGTACCGGAATATCTAAACTACAAATAGAATTTTCCAATAAGGTACATATTTCAAAAATAAATTAAAGAACTTTTTTTTACTAAATGAATTCCTTACATATAATATGAAGTAGTGAGCTAGATATAAAGTAGACAGACATTTCATGTTATTTAATCTTCCCTTTGATGGCTGATAGCTAAATTCTGACATAGAGACCTACACATGGTGTAACTGAGAGTTAGATAAAGGCTGTGAAAAATCAGAGTGGGAACAAAATAAAATAAAATTTATCAGCTAATGTGTAATGTATTATTTTCTTTGCTCTTAATGTTTCAAGGAACAATATGAATAAACATGACATACAATGAAGGGCTTTGCTCATTGAAGTTGTTTTTCAAAATAACAAATGATATGAAAGCATCATTATTTCTTTAGCTCAAATAATGTGGAGAAAATGAATTCTTTGAATTCTTTCAAGCATTGGGCTAATTTCTATTGTTTTTCACTTTCATGTTACACATGTGAAAACAAATGCACACATGCATACATACACATACACAGGCACTCATACACATACACACCCACTGATATTCTTTCTCTTTTTAAAAAAAACTATTATTTTTTTTATTTCATATGAAACCTTTTGATCATATTTCTCCTCTCCCCTAACTCCTCAGCCCCTTCCTCATGTTCCACTCTCTCTTATGCATGAAATGATCACACATTCTACAGTCATGTGCAGGACTAGCTTATGAATAAAAAAGAGGAGACTCGGTGCTTCTAAAAAAACTGCAAACGTTGGGAGATGCAAACAATACCTACATCATAAACATCCCCACCCAGGCATGATTAACATGCACAAAGGCAGCCATCAGGGAGATGTAAATTTTTCATTTGTACACATTTCTGTGATCTCCTGCCCCCAACACCCTGGAGAATCACCTGCACCCAGTAATACTTGCCCTGCAGACAAGAAAGCTGGTGGCTTGTCACCCATGCAGAGGTCACCCAGCTTCCCTAAGTCAATCAACTTGCTGCACGTGGGGAGGGCTTGTCACTTAAGAGGAGAATCCTGTTCTCACCCCAGGTGTGGGACTAATCCCCTCCTGCAGAGTTTGGAAGAATAGACTGATTCAGGCAGTTTTAATCTATTTAATCTAATCAAATCAGGGCCTGGGCACCTCCCTTTGTCACATCTGATGCCTGTCCCCGTATTTAAAAAAAAAAAAAAAAAAAAAAGATTGCACAGGCTGAAGGCAGCCCTCTGGGTCCCTTGGTACATCATTAAGTTGTAAAAATGACTTCATCACTCACGACAGAGAAATTAGGCTGCCCGATGGTGGCATAAGGCAGCAGGAGCATTATCCTACCAGCTGCCTACCTGACTTTCTGGCACGACCCTCCTTGCTACCCCCACCCAGAAGCTGCAGTGCAGCGGCAGAATGGTGCAGTGTAGAAACCAGAGCTGGGAGGGGGTGAGGGGTTTGCAGAATGGAGAGAGAAAAAAAAGGCCTCTGTCAGCAAAGCATGTGCAAGTCCTTGGAGACTCCTCCCCCTCCAGCCTATCTTTTCATCATTCATCTTGTGGTAAAGGGTATTTTCTTTTGTTAGAAAAAATAATAAAAGGTTCCATTACCCCAGATACCTAACCTATCGGGCCCACAATGGCAAAGCAGCTACATGTTTGATAGGCTACTAGGTGAGTGGGATAGAAAAGGCAACCTCTGACCCTAAAAGACTGGGTACTAAAAACCACTTCCACCACCGAGGATGGTGGTCCCCTGCAGCAAGCTTTATGCTCAGAGTCTGAAAGATTTTCTCATGCAGAAGAGACTGAAAGATTTCTCACTGAGGGCTAGGAAACTGCGTCTGGAGGTGGACACTGCAATGAATTGGTAAGTAAAGATGAAGGAAGAGAGAGACAGACATGATAGATACATGGTAAATTGAAATTGCTAGATGGTGGGCAATAGATAGAGGGGTGAAAGATAGAAATAATGGTAGAAAAGAACAAAGATAGATATCCGTAGATGCATACCTAGATAAATACACAGGTTACAGCGACTGTGTATATTTGATGTCAGGACTTAGGAACTCATTTCCAAAGCTCATCTAATATAGTAATTGAATAGATTAATACACCTTTGATAATTGATTTCTTAGAAGGAGAGGGAACTAGCAAATATTATTGTTGAGACCTAGTTCTGAGACAATGTGCAGTTGTTTATGCTAAACATGTCATCTTTCTCTTTCTAAAAATCAAACTAACAAAACTTTTGTTTTATAATCAGGGAAGCTAGAAAAATATACCTAAATTATTTTATTGTTATAAAGGAAAATGCACATGCATTTTGGGTGTTTTCATATTCAGGTACAGATTACTGTCTCTTTTATATTAAGAAAATGGAATTGAGTTATATTAATCAAAATCCCAAGGAAGAATTCTTTCTTTTTTCTTTCTTTTTTTTTTCAAACAAAAAGTTTAATTTTTTGAAATCTTCTAGGAGCCTAGATGGAGGACAAAGGGTTAAGTGGGGAGGAAATAATTAAATGTCTCTTTTCTCCTGAAGAACTTCAACCATTCCTCTGAGCTATTGTCAAGCACGAAGTCTATCCCTTCAAAGAAAAGAACAGAGTCACGTTGTGGCATAGGAGTTTAGAAGCCAAGGTACCCAAACACCTAGATATACAGGTACAGACAGACAGACAAACAGACTGGCAAATACACACAAACACATACAGGAGGCAGGGGATGGGGGGAGAAAGACAAACACACACCAGAGACACACACACACAGAAATAGACACACACAGAGATAGACACACACACACACACTAGAGACCCATAGAGAGACACAGAGGGCCACATATAAACAGATACACACACGCACACACGCACACACACACACTTTCTCTCTCATGCTGTGTTTCTTCTGCTCAAAAAGAAAAAAGACAAATCTAAGGATCCCTTGGGCTTTTGATCCCTTATTCAAGGATTTATCCCTTGGATTTGAGGCATGACAGATTGGAGTCCTTCATTCAGGGAGCAGATGGCTCAGCCTGCTGCTGTAAGTAAACTTCACAATGGAGCACACAGTGGTATGCAGAATATTACACTCCCTGTAGTCCTGTACTCCAGGAGCCTGAGCTCTAGATGGGGTCCCTTGTCACCTAAGAAAGGTAGTGTAGGGTCTGTAAAATGGGAGAGCTGGGCCAGATCAACTCTGCCCAGCTTTACCAGAGGTTCCTGTCGAAGGAGAAGATGATGCTGCAACTAAGTATGGCTCACTTCACTACCTCCTAGCCAAATCAACATTTTAAAAATTAAAAAAACTTTTTTGTCTAGCAAAATTCAATTGTAAAGACAAGAAGTGCCTACAAAAGACAAAATGACACACTGTGGATTGGACATTCTTAACTAGAGGCCAGAAGAAGGGAGGGATTATTGCAGCTTTCAAAGCAGAAGTCTGACCTCAAATTTGAATTTCTCCAGCTGTGTTTACCAAGCTACATCTCAAAGATAACATAAGTCCGATTTCCCTCACTTTCTACATGCTTGACCCAAACTTTCATCTTAAAAACAGCTAATTTAACACTTTCTAATGAGGTTTGTGTCATTTTAGTGAAAAATTTAATTCTAAATAATCAGTTTGGGAGAATTAATTCTTACAGCAGAAATATAACACATGGTCAAGGATGTTCTATTTCAGTGGAAATAATCCATTTACCTTATCATTAGCAAAAGTAAATTTAAAGGCAAATAAGGTCATGATCAGAGAGTACTTCTTTCATTTTTTTTAAATTTAGGGTTGTAGCAATAACAAATGGTAGTAGCCAACAATTATTGTTCCCGACACTTCTCCATATGCTTATTCCACCTCTTGTTTAGCTGCCAGAACAGCAAACTGAAATAGGTACTTTGGTTTTGAGAAGAGGGCAAAAGAGGTAAGATGTCTGTGCCCCTTGTTAAGTAACATATTCAGGACCTTGAGCTCATAAGATTTGTCTTTGGAAACGAAATCTTCTTGTTTTATTTCTTTAGCCAAATATGCATCCTGGCAAGGTAATATTCAAGATGGTAGCAATGTTACCATGAAAATTCAAACAAACAAAACAGGTAAGACTCTCTGCACTGATGTAGCTCACACCTCTTGGAAAAAGGAAGTCATTAGACCAAGAGAAAAGGAAGATAGTCTTTTGATCATGCTGTTTGGCATAGTATACTGAGAAATCGAGAGGATGGAAGCAGGTAGAGAGCTTTTTAAAGTATTTGAATAATATTGGCATATACAGTTACAGTTTTAAACACTGAAATATATCCACCAAGTTTCCTTGGCCTTCTTCTGTTGTGTCTTCCAAAAAAAAAAAAAAACAATCCAATTCTATCCCTGTGATTAAACACTTGCCACAGCCCTTACAATAGCCTGTATACAGAACAATCACACCTCTGGGTAACACTACATATGTAAGTATCTAAATTACTCTGAGTCTCAAGTGCCCTGTAGTAATTTTTTTTATTAATTTGCCCAACATTTTTATCACTGTTTTAAATATGTCCACATCTCAAAACACTACAGATTTTTAAAAGGAATCTTCCTTTGAAATCCCATCTTAAGACCCTCCCCACAAGTGAATAAAGTCTTCCTCCAGAAATATACAGTGACTCCTTAAGGAGGGAGTGTAAGAAGCATCCTAATGGCCATCCTCCCCACTGACCCCTTCAGCAGGTCCTCTTAATGAACAGGAAAGTAAACTACGTAGAATGTGATCGATAAAATGACCCAGATTCTGAATCCTTTACTCTTGAGTAAAGCTGTCTTGACTTATCAAGAAAATGGAGAAGTGCAATGTGTTGTTTATTTTCCATTGAGAAATTAGTGGAGACCATAGTTAGGATTCTTCCTCCCCCTAGGAGCTGTCTCCACACCTCCTTCCTCCCTAAGAGCAGGGCAAATGTGATCCAAATGTGATTCACAGCAAGAGGGAAGAGGAGCAGCCCCTGGATTTTGCCCCAGGGAAATCTCAGCCTACAAGAAGGAACATTGTGAATGAACTGGCAGGCAAGTCTCCAGGGCAGAGACCTGCCCTGTGGTAATTTACTATATCTGGAAGAAAAACTAAAAGATGATAGGAGATATTCATTTTTTCCAATCAGTTCTACAAGAGTCTCAAGTATTTCTGTGTAGAAAGCTTTCTTGGACAAAAATCCTAACTACAGTTTCTAGCAACAAATGAACATTCAAAACCTGTTAAAAACAAACACATCTGGGTGACTGAATTATTTATGATTTTGGTCATCTTTCCTTAACAATGTTTTTTTTCTTTTCTTTTTCTTATTGAGCCACTAAGGCTGTTTATAAGCAGAAAAGAAAATGTCCACACTCTCTCACCTATTTTCACAGGACGCTTACATGTGCTTAGGTTTGTTCCATTATAAAACCGAAGCAAATATGTCAAAACTCTGAGATGTGTGTCTCTCTAAATCTGTACGCTCATGTTACTTTAACACATTTATCAGCTTCCTCAGTCAGATAAGGTAGAAGCTTGGACGTATTGAGTCTCTTTCATTTGTAAATACTTTAAAGGTAAAAAGAATCGCATCCAAATTAGAATTCTCAAGCTTTCAAGTTTTTCCTTTGAAGAAAGCATCCCAGCGGATCAATGTTGCTAAATGGGAGAACAAAAAATCGCAAAAAGCTTGCTTAAAAAAAAGAAAGAAAGAAAGAAATCAGGAAAACCTGTTTTTCTGACTCCCCGCTGTCACAAAGAGGTAAGTCTGGAATCCTGGCAGGAGTCCTGTAAGTACTTTAGTTTTTGGCAAGCAGAGTACTCAGACTGTCACATGGTGTTGAGATTTTCGATATCATTTGGAATTACTTGTTAATTTATTTGTTGGTGAACCCTCTGTTAATTTTTCCTTCGTTTAAAAATATTTCATATATTCCTGGAAAACGTATCTTTAATTTTGGAAAAAAAACTATTTGAGAGTCTAGAACCGAGAGTGTTGCTACCTGTTCTAAATCACTAAGCGTCAACGAAGTTCATGTTTTCTTTTAAAAAATTCTTCCTGATATCAAGTTTTTCCTAATCAGGATGATAAAACTGGCTCTCATTTTACAGAAGAAAGCCACCGGCTGGGTCAGAGTGCTGGGTGCCCTAACCCCTTGACGTAGATGATACTCAAAAGATATCCTAACATTTTTTTTTTATCAGCCGCCTTGAAATCTCCAATCTAAGATCTAAATGCCTAAGATAAAATTCCAGGAATTCACCTAGAGGCCTGGAGACCGGTCAAGTCAACCAGTCCTTCTGGACCCGAAGATTAAGCCCGGGAAGGAGGCTGGGAGATACGTGAAAGCGAATCCAGGGACGCGAACCCTGGAAAGCCAGCCTGGCAGACTTGCTGGGGCAGGTCGCCTTCCAGTCCCTAAGCGTTTGCTGGCGTAGTGGAGGAGGTGAGGAATTACACGTCAGAGGTCCGAAGAAAGGCCCCACGTTCTTTATTTGAGATCTGTAAGCATGGGACCAGGAGGGCTGAGTGCTCAGCCTCAGTACAGACGCGAAGACAGAGGTTTAGTTTACTCTTTGTGGTTGTTTTGTCTTTCATTAAAATGCACTCAATGAAGCAAACAGAAATGTCTCTTGCCCTCCCTCCCCCCTGTAGCCATGCCCTCCTCCTTGGTATCGACACCCGCAAGTCTTTATGCTTCAGGGGCGTCTCTGGAGGTGGACCTCGGGGGAGGGGTGTCCTCCTGAAAGCTGGCGCTAGGACCTCGATCCCCCTCAGCCGCTGCAGGACTGGAGGCCAGAGGCCGAGGGACGCAGCTGAGCAGCTCGGCTTCCTCCCGCCCCTAAGCACAGAGCTCATTAACAGGTGGAATCTCACCCGAGAGCCCTAGATTCCGCCTGCATCCATAGAAACAAATCCTTCAGGCTCACGCCGTCTGGGCTAGCTCTGGGGCTAGCCTTTGACGCGCCTTGCTGGAGATCTGCACCACCCGGGCATTCCCTTCCTTTCCCGTCTGTGCATCTTACAGCACCGCCACGTCTTTGCAGCATCCGGCACACATACCAACCCCACCCCATCCCCGCCCTAATGGAGGGCACTGAGGAATTTTTCTAATAAGCCTGCGAAGAGCGGCCTAGCGCAGCCGACTCCTGTATGCAGGTCTTGGCGAATCTGAGCCCTTTCGTGCTTCCGGAGGCGCGGACCTCAGCGCTGCAGCCTGGAAGGCGTGTCCAGAGACAAGGAGACGCCCTTAGGGGGGTTCCAAATTTCCCAGGGCTGTCTAGTACCGGCGCAAACAGGTGCAGGGAGACCCAACCGCACACTCGCTCAGCATTACCGGTTAGCAGCTAGCCGCGATGCGATATATCCGCCCGGAATCTGGGTGATGATGTAGCCCCAGAAGAACGACCCGTGAATCATCCCCACAGTTTCGGGGTCCCAGTTAAATTTGGCTTTCTATAGGAACAGAAGGAAAAACACAAAGAAACAACAGGTCAGGGAGGACGTTGGGCAAGGCAAAGTCAGTGCACACAATTCACTTTTGATGGTCTGCGTGACAGAGACCTTTACACAGTCAGGGCATTTTCTGAAATACTGAGGCCAGAGGCTACATTTTCATTTCACAACGCAATGACTTCTGACAAGAGGGACTCTTTAAAAAGGTGTTGTGGTTCACAACGAAGTATGGAGTGCCAGGCTCCCTTGTGGTTTGGGCCACCATCGGTGAAGCCGAAACCTCCTGAACTGGTGGAGAGATTTTAGAAGCGCCCTCTAAGACTCTCAGACTCTGGGAAGAGGATTTTGGTTAAGGTCCCTTTGGCTGCTGCCAGCTAGTAAGAATGCAGGTGTTGGGGGTGAGTCCCTGAATGGAATGCGACCTTCAACACCCTCACATGGAAAAGAAGGCCGGAAAGGCTTGGAAAACCTAGACGGGTAGAACAGAAAGGTTTGGGGACAGTCTCCCCGTGGGTTTGGAGACGTTATATGGTAGTGGTCGTGGGAGGTTCTGTTTCGAGCTGTGTGAACCTCAAGGCCTGACTGCCTACAGCACACGGTGCCACAGCAAGATACCGTAAAAGCCTAAGCTTTTGCCTTGCCCAGGAAACTGGGAATTAGGTTTTTGTCTCTTGCAATGAAAATTTCCTGGGTATCCTGGGCTCCAGAGGGCCCAAGGACGCAATTCGTCTCCAGAGTGTTCCCAAGTTCTGTGACCAAACCGACCAGCTCTAATACTTTCCCCGGAAAGACTTCTGTGACCTTCAGCTCACCTTCGCCCGGGAAGCACAACTGCGGAACACACACTGTAAGGTTACCGCCGCGTGCACTCTGGTGAAAGCAGACTCCTCTCCCCCGCAGCTTCTCTTCCATCCTGACACTTAGGCCTTCGATCCTGTCTCTTCATCAAACCTGATATGCATATGCTGATCTGACTGCGGCGCTTTGCTTGTTTTAGTTTGATAACTAAACATTTTTTGGAGGGGGGTGGATCTGGAGGAATCCGGGAGGACAGTATAATGTTATGCCCAAAGGAAAATGTTTCTTTTTAGATTTAGCAGACATTGCCTAGCTCTCCGCTGTCATTCTTTACACAAGTCTAGTGAACCAGACACTATTTTATGCCTTGCAAATGAGGGGTGCAAAGCCAGGATTAGAACGGAAACGGAAGATGACAGCACTCTGGTGGTTCTTTCCAGAGTGGCGGGACAGGGAAGGGCTTAGGCAGCATGCAATCCTTCCACTTTCAGTAGGGAAATCGAGCTTTAGAACAGTGAGTGGTTGCTAGTCCGCAAGCGGAGGGAGTCCCCTCTAGGACTCGGCTAATGCCCACCTCCTTGATAACTTTGCCTCCGCGGTGGATAGTGCTGTTGTTGACCATGTCCACGATGGCCACGCCCAGGTTACAGCGGATGCCAAAGGAGATGCAGAAGCCGAGGCCGCTCATGATGGCTATGATGTAGCGGCGCGGCAGGCCGAAGCAAGTGCAGTCGCACAGCGGAGCCTTTTTCTCGGGAACCTCCAGGGGCTTGCCGTCCTCTGTCAGCTCGATGGTCTCCCGAGTGTCCTGTTTCTTTTCCAGCACCCTGCGCATCAGTGTAGGGAACAAAGATGCCCTGAGCCTCGGTATTCAGTTTGCCCAGCCCTTAAGCACTGAGGAGTTAGACTCTGACTTCCTTCCTTCAGAAGAGTTAGAATGCAGGTAACACAGAACTTAAGACTTCTTATATTCTGTAAAATTCTATATCCTCCTCGTTAGGCAGCAACAGCCTCAGGCCTAACTCAATGAACCCTAGATCTGTCACTTTTGTGTGTGTATCAATTTACATACAGTCCCCTTGAACCTACTTCTAGGGTCATCAGGGTGCTAGAGACAGGGTTGGGAGAGGGTGCTATCCTGGCTCCTAGGTGATTTATTCCAGGCTATCTCGTGGGTCCTTTCTAACAACTTAATTCTATCAAGAGCTTGCAAAAGGCCTGGAGACCACCACCTTAATCCTTCTCCTCAAGCTACCCCAGGGTGGGATGCCTTTGATACCTTGGCAAACACTTCCCAGTCTTCCATCTTGGGGTACCATTTCAACACTCCCTCCCCAATCTCTCTCTCTCTCTCTCTCTCTCTCTCTCTCTCTCTCTCTCTCTCTCTCTCTCTCTCTCTCTCTCCCTCCCTCCCTCTCCCTCTCCTTTCTTTACTCCAGTTAGAAACAAAGGCCTCCGCAGCATATGGCTGACACCTCAGCTTCCTTCCTACAACATGAATAATTAATCATTCACAATCTTGCGTCATTACTACCTCAGTTACAACACACTGAAAGATATCTCGGGACCATTTCCAGGCACAAAAAATGAGATTCCCAGATTTACCAAGGGGGTGCCCACACCACTGTCTGTACCAGTAAGAGAAAGATCTTATTTTCAAAAGAAAAGTATTTCATAAGATTTGGCCCTTCTCAATCAGTTCCTCTTAGGCTCTGATCCTTGAGGAAGCAGGGAAGAAAAGAGAATTGGAATTATAGAAAGGCTTTGATAAAAGGTGTTTCTGTTCTCATAACTAACACATCCATAAAATGTATATTTTTATAAAGGAACAGGGTGGAAAGTATTAGCTATCTCTCAATGCGACTGGTACTTTTATTTAAACAGTGTCTCAAATTTAAATTGACAAACTCTCAATTCATCTTGTAGTTACTTTTAATTGTGTACACGCCATTAAATGATACCATTTCTTAGACATATACATGCATAAACACACACACATAGAAGGAGAGGCAAAGCCTATGGAATTTTAACATCAATTTGAGACATGTATAGCTTGGAACATGGCTGCCAAGAAACTTCCAAATTTGATCAAATTCTGTTGCAGAACAGGTCATTTAGCTGTCTAAGGCTATGCTATGTGGGTGATTATAATGATATACAATCCAAGTACTAGGGACACTGCAGTGATTTTTTTTTTCTTTCAAGAAAGAAATTTAACCAATTTGATCATTTTTGCATTGGCTTTAGATACCTGAATTTGCATCCTTGACCTCTGTACCTGAATTCCCCACCTCCCAGCTGTTTTTGAGCAGCTGCAGGACTGCAGGACGCTTGCGGCATCTACTGCCGCAGAGGTGCGTGATGGTGTCTACTAAAGCCCACCAGAACTAAGAAACATGGAAAACAGGGTTGTGCATTGGTCATTGTGGTACAACTCTTACAGACAGCCAAGGGTTCAGTTTCCAAATGTGAAAATGAATGCTTTTCACCATCTATTTTTCTACAGTGTTTGCTGTCTCATTGATTTTGCTTGAATCAATGATAAGAACTAGTATTCATGGAAGATATAACACATCTGGCAGGACCTGAATTCGTGCAAAGTACAGTATGCTTAGCATAGTAGTTACAAGAAGGATAGCATTTAAAAAATTGTAATTGCTTTCAAAGTAAGTTTGCAGCTTACTATTCTGGTTGTTCTTAAGACACAGTGACATTTCCCACAGAAGAGACAGACTTCTAAAAAATAGCAAGCAAATAAAAATGTATGTATGATATTTTATATTCAAGAGAAAACCATCAATGATCAATTATTGATATATTTGGTCCTGTCTCATTCGATACAGAATTTCCCATGAGAGAGTTCTTAACTGTAATTTTGCAGCTGAGATCTAGAATTTTTTTTGAATTTATTTTTAAAAGAGTCTTTGTTATTCACTTGTCTGGATCAAAGAAATTTTATAAGCAAAAGTAAGACAGGTTTTCTAAGCAGGTGCTGAATGATCATTTTGGGATTGCAAAAGAGAATTAAGATCTGGATTGGAACACATGAGAATCTGAGAATCCTCAGGTAATGAAACAAAATCACACACACACACACACACACACACAAACAGGATAGGTTCATTTAGTGCCACATTCTTGCATTCATAAGCAGGTTTCCAGTGGAGTCTTGCTTCAACAATAAGCAACAAAAAGACTTTTCCACCATGTTACAACCTCTCCAAGTAAGCAAGCTTTACAGAAATGGCCTTGCAGATTCTGCCATGGTGAGCCCCAGGTAAGCATGGGGTTGCTTTCTCTTACCTGTAGATCTGGCCGAGGGATTTTCCAGCAAAATTCTTTATCCCCTCTTTCCCCGGGGCCAAAATCCTTTGTTTTACCGACTCCATTCCTGTAAAGACTGGTGTCCAGCCTTGGCAGATTTAAATTGTGATGGCTATGAAAGGCGATTTCTGCGCATAGTCTTAATCGGTTAAGGTAAGGCTTTTTCTTCTCAGCAAACAGAGGTGAGCTTTCCAGCAAGGCTGTGAGTTGGAGAGGGGAGGGAGAGAGAGAAAGAGAGTACAACAGAATAGCTGCATGCAGCCCACGGGTTTCCTAATAGGAGAACTGGTACACACAGTCACAAAGTCTCATTGGAAGGGGAGGATCCGGTGGCCGAGGGCGCGCGCACTGCCGTGGTATTTGGGCGGGTGCTGATGAGTCCCTGTTCTGGAAGTAAGCTCACCGAAAAACAACGTAAATTCCCGGTTTTGACGCCTTATTGCAATCAGTTCGCTGTCTTTTAATCAGATTGACCAGAAACGTCATCGAATCCTTGTGTTAGGGAAAAAGAAAGAAAGAAAACCCTACTGTCTAAAATGGTGACTTTGCTGGTAAGAGCTCATGGCTCTCAGAACCCTTGGGAGCTTCCCAGGCCTCAGGTGAGCAACTGCTGTTAGTTTCCTGCTTTAGTGTGGTCTCCTCCCATCGCGCCGGCGTAATTGTGCTCTGCCGCAGAGTGGCAGAGTGGAATTAAGACTGAGAATGTTAGCTGTTGCTGTTTTTTTTTTCTTTTTTTGCGAACCTGAGTGAATAACAGACACACAGCTGTGATTTAGGCAGCGTCAGGGGAGACTTTCCATAAAAGCCGACCGCGCCCGTCCGTGCGTGCATCGCAGCTGAGCATTTCAGTACCACGGACAGAGGAAGTTCAGTAACCCAGGATGCTGCTTTTGGCTAACCGGCTTGCCAACTTCCTTAGGGGAGCTGGGCGGATCGCCCTGACCAAGGGCCTTTCTAGGGCTCTTCAGGAAAGGATGCTATGGAAACCAAGTGGAGAGATGTCATCGTCTGCAGAGTTCTCAGAAGGAAGGCTGCATTTGGCTCTGCAAGGGAGGAGGGCTTTATTAAACATTGACAAGTTACTCTGCTTGGCCTCCCGTTGCCCAGCATGCCCACACCTGCGCTGACAGCAAGGCGAGGAAGCAGCACTGCAGAAACTTCTACTTAGGTGTGTGGTATCCAGGTGAACATCTGGTCCCTCTGATATAAAGCATATGTTTACGGGATGCATAATAATATTGTTTGTGTGTTTGATTCAACCCCTAAGATGAACAAGAAAGGATGCAGAGAAATGGAGGGAGACAAAGAGGTGGCAGAGAGAAGGAGAGACAGAGAAAATGACAGCTGTAACCTTAGAGCACTCCTTCAAGTAAAAGACAGGCGATTTGATATGAACTCTTTGGAATTCTAAGCTTCTTTCATTAAAGGACACACAACACAATACTGAATTACCTCTATACATGTAATGTATCTGTACCCATGCTTGTCATCAAATAATAATTGATAACGTTTAAAATTTAACTCAATATATTTATACTCTGCTGAAATCTTAGTTTTCCCCTTTATGACACCTCCCCAGAGGAGGTTATTTTTACTGTTGTTTGTTTGTTTGAGAGATGGTCACACAAGGTTTTCCATCTTGGTTGCACATGTATAATATCAGTGAACTTATTTTATTAAACAAATCAATTAAAATGTGCTGAATTAATGTGACTCATTAAAGCCTTTCACATTGTTCACAACCCTCTTAGAGGCAGTTCAGGCAATTGCTTATGAAACAGACTGGCCTTGACTACATCCTTAAGGTCAAACCTTGGATGCTATTTAATCCAACAGGAGAAGTGGGTTTTATACAGGAACTATTGGATTAAAGCCCAAGGGTACATGCAGAATCACATTAGAACATTTCCTTACTATTTCATATTAAATGTGGAAAATGTATTTCCCAAAGAGAGAGATGAAAAAAATGACAAAGAACTAAAACCCTTTTGGGATTGTTAAATCCAATGCCTGCAAAATTATATTTTACTAGAAGTATGGTTGATAAAGAATATCATGAGCATATTTCTGTTATTTGGTATATATGCATTATGTGAATATGTTATATACTAAATATATATTTTTAAACTGTGAAGTCATCTTCAAAAATATCCCTGGAATGCCACAAAATTCTATGTACTTCCATAGGAGATTCAGTATAAAGGAAAAAACGTCTTATGGAATTGTTTCATCACAAACAAAACCTCAAGCTGCTTAAGACTTGCCTCACATACCCATCTTTCAAAATATAGTTTTCACAAATATTTAGCTACTTCAAGTCACTGAAGTTAATTCATTTAGGAATATGAATGGTTTTCCATCATGGAAGTTTATGTAAAAATGGAATTACATTAAATATCTAGGAGGCTGAGATGATGAACCAAAAAGGATTCTTCTAAGCATTTCCACCCCAGTTGACTGGAAGTCAAAGCCACCAAAACCCAAGATGGCTGCATCATTCATGTATATTCCAAGCAATAGTACTCTGGGATGAAGATATTGTTTCTAGAATAAATAATTACATTCATCTGCATTGAGAAATATGATCTAGTTTTTCCTCCTTTTCCCAGTAACAGTCTGAGTGTCTGAATGGAAATAAGAGCTAGTATTGATTTACTGATTCTAAAAATATTTGTTGAGAGCTGAGAATTGCACTAGGTCTGGAAACATCCCCTGTAAGATCTCACAAGTCACATGGCAGATACACATAAATATCATTGGAAATAAGTATGGATAAAATTAGACATGATAAAAAGCATAGTCTCTGTGTAAATGTATACAGACAGCAAGGCATCCTTGTTTATCTCAATATTTTAAAAAAAAGTTAAGCCTATTAAATGATGACAGCCCAGTGGCCAGGGGAGGTGGGGAGGTTGTACAAAGAGCTGGTGATACTAGCAGAACATTCCCATCAGTGGCAAGATAAAGCACAGTCATGAATAAGAGGAAGCTCTGAACACAGGAAATTACGAGAATTGCTACTTAGTCTCCAGAGACTGAGTAGTATCATCAGGTTCTGCCCACATGAATAACTGGTCCCGCCATAGCACACCTATTTACTAATCCAACAAATTTCATTTATCCTTCTCTGCGTGTGGTCCAAAATCACGAACAATGACCATGGAATTTTTGGGCCCTAGTGAATTCATTAAATTCATCTTTGGGCAAATATATGGCAATAATTATGAATTTGACTTAGATATACTTATAAAAGCCTTGATTTCTATGGGCGCTCTTCTTCTCCCTATAAATAAGTAGCCTATCCATTTTATCCATCTCTTCTATTCCACCGTTAGACAGCTTTTCCTCTGAAAACATGGTCTCTTTTCCAAGCAGGGCTTCATTCATATAACTCATGTGCATAATCATCACAGCTTATGAATGGTTCACACTCAGGTGACCTCATTCGTGCCTGACAAGTCTCTGGACTGGGATGGTTTTATTTCCATTGTCTAGAGGACAAAAATGAAGTCTACAAATTGCAGTAAACGCAGTAAACCATGTACTTCACAATGAGGATGAGGAAGCAGAATGGGTTGGAGTACTTTCCCACAGTCAGAGGTCCTGTTAATATAAAATATTTCAAGAGATCCAGGAGGAGCCCCAGATGAGGTAAGCTTACTGAGTTTTCGGGACACATTGTCCCCTAGGCCTCTCTTTGAAGACCTGAAGCTTAGAGGCTGCAGCTGAGATCAGCTGGGCTGGGGTTGGCTCAGACTGTACTGCTGTCATGACAGGCTCAATGACTTTACATAAATAAATTTCCATTTCCTTATCGCTACAAAAAAAATGGTTTATAGTAGGTTATAATGTCCTCCGTTTGCAAAATCACACAGCTTCTATTTTTCACTGGTGGGAATTGTTTCCTTTTATTTCCTCTAATACTAGGGTGTTTTTATATTTAAGCTTAATGTTAATAATAAAATAGGGAGGGGGTAGCAAAAAAAAGTCTCTAAAAGCAGGTTTCTTTTTGAAAATTCTGTCTTCTCACATAGACTTACTGCTCGTCTATGACTAGATAGGAATTTCATATATATTTGTTTAAATAACTGTATTAGTGGATACCTTGATATTTACATAAGGGATTACCCACAGGAATGAGGCTGGTTTACATTTGTTTTTGTGAGGAAATACTTGGATGAATGATTTAAATGTCTTGCAAATGTTGCCCTCTGGTGGAAGGAAATGTTAACACTCTAAAAAATTGAGCTTAACCCTTAATTATGTAATTTAAGGTACTGTTTTTTGTTTGTTTGTTTGTTTTCCTTCTTCCCTTTTTTCTCTTTTCTCTGTTAGTATCTGTTAAAATAATATCTACAGCTAACAGCATAGAGTCTCTCTTGATGGCAATGTGTTTGCAATTGTCAAACTGATCACTAAATTTTTGTTATAGACGCCTCATTGATTGCTTGAGAATCTCTCATTGAACACAAAAGAAATTTCACTGTGCTGAGCTTTAGAAATGCCAGCTAATAATACAGAGGGATGGCTTAAGATTTGATTGCACAGTAGATTAAATTGTGGTGCTCTTGTAAGCCGTTTCCTTCCATATCACGATATTTACATATATGTCAGTCAGTCTGTCGTTCTCTGTGTGTTTGTCTGTCTCTCTCTGTGTCTGTGTGTGCATGTTACAGGTATCATACTGAAGGTCATACATAATTTTTTTTTCTGGCGTGTTGTTATCACAAGTCAAACGTATCAATTCACTAAGTATCTGAAATGAAACATTTCCTTTGTTGTAGACTTTTGGTCATAATTTGGCTTCCCCCTTTGTGTGATCACAGTAAGCTCATGAGCTCAGTAAGAAAATCATAAAGTGTATATTCTCAAAGAAAGGAGTTGTATTTCAATGCTTTCTGGTAGGATGGCTTTATTTGCCTCTGGATGTGTAAGTAAATGTTCACTGAAATAACCCCACATTCCTTTCAGGTTTAGGCCAAATAAGCTCCAGGATTCATCTTGTCTCTTTTTTTTATCAAGAGTTTTTAGGTGGACAGTTTTTAATTCAGCTTTATTTGATTTTTCCTTTTCAGTGTTATCCTCAGAGACTTCAAATAAATTATCACAATTTCTTGAGTGACAGAAAGAAAAGAAATAATTCATTTTGGGGTTTCATGTGAAGAGCACAACTCTGCTGCTGTGTTTAGGGGCCTAATATAAAACCTCCTTTGATTTTTCTGTCATCTGCCTAAGTAAAATATGTAAGCAGGGAGTGTTAAATAAGTATACCTTCCTGAAGCTGGAAAGGATGGCTCAGTGGAGTTTTTGCTGCTCCTTCAGAGGACTAGAGTTTAAATCCCAGCACCTACATTAGGCACCCCACAACCAACCACCCGAGGATCTGACACCACCTTCTGGCCTCTACAAGAATCTGCACGTGCGTGAATATATACACACAGGCACAAACACATACACATAAGTAAAAATAAGTCTTTAAAATTATACACTCTTGCCTTAACTATAAGTTTTAAATGTGAAAAATGTATGCCTATAACCACATGTAAAACAGACCTTTTTTGCATGTACCCAATCTGTATTTATGACTAAAAAGATTTAGAAACCTTGTTTCTGTGTTTTCTTTCTGTACTCAAGAGAAAATTAACTTTCTTCAGACTAGACCAGGTTTTAAAGCAAACAGAAGGCACAGTGAGTAACAATAAGAATAGCAATTATTTTCTATACCAGGAAAGAGATTCCAGGCTTGAATTCCTCAGCCATCATTCTCTACAGAATCTGGTGACAAATCACAAGAGAAGTTTGAAATCATTGGTCTTTTTGAAACCTTTAAAAATAACTCTTTAAAGGAAAAGTAATGATCACATAAGGATTGATTTGTTGAAAATAAGATTTAAAAGAGACACAAACAATGCAAATATAAAATAAACACATTCTCACTATTGAAGAAGCTAAGGCAGAGGTCACCATGGCTTATGATCATACTTTCTGATCCCTTTGTCTTTTCTTTTCTTTTTGGAGACAGGGTCATTCTGTGTACCCTGGACTAGCCAGAAATTCACTATGTAGATCAGGCTGGATCTGAACTCACAGAAATCCACCTGACTGTTTCCTGAGTGCAGGGATTAAAGGTGTGCACCACTGTGCTTCTGTTTATGGTATTTCACAGATTAATTAAAAAATTTGAATTACAAAGAAGCTGGGCTGGTGTTTGGGCATGTCTTTCTCTCCAGCTGGGTTCTGTAACGATCTTGTTCTTTTTCTGTCCTGTCTTTTTCTTATCTACTGTGTATTTGCATCACATATTGTCAGGCATTGTCTTTCCTGAAGGAAGTTATCCAACATTATTGAAAGCTCCCACCTGTCAGTCAACACCTAGAGATGTTGTATTTTTACTCTATTGTCTACATTATTTCTACTACAGCAACTAACTACAAAGTGGCCAAACCCAACTGATGCGCATACAACTCAATCCCTACACTCAAGTCTCAGGCAACATTGTGAAAAGGAGTACAGAAGGATGGTAAGAGTCAGAGGACCAAGACATCTTTTATGAGGTAGGATCTTTGTATATGACAGGGAAGCTGCATCTATTAAATCCTCCAATATGGCTATCTAACCAAGACAGGAAAAATGAGCATATTATTTGGCATGCAAGTACGGATGTGTAAATCACAGAAGACCTCATCCCTAGATAAAGAACTAGAGGAAATCAATGGCTGCTAAATGATAGAAGTCCTCTCCATGCTGAGCCTTGATAGATTATGCGATCCCAAGTGGCCAGCTCTATACACATGTACATATGAGCAAAACTGAATATACTAAGCACACACACACCAATAATTAAAGAATAGGTCATGAATTTGAGAAGGAGTTGGGAGTGCACAGAAAGAGTTCAAAGTAAGAGAGAAAATGAGTAGGTGATATAAATACAGTATTTATGTATGGAATTCTCAAAAAAAATCAAGTCAACAAAATAAATAAATATGCTATCAAAAGAAGAATGGAGGTTTTCCTAAGTTTTAGAATAATTATAGCGATGTTTCTCAGAGCACAGATCCAACTACATGGTTTTGTTATAGAACTGACAATGTTAAACCATGCTGTAAGCGTTCTCTAGCCACTGGAGATGAGAAATCAAGGTCTCTTGATGCTTCTCTAGCTGCTGCCCTCTAGTGGCAATAAAATGATTACCTTGAAGCAGGGAAGCAGGGACTGCATCTGAAAAGGACTCTTTATGATCTCTTTCCCCTGGTGGACTGCCTTGCCAGGCCACAGCGGAAGAGGACATGCTCAGTCCCGATGCAACCTGATGAGCTGGGCTGGATGGGAAAGGGAGTGCCCCTTTTCTGAGGAATAGGTGAGGGGGTAGGAGAGGGAGCAAGGGTGGACTGGGAGGGATGGAGGGACGAGGCTACAAATAGGATGTAAAGAGAACAAAAATAAATAATTTTTAAAATACAAAAAAAGCAAATTTACTTGAAAGTGATAATTGAGCAGGTCTCCAGGGGTGCTAAGATTTTCTGCAGGATTCTGTCATAGGAAAATGCATAAGCATATTGCTAAGTCACAATGAATAAGATGTGCCCCTGCTAGCATACTAAGTGCCCACGGAACAAAGCAGTAATTGGCAATGCCCTAGAATGATTTCAGTAGGGAGTGACAGTCCTGTTGGTCATTTGTGATGGGGAAGCAGAGGCGGAAGGTTGATCAAGCCATGCTGAAACACTATCTTTAGCTGAACAGAGCCAATGAGATTTTTTTAAAGATTTATTTATTTATTATATGTACAGTGTTCTGCCTGCATGTACACTTGAACACTGGAAGAGGGCACCAGATCACAGTACAGATGGTTGTGAGCCACTATGTGGTTGCTGGGACTTGAACTCAGGACCTCTGGAAGAACAACCAGTGCTCTTAACCTCTGAGCCATTTCTCCAGCCTCTGTTTTGTTTGTTTGTTTTGTTTTGTTTTTTTGTTTTTAATTAGTATTTTATCTTATTTGAGTTCAATTTCCTTTACTTGTAGAACACCCTGACAGATTACTGTGCTGGTGAGTTTTCATTATGAACTTGAACTTAACTAGAGGCATCTTGTGTAGAAGACCCTGAGTATGTGTATCTGCATAATCATATGTATATTTATGCATGTATGTGTATATGCTTGTGCTTGTATATGTGCGCATGTACATGTATATTTATGCATGTGTCTGTGTACCTGTCTGTGCCTCTATGTGTATGTGCATATGTGTGTTTGTGTATGTTTATAGGTGTATGTGCATGCTTGTGTATATATGTAGGTATATAAGTGTGTCTTTGTCTATATATGCATGTGTGTATGTGTGCTTGTGTATAGGTGTATGTTTATGGGTGCATGTAACAGAGTAAGTGCCATAGGAGTTAGTTATATGATAACTATACCTGGCTGATTTTCAATTTCTGATGACCCTGTAAACTTACTCCTATGAAGGGTGCATTTAAATCTCTTCCTGCCCTTCTCTCTCCATGTCTGTCTGTGTCTTTTCCTCCCTTCATATAATGGTATTTTCTATGCCCTATCTCTTATTTTAAATCAAGCACTCTCTGTACATAATAACAGTAACAATTGGCACTAAGCTATTCTCAAGGTCACATGGTGCAATGGCAGAACTAAAATCCAAGCCCCACACTGCTCACCAAAACTAACAAGGTAGCTCAGTTGTCACTTCCTGTCAATACAGTGTTTTCTTTCTTCTGGGCTCCACGGCACCATTCTGTTCTATTCTGTTTCTGTGTCCCCTCACCTCCCAACTCTCCAAGAATATGGTCAGACTCTTGATACTCTCAGCCCCATGTGGGCCACTAGCTACTTCTTTCTGAGTTCTCTCTGCTCTTCTGCATTATTATGAATGAAACGCTAATTAGTCAGGCTACACAGCTACCTACTTGGGGTCCCTTGTCAGTGCTAACCTTGGGAGATCACCCAGTTCTTTTCTGAAACAAGTCATCATAGCTGTTTCCTACACCTTTCCTTAATGACATATTTTTGGTAGTTTCTGGAACAGAAAACACAGGGATAAGTTATTGGGAACTTGTGTTTCTGAAAATTGATTATTTTTCTATCTTCCCACTTGGTTTCTTATGTCTGTGAGTTCTAAACCCGGTATTTTTCTGGTATTTTGTGGCCTGGGTCCATTGCTTTCTGCCCAGCATTGTTGGAAGTGGCCTCACACTACTCCAATTCCTGAGTTTTTATGACACAGTATAGTATCACAAAACTGTTAAAAGGAAACTTTTTAAAATCTGGGTTTATCATTCAGAGGCAAATTGCTTTCTGTCCTTCAAATCTTAGATGTTGGAATTAATCTCTTTTATAATTTCTTTTCCTCTGACTCCTCCATTCTTTCTTTAAATTTTGTGAGTTGGACATAGTCCATATTGAATTGATCTTCAGTTTAAACAATCATTTTCTCTTCGATGTGTGTATGCTGATTTTTAGTTTATATTTTTTTCTGTAGGTTTCCATTTTTCTTTTCAGGTCCATCAATTTTTAAGGCTTATTCATTTTTAATTTTCATGATCTCTTTACTTAATAGCATATTATCATTTTATGAAGGAGGTACTACCTCTCTTCACCCTATGAAAAATTTTAAACTTGTTGTTATAATTTAGACTCATCTTTACCACCAGTCTCCCCTTGTTGCATTGTTTTGGATTATTCCAGGATTTTTTATCAAACATCTAATAAAGTTTTCAGCTGTTCATTTTGTCCATTTTGATGAAGGCAAGGTGGGCTTATATGGCTTGTCAGCCCGGCTGTTTTTACAGCCCTTCAGGTGTGCCCCAGTGGGTAGGAGCAGTGGATGCCTTTTGGCTTTAATTGATGAGCTTCCCTCTATACAAATTCTCCAGTCCTTTTCATGGAGAGAATTAAACCTTAGACAAACAACTTTCTGGAAGGTAAACAGGAAAGGGGTTGGGGACTAGTTCTTGCCATACATTCAGATTTTGGCTTTTAGCCTTATTTCTTTAAGGACTCCCGTTCCAGACCCCCATGTACCTGCTGGCTTTCATGCTCATATTCATCTGTGTATCCACCCAAAGAGATGCATGTTCATTGGCTACCATGACCACAGAGTCCATTTTTCTGGTTTTAGAGGTTGGAGAAAAGTTAAATGCTTCTTATATAGACATGAAAGTTGAGTATGGTGATCTATGCCTGTTCTCCCAGCACTCAAGAGCAGACGTGCAGACATGCAAACAACAGTGGACTGCTCAATAGGTACAGAGAGCCAGCAGCTGCTCAGCTCCACATAGTCTGGAACTGTAGGCTGGGAGCAGAACACTCAGGCTGGAACAGACTGCTCACTCTAAAACCTTTAAGCATGTAGCGTCCAGCTAATGCCTCTAACTAGTATATTATCTTTCTCTCCCAGTCTACCCTTGGCTCCTAAAGTTAGTGTAGTCATATGCAACATCAAATGATTGAAAAAAAATGAGGTGAGATGGATGCCTGTGGTGCACGCCTTTAATCCCAGCACTCTGGCGGCAGGGGCAGGTGGATATCTGAGTTCAAGGTCAGCCTGGTCTACAAGGCAAGTTCTAGTGCAGACAAAACTACACAGAGAAACACTATCTCAGAAAAAAGAGGACGATTGGGTTCTGTTCTCATAAAACACCATCATTACTCTACAAAGAAACTTATAGAGGAAATTGTTCACACTCCAGTGTTCACACTGGTCACACTCTATCTCTGAGGGAAGTCAGAGCAGGAACCTGGGGGTCTGCACAAAAGCAGAGACCATGAGGAACCATATAGCTTCCTCATTTTTATTTCTTATACAACTCAGGGCCATCTGCCCAGGGGTGACACTATCCACAGCGGGCTGGGCCCTCCCATATAAATCTCTAATTAAGAAACTGCTCCAGTGACTACACTATAGCCAGATTTAGTGGGTGTGTTTTCTCAGTAGGTACTCTCTTCTCAGATCAACAAGGCTTGTGTCCAGTTGACTAAATGCCAACCAGCACGAAGACAACATTGATGCAATGAACAAATCCAATCACTGCTTGTCTATAACTTCTCTTAATCCAAGAAAATAATTGTGTGGTTTTATATAATTGTGTATGGTATTAGGAAAAGTGCCAAGAGGTTTTAAGCTATCTTGAATCATGCTGGCTCAAGTCAAGCAGCTATGAAGTGACCTACATTTTTCATCACTCAGTAGTATTCAGCTTTGTAGTTTTCTGCCAAGAGTGTCGTTGATGGCTTCTAGAAAGGCAAACCCCACATTTCCTTACATACTGATCCTAATTCTTCTGTGCTGTGAAGTGTTTTCTAATCCTTTCATTTCTTATAGAAGTCACATGGGACTACAGTTAAAGGAAAACATTGAACATAAAAGGATGGTAAAGTTTACCATGGAAAACCTGCTGGGAAGCCTTTGCTGCTTTTCGTGGAAGATCACAGTTATGTAGAACTTGGGAATTACTTCATTTCATTCTTATCTATGTTATGACTTTGCAGAAATGGTCCCAGATGGGACAGTTAGAATACCTTAATAAAAAGCTCTTCCAAACAAGGGAAAGACAGTTCTCAGCTGGATGAAGTTTGACTGGGTCAGATGATCAAGAGAGAGGATAGATAAATTGGGACATGAAGAAATGGATAAATAAAAGAGTGGAAGAATTAATCGCCACAAATAGTGAAGGGTAGACAAAAACAAAGAGATGACACGGAGTGTTCAAAGAGGAAGCAAGGCATCACAGAACAGCCTGTCACTTGTGATAAGCTCTGATCTTACTTGTCATCTTATTTTTTAAAGTCTTTCCATTAACTTTATCGTTTACTCCCTTCAGCTCAGTGACTCTGTAAAACTCAAGGTCACCTCTGTGTTTGAAGAAACAACATTTATTCAAAAGAAGATGCTGTTCTCTGGGAAGAGTGCTTCTGGCCAAGTTTCCTTCAGCCTGAAATCCATCTGCAGCAACCATAAACCAAGGGAGACGTCATTTTCTACTTGCTACCTCCTGCCCTTTCGGGACAATTGTCTAGCACACATTTGCAATAAGGATCGGCTGGGGAGGAGGTAAAGTTTATCATTTATTACTGGCACCGAAGCCGCCTTCACCACTCACTGCCCCCTGCTGGCATGTCTACTTCCTTCCCAGCTGGCTTTCTGTATCCCGTCTCATTGTGTAATGTTTATCAAAACTCAGAATGGCAAACCATGCAAACATCTACTTAAGCAGCACTCACAAATAATTACCACAGTGATGGAAATCCCAGCCATGGAAGCCACTTCTAGAGAAAAGCTATTTCGTTCTATTGAGTAATTTTTAAAATTGTATTTTATCATATATTAACATATTATTGCCCAAAGCAGTATAATTTAAATCATATATCTGAGCCTTATTGGAAGGCTCAGACACAGCAAAACTGATGAAGGACGAAGCAAGCACGCAGACTGTAAAGGAATAAGAAGAAAACACTGTGAAAATATTTCAAGTCCTTCCTTATCCATTCCACTGTTTTTCTCTCCAAACCTCATGTGCTCTCTGCTTCTTTCTTTAAACCATTTAGTACTGTCTTTACATACATGCTTATAGGCACATCAACTGGGGCATGGTACCCTCAGCCGTGTCCTTCAGGAAACCTTACTCTCTCCCCCTGTTGCTCTCAGTTCAGGACAGCTCCTCTACTGGAGTGGGACTTCAGGATCCCCTTCCCCATCCATACATAGGTTTTGGGTGGCTCAATTTTCTGCAGGTCACAGCTGCTGTGAGCTCACCGGTGCAGTGGAAAGCACCGTTGGTCCATAGTTATGCTTGCGTAACACTCTCCTCCAACAAAACAACCATTCCCTTTCACCATCTTCCTTAGATTAGCTGTGCTGGTCTGCAGGGGTCAGTCACATCCTGCCTATGGACTGTCGACATTCCCTCCCCGAAGAGTGGGGAGGGTTGTTGGATACTCACCTGAGAGAGTATCTAGCCATTTGGATGGAACTTGGTACTGTCTGTACATGGCTTAGGAGGTGTCAAGGTGGTCTAGAGTATATAGATGGAAAAGGCTAGCAGAAAGGTGCTCCAT
This sequence comes from Pachyuromys duprasi, assembly GCA_028658305.1. Classification (NCBI taxonomy): domain Eukaryota; kingdom Metazoa; phylum Chordata; class Mammalia; order Rodentia; family Muridae; genus Pachyuromys; species Pachyuromys duprasi. The sequence goes on along the minus strand of CM053758.1, from coordinate 33,865,665 downwards.
CAATGATGGGATGGGGGAGCCATCACCCATGTTGGTTAAAGACTTTCCAGAATGGCTGCATCCATGTTCTTTACTTAAAATGCATGGATTCTGTGGCATGAACTTCGGTAGAATGACATTCTGGCCTGTTGTTGGGAGCTTGTGAGGAGGCATAGGTATTGTTTACACAACCTACAGGACCACAGATCTGATAAATGATTTCTCATATTTCTGACATTCAGTTTCTTTATATGTGATGTCATAGCTCTCAGAAGTCTGAGGCAGAAGGAACACAACTTTGAGGCCACCCTCAAGAGGAGCAATTGCACCTCTAGGTATATAAAATAAAAATTGTGCTCACACAAAAACTTGCCCATGTATCTTTAAATCAGATGTCTTTATAATAGCCAAAAGGCTTTAAGTGGGTGAGTTCTATGGTACATATTTATAGCTCAGTAAAGCTGTTTCATCAGCAAACACATTCAGCTCTTATTTCACAAATGAAGGGGTGAGTGCAACAGAGTAACCAGAGAGTGCTTCCAGGGAACAATGGGGTGGGTGGGGCTTGGCTCACTGAAAGCTTAGGCACAGCTCAATTTAAGGCCGGAAAAAACAAAGCATGAAAAGGGGGTGTGGGGGGAAGAGGTTTCACTGGTTACTTCTGTGGAGGACAGAGATTGTAGAGACAGAGGGGAAAGTCATACTGACTAGCCCTAGATCTTAAATTCCTTTTTTGAGGCCAAAGCACAGACAGCCTGTGCCCTGATACCCACCCTCTGCCCCACTTACCCAGAGTTCATCCGTGGCTTGATTGGGAAGCAAGACTTTCATTCCTTGACGAAATCTTCAGCCAGTGAAGGATGAAGTGGAGCACAGCAGGAGCTTGCTTTGTCTTTCAGTGCAGTAATTCTGAGTTTGGATTTAAACAGTCTCAGGAGACTTCTCAAGGGGGCTTGTTTCTAATCTCCAGTGGTGACAGACAACTAGTTGACCTCTGCTGTATTTTTTGTCCAGGTTTCAATCCTTACAGCTCCTCCTAAGCACTGCAGCACTTCACACACAGCCTTACAGATTTCCATATCAACCAGGGCAGTATCTCCCTGATTTCCCAGACCCTACACAGGACTCCACCTAGCCTGGCACACTAGTGAGCAGCGGGTCACAATGATCAGATGAGTTATTGACAAGCCCTTAATTCCTGCGGATAACTGATCAATCTTAGAATGTGTGGTGCTCCAAAGCATGAACTGTGAAAGAATGAGGGTGGTAGCAGGAAGAGGATCAGACATGGATGAGGTAAGCCTAGGGAATGCAGCCAAACACTCCAAAGAGGAGTGGAGCTGGCATGTGCAATGCAGTTGTCACCCCACAAGAGTTATGTACAGGACAAGGAATATGTACAGGCATGGTGGTGCACCCCTTTAGTACCAGCACTCAGGAGGCGGATGCAGGAGGATCTCCGAGAGTCCAAGGCCAGCTTGATCTACACAGTAAGTTCCAGGACAGCCAGGGCTATGTAGATACACCCTGTCTCAAAAAAAAAAAATGAAGAATATGCTGCAGGAGCTTCATTTACCACAGGTTGTCAGAACTACAAAGGTAATTTGCTAAGAGAAAGTGGATTGCAGCTCTCACTCACCCCTGAACTGTGAACCACACACCCTCTTTACCCATGCTATATTTCTCTCTACTGAAAGACTTGGGCACCATGTTTGCAACAGGAGCACGAGTAAGGAAGGCACCCCAAAGATTAAAACACTTTTTAACCACGTGAACGAAATTGGAAACTCACTTTTATTTCTCCTCATGGCCAGCAGGGGGCGACCAAGATAGCAAAAATCATAACAACCAACAGGCTTAACTATGCAGTGGGAATTAAGTTTGGAGTTCAGTTGTACACTTGTGTGTTACACTGCACACTGTGACTACTGCACCGAGTTGGTTTTCTTATCTTAAAGAACCGCATTATATTAAATTCTTTTAAAATGAATTATGATCATCATGTCATGTATTTGCCAAATATCAACTTTCTATCTGTAGCTCACCTCTTTGTATATCTGAACACAGTGGGTATTATTATGGCCAGCTTTATAGTATGAAATTATTCACCAAGTGGTGCAGTGTGTGTGCATGTGTGTCTGTCTGTTGAGGATATTCTTCCTACAGAATTTGAAACAATAGCTTTCAAAACCCACAGGTTTCCCCTACAGAGATAAACAACATACGGACACCAAAAAAATTATGTTTTACTGAACTCCCTTCTCACTGAACCCTCTCATCCAATCTAGAATTACATGAAGGAGATTCCAGGCACCAAGCCATTTCAGAATGTCTCAGAAATAAGCGTATTCTCAAAATCCAAGTACCGTTACACTTAAAGGTTAAAAATAACTCATGTTTCAGATTTGTCATCACTGCCTCTAAGCCCTCTCTGATTGTTTATTTATTTATTCTTCAAATCAGATTTTACTTAGAAGGCATAAGAGAGTGATGTTTCCTAAACTTCTTTTATTGATGAATTCTCCTTCATCTCTTTTTGCTGCCAATTCATTTGCATAGGAAAACAGTCTGTTAGCCCAACGGAGATCTTTGCAGCCTGAATATTGGTGATTTCTTTCTGTTTACCCTCGAGAGATGGCTTAGTGGTTAAGAGTACTCACTGCTCTTCCAAAGGTTCTGAGTTCAATTTCCAGCACCCACATGGCAGCCCACGACTGTCTGGTACTGTCCTCTGACATAAAACCACAGATATACTTAATAAATAAATATTTAAAAACATGGTCCTCAGACACCCTTGATTTCTGTGAATCTAAATCTGAGATTTAGATGCAAATGAGGGTTCTCTTTTTCATTTATTGATAAAGTTTCTTCTTTGCTCCTGTCTATAATAAGCATGTTGAATAGGAGGAATATTTAAGAGCTTTCTTCGTAGGAAACAGTTAGCTGACAACCTTCAAATACAGAGTTGAAAATAATATGCCCAAGTGACAGTATACTACTTGGAGCTTTGATTCACATTTTAATCATGTGAAGCCATTGTACTGATGAATGCCATCAGATGTTTAATGACGTGTGCTGGTGGAGGCACTTTCCTAGCCTCCATGTGTTCACAGACAGCTCAGGGATTTCATGTGGACTTGTGATCCTGGCTGGAGCCTGTAGTTAATTTTTTTGTTTTCCCAAACACACCCTAAACTTACTGGAAGCTCAGCTGCGCTTTCTTTCTTTCATTGCTTTTCCTCTTGGGAATCGCCAGCTTTGTCACATGGCAAATCCACCACACAGTGGACTTCCTTCCCTGTGCTTGCCTTCTTCTCCCAGTTAATGGCTCCACATGGGTTGTTTCCCTTATCATTGTTTTTTTATGGTTTTGATCAAGTACTTAGGGCTGATAATTATTTTCTTCACAAACTGTATATTTTATTACTTCATGAAATACAAATAAAGCATGTTAGTCACAAGGTTTCTTTTGGGAGGGCAAGAATATGTTTAATACTTTATACCTGCATGCAGATGCTCATATGTGACACCGTACCATGAATACATTAAGTCTGTTTTTAACTATTTTTGTCCACTTTCTACCCACCTTTTTTGGGGGCTTACAAAGTCTGGATAAATCCAGTCTATTATTGCTGGGTCTGAGCTCTGTCGCTGATGATTTGTAAAGACAGAACTCCAATAAGCTGCTATGATGGAGAGTGGCTTTTTGTCCTTTTCTCTTGGTTTTCCTTGCTTTTAGTTTCTTTCCCTTTGCATCGTTTTATTCCCAGTTCCAAGGATGCTATCATGATTTTGCTATTATGTTTTTTAAAAGAAGCTGCACATTTACCATAAAATCAACCCACCAGATAAAATTAATTTATCACACAAATATTAAGTTGTAATGCATTTTAGAAAATAAGTAATTTAAAATATCACATAAATTTTATTTCCATTACATTCCAACTCAAGGGGTATTCCAAGTTGCATATTTCTTGGTTATGTTTTATTATTTTTTGTTGTTGTTGCAGACAAAGAAAGGTAAATTAGATTTTAGTACTTTGAAGTTTATTAGTTGTGTTTGTTTTTGAGATTGCACATGATCAGATATTGAAAATGTTCAGAATGTGAGTGAAAGAAGGAAGTTTATGGAAACTACCTCTAGTTTGCTAAACATGTATGGTCAAAAGATTTACTAAGACTTACTAAGCATCCTTTGCTCTGTAGAGAGGTCTGTTCCTGTTTGTCCAGGAACTCTTTCCTTATATGGTCTGACATGGCAATTCCTGTCAATATGACTGGTCTTAGAATCATGAGTAGAAACACACATCTGGGCTTTTCTGTGAGGTGTTTCTAGATAAGTTAACCTCGGAGGGAAGATGTCTTCCTTGAGTGTGGGTGGCATCACCCTGTAGGCTGCAATTCCTAACTGAAGAAAGAGAAGAGAGCTGCTGTTGTAAGTTGTCTATTAATATTTACTATTAATTATCTTTTAGTAAAGCTGGCTGTTAATCCTGAGTAGCTGTATAACCAAATTACCACATAGAGACTGGGTTTATTTCGTTAACCTAGAACACAATTATGAGCAATAGTTACTCCCCCCTAAACCTCCAAGCTCTCACAGTTTTCTAACATTTAGATTTCCCACATTATACTTGCTTTTTGTGATACATTAGATCTGGTCCATGCTCCATGTCCTCCCAGATCTGTCTCCAGCTCTCCCTTCTGCTTTCTCTCCTTGCCCTCCTCCCACTCATTTTCCCCCTCTCTGGTTCCTCCAACCGCTGAACATTGTGTCTAGTTGCTTTATTTTATTTACACAGAGTTGAGACAGGATGCTTAGAATAAGTATCACAATACAATATCCGGATTGTATTGTGAGAGTGTATTGTGAGAGAGAGTGTGTGTGTGTGTGTGGGGGGGAATCAGCATTTGAATAAACAAGGGTAAGGTGAATCCATTTCAAAAGAACATATACCAACAAGCTGCTAACCAATCTTTATGCCTCCTAATTGTGGATGTGATGGAACCAGCTGCCTCATTCTTGGCCACCATGATGAATGGAATCCCTAAGCCACAAGCCCAAATAAACCCCACCTTTTGTAATTGAATTGGTATTTTGTCACAGAGATGAAAAAAGCCGCCAGACTGTACTTGCCAAAATGATAGACAGCAGGAAAGCAGCTGAGGTTTTTTGTTTGTTTTTGTGACCGATCTTGAAGATCAACATGGTACAATGCACATACAAGCAATCTAGCTTGTTCGCTCTGTTTTCTCCTGTGCCCCTCCCCTCCATGAGCCCTGGGCTCCCACGAATGGAACTTGCCTGCAGAGTAACTTAAGCAAGCAGCAGAGGACACAGGGCTACTGCGCAGAAGTTCAGGTGCTCTGCTTCCTCATGGCCTTACCTGATGGTCCTGCAAGCTCCAGTTTGTTCACAGCAAGACTTCAGGATCACTGAATGCTACATTTCATTCTAGACTATAGTTTTAAAAGAATGTCTTCACTGGTAATATTGATAGTTTTGCTTTTCTATTTAAGTCCTGTATGATAATATGTTTAAGCCATAGAGTAGTTAGAATGCGATACAATCTCTTAAAAAATACATTGGTTGAATGAAGTGAATTCTTTTTTTATTATTATTTTTTTATTTTTGAGATATTGTTTCTCTCTGTGTAGCCTTGACTGTCCTGGACTTGCTTTGTAAACCAGGCTGGCCTTAAACTGACAACCATCTGCTTGCCTCTGCCTCCTGGAGTGCTGGGATTACAGACGTGCATCACCATGCCCGGATTAAAATATCATTAATAAGAAGAAACTAGAGATGTAAAGCTTCTCAACAGTGCCTGGAAAGGACAGGATGAGAGCTGTTATGGAGGCTTCACTGCCCTGAAGTTATGTGACTTTTCCCATTTGGGCCGGGGTGCCTGGTCAGGAGTCTCTGTCAAAGTGCTTTAGCTGCAAATCCATCATTTATAACGTTCTTATTCATCTTATCACCTCCCCCAAGCAATATTTTCCAAATTAGTATAAAAAAGCAAGTGATACAGGAAAAACTTCCACCTTCTGGAACCTCTGTAGACTGCCTTTGACTCCGTTTGCACTTTTCGGATGGTACAGTGACATTCTGAGCTAACCCTGCAGGTGGGTGTGTTCAGAAGTCTCTGCAAAACAATGCATTTGATGAAAACCCTTCTCCAAACTTCTTGGTTTAAGAAATTATATCATCTCTAAAACTATGCTAGCATTAAATGAGCTAAGATGGTTTAAAAACAAAGCACATGAAGGTGGGAAAGAAAAATGTGTGGGAAGCTAAGGGGAAACTGTATTATAGGGGATAAAGGGATGGAATTAATTAAAATACATTATGTGCATTATGAAGTTCTCAAATAATGAAATGGAGAAAAAAGAAACCATGCTTGTGTCAAAATACCTGAAATTATTCACTATTTTAATCACTGAGTGATCCAGCTTTTGAGGTTTGGGACCATAAGTACACAAAACTTTTCCTGAATACCCGTGTACTCTCTTTAAGAAAGAAGGTAATGGGGAAAAGGGGAGGGAAAAGGGGGGGGGAGAAAGGGAAGAAGGCAAAGAAGGAGAGAGGGGAGAACAGGAGGGAGGGAACATGGGAGAGAGGGAAGGAGGAAAGGAGGAAGAAAGGGAGGAAAGAGCAAGTTTGTGTACTCTGAGTTAATCACCTGACATAGCATCTCATATCAGGAGAACTGCATCCTGCATCCATTGACATATTAAGAGTAATGGGCTCTTGTATCTCACACAGTTTATGCCATATTATATATTACATTTTAAACATTGTCATTAATTTCCACTTAACAATGAAATAACTGACATACTTTAATTACTACACAGAAAATTGGATTCAAATTGCAAAAAGAACAGTAACACGATAGTTCTATTGATTCCTTATGGCACAGCCCAAAGCCTGGTAATGCAGTATCTTTCTTCATGGCATCATTCAGTTACATAATAATGATAAGAGCTTCATCAGAAGCAATAGGTTATCTTTTTGAATGACATTGTCACCGGAGTACAGGGTCGATGACTGTTCACAGCACATGACCCTACAAACACACTTTACAAGCAAAGGCTTTCTTTTGGCACACAAAAATTGCCAACCTGGAGTTTCCTCCACATATTCTCTCACCCTTACTGGCACTGAGAAGAGATTTGTTCTCATTTAATGACAGTTCCCTCCCCTTGATGCCTAAAGTTAGTCCTGTGCAAGATTTTGCTTTATGTGTGAAAAGACACAATGAAGATGGTGGTTACAATGATCTTTGGAAAGAGTTGTGTGGTTTGCAGCATTGGCACTTGAAGATTTTATTTTCAAAGTTCCCTGGAATAGTCCTGAAAAAAGTAAACTGCTCGTTTGACTGTAGAATTGAAATAATAATAATAATAATAAAAAACACAACTGTATTCCTAAATACAAACATATATCAGGTGGTCAGTTGCATCTAGCTTAGCATTCCTTCCCAACCAATGTTTCAGATGAAATGAAGCAAATCTGCCTGAACAGACTATACTTGATTTTGCCTAAAAGACTTTCTAGAAAGTGACTCTAGTCACCCAGGGTGAAACATGAAAGAAGAAAAAACTCAGTGGAAAATTACAAGGCAAATATGAAATATTGGCCAATCACAATCAGTCTTAAGAAATGCTTACTATAGAATAAATTCCAGTTTTTTAATCTCTACGACTGCTTTAGACAATCGGTGCTTGGGCTGGCTTTGAACTTGCAGTGCACGGGCAGCTTGCAAGTCAGCTCCATCCTTGTCTTGCATCCCAGTTCCACAAACCAGTCAAGTCACAGAATTAAAGTGTATTTCCTAAAAAATTATGAGCTTCCTTTCTAAAAACATTAGCACCATGAAGGAGGCAAGGTGAGCTGTGTGTGGGAAGCGCTGTAGTGTCGGTGTCATTCAACACGGTACAAGTATCACGGCTGTGTCTTGAATCATGTGCAAGGGGACTGGCTTTCTTGAGTTGACCATCTCCACATAGGAAATTAGGAAATCATTTCCAGTGACCCAAACATATTCACAAAATCTGCTTAGTATATAACAAATCAATAATGTCAATAATGTGACATGCTAACTCTTTTATCATTTTTATAAAATCCATAATCCCTAGTTTTAGATACTTAATAGCTATCAGTAGTTAGTTAGTACTGAAATATCAGCTATGCCATAAATTGTGCTATCATTAAGGGAATACTACTTTCAAAAATCTTGTGATCAAGTGTTTTTGTGTGGATGTAATTTAAGAAAATATTCCTTTGTAGCTGAATTTTAATTTAAATCTAAAGATTTGAGTATTCTACAGCTGGACTATATCTCCCACTCTAGTGACGTTACATACAGACACATGTGGTGTTGTATTAACTGAACCGATGACAAGAATTGTTGTATATCCACATAGCCCTAAATGTGGAAGGGATAATTTAACAAATATACTTTTTTTTCCACCTTACTATCACCTTCATACTTGGTTGATTATCTTTTAGTGATAAACTTTGTGCTCACAACACTGATAATTTCTCTAAGAGAAAACAAGGTTGACATCTGAAATGTTCTATCATGTCAAATCAACAGTCACCTAGACAATTTCTCATGTGTCAAGGGCATAGAACGAAGGAACTGGACATTGAGGGGTGATATAGCCCATGGAAAGTCTGTAAACTTATGACAAGGTTTGGAGCTTCTCTAGAGATAGAAGATCACATTTTGTAAACAGTTTGTGCCCAATTTATACAAATGGTTAGAGCTCAAAAAGGCTTCATGATACAAAAATCAGCATTTCAGAGAAATTTTAGAAGTTTCACTTTAAAAATGAATAAGTTAACTTCTGTGCACTGTCTTGCATTCTTTAACTCCTAAGAAGACATCTTGACTTCACACAGTATCTTTACTTGGAAACCTGTGGTCACCATGGTGTTGAAGTTACTCAATAAAATGGGAATACTGTATGTAAAGCCCCATGGGAGTCTATTATGAAAATTCATTTAGTCTCTTGGAAAAAGTAATTTTACCTTTACCAGGAAAGGCTATCTGGGATTCTGTCATAAGCCAAATTTCACCTGACATTGTCAAGGGTACACTGCTGCTGTGATTTTTATCCAGTGTTTGTTAATAGGTGAGATTTCCCCAGACATCTGATTTTGGCATTTGTGCATTTTGCAACAGCAGATGTTTTATGACTTGGTGGGGCTGTTTGCTAACATTTCTTTTGAAACAATGTTTTTCTTGTTGGGAAGGAGACAGAAGACACTCAAAAGAAGACAATAGAGATGTGCAGTTGCCCCGGGAAGTGACAGAGCAGCTCCTCCCCAGGCCAGAGTTTCACTCTAAGCAGCAACACTCCATGATTCCCCAGATTCTGAATCCATGGGCCCACATGCAACTGTTTACAGAACCGCAGAAAGTCAGACCCTGGGAAAGCCCAGTTGATTATGCCTGCCTGTGCTCTCTTCGGATAGCACACTGCCAGTCTTGATTAAAGTCCATAAATACGCTGAAATAAAAATAAAAGAAGGAAAGAAAAACAAGTAGATACATGGCTTCCAGCATCCAGCCTAAAACCCAGAGGCAACAGTGAACAGAGAACCCAGCTTCTCCACTCATGTGGGGGTTAGGCTGAGGTATCGCTCCTCTGGGATCTGCTTTCTTTTGCTATAGTACTCGTATTGAGCTCACTATATTCAAAATTCAAGTTTTCTTTCAGCTTGTTGAGCTCAAAGTCATGAATAATCTTGACAGTCATTAACTTTTCTCGTTTGATTTTGTCCACAACATCTTTTGGAACATCTGGTATCATCCAGGCCAATAAAAATTTGAACAGAAACACGACATGCTAAAAGAGAGACAAAGGAAGATCAGAGATACCGTTAGGATCCTCAAGAATTCAGCAAGGAAGCATTTGAAAAGGAAATCATAAGAGGGCAAACATTTTTTTTTAAACCCCTGAACTGGAAGAGTGTACTTTTATATCTAAAAGACTCAGTCATCATCCAGAACAACTATGTTGTCCCATAGTGAATAACTTGTTTGTAAAGTTTCAGACTGTCAGGTGGGAGAATGCTCAATGTTTGTTCATTTTCAGGTCATTAATAATGACGTCTTAAATGATTTCTAAAATTGTCAAAATTAAAGCTAAGAAACATTGATGGAAACAACTTTAGACTTTTAATTCCAGAACAAATGAATGTAATATTTGTTGGAAAAATTTTCAATAATCAAGATTTCAAAAACAAACCACCCATAATTTTTCTTCAGAGAGTTCTTTAATGATAAATCTGACAAACATAGGTAGCAAACCCAGGGCGGGATATTGGAAGCAGTTTGCTGGCTGGAAGAGTGATGAGAGAGAGAAGGGAGGGAAATGTTTTCAAAGAATATTGCATGAAACAAGCATTACCAATATTTATAGAATTATAGTATGTTTAGCTTAACTTCTTTAGGTGTACAGATTTTCGTATGATTATCCTGTACTATATGTCTAATATCAAGGAGGCTCTGGGTAAGATGCTCAATCATCATTCAGAAAGGCAAACAGGATAGACCTCAGAAAAGGGAGAAAATAGGGAACAGGACAGGAGCTTACCATAGCGGGCCTCTGAAAGATTCTACCCAGCAGGGTATCAAAGCAGATGTTGAGACTCATAGCCAAAGTTTGGGCAGAGCGCAGGGAATCTTATGAAAGAAGGGAGTGCTAGAAAGACCTTGAGGGTCATGGAGAGGCAAAAGGAGAACAACAGAACCAAAAAAATCTGGACCCAGAGGTCTTTTATGAGACTGCTACTTCAACCAATGTCCATTCATGAAGATAACCTAGAACCTTTGCACAAATGTAGCCCATAGCAGCTCAGTGTCCAAATGGGTTCCCTAGTAAGGAGAACAGGGGCTGTTTCTGACATGTACTCATTGCTGGCTCTTTGGTCACCTCCTCCTGAGGGGGGAGCAGCCTTACCAGGCCACAAAGGAAGACAATGTAGACAGTGATTACACCTGATAGGCTAGGGTCAGAGGGAAGGGGAGGAAGACCTCCCCTATCATTTTACTGGGGGAGGGGTATGGGAAAAGAAGAGGGAGGGAAGGTGGAATTGGGAAGAAATGAGGGAGGGACCTACAGCTGGGATACAAAGTGAATAAATTGTAGTAAATAAAAAAAAACTTTAAAAAAGTTGTAGTATGTAAACCTTGATTAAACACTTATATGAAACTCTAGTGAATATATTACTTCAGAGTTGAGAGTGATTAAACATCAAAATTGGTGTCATTTAGTGAATAAACCAAGTACTCGCAGGTTCTGAAGTGTCTTTTTGGCATTTATGTACCAATATTGACCAACAACCACTTTAGGGAAAATGAATAAATGCTATTGATTAACAGAAATCTTGTCAGATTAAGGATGCATGGCTAGTAACTCACCAAACGATGCTGCTTTGAGATTTTTACTTTAGAAGAGGAATTATGGAGCATTGTAAATCATGTATAGCTACATATGCATATATATTACAATTATTTTGAGGAGTGGAGTAGGATGGTGATGTATACATAAAGACAGTGTCAAGTATGCTCTTGTGTGTGGTGTGACTTGCAGGACATCAAGAGTCACAGCTTGAGACTAAAATATGAGCTTCAAAGTTGAAAGCACTTGCTCTGGAGATCAGAATTTTAGCTAGTGAGAAGTGTGTGAGGTTCCTCTCTGTGTTAACTACATTTGATTTTACACACAAATAAATAGATAGAAATAATTCCAAGAGGCCCTGGTTGCACAGCATGTGCTCAGGTTGCACGTGCGCTGTCTGTGGGCACTTCCACAGGAGGACCACATATTTGTCCCACCCCCTGTTCCTGTTTAAAGAACTTTATACATCCTCCCTCTGCACTGGTTATCTTTTTGTGTGAGCTTTCTGTCCAAATATGACACAGCTAAGGAATGTCCTGCAGTGGGCAGGACTGAGGTTTTGGACTGATACACAGATGGCAACAAATACCAACTTTAATTAGTTAGTAGCTAACTAATATTAATCCAGTTTCGTATTTTGGCAAACATAAGGTTCATTGTTAAAGGTAAAAACATATGGCTAGTGGGTGAGAGTGTTATAAAACATAGTGCTCGGAATGTGTGTTCTAAAAATCAGCCTTTTCCTGACCTTGCCATGCATTTCCTTTTCTTCCTTTTTTTTTTTAATCTGTTGCCAAGGTGCCTTTGCCTTTTGAACGTGAGTACCAAGCTCCCATAGCAAAGTTACAAGTTATGACAACAAACGATCTCTTCAAAAGAAACTAACTTCTCCATGACAGGCGTGTTTAGAAACAGCTTTTTTAGCTTTTTTAGATGGGAGAGACGGAAGAGATGGGCAGAGACAAAGGAGAGGGAGAGTGCAGATCAGCTTACTTCCATTACTATGATGAAGGTCATTTTGGCAGCAAGGACATGCCAGAACTGCATGCTAGGGGCATACTTGTCCTCATGGTCCGGAGGGTTCCTGTAATCTCTGTACCTAAAAAACACAAAACAACAAAACAAAATGAACCATATACATACACGTACAGACATATGGATAGAGAGAGATGGCTTATGGTAGATAGATATTAATAGATGATAGGTAGATGAGGGAGAGGTAGATAATTTAGGATAGATACAGATGATGGTTAATAGATGATAGGTAGATAAATGGACATGTAGACAGATGAGATAATCTGTGATAAATAAGTAGATAGATGACAGATATAAATGACAGGTAGACAAAATGGCAGATAGATGACAGATAGGTATTTGAGGTAGGTTTAATAAAGAGAGCTGCCATAAACCTTTATCATTTTTCTTAGAAGGTTGAATACAAACCTTCTAAGGTCACAGGAAAATAACAAATAATGTTGAAACTTTTCCTTTTCACACAGCTCCAGGCTTCTGCTACTTACTGCTAGTACATCCCTAAGAGAAGATAAACCAGAGAAGCTTCTCCTGGAGAGACCAAGCTACTCAATTCAGCTTTTAGAGTGATGAAACCAAGAAATCAGACAACAGAGATCCAAGTCTTAAACACTGTGCCATGATCCCTTCATATCCAAATGTGCCATATATCAGTGATTTTTTTCTGACTGTCCTGAAATGATTTTCCCACTCTTTGTTAGGATTCCCCAGGAGGAAGTTTGTATGAGTTTGAAATAAATATTAAAGACATTTGTATGTATATATGTGTGCATATGTCTATCTGCCTATCATTTGTCAATCTACTTTCTATTTATGATCTATCTACTATTTCTTTGTATCATCTATCTTTATCATCTACATATCATATATTATCTCTACCTATCAATATATTTATCTATCTATGAATATATCTCTTTATCATATATTTATCTTTATTATTTCTCAATCTATCTTTGTTGTATATCTGTCATATACAATATACCTATCATCTATCTTTACTATGTGTGTCTATCATCTATCATCTCTATGTCTATCAGTCTTTATCATTTTCTACCAATACCATGGACATCTATCATCTATGTATCTATGTATCTTTCATCTATCTATGTATTCATCTATGTATCTTTCATCTAAGTATTTATTTATGTTTCCATCTATTCAACCACTTACCTATCTCCATTAGCCATCTATCATCTGAATACCCCTATTATATGCTCATCTAGTTACTGACAATTGTTTTCATATTTATGGAATAAAGATCCCCACAGAACATGATACACTGGCTGTGAAAATAACAATTCATATATCCCACCTCACACATTCTACACTGAAGAAAACCTTTCAGTGGAATGATGGCTGGTGAACTGGTCCCATTATTATATTGTTATTTTTCTATTTCTTAGCATATTGTCTGAGAATGAATGATAAAATTCAAGTAATAAGCCATATTAACTGATAGACAGAGGTTATGGATGAAGTTCAGGGAACATGTCCAAGATAGTGAGGAATATTTTCAAGAATAATTCAAAAACAGGAAACTATTTAAAAGCAATATGACCGCTACCCATGGTATACAGTCTGTCTGGACATACAATGTGTAAATTCCAGAACTGATGCATGATGTTAACTCAGGAAAAGTGTTCTCAAGTAAACCTTTTACACTATAAGACAAATAATAGGAAAAAGACAATTTAAGAAACAAGTAAGACTCTACTCATCAGGTTATTAAAGCAGATGCTGAGAGTTATAGCCAAACTTTGGGCAGAGTGCAGGGAATCTTATGAAAGAAGGGGAGATAGAAAGACCTGGAAGGGTCTGAAACTCCACAAGGAGAACAACAGAACCCAAAAATCTTGGCCTAGGGGTCTTTTCTGAGACTGATACTCCAACCAAGGATCATTCATGGATATAACCTAGAACCCCTGCACAAATGTAGCCATGGCAGCTCAGTGTCCAAGTGGGTTCCCTAGTAAAGAGAACAGGGGCTGTCTCTGACATGAATTCAGTGGCTGCGCCTTTGATCACTTCCACCTGAGGAGGGGCATAGTCTTAGCAGGCTACAGAAGAAGACAATGCAGCCAGTCTAGATGAGACCTGATAGGCTAGGGTCAGATGAAAGGGGAGGAGGTCCTCCCTTATCAGTGGACTAGGGAAGGGGCATGGGAGGAGATGAGAAAGGCAGGGTGGGATTAGGAGGCGATGAGGGAGGGGCTACAGCTGGGATATAAAGTAAATAAATTGTAATGAATAAAAAATTATACTAAGAAAAAAGAAAGACATTAAAAGTACAGTGATAAAACCTAGACAGAAATAGACCTGCAAGTGTTGAAGTCCCTCTTCTCCATGGGTGCTGTGAAATTTGGAAAGTCAGCTATCAGGAACACTGACAGGCTGTTATCAACATATCCGTTCAAGGGCTCTGAAGAATTCTTGGAGTAGGCATAGAAGTAAACTAGCCGGGGGATGATGTCAGATGTGAATGCGACAATGAAGGCCTGAGGGACAAAGGGAGAGAAAAGATGGTGAGACCAACCCAATGCTGGAAGTCTGACTTGTGGGAGTCACATAGACATGAGATGACTCAAACACCACTCTACAACATGCAAAGGCTCATGGGTAGCTTGGGATTAATTTTCCAAGGTTTCCTAACTACAAAATAGCTAAGTCAAGAATTGAACCTATTTGTATGTGCTGCCCCAAAGCATGCTCTTTCTTGTCAGCCTTGGCACAGGTCATGTTCCTGACAGACGCATCCACTGATCTTACAAAGAATTCAAAAAAGCAGAAAAAGAGAAAGAAAATTCAACCTAGTAGTAATTTGACAATATTGAAATAAAATTAAGCTATTTATTTAAAAAAAAAGAATTTCCTTATCTGGGCAAGGAGAGAGACAGACACAAAATTCATTTGTCTGTGTCTATGTGCGTTTTTTTCACATCCCTCCCTTTGTGTTTCTGTTTGTACTTGTGTGTGTCTGTATAAACTTTTAAGACCTGTGTATGTGTGCTTATATGTGTATATGTCTGTGTATATTGATGCATGGATATACCTATGTGTTTTTATGACTCTGTCTGTTTGTGTCTCTGTATATCTGTGTTTCGTGGCTGTGTATTGAGTGTGTCTATAGAAGTGAATGAGTGTGGGTTGGCACTTAATTGTTGCTTGTTACAAGTAATTTTGGAACTTCATTATATAGGGGTGCTATCTTTTCCTAAGTAAGACAGTCACAGAAATAATTTCTAGACCACATGTGTGCACTTGAAAACATGCACCTGACTCTGACTCCTGTGCACTTGGCGGTACGTTTTTAAAAATCCTTTTCTGTTACTACCATGGATATGAGTATGCTTGGTATATCTGTTGCTTATTGAACATATCTGACATTTTTATTGTCTCACAATTGGTAATTTCAAACAGATTTTAAAAGCTGGTTTGGGGTTTTGTTTGTCTGGTTTTGTTCTCAACAAACTAGCTCTTGTATTAATTATTCTTTTATTTTAAATGAAAGACTATTTATCTTTCTTTTTATTTTTATTTTTTACTGCTTCTGTTCATGCGTTGTGTCTCTGAGTTTTCCTTTGGTAGCTGAAGTTGCATGCTTAAGGCAGGTTTTCTGTCTTAGTTTTTAAAGAGCATTATGAGCAGAGGATTTTTCTGGAACTCTGCTCTGGTTCATTTTGCTATATTTCCACCACATTTAAGCTCTATATTTTCAATCACATTTCCTTAATGGAAGTTTTCTAAAATAAATCATAAATATTCAGCTGACATATCTCCTTTTGTTTATCTCAGTAAAAGCCTGATCTGATAAAACATAATTTTAGGTGAATATGAAGGCTATAAAATTAGTATTTGTGAAATTAATTTTAAAAATTATTTTATAATAAGTAAAAAGAAATAAATTTATATTATTTATATTATATATATTTGTGTATAATCACTCTTTCATTGCATTGTTCAAATATGTTACATTGAAATTCCAATGTAATCTATTACTTTCTTCCTACTGTTCTTGCTTAGGAAACAATGTTTAGAAAGGCTGGTCTTTACAAACTATCACTGTGATGAAATTGGTTTCAATGAGAATTGAGTAAGGTGCCATTCACACTTCTGCATCCCCACAGATACAAAAAGAAATGCAAAGCACCCCAGGAAAGAAGGCAGGCTTACATTAGTTGCGACAGAAAGGATGGCCATTCCATAAAGAATGTCTTGCCAGACTCCTATGGAGTGAGCTTTTGCAGCAACCGGTCTCCTGTATTGAGTTGTGAGCTTCCAGGCAGTCACTCGGATCTCCACAATGTTGTTTATAAGAGCAAATAGGGGTGCCAAGGGGAAAGAGGCCACAAAGAGTGTAACAAAGCCGAACTGGATAACTGAAGAGACACAGGTCATCCATCATTACAGTAGAGAAAGAAGGACCACTCTGCCTTGTTCCTGCTCCCTGCACCCCACCTCTTTCCATCTGCCTTGTTAAGAAGTGATTAGCAGTACTGATTTGCTCCACCTTGTTCTTTTTAAGGAATGAATAGAACAACTAATCTGAGGGAGAGGCGGTGTGGATTTTCAAGGTGGTAGTCTCAGATATTCACCTAGAAAACTAATTAATCTATTTAATTTCAGTATCTTCAATACTGAAAATAGATACAGTCAGCCAATTAGCTCAATGCATAATTATCTCATTACTAGAAGAATGTGCGAGAGTCCTCAGTATAACTAAGTTTTGGTTGGTTCTCAATACATGGAAGCTAATTTTGTTATAAACGATATTACACATCTTTATGTCAGTATTAACCTCTCCTGCCTGTGTGTGTATGTGTGTATTCATTCAGAACTTACACAGTGAGAAAAAATACTGTCTTATCACCCTATATATCAAGAATGCAAGAAATGCCTAATGTGTACTGAACTGCATAAAACAAGAATCCCATCTCTTTGTACTACAATGTACACAAATATTACCAAACTAATTCCATACAACATAAAGTACACTATGATAATGGTTTATCTTGAAGGATAAAAATGTTCTCTTTCACACCAACAGATTTCAAGATAAATATATAGTGTATCTAATAAATATTAATCATTTAATGGTTGTCAGAACATCTCTTTTGTTCACCATGATTTTGATAATAAATATATGAACTACTCGCTTTAGCTTCAGAAAAAGCAGGGGATGTTGGGTAGCAAAAATGCTATTGGCAGACTACACAAACAGCCTAAGCACTAGTTCTTTAGCATCTCACCTCAGTGAGATCATTGTTCAATCATTGGAACAAAGAAAAACTGAACCTTTTCCTCTACCTATCCATTCATCCATTTATCCAATTGCCCTCTATCTCCTATCCATACATATATACATATATTTTTCTTCCATCAATTCTACTATCCATATCTATATATTCCTGACATCTGTATTTATATTCACCTGTTTCCATACATCTCGCCACCATCAATCCATCAACCCATTCATCCATCCATCTTTATTCCATCCACCATAAATAAATATGTGTGTATCTGTCATTCATTCATCTATCCACTTGTCAATCTATCCACCTACACATACACAAAATCACATCTCCATCTGTCAGTCCATCTTCCAATATTCATATATCTACTACCATTCATTTATCTGCCATCTATCTATACATCCATCCACTCACCCACCCACTCATCCATTCATTCATCTTTTCCATTCAATAATATCAAATATCTACCATATATAATACAAAAAATTGCAAGCTATGAAAATTATTCATTTTATTAGTGCTGATGCTACCTCGGAACCATGATTGGAAATTACCTGTTTCCAAGTACTCATAGAACAGCCCAAGGCTCCCAAAAACCTGAAGGTCATTATCTTGCTCCCAACGACTGTACAGTTTCTCAGAGTGGGTTCGGGATCTTCTGCGTCTCCACCAATTAAAAATCAAGCTGCCAGAAATGATAAAAGTTGACATGTGAAGAAAGAAGTCAGAGAGCCAGCGGGTTGAGTCTGGAAAGTGTCAGAAGGAGATCTATGCTTCTTAAGCTAGCACAATCGAAAATCAATTTCACATGAAAACCTAGCATTGTTTTTTGCCACACACAGAGGTATGGAGAAGGCAAGTCGCTTCCACTCCATCTGCTGACAAGAGGTGTGCTCACTCAAACACAGGTTGATTGAGCATGGTAAGGAGGAGGTCAGGGCCAGGGGCAAGGGCCAATCTCCATGCCTCTGAGATGCTCAGAAAACATTTGCAGAAATGAGAAACTGTCGAGTGTAATAGAAAATGTACATGAAAGGAAAAGCAGAGACACTTTTTTATTCCAAGACACTAACAACTAAATTCCAAACCACATAAAGTAGATTATGGCAGTGTTGAACTGCCCTGAGGAATAAGTCTGTTTTGTTTTGTTTTGTTTTGTTTTAACCAGCAAATTAATCAATACAATAGACATGCTGGCAGAGTTAGGATTAAACACAAAAGCACTTGGTATCAAATACTTTCTGAAGTCTGCTTCTAACAGATAATCCTAGAACCAAATTAGTTCAATATGACTGAAAACAACCAACAAAATAGAGGCAAATGTTCTCAGCAGTGTGAAGAACATTTGAAATAAAACCTTAAGTGAGAATGTGCATGGTCATATTCAAGTAAGTCGTATGGCTGAAAATAAATAAATGAAATAAAACAAGCACTGATAGATCAGGGCACAGGTGTCTTCTATGAGACTGTTTCTCCAACCAAGGACCATGTATGGATATAAACTAGAACCCCTGCTCGAATGTGGCCCATGGTAGTTCAGTATCCAACTGGGTACCCTACCTAGTAAGGAGAACAGGGACTATTTCTGTCATGAACTCATTGGCTGGTTTGTCTACTCTTCCCTCCCCCACCCCCCCAGGGAGGAACAGCCTAGCTAGATCCCAGAAGAGTACATTGCAGCAAGGCATGATAAGCTAGGGTCAGATGGAAGGGGGGGGGGAGGTCCTCCCCTATCAGTCCACTTGGAGGGGGGGCAGGGAGGAGATGAGGGAGGGATGGGGAGAGTGGGAGAGAATGAGGGAGGGGGCTACGGCCAGGATACAAAGTATAAAACCTGTGATTAAATATAAAAATAAATAAATTACTTAAAAAAAACCAAGCACTGAGCTGTGGTTATGGTTATGCAGTTATGTATTACACTAGGTAGTGGATGCTTCAGGTACTAAGTTCTTGGAGTGGAAGAAAAAAAACCACATTTACATGCTTCCAAAATAAATAAAAGCAAAACCAAAACAAACCAAAATAAAAACCCAGAACCTTACAAAGATCCAAATAATACAGGAAGCTCAACCTGAATTTCAAAGTCTGCAATTTTACGCATTGAAAGCAGTGACTCCCAAACAGAGTGGTTTTGCCAGAGAGGCTTTGAAGTATCTGGAAACATTTTTTTTTTTAGTTGTCACAATAGGGAAGAGGTATCCAAGCACCCCCTCATGGTGACTCCTGCAGTGCAAATGAAAACATGCAGATGTCTCAGCAAACTCAAGACGTAGCAACCTCCTAAGATTACTAAAAAACAGAAGGATAAAATTTATGATAAAACAAAAACATTTCTACACATACACTCAAAAAAGAAGAAAACAAAGAAGGGTCAGTAGCTAAAGCTTTCAAAGCATTGCTGCAAAAAAATAAAAAATAAAAAACAGAAACAAAACAACAAACAAACCCTATAAGCAGACAGATAGGAAAGGCACCGAATACCTTGAACCATCCCACTGCTCCAAAGGAAACACACACAACCAGAGAGCCATCCTTTCATATTAATTAATCAGGCAAATGAAAAAATATGACCCCAAAGAGGCAGAGTTTATACTTGCAAATGATTAACAGATAAATAAATCATCGCATGGACTGCTGAAGCGATTGTGTACTGAGAGGAATAATTATTTATATATAGCTTAGATCCAAACTCAAACACAAAGAGGAAAAAAAAAAGAAGGAAAGAAAGAAAAAGCAGGGGAGGGCACACAGGGCCAGAGAGGGGGGAGGGCGCTGAGCAATCCCATACAGTCTCTGGTGAGCTTCTCTCCACAGGGACTGCTGGATTTCCACAGCGCAGGTAATTGCCTTAAATTCTACACTAATTATTTCTGCTCTGTTAAAATCATTTTATTACCTATTATCTATTTGAAGCTATTTTTCAATAAGTGAGGTTTGTCCCAAATTTTATATTTTGTGTATGGATGTCTGATTTTCTTCAACATTTCCTAAAATGAAAGTTTACTGGTTTTATTTATTGATTGGTAGAGTGACTGATTGGTTAGTTGATTGATTTTACAACCAGGTCAAGAATAAACTAGTCATGTTTGTACAGATCACATATTTCCAACCTCTTCATTTCTCCCCATTGTCTATAGAACCACTCTGTCACCAATCTCATGATCTTGTCATTAACAAAATTTTGTAGTGAGTTTTAAAATCAAATAGAGTAATTCCTCCATCTTTGCTATCTAGTTTTTTGACCTCCCACATAATGTTTAGAATCTGCTTGTCTATATAGACAACAATGTTGATGCTTTCAGTGAAATTAACGTATATGCCTGTGTCACTATAGGGATAACAGACAGTTTTCCTACATGGTGTCATCTAATTCAGAAACACACTATTTCTCTCCACTAACGTGTTTTCAATTTCATACAACAGATAGGAAATAATCCCAACCTCTGGCTTCAGTCTACTTCTGAAAGAGTGCTAATGCCCATACAAGTTGAGGCTTTTATTATCGTACTTCATTTTCCTGGTAGAAATGTTCCTCTGATGTATGAGATAACCTGGAATTGTATATCTATAGATAGATATGTATACATATTCATATATACACACATATATGTATATATGTTTATAATGTGTTCATTATTGTTGGGTTTTTGGAGGAGGGAGCAATTCTTTTACAAATGACCGAAGTTCTCTAGCATTTCTATTCCTATACAAGGTAACACGAATATTTAAAAAAAACCCCACAGGCGTTCTACTTTTAGTTATAGAAACAATTATATGTAACATCCAAAAGCTCAAGCACCATTTGGTAAGAGGGGCAGAAAGACTGTAAAAGCCAGAGGTCAGAAGAACTGGGTGAGGGAGAAACTGTATCTTCTGGACATGGCAGGACTGTTGTGCTCATGAACCCCTAGCAGCTGTGCCTCTTGCATACAAGTTCATGCCACTCAACATTCCAGCACAAAGTAGTATGTGTGTGGGTTGTCAGGAACTGCCACCCCTGGTTGATGGATTCTGGAGATTGAGAGTCCATTCCTTTTAAAAATGTGGCCCCTAGTAGGTTGACCACCTTTAGCGGATGGCCACACAGCCATGAGTACATGTAGAATATAAACTGAACTCAGTGGACCACTGCAAAAGAGAAGTAAAAGAAAGAATGGGAAGTGGGAAATGGGTGGGGAGATGGAGAATAGTGGATCTAAGAGTAGTTAGGGGGAAGTGGACAGTGAATAGGAATTATATGCAAAGTATGGAATTCTCAAAGAATCAATACAATTTTATATTAAAATTTAAATTACAGAAGTATAATATGCAACATACGGAGTAACCTACTGGGCACTAATGTATTCTTTCTTTGGGTAAAACTTTACTGCTTCACTCAAGCAGCAGAAATGTATGCTTAACAGCTCCACAGGGTGTGAGGTGCATGCGTTTAATCTCAGCACTCCAGGAAGCAGAGGCTGATGGATCTCTGTGAATTGTGAGTTCCAGGCCAGCCAGAGTACAAGGTGAGACACACACACACCCTCAGAAAAACAACAACAACAACAAGCCTGTCCCGAAACATTACATTATACTCATTAACTATGTATATATAAGTGACTATATATAAATGTTATTTGTCAATTGAAAATAAAATTAAAGAAAAAAAGCTTTGATGGCCATGCAATTAAGTAAATAAAATGAAAGCCTCTATTATCAGAGGCTTCCTACGCTGTTCATAGGAACAGCTCCTGTTTGTTTAGACATTTTCTGACGAAGACACTATGACAATAATAAGTATACCCATCTTTTTGCATAGCTATCTAAGTCAAATATACAGTATGTGAGTCATACATACGGTTGACAGGCTTCCTGGATGTTTGCAAACATCTGTTTCCCAATCATGATGATGGTTAGCTGGGTTGTCAACTCCACCAGACAGCCACCAGGATCACACTGTTCAGGAACAAGAGAGGAGAAAACAGAGATAGAGGAGGAGAAACAAAATTTTGCAATATCTGGAATATCTGAAACTCAAGAAGGTATAGTGTGGAGTTATAATATGGTCGGGAGAGGCAATGATGGGATTCAGGAGCCACTCAATCCCATAGACCATGTACCAGGGTAGCTGCATCATACCCATTGGTGGACTATACTGGAGATACAGACTTCTAAGTCTTATTCTTAGAAAATTATCAATCAAATGCTGTCTGGGCTTGGATTGAAAGCTGACACAATTTTCATATGACCAGTTTGAAAACCATTGGTCTTGTCTAATAGGCTATAAAGAGCCCTTTCTTGAATCTTGACCCTTTCCCAGATGCCTTCATTAATAAAAGTCCTATTCTACTTATTCTATATTTTATTGCCAAATATAAGCTCTTTGATGGTTAGTGTCAATTGTCAACCTGTTAGAATATAGTAGAATAACCTGGGCAATGAGCCTTTGGACATGCATCTAGATGATCATTTCTACATTAGTAATTAAAGTTGAGAGGACCTGCCCACTGTGGGCAACACCATTTCTTAGATGGGACCCTGGACTGTGTAAGTGAAGAAAGTGGGCTGAGCAGCAGCAGGCAGTCATTGCTCTCTAATGCACTCTGTGGATGCCACATGAACAGATGCTGCAAATTCCTGCTGCCTTGACTTTTCTGCCATGATGGACTGCACTATTTACTAGTAAGAGGAAATAAACCATTTCTCCCTTAAGTTGCTTTTACCAGAGTATTTTATCATAGCAACAGAAAAGAAAACCAAGACAGATCCCATATAAATTCTTGCTCAAAGGAAACTAAAAAATCTAACAGATGATAAAATTGATCAATGGATGGAGTCAGTGTCTGGACTTCCGAATATCTGGGTTAGGGAAAAAGGCAGGCCTTACTTTTTTGAGGTCACAGATCTGACCTGAAAGAGAGTTCTTACCTCTTCACTTCTCCAAATGCCAAACATATATGTGTACTTCCCAGGATATCCCACTAACTTCCCTTTAAAGAAGGCCACATAGAAGCAAGCTGAGTAATAATTCACAAACTGGAAAAGAAACATCTTCAGAGTGAGGCTGCTCTCATACTCCTGGTAAGTTCGAGGAATTTCTGCCAATAATAACCATCAAAGATAAATGCATTTTCCTTGAATGTTATATTTAGAAGTGGATAGCTAATCATATCATTTAAAAATATGTGAAAATGCTTTAGTTACCTAATATTAAAAAGCTGTGTGTTTGTGCTGGCTTTTTGTTCATCATGTTGTGTTGCTTAGGAATCAGCCACTACATTTCATGGGTGGGCATTTTTCTAGGTATAAGACAGTCTGAATGTGAGATTTGAATGCCTACAAGATTGGAAGTACCTGTCCCTATCACTGCTAGACACGACAAAAACAAAAACACACCATGCTTTTTTCTCCTTTGCCCATGGTCAAACAGGTTGAAACCAGGGTAGCTTATATCAAGGGCCAAAATGGTTTCTAACTATATTGTCCTTTCCTCTTACGAACTAAACTATGGCTGAAAATGCTAACAGAGTTAGCACGTGCTTTCTCTTCCTTTACTTAAAATGCAATCATGGTTAATTTAACAAGTTCTAAAGATAAGAAAATATTAAATTCTCTCCAATGCCTGCCAGAGCATTGTGACCCCAAAGAGTAAGGGAACACACTTTCTTTAGTCAGTTGGTAATTTCCCAGTAGAACAGCTGGCCCAGACCATGACACTTTCAGGAGTAGAACACATTATTCTAAGGAACAGATAGCTTCCATTTTGCTGAAGCTCTAATATATTCATTAAAAATGTCTCAGATAGAACCTCAAGGATGATTTTCACTGATGAAAGCTTTGGCTTCTTTTTGTCGTTAAAAGCAGTTGATCTACTGTGATTTGTTCACTCTTGCACAGAGAATGTGAACTTGACTGAGAACTCAAAATTTGAAGATGAGGCAAGGACTGTTTCCAAGCAGTGCTTATTCAGCGCTCTTCCTGCCTCTGTGTGGAGCAGCAGTATGAGCGTGTGGGCTGGGAGGGGCAGCAAGGAGTGCTGTGAAAAGGGATGCCCTTGGCTGCTAAGAAGCTTGTCTTGTCTATCTCTAACCTGTCCAAGATGGGAACAGTAGCAGCATTCCTTACTCAAAACCTAGTTTCACCTGTGACTCCACCAACTTTCCACTTCAGGAGAAATTTTTAAAAGTTTAACAATAACAAAATCTTAGTTTTAACAGATGCTACCTAAACAAGGAGGCATTATGTTTTAGAGTCATGTAGGGGAAACGAATGCATTGTTCTCTTTTAAAAGTTTTTTTTTTTGTATTTAAGAATGATTTCCAGAAGCAAATACCTTCCAAGAACAAAACACATACAGCCAGATCATCCCATGTGATTAGTACAGTGCAGATTCTGATTAGGGTTTAGCTAGCCCCACCCAGGGAAAGTTGAGTTAAGAGCCCTCAAAATGGCTAAGGAGTCCTCAACTCTTTTTGATAGTTTTCTTTGCTTCCGTTATGAAATGGATGAATGTCGGTCTTAAGGAACTCTTAAAAATCAGATGTGGATCTACTTAGAGCACAAAACATCCTGCAAATTGATCCCTTCAGGAAACAACTCCCTGGGAGAGGGTTCAAAGTTGGTTGTGTAGTCTTGGCTCAAACCTGTGTGTAAATCACTTTCATAATTTGGCCAGCTTACCCATTTTTGTAATCCATGCAGATATCTTTTCATAAAAAAAATTCAAGATCAAGATGACAATGCAGTTCAGGCATGATCCAGAGAGAGCGGTGGCTAGCTGGGGGGTGAAGAAGCGCTTCACGCTCTGCAGGGTGGCTTCACTTTCCATGAAGCTGGCGAAACTGGCAAAGGCTGAGAGGCGATATATGATGATGGACACCATGCTGCTGAGGAGGAGAGCCATCTGAGGGGAAAACTGAGATTCACTGGATGTGCTGTTTTCCCGTTTTGTTATATTGCCTAGCAAATCTTTAGGCAAGGTCACTCCTCTTACCATAGAGGCAACAGATAAGCCAGGTCAAAGTAGAAGTCTTAAAGAGAATCCATTTGGTAGCTATGGGTTAAATATGAAATAGGGTGAACTGTTACCCACTGTGGTGGAAAATGCTGTCAGCTTGACAGGAGACAAAGCCTCTGGACATGTCTGTGTGTAGGTAATGTAGATTAAGGTAATTGAAGTGGAAAGACCCATCTTAACTGTGAGTGACACTGCTCCATGGGCCTGGAAACTGGACAGAATAAAATGGGGAAAGCATGCTGTGTACAAGCACTCCTCTCTCGTTGCTTTGTTACTATGCGTGCAGTGCGACTAGGACCCTCAAACTCCCATCACGACACCATGCATCCTCTGTCATGATGGGGTATGTCCTTCAACTTTGAACCAAAATAAACTTCTTCTTTCTTCAGCTGATTCTTGTCAGTTATTTATCATAGCAATATGAGAGGTGACTGCTACATTCACTTTTTTAATTTATTTGCTCACAGTGGTTACAAATGACAGTATATTCCTGGATCCTAATCCTTGCTTGATATGTTTTGATGTGGCCATTAAAGTGAATCTATCATCTGTCATTTATTCTATGTCTATCTATCCACCTGTCTATCATCTATCTACTCTTCATCCATCCGTCTGTCTGTCTGTCTGTTTATTATCTATCTAGATTATCTATAGCAACATAGATTATTTTTTAAACCTTTAAAGAAAATTAAAAATAATCCTGAAACAGGCACTGTGTGGTCATGAATAAATTCCCCTTTCAGAAAAAAAAATTGACAAAGCATGATCTAGGCTTTAGTTATGTAGTTCCCACATCAATTGTGTATACTTTGTGTAATGCAAAGCAGTATCATTCTATATCAATTCAGTGACTGTAAACTCTATTATAAAGCTGAGAAAGCAAATCAAATTGAGTGATTAGTAGGAAAGTAAAACATAACAACAATTTTGGGACCATGCTTCCTACTTAATTTCTCAGAATCCATCCTGAAGTTGCTATTTTTCCTCTTTTAATTCATTTTTCTTCTAAAAGTTGTTGTATAAGCTAAGAAAGCATATCCTAAACAACTTCAAGATATAAAAATATTTTAATAAGAACTGTTACAAAGTATAGTGCATATACACTGGAGAAGTTAAACCAAAGTTAACTAAAGTTAAATAGTTAATTTCTTTACACCTTAATATGGCATTTCCTTAGAGGCTAAAACTCTCATCCCTCTTTCCCAAATAAAGGCTAACTGTGAAGTATACACAAATTTGGAAAAGGAAGGAAATGCTAAAAAAAAAAAAGAACTCATGTTGAATAAACATATTAACTATAGATGTGGAGAGAAACCAACTCCTTCACCACAGGACTTGTCTTCCTCAGATTTTATTCTGCTTATTTCAGCATGAAAAAGAAGTGTAACAGTTTAATTGCTAGATCACCTGTATAGATACTTGAACGGAGGTAAAGGCAAATGAACGACACGTGGATAACTCTAACCAGAGACAGCAATGAAGGTGAATGTGGTTTGCTGTCAAGGTATCAGTCAATGAGACAGAAAAGGACTCTCCCTCTACATGTTTCTACAAATTTCAGTATTAGAAAAAATATATGTAAATGATGGCATGCTTTGCATAAAAGGTATAGCCAATGTGGGAAGAATGGGACATTGCAGGAATGATCAAAAAGCTGATGCAGACAGAGCTATAGAGATGACTGTGGTCCACAAATGATGGTGTTCTATGGAAGTGGTAAAATAGTCTAGAATGGTGCTTACCCAGAAGGCCACTGTGGTTCCTGACACAAAGTACCATGGGATGCGGTTGCACAGAGGCATATGCGGCTCCATCTCCTGTAATATTAGAGAAATAATAAAGTAGCGCTTTGTCCTCACAGTTGAGATTCTAAATAGCAGTAGAAAAGTCAAGGAGTACATTGAAGGGAGAGCCCTCATAAAGGGCTCTCTCATTACATGGGCCATAAAAAGCAGCACATTTCTCTTGAAGAAAAGGCCATCAGCTCCTGAAGTGACATTCTATCTGACATGAAAGACTTGAGGCAACCTGCTTCCTAAGTGCTGGGTTGCAGTGGCCCCCAAGGCCTGACAGAGAGGAGACACAGTGTAAACCTCATGACTGAAATATGATGAGGTACAATTTAATTCCATCTGGAATGTTCCCTACTTGCTTTACTGCATATGAAGTCTGTATTTTATTACCCAAAACTAAACAGGTCAGCCTCTTCTACCTCCATCATCACAGGCTTTAATATACAAGACAATAATTGGATCAACTAGCATTCTGAGTCATAGTCAAACATCTATTTATGAATGTCGTTGTTCAGTAAAGAAGAGCTGTCAGGAGGCATGCAAACCATGGAATCTATAAAATATAATATTCCATGCTTATGGATTTTCAGGTTGCACAATAGCTACAGAACATACTCTGAGCTGAGAAGCCTTCAAAGTCCTTCATAGAGATGCAGGCTGTACATGAATGTGTGCATGTATGAATGTGTGCATTTGGGATCCTATGCACTATGTCTCTGTGTGTACCCAGTGTGTGTGTGTCTGTGTCCACACACATGTACCATCAATGCAGACACACATGTGAGAATTCTTGGTGTGTTTAAACACTAAAATCTATTGCCAGAAATGAAAAATTTCTCCTTCTTTACTTCAATTTTGTTAGAGCAAAATGAAGTGAATGAATCAGGGAGACTCTACACACACTTCTTGTCCATAAAGTGCAAATGTAAACAGCATCTTTTATTCTGATAATTTTTGATGAAACCAAATGGTCTGCCTCTGTTGTCTTTTTATATTATGAAATAAGAACAAAGAAACTCACACATTGTGTTATTATTCTATCCACTGTCTTTTCTGAACAGCTGGTTTCAGTAAAATTTGTCTAGCTGGGCACAGTGGTGCAAGCCTATATTCCCAACACTCAGAGAGGCAGGGGCAGGTAGATCTCAGTGAGTTTGAGACCATTATGGTCTACAAAGCAACTCCAGGACAGTCAAGGCTACACAGAGAAACCACCTCAGAAAAACAAAAAGAAAAAAACAAAAGAAAGAAAGAAAGAAAAGAGCCCCAGAAGCTCATGCATTAGAACACTTAGTTGTTGGCACTGTTTGGAGAAGTTATGGAACCTTTAGGGGTGTATTTCCTCCTTGATGGAGAAAATACATGACTGTGAGGGGGCTTTGGCCATCTATAGGCTCTACTTCCATGTCTCACTCCCTCTCCCCCTCCCTCCATTTCCCTCTCCCTCTCTTTCTCTCTGCTTTCTATATGTAGATGAATGTGATCTCTGCATTTCCTACTTTGTAACCTAAGCAAAAATTAAACTCTCCTTTCTATAAGTTGCATTTGGCAATGGTATTTTATCCCAGCAACGACAAGAAAAAGTAATTCATGTAACACCCCAGATTAACTAGATGTTATATATGCTGGGCATTTTTATGATATTGAAGTCAAATTTGAAAGATATTTGGCTTCCTTTCCCAACCACCCCAGCTCAAGTTGCATCAGGACTGAGCATGTCCTCTTCTCTTGTGGCCTGTCAAGGCAACACTGGCGGGGGAAAGTGATCAAAAAGCTAGCAAATGAATCCATGTTTAATGCAGCTCCTTCTTCCCTTACTAGAGGACCTACCTAAAGCCTAAGCTTCCCATCTGCTACATCTTCATAGGAGACTGTAGTTGTTTGACTTTGACATAATTTTCTATTATTAATTTTTTTTTAATTTTTTTAAAATTTGATTTGATTTGATTTTATGTGCATTAGTGTGAAGGTGTCAGTTCCCTTGGAATTGGCATTACAGACAGTTGTGAGCTGCCATGTGGGTGCTGGGAATCGAACCCGGTCCCTTGGAAGAGCAGACATTGCTCTTAACCACTGAGCCATCTCTCCAGCCCCTATTATTTATTTCTAAATAAAAAATAATTTTAAATTAGAAAAAGATATTTGGCTAATTCCTGAAGTGTGAAAAGAGTCTTGGAAGTTCCACTGCAATGGTACCTTCAAGAAAGGGGGAACTGTACAGAAGATATGAGATCTGAGGGTACCCTCTTTCTCATAGAACTTAGGGGCTTCTAACTTATGCCGCCAACAGTCTGTCCTCTGAAGGCAAAGAATGTTCTACCTTCACATGAGAATAGTGAGTTTACAGGAAGTGTAATGTCTTAATCAAGAATACATGGCCATTTTGATGGTTAAAGATGTGAAAACCTAGGTCTTTATCACCTCCAATGAAGTGACTTTCCCATGGTAATCAACGTAAAAGCACAATATAAGGAGACATTTGATAAAATAAAGTCATTACTCTTAAATCTACTATCTTAACACTAGTGTTTACGATACACACAATCTCATTTCTATACACACAATCTTCCATTTCCCTTTTACTCTTCTAGTAGTAAAATCACATATTTCATATTCCGATACATTATATTTGCTTCAAAGATAATCTAATGACAGGAAGGTGTGTGGATACCTGTGAGAAAATGTTGTCTGTGGGGTGGCCAGTCTACGTATGGGTTTAACTATAACTTTCTTTTTGTAAATGTGTGTGAAATTTTCATATATATGCATATGTAAAAATGTCAAAATTTAATTAATTATCAATTAGTTAATTGTGTTGATGGAACACTATTCCAGGGAAACTGATAGCAGAGGGTCCCCTGAGACAAACCGCTGTTCCGTGTCTACTGTACCTTCGTCACAGAATTCATCTTCTTATGTTTACACATAGCTTCGAACTCGGGCCGTAGCTGGAGCTGCTGATGCTCTTCTTCAAAGTCCACCAGATCCCATTCGTACTCAAGACTGGCTTGTCGCTGTTTCCAAAACTCCAGAAACAGTGTGACTTTAGGGGAGGCAAGTATCAGGGTGGAGCCATCAATAGACAGACAAACAGAACTAGCAAGGCAGCAATCCTTGGGGCTGGAGGGGCTTACAGCTTAGAGGTCCTTCTGCTCTCGCAGAGGATTCAAGTTCAGTCCCTAGCTCCTAGATCTGGAGTTCACAGCCACCTTTAACTGCAGTTCCAGAAGATCAATGTGCTCTTATCGACTTGTTGGGAACCCAGTGTGTGCATGTGCACATAGGCACGTGCTCACAGAATTGAACATAATAAAAATGACTCTTAAGAAAGAAACGTTCACTTCTACTTTTAATCATTTGTTTGCAGAGCAGTTTACATGTTTTCAGTTGAAAATTGCGCCCATTTTTGATGGAATGTTTATCAGTGACTACTGTTATGACATTAAGTAGTAATGCAGAAATTATTCATTTTGAAAATTCAAGTTAATTTCATAGTAGTTAACGTTGTAAATTTCTAGATCATCTACACTGCCGCCTCATTCAGATAATCTGCCACAATATTTCATCTTGATATTAGCTAAACACTAAAACTGGTATAAATTTTAGAAGCAATATTTGGTGACTGTGTTGTGGTAACAAATCACATACTTGTGACCCATAGGCTCACTGAATAGTTACACCCTTCTCATATCAAAGTTTGCCACTCTGTAGAAAAATTAAGAAAGCCAGATAACACACATAGGGACAAAAGATGCCATATGGTAGAAAAATAGTTAGCAAAAGTATATGCATGAAAGTAGAAAAGATGTGTTCTAAAACCCAAACTACAGCTATAATTTTCATGGGTTTCTTGAGATCCTTGAGATAAATTCACAAGGATCCGAAGATTTGTATCATTGCAAAATGACTTTTGTAAATTATAGAGACCTTCAGTTTGTGCATTTTTGATT
Organism: Pachyuromys duprasi; assembly: GCA_028658305.1. NCBI lineage: Eukaryota > Metazoa > Chordata > Mammalia > Rodentia > Muridae > Pachyuromys > Pachyuromys duprasi. Next base: position 33,834,254 of record CM053758.1, on the reverse strand, counting down.
GAGCTTACACAGGCCTTAGGTACAGGAAAGATTACAGCATGTTGGAGGGCACCAGTCTGTCCTCTCAGCTGATTAGGAGACTGAAGCAGGACACTGGCGAGTTCAAGGCCTGCTTTACTTAAACTGAGTTCAAGACAAGCCTGGGAAACTTCCTGACTTGATATAAAAAAAAATCAAAGAGAGGTCCAGGGATCAAGTGTAGTTGAGAGAGAGAAAAAGAAGAGGAGAAAGAAGAGTATTCAAAACATACTTGAACACAAACGTGTCTAGTCCTGAAACTTTGGAAGCTAAAATCATGAAGATGCTTGTTCTAAAGTAGCAGACCAGTGACTGGAGTCTTCTGCTTCCAGATAAAAGCAATAAGCGGGCACATTTCACCATCAGCACGTGGAGCACTATCTGCCCTACAGTGGACACTGTAGAACCTGACAAATTACAGTCAAGACTTCATAAAATAAAACTACTGCATTTCTGACATAAACTGTGTGTGGCTTCACATCTTAGGTGAGCTACAGAAACACACAGCTTGAGAAAAGTTAGAAAGGAATGCTTATGACTTAGTTACATAATAAAGGTTCTCCTGACCAGGAGATCGAATGTAAATGATGAGTTTAGAAATATCTGCAATATTTGTGCAAAGGATTCTTTTTTTTTAAACATAAATACTGGCAAAATATTATAGCACTAAAAATGCTTTCAGTGGCAAAGGAAGTCCAATGATTAATGAAAATCAAGAACACTTGGGCCAAAAAAAAACCTGCAGCTCAAAAGCAGAATGAGATGACACATATCCATCAAAACACGTGATTAAAGAGACTGCCAACCCTCTGGTATTGAAAAATAAAACCAAAGTTTGTATTATAAAAGTCCTATTTTATGTAAGTGATAGGTATACAGCAAATCTTTTAAGTTGCAAATATAAATTTTCTCTGCAAATCCACACATTCAGAATTATTCATTGACAGTTGTCTTATAAATATAAAAAATTGTTTTAGGAGCTGAGGACATAACTCAATTTGGAGTGCTGGCCTAGTGTGAACAAGTCCCTGGTCTATCCCTAGAACCACATAAACTTGATGTGTGGTACACACCAGTAATCCTAGAATTTAGGAGGCAGAGTCAAAGTCATCCTAAGCTACAAAGAGACTTCAAGGCCAATCTGTGCTGTATAAGATCTTATCTTAAAAAAGGAAAGTTCCCCCCCCCCCAGGGTTATTTTTAGTGGTAAAAAGAAAACAAACAAACAGCAACCTGTCAGCTGTCCAAATTACACAACAGATTAAACAAAATGTGGTAAATTCATGAAAGTCATAAAACAAAGAACTCTTTTGGAGAAGACTTTGCACTCACCCCAGATCCCCATGAAGATTGCAAAGAACACGGTTGACTCATTATCAAACAGATGAGAGAACTGTAAAAGCAACACCACTGTAAAAACCACTTAATATGAAACACGTCCCCACAGAAGGAAGGAGGCCCCGGTGTTCATCCCACCACATGGCATGCACACTTACCTTTGAGTGCAAGCACGTGGTGTTGAGTCTCCAGTAATCACACATTTCATCACAAAGTGGGCACATGATCATCTGGCCTCCGATTTTAGGGTCGCAGATTTCAGTGCTATCCAAAGAAGTCAGATAAAAAGAAATGTAGTTTGGAGCGAAAGTGCTCTACAGCTCTCACTAGACTGCTCAACAAGCTTCCCACTCACAACAAAAGTGGGGATGAAGTAAATGTTTCTGTAGTCTCTTAAGTGTATTCTAGGCAACAGAGTCCTTATACTACACTTTTTAAAAACAGTCTGATGTAGAAGACCTAAGCAGGATCAAACCAGATAACATGCCAGGATGGGGGAAGGATGAGGGATTACGATGCCTCACTCCTGGCTGAAGAGCTCTATGACAGGGGCTGGGGAATGCAGAATCAGTTTTCCTCAGGGATATCCTCCCCTGTATGCATGCACGTGAAGTCAGAATCATCCCACCATGAACTCATGGGTTTTTAAATGAACACAGGAAATTAAGAAGGAAAATGGCTGAACAGAATGGAAGAGTTGAAGAGGTAGGGGTGGATTTAATCAAAATCCTGCATTATAGGCGTGTGTGAAAGTCTCAAGCAATAAAAAGAGTAAATGCAGTTAAAACAAAAACAACAATAAAAAGGGAGTTTCCACAAAGCTCCAGGTCAGGACAATATTACCTGCTGCCACAAGGAAGCATTTTTGGAGTAAATGTGGGGAAAATAAAGGGGGTGTAGAAGCCCAGACAAGGGCAGCCACTGCTCGGCCGGTCTCTTTTGCTCACCTAGATTCGTTAGTTTCCATTGAGAACAAGCCGTAGATGAAGCAGGCTAAGCCAACCACGGCTGCAATCAACAACATTTCTGTGTAATACCCGAGAAACACAAAGTAGATACCGATTTTTTCTCCATAATAATCCCTGTGGTAGAGAGTCAAAGTCAGAGGCTGGAAGGAAACCGACGCCAAGTGCACTGGCGCCACTCTGGCAGGCAGAGTTCACAGCAGTGATGGTTCACAAAAAAGCCCGTACGAAAAGAGAGCCACTGGAATAGAACTCAAATTCCAAATCATATCATACTGAGAACCCGGCAATTCTAAAGCTCTTATCCACTTTAAGCAAGTTATTAAATATTAAACAAATAACAAATGATTATACAATGGGATGTAACCTGTAGCAATTGGCAGCTTAAGACGGCAGACACAGTCTGCATGAGTGTTCATCTTGCTTCTTTTTGACAGTTGAAGTGGGTACTGCAATGGCACTCGGGAGTAACTGCTTCACAGAGTGGCGAAGTCTACATGTGGCTCCGTGTACCTGCTTGCACTCATAGCCTGGTTTAGCCGAGTCCAGCCTCATGGACCTCCCTGCCTCAGAGAACTCATCAGCAGTTCTGTGCCCTTCGCACAGCTTCTGATATGGACAGACTTGACACACACACACACACACACACACACACACACACAAAGGGTTTCAAAGTTTACTACTTCATAATCTGAGAACTTCAGATACCTGTAGTTTCCAAACTTGCCCTGGGAGGAGACCAGAGCGATAAGCAAAAGGAACATAAATGTCATTTCCCACAGCGACTATTTTAAGCAGATTTTAAATAAATTTTTCATGCTCCATATTAATTCTTCAGCGCTCGAAACTTCTAATTAAAAAGGTGTCTTCTATGTGTTTCATATTTTCTTTTCAATGTTGACAAACATTTTTGTAGTTTTGCTTTTTATGTCCCCCACAATGCTGTTACAGTCCCTAAGCAATCTACTGTTGACAATCTCCCCACAGTAAACATGAATGACTCTGTATCGCTCTGAGACTTTACTAGAGAGCCGAGCAATTTCTATAATACTGCATACTGCATAGCACCAACCTCACAAAAGGACGCTGCTATTCCTTTCTGTCTCCTCTTTTTGAGACCACTCTCACTCTGTACCTGGACTAGCTTTGGATTCCTAGCAAACCTCCAGGCCCAGCCTCCCCTGCACTAAATTTATGTACTAAATATTTTATTTTCGACGTGCTTTATTTGCTCTCCTTTTGCTGTTTGAAAGTTTACAGAACCATTTTAGGAGGCACAACAAGTGCCCTGATGCCACAGGTACAAATATTCTCAGGAATTCATGAAGAACCTGAATATCTTGAAAAAGTAGGCTTTATTTGTTTGTTTGTTTTTCCTTCTTTGAATTTTTTCTTTTCTTGGAAATTGATGGAGCCAGGTGCCATGGCACACTGTATTCCCAGCACTCAAGGAAGCAGAGGGAGGCAGATTTCTGTGGGTTCGAGGCCAGACTAGTCTACAAAGCGAGTCCAGCCAGCTATGCAGAGAAATGCTGTCTCAAAAAACAAACGAAAACAAAACAAAACAAAAAAGAAGGAAATTGATAGGCTTTTTTCCATAATATATTCTGATTACAATTCATCTCCCCTAAGTCCTTCCAGATCTTTCCCACCCAAATACATACCCTTTCTCTCTCTCAATAGAATATAATCATTCCTCTAAATAATAATAAAACAGAATAAGAAAAACAGAAACAGACAAACCAAAATAGTACAAAAGAAACAGAAGAATAATAAAAGCCAAAGAAAAAGAGCAAGAAACACATATAGACTCTGAGACACACACATTCACACAGAGAGAGAGAACTCATAAAAACAAAATCGGAAACCTTAATATGTAAGCAAAAGATCTGTAAGGTTAAACGATGAAACAATTAAAAATCCAAACAAAGCGTTGTAGGACCAAAAGCTTGCAAAAATACTATAGAACTCATTTTGTGTTGGCCATATACTGCTTGGCCGTCTGCTGCTGAGCATAACATCCTGCCCTTAAGTGTGGTTTGTGTCCTGGATGAGACCCTTGTTAGAGAACAATATATTTTTCCTTTGTGAGTAGTCATCAATTGGGTATAGTTTCTGGGTTAGGGGTGGGAACTTGTGTCTGTTTGTCCTTTCAACACTTGGACCCCATCTGGCTCAGACCTGTGCAGGCCCTATGCAGGCTGCTATAGCCTCTATGAGTTCATATGTACATCAGTTCTGCTATGTCTAGAGGGCCTTCTTTCCTTGGTGTCCTCCATTCCCTTTGACTCTTACAATCTTTCTGCCTCCACTTCTGCAGAGTTCTCTGAGCACTGAGGGGAGGGATTTAATGAAGACATCCCATTTAGGATTGAATGTTTGAGTGTCTCTCAGATCGTCTCACATTGTGAGTCTGTATTTGCTCCCATCTACTGCAGAGGAAGCTTATTTGATGATGGCTGAGCAAGGCACTGACCTTTGATCATAGCAGAATGTCATTAAGGACTCATCTTATTGCTATGTTCCTTTAGTTTTTCCCTAGGTTCATGACCTATCTAGTCTCAGGTTCTTGGTCACATAGGCAGTGTTGAGCTTGTGGAGTGGAACTTAATATCAACCAGATCACGGTTGGTTACTTTGACAACTTTTGTGCTTAGCTTTTAAATGACTACTTTCATCTCCCTTTCAAATTTCAAGAATGATAGTCAGTCATATAAAAAAGCTTACTTAAAGGCCTGTGGGCCTACAATTATCATGAAAGTAGTCTCAATGTGGGAAACCACTGAGCCATTTCCTGAATTGGATAAAATGGGAATTTATTATGTATATAAAATAGAGAAGGATAGAAAGGTTTTTTTTTTTTTACTAAACTTTGGACCTGATGAGTAAACTTAAAAGTATATGCTAACAGTAAAACCTTTATGTGTGAGTAACTTCCATACTAAGTGAGTGTCCTAAACACTAGTTTGCAGCATTAGTCCTCATCTTGCTTTCTATACTTTTGTTGTTGTTCTTTGACAATTTCATACATGTACAATGTGCATTCTGATTAATATAATCTTCCTTTCTAATATTCACCTCAAGTCTGCCCCTGCCCCTAGGGGTGGACTTTCCCACATTCATGGCTTCATTTTAGTTGTTTTTCTGTTATTTTTACTAGTCTAATTTTTAATTGTGTGTGTGTGCATATGTGCACAGCAGTGCAATGCTCATAGATGCCAGAAGAAAGTATTGGACACCTCCAGCTGAAGTTGCAGGTGGTTGCTTCTTGTACCCACTCAAATGTCGGTTCTAGAAACCAAACTTGTGTCCTCTGGAAGAACAGAGTTGCTAAGCTATTACTACAGTTTCTGTTGTTGTTTTGATACAGGATCTTGAAAAGTTTGGATATGAATATTTGACTTATTATACAATGCCAGTTCTTAGATGTCTCACTATTCCCAGGTTCTCTTTATTACCAGCTAAGTTGCTTTAAATATTCAAATGTGATTTCTCTATGGACAGATTCTTCATTTTTCTTGGCTAAACATTTGTGGGCAGAACTACTGCATCATTAAAAGAGAATGCATTTAATGTCATAAGACATTAACAAAGGGTTTGGCCATGCATTCCCACCAATGGTATTTGGATTTCAAATGACTGCCTGCCTCAGATGGTTTCTTGTGTGGCCTTTGATTTTGCATTTGCCAGTAGGAGTGTGGTGCCACTCAATGACACCGAATTTCTGTTTCCCCATGGGAGACTATTCATAGGTTTCTTCATGAGCTGCTGACATCCATGAGCACAGTTCTCTGATGATGTAACTGCTATACCCTTTCATCAAATTCTCCATTATCACATGAGTCCTTCCTATATCCTAGATGAGTGTCCTTCATTGATGTGCTTATTGCATATATTTTTTGTTTTGGTGTACTATGTCTTTAATCAAATATACTCATTATCTTGTATGTTGTGTCTGACCTGAGACGTCTACACTGACACTTTTTTCTATGATCAATCTACATTTATATTTATGCACTGGGAAAGGTATAGATAAACATCTTGCACATGCACATCCACCTGTGCTAGCTTCATTTAATCACACAAATGCCTTTTCCCACATGAGGTTCTCAGCTGAAACGTCAAGTCATTGTTATACAAGAGTCTATTTCTGAGCTCTCTTTCTCTCTCTTTTTTATTATAGTTCTCATTTGGAAACAATTTCAAGTACAAAAGTTATAAGAAGACAAAATTCAAAAACATCCACATATACCTTTTCATTCTATTATTTGTTATGCATTGATTACATGCATGTTTTAAAAATATTGAGATTATATAACCAAGAACTGTACAGATCTCTGAGAGCAACACACCAACATTCACAGGTCAGTTTCTCCTGTTTTCTAAATTCTTCTACTCTGGAAGTAAAACAAAATTAGTATATGTACTTAAACTAAAATGTGAAGAAATCACATCGAATTTTCAAAGAAAAATAAAGCATCATTTCAGTGTTAAAGATGACCCACATGCCATTTCAGTACTATGACCACGTGTGTGCTGCTTGTATAAGGCAGGAATTAGGCTGATTTCAACCTACCTAAGTGCTAGGTTCTGACCCTTAATGACTACACTGCATTTTCCTTCTCACAGGTTGTGGTAACTATTGTGCTTCCAAATGAACAATTCACAGTAAAGAGAGGCTATGAAATGCAGTGAGTAACAAGAGCAGTGCACATAGTAGCCTATTGTAGAACTGTGAACAAAGGTCCCATCATTGCCTTTTAACAATCACAATGCTGATTGAACTTACCGAATCAAATTAAAAGGTTGCTCCTTGTAAAAGTAGGAAAACCGAGCCCAGTTCTTGGAAAGGATGTACCTTTCATTGATGTAAGAAGTTTTTGATGGCCTCCAATATTGGCCCTGCTCACAGACAAGGAGAGGATAAGAGGAGAAAGCAAGAGACACAGATGATTAAGGGGGAATAGGGACTCTGTGGAAAGGCAGCCAGTAGACAAAGCTCACACCATCTTTAACTGGTAGATTTCTAACTCATATTCCACTCACATAAAATAATTTACTAAAGTTATCAAAACCACAGTCAGAGTGATTTATTAAGTTGGTCAAACAAGCAGAGTGCCACTTATGCAAGTAACTGCTTAATCTATTAAAAAATTACATGTACTTGAGAACTGCTGAGGCAGTGCAGAGTGCGTATCCAGCTTTAAGTTTAACACAAATGAAAAATAGGATAAAGTGTGGACTTTTATATTACACGATTTTAAGCTTTTTGTTGTTCAGTAGCAACACAACTGATGTTTGAGAAACTGGTGTTTGGGGCTTAAAGACAGTGCCCTTAGGGTAGTGTTTGGAGAGGGTGTAAAACATCACTCGAAAAAGCACACAAGAGAAAAGCCACCATTTAAAAATTTCTACTCTAAACAGATGTTGAAGAGGTTGAAGTTCAGCTGCCTGTAAGGACAACTTGGTGTCACTCATTTCCAATAACTCTCTGTGCTGAAAGGCTGGATGCACAGACTGAAATAACCTGGAACCGGGACAGGAGTTGGACTTATAACTGAGCAATGGGTTAAGAGAATCAATGCCTTGCAGGTACAAAAGTGAACAAAATTCCTCAGAGTCCTCAAATCATTGTTTTTGTAATATGTAAAAAGAAAAACCACCTTGGTGAAGAAAAATTGGCAAAGAATGCCTGGCAACATATATACCAATCTAAGTGGATCCTTCTATGTCATCAGCCTGTTTGTCAGCAGTATCTTGAATCTGTAATCCCCACATGGTTCTTCAGTCACAGGATGAAGACTGTGGACATCTTGACGAAGAGGCATTAGGGGAAGGTGGGCAGTTTCCACATCCTTATATTAAAGAATCACATGCTAGTTGAAAGGGGGGAAATTCTCATATGAAATTGGTACTGTAACCTACAGGAAACAAGTCACAGTAGTCCTCCTAGAACAATCTTTTTTTTTTCTTTTTTAATTTATTTATTTTTATATCAATCACAGGTTAGGTACTTTGCATCCCAGGCATAGCCTCCTCCCTCAATTCCCTCCCACCCTCCCACTCCCTCCCTCATCTCCCTCCTCCCTGCCCCTTCCAAGT
>CM053758.1:33799282-33825331 GCA_028658305.1 Pachyuromys duprasi | reverse complement strand
CATTTTTTAATTGGATTACTTGGTTTCTTGCTTTTTAACTTCTTGCGTTCTTTATATATACTGGATATTAGCCCTCTGTCAGAAGTGGGATTGGTAATGATTTTTTCCCAATCTGTTGGCTGTCGTTTCGTTCGGATGACAGTGTCCTTTGCTTTACAGAAGCTTTTCAGCTTCATGAGGTCCCACTTATTGATTGTTGATCTTAGAGTCTGTGCTGTTGGTGTTCTATTCAGGAAGAAGTCTCCTGTGCCAATGAGTTCTAGGGTCTTTCCCACTTTTTCTTTTTACCGGTTTAGTGTGTCTGGTTTTATGTTGAGGTCTTTGATCCACTTGGACTTTAGCTTTGTGCAAGGTGATAAATATGGATCTATTTTCATTTTTCTGCATACAGATATCCAGTTGGACCAGCACCATTTGTTGAAGATGTTAAGCAATTTTTTAAGGAAATGAGATTTCTTTAAGATGTTTTATGTATGTGTACTATGGATATTTGAAGGAAAATGGCTTCCACAATTTCATGTGTTTGAATACTTTGTCCCTAGTTAGTGGAACTATTTGGGAAGGATTAGGAGGTATGGCCTTGTTGTAGGAGGTATGTTGTTAGGGGAGAATTTAAACAAATTTTTTTTTATTAATTGTAGTTTATTCACTTTGTATCCCAGCTGTAGCCCCCTCCCTCATTCCCTTCCAATTCCACCCTCTCTCCCTCATCTCCTCCCATGCCCTTCCCAAGTCCACTGATAGGGGAGTTCCTCCTCCCCTTCCATCTGACCCTAGCCTATCAGGTCTCATCAGGACTGGTTGAATTGTCTTCCTCTGTAGCCAGGTAAGGCTGCTCCCTGCTCAGGGGGAGGTAATCAAAGAACCAGACACTGAGTTCACGTCAGAGACAGCCCCTGTTACCATTACTAGCGAACTCACTTGGAGACTGAGCTGCCATGGCTACATATGTGCAGGGGTTCTAGGTTATCTCCATGAATGCTCTTTGGTTGGAGTATCAGTCTCAGAAAAGACCCCTGTTCCCAGATTTTTTGGTTCTGTTGCTCTCCTTGTGGAGCTCCTTTCCCTTCCAGGTATTTCTATCTCACCCTTCTTTTATAAGATTCTCTGGGGAAGAACTTTGAAGTTTCAAAAGCCCATTCCAGGCCAGTGTCTCAGTTCCTGCTTTCTATTGTGAAGCAAGATGTAATCTCTCAGCTGTTCCTGCCTCCACACCTTCTTCCTCCACCATATATTCTAACCATCTGAAATCATAGGCCCCAAATAAACTTTTGTAAGTTGCCATGGCCATGGTGTCTTATCACAGCAAAAGAAAGAAAGACATGTACTAACATAGACATGCACACACACATATATGTGCATATATACACATATATGTACTATATACATGTGCATATATGCATATCATAGGGAGAGTCACAGTGACACATGCAGACTGAGAGAGAATTTTGTTTAAACTATATTTCAGGTCTATGGCTATAGTAGCATGAATATACTCAGTGTCATCTAAAACATACTTCAATGTGAATGTGCACTCAGCACTAGATTGATTCACAGATATAGATAAAATTCTGGATACTATACTCATTTTAAGTGAGCTTGAGCTCAGAATAATTATTGAGGTTATTAATATATTATATTTATTATATTATATTATACAATATGCATGTTGCTAGAGTTCTTAATCAGTTACTTCATAGAGCCCACATGAAGGTCCACAACACATGCATATAAGTTACAGATTCTCTTGTGTTGCACATATTTAATGGTTCAGTAGAAACAAATGGCAAATAAGAATTAGAAAATAAAATCAAATTTAGAGGTTATCAGAAGAGCCATAGATAGAATGTGGTCTAAAGCAAGGCTTTAAACACAAGTTTAAAGGTGATTGAAGAATAACCATGAATGAACATGTGTGGGGTTTAAGGATGAAAAAATGTAAACTATTCATTAACAGAGTATGGGTTAAATAGTGGGCTGCCCTGCAAAACAGCCATGTAGCTGTGCACGATGTGCTAGGCAGCTTCAAGGTAAGACATAAGACATGTACACAAAGTGCTTCACCTTTCTGTATCCTGAGTAGAAAGTGTGTGTGTGTGTGTGTGTGTGTGTGAACTTGCATATGTAGGGTGTAGGTGTGGGTCGCAGTCTTGGTATAGTTCCTTGAATGTCATTCACTTATTTGTTTTGAGACAGGGTCTTCCTCTGGGACCTGGGGCTCACCAGTTAGGGTAGGTTAACTTTCCCAGGGACTCACTTGTTTCCCTGTTGACAATATAGGTGCATTGTATTGCATCCAGATCTTTTATGGTTTGGGGGTGAAACTTGTGCCTTCATGCTTGTATGTCAAGCACTTTATGGACTGCACATTATCTCATTCTCCATGCTCCTGCTCATTTTTAAGATGTTTCACTAATATTTCGCCTCACTGACTACTGACCTGCGAAAATGCAGGTCTTCTTGTCTTCATGAACATTTCTGTAGCCAATAGATTTACCGTATTGCTCCAACCCCAACATCTATCCAGCCAAATACATGAATAGGACAAAAGCCCACTTAAAATGAGATTCTTGCTCAATTTATCAACTGTAGTTACCAATTTGTCTTCGATTTCCAACTCAAGACCTGTTTTTCTGAGATTTAATTCAAACTCTCGTCTTCTTTCCTGTGGCAAAAACAGATGAAGAGGTTGATGCAGGTACTCTGTTAGTGGACAGTGCAAACCTGACCCTCTGTGTTAGTTGTCAATGCCTTGCAACCCTTTGTGTTTGCTGGTAGTGCTGGGGTGGCTTGTTAGTGCATGGCACCAGTCCAGCAGTCTATATTAGCTGCCTGGCTAGCCTTGGTGATGGCTTATTAAGGGCTAGGCAGAGTCAGAATCTATGGCTTGCTTCCAGAGGGCTCTCTACATAAAAGTACCCTATAATACATCCTCACCTTCAGGCCACGGACTGCTTTTGACCTATACTATAATTGACAAAATCATGGAACTACAAAATAGGAACGGTCTCTAAGACACAGGCTTTATTTGAAGATGTGGACCATTATAACGAATGATTTAAAAGTATGAGAAGCCCTTGGGGACAGAGAGACACACACAGGCTCCAGGCTGGATAGACTCAACATTACAGAGACCAGTGATCCTCAGGTAAGTTACAGTTCTAATGCCACCACAGGCCAGCACCTCATTGCAGCTTTAGCTCTTGAATAGCAACAGGGCTTTCACTTAGAGAAAGAAAGGTTAAGATTCGCTACAGGTCATGGCTTTACAATAATAATAATTATTGTGTGTTTGAGACAAAGCATGGATGAGAAAAGCTTCTTCAAGCCTTCATTGTGGTTGATGTGTGATCATTGTCAGAAAGATTGAACTTCAAAAGGACTCACTAGGCTGTTCTGAGTCCTTTATGATTTATAGGTACCATTACCTTGAGGTTCTGGCAAATTTTATAAGGAATCACTTTAGTATGTCCTTCCACTTCCAGTGTTAATATGAAGGGGGCTATGACTATGAAAACCCTCCCTGCTCAGTCATCTTCACTTAACTACACTTCTACAGTATAAGGCATCCTACTAATTTCTACATAAAAAAGCAAATACGAATGCAAAATAATTAAAAATGCTCTATTCAACAGAGTGTATTTTTGGCAAACAAGTATAATATGGGGGGGACTGGACAGGAAAACATGTAGCAGAGTGATTACAGTTTTTGACTATCAGACTTAAACTGCATGAAGATAATAGAGAATAGTCACTATGAAGATGCTTGCAGAACCTTATTTACTGCATCTCTAATTACATCAGTCAAATTATGGAATCAGCCTGGGTGCTCATCAAGAGATGTAGATGTATTGTGTTGAATCAGAATGTCTTAAATAGGTTCATGTATTTGAATGCTTCGCTATCAAAGAGTGGAACAACTTCGAAGGACTAGGATATGTGTCCTTGTAGGAATACTATTCCTGTACTACAGGTTATGCTACAGATTCCTGTAGCCTAACCAACATATGCTAAGGGTTAGGGATAAGTCTGGCTTTGTTGGAGAAAATGGGGGTGGGCTTTGAGATTTCAAGAGCCCATGCCAAGCCCAGTGTCCTCTCTTCCTGCTACCTATGGATCCAGATGTAGAAATCTCAGCTACTTCTCCAGCACCATGTCTGCCTGAATGTCACTGTTCTCCCTGCCATAATTACAATGGAGTAAACCTCTGAGACTTTAAGCAAACTCCAATTAAATGCTTTCTTTCATAAGAGTTGCTGTGGTCATGGTGTCTTTTCACAGCTATAGAACACTGATTAAGACAACAGATAAGTGGACAAGGGAAATGTGGTATATACATAATGGGGAAAAATGAAATTATGTAGTTTGCAGGAAGATAATGGGAAATCCTTTTTTTTTGAGGGAAAAAAGCTGGACTAACCAAACAAGTGTTGACAATGAAATTGCAGAGGGGTATGAAAGTAAAGGGGGAGAAAGTAAAGATGTGGCAGAAAAATAGATGAAAAAACAGAGGAATGAACATGATCAAAACATGTTAGTGAAAAAAAAAACACAAACACACAAAGATTAACAGAGTGGGAGTGAAAAGAAGATCTATTCTTCCACTTCATACAAGAAAACCAGTGCAATGTCAAAGATATGCCTTACCTCAAGATAAAGGGTCGAAAAAGATATTCTAAGCAAATGGAACTAGAAAGCAAGCTGGTGTAGAAGCCTTTCATTGGGCTTAAAGGGTGACATGTTGGTATAATGTTCTTATGGAATGTATACAATTTACCATTGTTCATTCAAATGGTGATTTCTCTATCCCACTATCTGATTTTAATCTGGATATTGCATTACGATGTTTATTCTAAGCATCACCTGTCTCAAGTTTGTGTAAATGTGCCACCATTTGCCATCTGTATTATCAACAATACAACCAGCCACAATGCTGAGAAATGGAGAGAAAAGGGTGGAACATTCTGGTCCAGAAAGGAGGAGAAGGAAGTGAGGGGGAGGAGGAGGAGAGCAGAGATCGGCAGGAGAGGTCTTAGAACCACGAGAAGAGATGAACTGGACCTAAGATATGAGTAAAAGCAAGTATACTGGGTGAAATCTGAAAGGTAGGAAACTATGTGGGCTTGGAGGTGTAGGATGGAGTAACTATGAGCAAGCAGGTGGTCTCTATGTGCCACCATAGTTGCATACCGCTATGTTGACTTTTAACTAAAAAAGCTGCGCCTTGCACTCGCAGCTCGCCCACTCCTGCAAGACTCCAAGCCAAGCGCATTCAAATACTGGCTTCCAGTATTTCTGACCACTAAGGTGCTGCCTCCAAGCTTTTAAAAAATCTTTTCTTCCTGATTTCTGTACACTCTGCTCTTAAAAAAATATATGTATTTTAAAATACTGTAAATTCTTATCTAATGATTTATATAATTTTCTCATTGGGTTTACACTTATAAGACTTCCTTACCATAATTAATTCTCTGTTTATTTCATCTCCTTTTAGATTAGGACAGCAACAAGCCTCATTTTAAATTGTTATTTTTATTTTTATAAAAATTCAAATTTATGTTTTATTATATATATACATATATATTTCAACCCTGGTTCAGGAATGCTAAAATTTCAAAATTATAAATGTCTATTCAAATTAAGTTAATTGAAAATGTACGTCTAACTGCCTATATCTTTTTCAATCCCTAAATTAATAAATGCTGTTTCTCCTGCAAAAAAAACATGTTAGTGTACATATAATAATGTCACACTTTCCATAACCAACATATGCTAATGAAAAAATTTACAGAACGAAGGAGAGAGGGAAGCAAGGGAGAGGGAGAGGGAGAGAGGGAAGAAGGAATGAAAGGAAGAAAATAAGAAAGGAAAGAAAAATCATGCCAATATAATAGTATCTTTTCTGGTCTCTGTGTGATTAAAAAAAAGGTTATGGGCAAGAAAGATACAAGAGGTGGGCTAAACAGACAAATGGAATGCACTTACCAATGATATAATTTTTTTTAAAAAAATGAGTACTTAAACTATAAGCTAAAAACATTGATAACGGACGTTTAAGGATAGAAATGACAGATGCCTAGATAAACGCTTATGTTTGTGCTGTGTTCATGGTCATCAGGAGAGAGTGGTGGAGAAGAGAGTGACAGTGAGCCGATGCTAACAGTGGGAGAAACAAAGAGAAGACTGGGGGATGAATAAATAAAAATTAAGTGTATTTAATGATATTCAAAACTGGGGAATTTTAGGAACACAAGAGGAAGAGTAAAGTCAACAGGAGCCCTCAGCATGTACTGTCCCTTCTGAGAAGGGAGATGGCCATAAGGAGCAAAAATCCCCTGATACAGAAGTTTCAGGTGTGAGGGGAGCATCCACCAGAGCTATGAAAAGATCCAAAGATGGCCACTCTTTATGAATTTCAGATGGGTGGTCACTGGAGCAAGGTAGAAAGATACAAAGCTAAGGAAGTTCATGTTCTGGAGATAACACTCACAATTTTCAGGTATTATATGTACATGCAGATAAATCATTACACATGGAGATCAACTCACTTATTTTTTGTTTCTAACACTGGCTAGTTACTGAGCACTCATCACACTTTACCAGCATTCTGAGCACCTGGGGAAGGAACAACCAGCAAGACAACATGCTTGACTGTGTGAAACTACCCTGTGGTCTTAGAGGAAGTAAAGCAAAAAGTATAAAAAGAACAACTCAGAAAGTAATTAGTGGGGGAGTCAGGATTAGAGCTTGGTATAAAGGGTATTATTTATTAAATCGATTGACCATCCACTCTGAAGATGAAAACTGTATAAACTAGACAAGCGATTTTTAAACTCCGGGATGCAATTACATCATGATTCATAACAAGAGCAAAATTATGGCTCTGAAGTAGCCACAGAATCATCTTATAGTTGGGGTCAGCACAACATAAGGAAGTGCATTAAAGAGCCTCAGCATTGGGAAGATTGAGAACCACTGTGCTAGATTCTTTTATTCTTTTTATTCTTTTATTTGTGGGATCATTCATAATATGTGAAGTGAGGTGTGTGAAATAGATATCAGTTGCCTGGAAAGAGAACTGAGAAAAAGAGGGGAAAGGAGAAAAAGAAGAGAGAAGGAGAGCAGAGGAGAAAGAAGTCGTCACTGTCATCACCTCCAAAGCATTCAGAAAATGAATGTTAGCCGTTAGGCTCCATAGTCAGTGGGTTCTCCAGTGTCTCTTGAAGATGTGTCTTGCTATTTCCCCACGTCTCCCAGCTCAGTACTCACTGCCTTCAGCTCGGAGTCTTTCTTTGTATCGTCCATGTAGGAAAGGACAAAGTCGATCTGCCTAATCCCGTCTCTGAAGAAGACTGAATCTTTGCTTTGTTCCCTTTTTTCAAACTGTAGAAGACATACATGACATGACTTCACGTTATCACTTATTCTCAAAAGGCAAAGAAATGAAGGAAACCCCCTGTACTTTGGCCACCATGTCATTCTTTTCCATACTTATCACAGAAGATTAAATGTTATATAATCAGGAAGGGATGAGAGAAATTAATTGCATACTTAAACACATTAACTACGTCTCTCACAAAAAAATGATGTAATTAGGCCAAAATGTAAGGGATGAATATACTTACACATTGAAACTAAAAACGCACGTTCAGGCAGAAATGTGTGGTTTTAATAAAACACCACACCAATTAGTATGCTCCATTGTTATATGCTTCTTACACACCAACTACAGTCTCACTGTGTGAGCAGAAGGTGTTAGTGATTACAGATGCACACAAATCAAAGACCCAGAAGCAAGTAGCTGGCCAGCTGACCTCACCATGGCTAAGCCCAAAAAATGTCTGTTATCAATGTCTCAGGTAAGTTATAATCCATGTTTTCTTTATAGGTGTATGGATTTTCTCAATATAATAGCAAGAATTACAAGTTCACCTTTTACTTGAAGTTCATGAATTCCTTCCCTTTTGTAATAGCAAAACAAAACAAACAATACTGAGCATTACAGGGGAGAAAGAGTTCACATTTGACTTTGCACTCTTCACCATTAGGGTGAAAGGTGTAATACTTTGTACTTGTAACAGCCCAGTCCAGGCAGTGGCTGGTGAGTGACATCAGTGAGTGCCTCCCAGCTGCTTCCTGTAGCTGGTGGGTGGAGCTAGAGCCCTTGGCTTTTCCCAGCAGGTACAATGCCTGTGAGCATCTTCTGTGGCCCTGTGCTGCTTGCTGCTTTGTACTTGCCATCCCTGCTGACAGGTCCCATAAAACAAACAGGACTGAGAACACAGTCATTCTATTTACCTACAAGTTCCTGGCAACTGTGGTAGAGTATAAAAAGGCTTTCAAGGCACGTGAGGAAAAGAATGGGGAAATTAACACAAAAACAAAAATCATTGGTAAAACAGGGAGAACAGACAAAGTATCAGTATAATGTAAGTAAAATAAATAAATAAATAAATAAATAAACAAATAAATAAAAGACCCACAGCCTTCTCTTCTTTCATAAAAGAATGTGGAAAAAAAACCTGAGAAAAATTAAGCTGCTATGCTTTATAAATCAGATTTTAATACAGGAAAATAAATAAAAAATCATTGACATTGTTGAACAACATTATAAAATTAACATAGTTGATAAAATCTACCAAAATGTATGGAAGCTATTTGGCTAGAGAGATATAATTACTCTACATATAATAAAAGGACAAAGTAAAAAAAATAACACATATATATAAAGGTTGGTGTGTATATTTGTCCTTAGAGATGCCCGGTTACTACAAAGTAATACTTGGTGCATCTAGCTCACTATGATTTATATTCCTGGTGGTTCCTGAGCCTCTGAAACTATTTGCACTGTGTGTGAATGTGTTTGCATGAATGCTTTTGGGAAGCAGACTCATCAAATGGAAAGACTGAGAATCACCATAGTTAAGTGTTATCTGCTTGGGAACCGGGTCTCAGTGAGAAGTCCCTTAGTGTGGATGGTATTTATGATACAGAAGGCACTCAGGCTGTTACTACAGACACTCAAGCGTAAGCATCAGCAGCCAGCACTCTTTTACCATAAGACGTCTCCTCAGGAACAAATTGAATCGCTTCTCAGGCTGTGAAGTAACCAATGGAGAGTTGGCAAATCTTGTTTATTGCTCAAGATTCCACCGCACAGACATGTGGACCAATAAGCTATGCTCTGTGGTAGGTGGCTATGCTGAGACATTTCAGCCTCAGTGTAAGGCTGTTGCTGTTCCCTCAGAGGAGGGGCTTGCTACCGGAAGGAGCTTAGTTTACGTCACGGCAATCCCGCCCTTCACAGAGTGAATGACAGGGTAGAGCAGGTGGTGGTGCTGGCTCAGAGCAAGACTGGCAGTGCCACGACCCCAGGCAGCTGCTAACCACAATAACCCCCAGCATTAATTATTCTAAATCACCATGACGCTAAAACAGCCAAAGGCCTGTGTAGATGCTGGCCCCATGTCTGTGTCCGGTGAGTTTCTCTCGCGTCATGTCCACTTGTGCTTTGTTCCAGGGAACATGATAACCTTTCCACTTCTGCTACGTTTGTCCCAGGGAATCCTTTCCCACCTCTGAAACATCACACACACCACAGGACTGTCAGTGCTATCCCGGGTACAGCACAAACCTTCAGTATGTGGACACAGCATTTAAAGTTGAAGAGTGGAGGAATAGAGCACAAAGGAAGATAAAAATGGAGAGAAAAAGAATGAAGCGGAACAACTTTCAAAATAGGTTTGGAACTCAGATGAGGGAGAGAAGAAATGGTGAAAAAGTGTAGTAAGAACAGAAATGCAAAGCAAACCTGTCTCATTAAACATTCTTCTATCAAGAAACATAGCAAACCTCAACATTATTCTGGGTGATTGGCAGTGTGGGAAATGTGCATAGTGTCACAGTGTGGGAACACACACCTATAACCCCAGAAGAGCTTGATCATTCCAAACCAGCCCAGGACACAAAGCAAGACTTTGTCCCCAAAAGACCAGGAAAGAAAAAAAGTTGACATAGGCTTTAATTTTAAATATTCCAGGACTTCCTCAAATACTGAGGGGGAAAAGGAAATATTCTTCAATGATTGAAATAATGAATGCTCTTCAATCTCTTATTACCATGGTATCATTTAAGAAAGTAAGTAAATGACCTGAAGTTATCAGGAAGAATGAAGACTATCTGAAAAAGCTCTCTGGTTGAGTGCTCTGAGTGCTTAGTAGGCAGGCAGTCCTCTGGACTATGAAAAGAAAGTTAAAACAAAACAAAACAAAACAAACAAACAAACAAAAAAACAAGTCCATAACATCCAAGGGCCCACATTGCTCACAGCTAGTAAAAACGAAACAGTAAGTAACACATAAATTATCATTAAAAGAACTCAGTAATTCACAGGAAGGATTGTTTCAGCTCTGGGGAGGCCTAAGCAGCTAGTGGTGGTTGGTGTGTGTGCTGGCTAGTTTTATTATGTTAACTTAACACAAGCTAGAGTTATCTGAAAGGAGGGAACCTCAACTGAGAAAGCACCTCCATAAGATCAGGCTGTAGGCAAGCCTGTGAAATATTTTCTTAATCAGTGACTGATGGGGGAGGGCCCAACCTACAGTGGATGGTACAAACCCTGGACTGGTGGTCTTGCATTCTATAAGGAAGCAGGCTAAGCAAGCCACGATGAACAAGTCAGTTAAGCAGCACCTCTCCATGGCCTCTGCATCAGCCTCTGCCTCCAAGTTCCTGCCCTACATAAGTTCCTGTCCTGATTTCTTTTGATGAACAGTGTTGTGATAGTGTAAGCCGAATAAATCCTTTCCTCCTCAACTTGATTTTGGGCCACGGTGTTTCACTGTAGAAAGAAAAACCCTAATTAAGACAGTGTGAAATTGCTATTCTGAGATCTAATGAGTGTTTGTGTGTGCAGATAGAGGGGCCACTGCTGTTCACTCATGGTGGACATCAGTCACTGCATTAACTACATGGTTCTGTTGTTCTGAAGTTCTTCTCCTCTGTACTTGGATTTTCCTGGCATCTTTGGTGAGACCTGAAGATTACTGTCATTCACTGATGTTCTCCCTGAATTGACCATAGATTCAATAAGAGACATGAGTGAACTAGATGGTATGGTGAGCCTCGTAATCTCTGTCTGGAGTGACGTAAGTTAACCAACCCAAAAGGGGTCACAGACTAAACTCAACTAAATGCTATCTTACAGAAGAAAAGCAGAGAAATTGTCCCCTACATTGATGCAAGGAAATATTTCTTAAGGAGAACACAAACGTTATGGGCCATTCAAGAAAAAAGAAGGGCAACTGAACTTTAAAAATATTTATTTTAGAGAAAAGAAATAAGCCCAGTGATACTCCAACCAAAAACCAGGACACTTTTCTCCAGCCCTCCTCATCTTCCTGTGTTTAAACTCAAGGAGTCTCATGTACTTGATTTTCTCCTTCTGGTTCCAGAACCAGTTCCTTCCTCTCCACGCCCTAGTCCCATGGGCAGTACTAGATAGAAGGCTGCTACACGTGTGTATGTTGGGAAGCCCCTGCATTTATGGCAGTCTGAGCAAGTACTCCTCAACTTACTCTATTCTGAATGTGTCTAAAAGGATCTAGAGTGATAAATGGTTTTAACTGCATGATAATCAGTCATAATGAAAACAAAAAATCTCTAGAGAAGTGATTCATTCTAGGGTTCAGGCAAGAAATGTACACGGTGAGCTTGCAGAATTTTGTAGTGTCAGAAATGACAAAAACACTAAAAATAAAACAGAACACAACAGCAGGGTATGTCCAAGTTATACAGGCTACACTAAAATGTTCTCTAATTCAGTGAAATATGGTATTGCCGAGTTTATAACACAAGAGATAACATAAACATCTATGAGTTAATGTGGGGGGGGCATTTCAAGGAAGGGGAATGTGGCTTAATGGCAGAACATTTGTTAGATGGTCTTGAGTTCAATTTCTGGCACTGCAATTGACAGTAAAAAACATTACTACTATCATGCAATTTAAGTTTAAGCATGACCTCTAGTCCTTATGTGCATACTGCCTATTAACCCAGAAATTCATACTGTATAGGAAAAAAAATTTCCATAGAGAATCCTGAGAGAACTTACTTTAAGTAGGCTAAAGCTTCTTAATTTGCCCAGGACATGATGCAATGCTAGCCATACTTTTTACTTTCTCCATCTCCAATTTGAGTCACGACAAACACATTAGTAATATTACTACCGAGGTTCATTCTACACAGTAAAGGCCAACATCAGCCTTGGAGGTCACCAGATACAAGCAAGGCATTTGGAATTGTCTCAGCCAGGAGGTACAAAGGAGACATGGCTCCTAAGCCCAACTAAGGACCCTCAAAGACAATGTTAGTGGAAACTGAGGACACCTGAACTCCATTTCCTGTCTTCTCAAACAGCATGCTTATTGACTCAGCAAAAAAAAAAAAAAAACAAAACAAAACAAAAACCTAAACTTGATAAAATTTAAAATCTAATAACTTCTGAATTGGATCCAACTTCAATTTTTAAAGTATAAATTATGATTATTCTTAGTCATCAGTTTATGGTGAAGCATATTGTAATGGATGAAGGCAGAGGTTTCAAGACCCTCTTCATAAGCACAGAGAAATTTTGATGGAGCCTCTACAAAACTGGAAATTATTAAAATGCAAACTGACATCCTTTATACGTCATTCTCATTACAATGTGTGCTGTAATTTTTTTAAATAAATGATTTTTTTTCAAAATTAATACATTCTCAAGATACCACACTAAAGGGCCAGGGATTTAGGTGACAGTACCCAGTTCAGGCTGTGGAAGGACATCTATAACTGTACACCCAAGAAAGGAAGTGTAGTCTGCTGCTTACCAATGGCTCTGGCTCTGTGCTGATGAGAAAGCTGGTCTCCTTGCCGCTCATGCTCTGTCAATAGCAAAAGGTAGGGTGAAGGAGAGGGAGATACAATACAGTGCTTAAGGATGGCTTGAGTAAAACAACCATATCATTTAAGTTTTCAAAGCAAGAACAGTGAGGGTCTCTCGGTGGAAATACTACCCCATCAAACCACAAAACCTGAATGCCATTTCCCCTTCTGAAATGGTACGTAAAGTTGCATGTATGTATATATACATTAATGCATGTGTATATGTAGCTGTGTATAGGTGGAAAGAAAAACAGAGAGGGGAGGGATGGAGAAAAGGAAAGGGAGAAAGAGGGAGTTGCAGAGAAAGCTCTATTAAGTCAGGAAATGATCTGCAACAGGTGGAATTGTTAAAAACTTCTACACCACAGTAAAGTAACCAGGAGCACTGCTATTTTAAGGATTCTGAGTAGTACCAAAATGGAGTGCACATCACTGACTGGATGTTTCATGATTTTCTTGCCATTGGCCTGAAATTATTAAAAGCTGTAGCTTTGGAGACGACATATCATTCTTTTAAAAATGCATAATGGAAGAAAAATCCCTGTGTGTGTATAATACACACAAGCCACTTGCAACTAGAGCATTTCTTCTTTCTTGGACATGGGTTTCCAGCACACTTGAGAACTGTGAATGTACTCAGTGATCCACACATCACCAAACTGGCTCCTGAGGTCTCCTCTTTCTTACTTTCTGAATTTCTGGGAATGAGGTAAGGACTGGCCCCAGCTAACAAAAGTGACCTGAGAGCCGTATGCACACTGGACACTCAATTACATCTTTTGGGGAGGATCACATCCAACATCTCAAGATGACTGGTTGGTTTTGGGCAAATCAGTCTTAAAAAACAATAATCATGGATTAAGGATACTTCAGGAGCTTTTGGGAGTATGCCCATAAGTTGTAGAGCTTGCATGGTGGAATGTGCCAGGAAAAAATACAGCCTCTCTGCCTTCTTACTAATGTCAAAGATGGTGCTAAGCCTGTGCTTGTATTCAAATGATTTCAGCCACTTATGAACCCCATTTGTTTTTTAAAATATCACAATGTCAAATAAAACCCACCATCAGATAATTCTCTACTACAACAAATGATGAAGAGGGAGAGAAAGAGATGTCTCAGAGGTAAAGAGTGATTGATACTTTTTTTGAACACCTGAGTTTAGTTCCTATCACCACCTGTAACTTTTTCTGTGACCTGTACACTGTCTTCTCACCTCATGAGTGCATCATGTACACATATGCACTTCAACAGAAGCAAAAGTAACCTTTTAAAAGCTATAAAAAAGAAAATAAATGGTGAAGCTCCACTTACACCATGAAAACAATAAAATAATTTAATTTGTTCTCACTTGACTCCAGAGCCTTTACCACCTGCGCTCTACCATAACACAGAAAGCACAGTGTTTTAAGTATGAAATGGCTGAAGGTTACGAGATAATATTCTTAAAGAAAGTTTGAAGGAAACTTGACTATCTCTGACCTTAGAAAAAAGAAAAGTTTGTTCTAATTGGGCCCCCAAACCTACAATTATTTCTTCAGCTTGAAAATAAAGTGATGAACTTTCTCTCTTTCTTTTTCAAAACTCTCTGCTGAAATTGTGGGAACTAGAAAAGATCATCCTGAGTGAGGTATTCCAGAAGCAGAAAGACAAAGTATATACTCACTCATAAGTGGATATTAGACATATGAAATAAGATAAACATACTAAAATCTGCACACCTAAAGAAGCTAAGCAAGAAGGAGGACTCTGGTTAAGATGTTAATCCACAGTCAGAAAGGCAAAGAGGATGGACATCAGAAGAGGGAGGAAACAGGGAACAGGACAGGAGCCTACCACAGAGGGCTTTTGGAAGACTCTACCCTGCAGGGTATCAAAGCAGATGCTGAGACTTATAGCCAAACTTTGGGTAGAGTGAAGGGAATCTCATGAAAGAAGGGAGAGATAATAAGACCTGGAGAGGACAGGAATTCCACAAGGAGAGCAACAGAACCAAAAAATCTGGGCCCCACAGTTTTTTTTTCTGAGATTGATACTCCAACCAAGGACCATTCATGGAGATAACCTAGAACCCCTGCACAGATGTAGCCCATGGCAGTTCAGTGTCCAAGTGGGTTCCCTAGTAATGGGGACAGGGACTGTCTCTGACACGAACTGATTGGCCTGCTCTTTGATCATCTCCCCCTCTGGGGGGAGCAGCCTTAGCAGGCCACAGAGGAAGACAATGCAGCCATTCCTGATGAGACCTGATAGACTAGGATCAGAAGGAAGGGCAGGAGGACCTTCCTTATCCGTGGACTGGGGGAGGGGCATAATAGAGAAGGGGGAAGGAGGGTAGGATTGGGAGGGGAGGAGAGAGGGAGCTACAGGGGGGATACAGAGTGAATAAATTAATTTATAATATTAAAAAACTCTTTGCTGAGTATTTCATTGACTCCTTTGTCATAGACCTGTTATACATAAGAATTCCTACTATGGTCAAGCCTATGTTTCCCTCAACAGTGGCATGTCTTTCATGTGTCATGTGCCTCCTTCCCAGATCCCAGCTACTATGCAATTGAGTAAAGCGGTACAAAATGCAATAACAGTGATAACTGAGTGGATCTCACAAATTTCTACAAGAACAAAATGTAGCCTTATTCATTCAGAGGATCCCCAAATCATCACAGAGACAAAATGCTCCAAATATAAGCAGCAACAGTACCCTTCTGGTTTTGTGTAACTCTATCATACGTATTTATGGCATATATAATGCAGTTATAGGACAATCTCATGTTTACTTCCTCCAAACCTCAGTTGATTGACTCACAAATATGGGATTTTCAGATACAGAGACCAACTGTATTTCATTTTATTGTTTTAGTTTAAAGAATTTTCTAATTCTTGAGTTACTTGAACCAAGCACAGCCCTTGATAAAAACATATTCCATACTAACAACCATTACACAGACAGATGTTACACAAAAAATCAGAATTCCACTTCCCCATTATGCTCAGCTCAAAGTTATTGTCTTGCAAACTGAACCCCAGAACATCTGAATTTATGGTACAGGAAACCTCAATATCAGCTCAAAGGTATGCTTGCTCTCCAATAAGAGCATATAGTGTTCTTCCCTGTTTAGAAACCTAGTTTTTAAAGGGTTTTTAGAACTTGTGGGACTCTTAAATCAAGTAATTGGCCAAGAGCCAACATATTCGGAAAGGTTTCCTTGAGTGAGAAATCCAGATCTAATGTTGAATGTAAACAGTAAATGAGGCATGGACTGCGTCTCACTTGACAAGATGAGCAAGTTAGAGAGCAGAGAGGACAGTTTCTTATAGATGTGGATATGCAGGGTCTGAGGCAGCTACACATCTGAGGTGCTAACCTAGACTTAATTTTTGTACTTTATATATAGCGAAGCTGACACACAGATATTCTACTTACCTCACTTCTTCGGAGAGCATAGTCTAGGCTTTTGGCTCTTATGCCTAGAAGAAATAAGAAAAAAAAAAGATATATCATGCTGACTGCACTTGTTCAAAAGTCTACATGAAGAATAAACAGGGATGCAACAAGCCAACAAAATTCAAAGAAAAAAATTACTGAAATAACATGTACAAGATATTCCAGGAGCTAAACTGTTCAAATCACCATCAAAAGGATGTCTCTCTAAAAACTCATGAGTCTAAGGACACACTCTCAGTCACTAGGAATAAATGTAACTCTGATCAACATAGTCTTCAAGCCAGAGCCAAATCCCTCCAAAAGATCACCCAGTGAGAACCATGGACATCTATCTATTTGCTCTTTTTATGTGAGAGATAACATTATTTCTGTTATTTTCTGGATTTACCAGAGTGCTATTGCTATTTATGAAGACAAAGTCACTCTCTAAGCACCCAGATTTTTTCACAATGATCAGGTGTTTAGCCATTTGGACATACATCTTCAGTAAGTTCCAGCCAGTTTAGATGGTTACATACAGAATTGATTCTTAATCTCTGAGAACTCCAAGCTGTGGATACACTGAGTAATATCTTTCAAACAATAACTTATATAACAATATATTTTCAAAAAATATCTCAGTAGAAGTGATAAAAAAATGTTGTCACAGACCATCTCCAGTGAATATAACTCCAGGAAGAGTTAGCATATATTCTGAAAATGTAAGAAATATAATAGTAGCAGTTATGTGGGTTTTCCACAATCAAAGAAACAGTACAACCCACCATACCCCACAGTTGGCTTGGGAAGCAGAATGCCTCTTCACAGGTTGTGTTAGTCACTGGTGTTTATATCCTCAGAAGGCTGAGCACAAAAGCATGATTATTATTATAACCACATTATAACCACATTCACATGACTCTATTTCACTATGTAGTGACAGTCATTCTTTGTTGTTAGATAGAGCTGTTCATCTCTTATGATGACTAATTTAGAAATTAAACTTAAGCATAGGCCTGATACAAAAAGATAACAGGATTTAATATTAGCTACATTCTCAGGCTCCCACTTGGTTCTCAGACTGTGTTCTTTACAAATAAATGGTAGGTACTGTGCATAGAGAGGCAATGCATCACAGCAAACAAGTGCAGCATCCATAGCTTCCCTTGCAAGAGTGTGACATGAACGCAAAGCCTTCAGGTGACATGTCGATGGTGCGATGCCATCTCCATCTCCTAAGGTATGTGAGCATTAAATGAGCTGATGTGTGGGCTTGGCAGGTAAGAGATCCTTGTTGATGTTACTAATGCCAGGGTACGTTATCTTACTAATTCATCTTTTTCAAAGTTCTGTAAGTTATTTGGGTTAAATTTCAGAGTGTCGGAATAAAGTTCTTATAATTATTTTTACAATCATATCTTTGTGTTGCAGGAGGTGCTCTTAAAAGCACTTAACTTTCACACTTACAAGCATATCACACTTACAAGTGGCTGAGCCACTTAGATTCAATGAGTATTGACTTTTCCGTACAGAAGAGGAAAAGATAAATAAAACATTCTTTGAAAGGTGTATAACATAGAAAGCCACACTACAAGGGCTTTTCCAGCAAATACTACCTCAATATACAGGTAAGATTTAACAATGCCATCAAACAGTTCCCATTTGACGTGTGAGTGAAATCAAGACTGATAGTTCTAGCATGGTTTTGATATGGCTTGAGTGTGTCTTCCACAGTTTTCTGTGCCGGGAGTCTGACTCCCAGTGTGATAATGTTGAAAGGGGAAGGTAAAAACCTAGTTACACCTAACTGGGCCGTTCCAGGTATCACGTTTGGAAGAAACTAATTTAATTCTAGAGGAGCCTCATCATTCCTTAGGGGAACAACCTGTCCTAGAAAGAGAACATCATGCCCGCAACTCTTTCTGGTATTGTGTCTTACCACAAAATGTTCTCTCATTTGTACCCTGCAATAACGTGTCACCATCACATGTGACATAGCCAGAAACCACCCAAGCTATACATGTGACAGTCTTAACTCCAAACCCATGAGCTAAATACTCTACTCCTCATATAACACCACCATCATTAAAGCAACACAAAATGAATGAACACGTCTTGTGACCAATAGGTCAGATTCATAACCCTCAGAGATCACATATTATCTCTCAAGTTATGGTACCAGGGGACACCAACTCAGGAGGGTTTTCTTAAGGACAAAAAAAAAAGGTTATAATTACAAGACACAAATGGACCCCTATCACAGAGTTGACCAAAAGCACATCTTTACACAAGGCACACAGTGATTTGACAGCTCCATTTTTAAGCAAAGAAAAATCAGAACTCTAAACAGGAGACCCTCCTTCACCTGCCTTTTCTCTTTTGCTTAACCCAAAAGCAGGCAGAATAAACTCATGCAAACTCTAATCTGAATTTGGCATGAGGCACTTGAAGATTCTGACAAAGGAAGTCTCCCAGCCTCTTGAGAGCCCTGCTAACCTCCTCTCACACTTCAACTCTTAACCTTTCCTTCCCTGGGGTAAACTGTTTCCCCTGGTTCAGCCTAGCTGATCTTGCACATTCTGGCAGTTCAGGTAGTCTCCTCTCTAGCTTTGCCCCAGATTACCCCATGAGTACTTTTTTGTGTGTTGAATCTTTTTCTGAGCAAAAATATAGAGAGGGATAGGTTTCTTTTTTTCCTCTCTCTCTCATATAACACGTGCACGCACACACACACACACACACACACACACACACACACACGAACACACACAACTCACTGGTTTGCTCACACGCAAATGTTCATATCACAGATACACTTATGCACCGAACAAGAGGACTGGGGCTGTAATGTGGGCTCAGGGTTTTAGAGTCCACACTGCTCTTCCAGAGGACCAAGGTCCCTTTTCCAGTACCCATATAAGGCAGCTGATGATTGCCTGTTATTCCAGCTACAAGGAATCTAAGGCCCTCTTCTGGCCTCTACAGGCACCTGCACACATGGCAGAAACACAGACACATGAATAAAAATAAACATAAGGGGCTAGAGAGATGGCTCAGCAGTTTAGAGCATGTATTACCCTTGTCGGGGATCAGATTCTATTTCCAGCACTCATACAGCAGTCCCAACCATCTGTAATGCCAGTCTAGGGGACACAATGTACTCTTCTGGTTTCTGAGGATATCACGGATGCATGTGGTACACACGGAGACAAGCAAAACACCCATACATATAAAACAAATAAAAAAACATTTAAAATAAATAAATAAAAATAAATATTTTTAAAAAGTTATAAAACAAAACAAACAAACAAAACAAGGGACCTGAGGAGGCACCAGCTCCAAATGAGCACCTTGGGATTCCTCTACCACTGGAGACTTGCTGTACACGAGAAACGGGAGATGTGAAGGGTAGTACTAATCATTAAAATGAGCCATCATTTACATGTTAGAAATGAAAGTCAGTGCAGACTGAGCTGCCAGTTTGCACAGAAATCACCCTACCAAGAACATGCTCTCTTGCAAAACTAGTGCCCAAAATAGCCCTTGTGTTTTCCAAGAGATCATCTCACATTACACTTACCAGCATCACCAAATAAAACACAGCCATGTAGAACAATAAACACTATTTGGATGAATATCAGATCACAGATGGGTTAGTGCTCCCAAGTTTGTTCTGTGTCCTGGTATACAAGAGGAAGCTCTACCACCTAGGTTTTTGAAATCACCTAAGAGAAGATTTTTTTTTTAGAGTGTATTCCTGTTAAGAACAACTAACTACTGCATGAGAACTCAAATATCCTCATGGAAAAAGGGCAGGTAGTTTTATTAGATACACTATTTAATATAGCTGTAAAAATACGACTCTACATTCAGCTTTTAAACTTCCATTTCCATTGCTAAACTTTTAATCTATTTTTTTTTCAGTGTCAGCTTCTCAATAGCAACATCAACAGCAGTGGTAAGAATGGCCCCTATAGACTCATATACTGGAAGACACTTGGACTGCAGTTTGGTGGAACTGTTTGGGAAGGATTAAGAGGTATTTGCTTCTGACATGAACTGTGGCTGGCTCTTTGATCACCTCTCCCTGAAGGGGGATCAGCCTTACCAGTCCACAAAGGAGGGCAATACAGCCAGTCCTAATGAGACCTGATAGGCTAGGGTCAGAATGGAAGGGGAGGAGGACCTCTCTTGTCAATGGACTTGGAGAGGGGAATGGGAGGAGATGAGGGAGGGAGAGTGGGGTTGGGAGGGACTGAGGGAGGGGGCTACAGCTGGGATACAAAGTGAAAAAAACTGTAATTAATATAAAAAATAAAAATTTAATTAAAAAAAGAGGTGTTGCTTGTTGGAGGAAGTACGTCACAGGAGGTGAACTCTGAGGTTTCAAAAGACCACACTATTTCCATTTAATTCTCTCTCCCCCACACCCCCTCTCTGAGCATTTCGCCTGTAGATCAGGATGTAAGGTCTCAGCTTTTGCTCCTGTGTCATGTTTCCAGCCATGCTCCCTGCCATGATGGTGATAGACGCTGATCCTCTGGAACTGTAAGCCTCCCACAACCTTTTCTTTTATAGATTGCCTCGGTCGTGGGGTCTCACAGCAATAGTGAAGTTAGCTATAAGGGACAGGTAACCAGACCAGAACAGCAAAGCAGGGGACATTCCAACTTTACACCTAGAAAGACAAGGAGCTCAGCTGCCAAGTCCCTGCTTTTCTGAGTGTCGGGCTGGCAGGTCCAGAGATGTGGACAGGATGCGGACGCTAGACTTCCTATCAATATAAATTTCTCCTACCTCCGTCCAAATCAGAGGAATAGTTGTGGCTATGCCACGGCTCCAAGTGAGTAGGCTCACCTTAAGACTAAAGTGCATTGAGATACAAATGTCTAAAAGACTGAAATAGCTCATCTCCATGTGGATGCGATGAAGTATTGCTCTTTAGTACCCAGAAAAAGAAAATCACATCTTTTTCCTTCAAAGAATTCGTAAAAGCCACTGGTGGGATTAAAAACCATGCAGACACTTAAAAAACAGTTTGTAGCCACTTCTTAAAATATTTAATACAGAGTGACTACATGTTCCATGGACCCTGTGTGATAGAAAAATGAAAACCGATGTTTAAACAATAAGAACAAGGTCTGAGACAAGAGTTCTGCCATAAGTTCAAAGCCTGCCTGAGCTACAGAGTGAGAGAGAGCTTGCCTTTCCCTCTTCTAATGCCCAAATTTATATCTAAATAACAGGGTTTAAAAAAAAAACAGACAAACAAGCAAACAACAAACAAAACCCAGAATCATTAAGGGAACTGAGGCTTGGAGATTCCAGCAGGGAAAACTCTATATTTAGGGGGAAATATGTTAACTAAACTATATAAGTCAACAGAATATAGGTCAGTGAAAACCTCAGTAAAATCTTACTAGTGTTCTCAACAGGAAGTAAGGCTTCAGTTAAGGCTTCTGTATTACACACACACACACACACACACACACACCATAAACAATTCACAAGAGCTAGTAGACTGTCCCTCCCATAATCACCATCTCAAAACAGGTCTGAAAGTCTGCAAAGAGCTGACAGGAAGACCTCAGGGCCAGCTCCTTACTAGAGGGTCGCCATCTATGCAGGTTATCCTTGGAAAATCCACCTTCCAGGAGCAGAATTCCCGAGCCAGGGCGCCAGAAATGCCAGTAACTGGAGGTCAGTGGGGTCTGAGACAGAGACAGACTCCCGGCGATTCTAGGGAGTTATGGGTTGTAGGTCCCTGACTGGCGGGTCGGTCCTAGAATATCACCCTCCGCCTAGCAGGCTCAGCGCAGTGCGGGGTTCGCCACGCTAACATCCCCGGGACAGAAACCCCGCGCTGAGAAGTTTCCCGTGCCTGCTTAGCGCCTGCCTGCTGTCCTACCTTCCTCCTCTACCATCTCCAGCAGGTTCGGGTCGCCCATCTTTGCCAGCTCGTTGAAAGCGCTGAAGAGAGAGATGCAGGGTTCAGCGGACCGCTGTGATGGGCGGCGAGATGAGCTGGGGCAGAGGCTGAAGCGGATGGTAGGTCGCCTTTGTCCCAGGCGCGACTCTGAAGTCATTAAAGTGCTCGGAGTGAGCGCGTCCAGACCCAGAGATACCTGAGGTGCCAGAGATATTCGAGGCAGTAGGGACGTACGAGGCACCCGGGGAACCAGAGGTACTAGGGACACCCGAGGAGTCACGGTCCAGCGACGACTGACCTGAGGTGAAGGCTTAGGGAGGCTCTGCAGGTTGGGCTTCTTTTCCAGGCGATACTTGCCCTGACTCTTGCGGCGGCCAAGCTGACCAGAGTCTATGCTCCTGTGCTTCACTGACTGTAAGCGAGTGTGCTGCTCTGTCCCCTCCTTGTTGGACTCTAGGTGTTGCTCTTGGTCCTGGCTAACCTGTTTTAAATTCCCTTCTTCCTCGTGCAGAATGCTCTCTTGCTCCTGCTGACGATTCCTCCACTGCCCCTTTGGCCTTCCTGGCACCTTGCCCTTAGAGACCACCGACTCGCTGATCTCTCCAGACACCTCGGATTCCTCCCCACTTCTTGCCTCCTGTATTTGCAGCAGCATCCCCACTCTTCTTGCTCTTCTTCCCTCCTCTGGCGTTTCCACCCGGTTCTCCTCAGAGACACTCACCATGTCCACATCCCTGGAGACGTCAAGCCGCTCCACACTTCTTGCCTCCCCGGGGGCCCTCACCACTTCTACATCTTCTGGAACTCCTGGCCCCTCCACCCTACCATCATCTCTGGGGACCTCAGGTCTGGAGGGTTCCTGGGAGTCCCCGGGCTCCCTTCGCTCTTGACCATTCAGCTCCATAGTCAACAGGCTTCGAGCTTCCTGTTTTAACCGGTCCACCCACTCAAGGCAGGTGCACAGAGTTCACCATCTCCAATCCTTCTCCTTACATCCCTTCTGGTGGGCAGCCTCAGCCTACTAGGAGGCCTGGGTCCTCTGGCTTGCCCGGCCCTCCACTCAAAGTGAAGGCAGCTAGGACAAAATCTTCTTCCCAGTTGGGGTTATTTTCTGTCAGGCGAGAAAAAGACACACTTCCCTTAAAGCTCCTCTCTCCCTTTAAGGCCTGAGCATGACGTGTATCTTCTCCAAGATTCCAGAAGACACTTGGCTAGGTATCTGCGGCAATTTGAGCGTTAGTTCTTTAATGGTCACTTCCTGGATGCTGAACCAGGAGCATTTTTGCAGATCAGAGTTTGAGTCAGTCTCTGCTCGTTCAAAGTTGGATAGGAATGGGCTAGATAAGTGTGCATGCACAATGTACAGGTACGGGGCAAACGGAAATACCCTATAATTGTGAATGGGTAAGAGGACATCTTTTACAGTCTAGTTGAGAATAATACCTTCTAGGATATGGGGGGAGCATGCTGGGACCAATACTAGAAATTAGCCTGCATTGCCCTAAGCTTCACTCTACCTCTTAATTTAACAAAGAAGCAGAGGAATCCCCAGGGAAGAGATTACTCTGAATTGGGCCTGGCAGCCCCACAGTACTTAGGAGATAGGAATTACTGATGGGGTGATCGGGGTGGGATGGACCGAAGGTGAAATGGCCAGACACCTGAGCAGGGCACCTTTGCAGTGCAGGGATCATCACACTGTCTAGGGTTAGACTGGGGTGATTTGAGAAATAAGGGACAGAAAATTTGGCGTCTCTTAGTGGTGTGGTTGCTGTGTGTTTCTCTGTCCTAGTGAAGTTCTGAAACCGTTTACAGTTTCCGGGACGGCTATGATTTTTGCTGCACAGCTGCAGTCCCTCTTTTTCTACGTTGTCCGGATTTTCTTCCACTGAACTTCTAGGAACACTGCATGTCTAAGGGATTCAAGGCTGCGGAACAAGTCTTTCCTTGATGTATTCTGCAATCGTATTTGAAAAATGGATATGTATAAGGTGAGTAATAGATGTGCATTTCTGTTCTCATAATTATGATAGAACTGTTTAGTTCTTTCTTATTGACATCCCTTACACACTTGATTTAAATCTTTACAGCAACATCCTCCCAGAATCACTCAGAGATGTGTCTCCTAGGTGATTCTAAATCCAGTCAAGTTGTCAATCAAGATTAACTTTACACTGTGTTTTGTTATTGTCTTGTCTTAAGAAAATACGTCATTTCTTTTCCTAAAATACAATACCCTGATAAAAAGCAGCTTAGAGGAGAAAGGCTTTCATTGAGCCTACAGCTTTAGTCCAGCACAACAGAAAACAGAATGGAAAAAAAAAAGAAATAAAAAGAAAAGGAAAAGACATGGCTGATTCTAGGTATGGTGAAGGAGAAAATTTATTGTAGATAAAAGGGAGAGCATAGTTAGAGACTAGCCTGAGGTGGAGATATCTGGGAACATTCAGAGTGGACATGACCAGACTAAGCTGGGCCATGTGGGGAGAGGGGGAGGGGAAAGGAGATTCAGCAGCTATCAGGACAAAGGGAGAAAAAGGGCGAATAACCGATATGCCTGGATTAGACAGGAAAGAGCAGCCCACGCTCTGGGCTGAAGAACTCAGGGTAGAGTGTGGGTATGCCAGTTACTCCCCGTAACAGACAGGGACTGAGAGACACTGGGAGAACCTGAAGGCCAGGTCCACTCTGATGTATTAAATAGGCTACCATAGCCATTTGTTACAGGTTTGATACTTAACAAAAACATGTTACTTTTGATTTTGTCAAATATTTTAAACTTATAGCTACACTAATTATTATTGTCATTTTTTCTTAATATGTCTCACTCATCATTTATTGAAACCATTTTCATCTAGCTTGCAGCCACAATGAGCAATTTGGAAACAACCCCAGATTCAACCTTGTTTCTACATTCCCGCTGCTGTGCTCTCCCTGATAGTTGATTGTCTTTCTTCCAGGCAAGGTTGTCTAATGAAAATGATAATGGAGGTTTAATCACTTAATGGTTAAGTAGAACCATTTACAAATACTAGCTCATTCACATTTTAGCTCTATCTCCGTGTCTCTTAACCTTTCTGAGTAGCAGCTCTATTATCCATAAAATGAAGAAAACAACTCACCCCTACAAGGTTGTTCAGTGTATTAAAACCATAATTTATGTCTTCTCTTATTGGAAGTGGGTGGACCGTCTGGTGGTTAAAAACTTTTGCTGCTGATGAGGGAGGTCCACCTACCCTTCTCTCTGACCCTAGCTAATCAGGTCCTATTAGGACTGTCTGCATCATCTTCCTCAGTGGCCTGGCTAGGCTGCACCACCCAGAGGGAAGTGATCAAAGAGCCATCCACTGAGTTCATGCCAGAGACAGCCCCTGACCGCCTTATGAAAGAACCCACTTGGAGGACTAGGAAAGAGGCATAGGGGGAAAAGAGGGAGAGTGGGTGGCATTAGGAAGAGACGAAGGAGGGGCTACAGCAGGGCTACAAAGTGAATAAATTATAATAAGTAAGTAAGTAAGTGAATAAGAACTTTTGCTGTTCATGCAGAGGACCTGAGTTCACTTCCTAATTCATGTCAGGTTACTCATAACTATCTGTAACTCCAGTTCCAAGAGATCTAAAGCTCTATTCTGGTCATTTTGGGTACCTGCACATATGTGTGCATACACATACATGTATACATATAAAAATTTTTTTTGAGACAGGGTTTCTCTGTGTAGCCATGGCTGTCCTGGATCTTTCGACCAGGATGGCCTTGAACTCACAAAGATCC
>CM053758.1:33755132-33799182 GCA_028658305.1 Pachyuromys duprasi | reverse complement strand
TCCCTCCCTCGTTCTCTGCTCCTTTCTAATCTCCCCTTCCATCTGACCCTAGTTTATCAGGTCTTACCAGGACTGGCTGCAATGTCCTCCTCTGTGGCCTAGCTAGGTTGTTCCTCCCATGGGGGGTGGGGAGGTCAAAGAGCTAGCCACTGCGTTCATGTCAGAGACAGTCCCTGTTTCCATTACTAGGGAACCCACTTGGATACTGAGCTACCATGGGCTACATCTGAGCAGGGGTTCTAGGTTATATCCATGTATGTTCCTTGGTTGGAGAATCAGTCCAGACAAGACCCCTGTGCCCAGATATATTTGGTCCTCATGGAGCTCCTGTCCCTTCCAGGTGTTACTAACTCCCTTTTCTTTTGTATGATTCCCTGCATTCTGCCCAAAGTTTGGTTATGAGTCTCAGCATTTGCTTTGATACACTGCTAGGTAGAGTCTTTCAGAGGCCTTCTATGGTAGACTCCTATTCTGTTTCTTGTTTTCTCCTACTTCCAATGTCCATCCCATTTGTCTTTCTAAGTGAAGATTGATCATCTTACCCTGGATCCTCCTTCTTGTTTAGCTTGCTTAGGTGTACAGATTTTAGTATGTTTATCTTATCTTATAAGTCTAGTATTCACTTATAAGTGTATATATACTGTATGTGTCTTTCTGCTTTTGGGATACCTCACTGAGGATGATCTTTTCTAGGTCCCACCATTTGCCTGCAAATTTCGTGATTTCCTTGTTTTTAATTGCTGAGTAGTATTCCATTGTGTGAATGTACCGCAATTTCTGTATCCATTCCTCGACTGAGGGACATCTGGGTTGTTTCCAGGTTCTGGCTATTATGAAGAAAGCTGCTATGAACATGGCTGAACAAATGTCCTTGTTGTGTACTTGAGCATCTTTTGGAATATGCCTAGGAGTGCTGGGATTAATGGCATGCAGTACCACCACCAGGGTTAAATTTTTAAAAAAATAAATAAAACATAGGATGTCTTCATTCCATTGCATTTATTATTACTGAGGAGATACTGCAACTATTTACTACTAATAGCTTTACTTTTTGCAAGAAGAATGATTTTATTAGTATGTCATACTTCTACAATCCATGGTACAAACCCAAAGGTCTCCAACCTTAAAAAACTAAGTACATGACACATAAAAATGTCAATGCAAACATTGCTTAGACTGCTGGGACCAGTTTTTATTATCCAAAGGATAGTCATATTGACTAAAGTGTTCATTAACTCAGTATTCAAACAGATGTTAGTACTGTGGCAATGTAGTTAGGCCCTTGGACAAACAGTAGATGCCCATCAAAGGATAACCTCATGCTTGATGAGCCCATTCATGCTCCCCAAATAGACTTACTATTAAAATCCCAAATGTTTCCTTGAAACTCAAGTTTTAAAAGAACCAAATTTGAAGAAAATGTAGATGCTTTCAGTTATTGAAAATGTATATTTTATGTATAATGCAGAGCAGAATATTCATGTAAAATGTTTAAATAACTACGTTCCATTTTCAAGGTTTATAATTTACATGCATTTTCAGGAAATGATCCCTAGTGAGGGAAACTAAAGAGTTCCCTTACCCAGTGGTTAAGGGATTTATCTGTCCTAACTTAATCTTCCCGTGTGTGCTCCATCCAGAGGCATCTGAAGTGGCAGGCATATATTTGATGCTTTAAGGAGTAGGAGAAAACAAGTAACAGGGCAGGAGCCTACCACAGAGGGCCTCTGAAAGACTCTACCTAGCAGAGTATCAAAGCAGATATTAAGACTCATAACCAAACTTTCAGCAGAGTGCAGGGAATCATATGAAAGAAGGGGGAGTTAGTAAGACTTGGAGAGGACAGGAGCAAATATGTCTGGGCTCAGGGGTCTTTTATGAGACTGTTTCTCCAACCAAGAACCATGTATGGATATAACCTAGAACCTCTGCTCAGATGTAGCCCATGGTAGCTCAGTATCCAAGTGGGTAGCCCAATAAGAGGAACAGAGACTATCTCTGACATGAACTCAATAGCAGGCTCTTTGACCTCCCCTCTCCCCCAGGGAGGAGCAACCCTGCCAGGCCACATAGGACTTTGCAGCCAGTCCTGAAGAGACCTGATAAACCAGGGTCAGATGAAAGGGCAGGAGGTCCTCCCCTATCAGTGGACTTGGAAAGAGGCAGGGAGGAGAGAAGGGAAGGGGGATGGGATTGGGAGGGAATGAGGGAGCAAGATACACCTGGGATATAAAGTTAATAAACTGTAACTAGTATTTAAAAAAAATTAAACAAGTGAAAATAAATTCTCAATATACAGACAAAACCCTATTGTTTTTAATAAATCTTGTGGATGTAGAAAAATAAAAAAAAAATAAACAAGGATAAAAAGGAGACAGCTGCTAATCAAATTTTTTAATGTATCCCTCTATGCAAATTTTTTGTGTAAAAATAGTGTCTCACAGAGAACAAAAACCCATCCTACTTAATTATACATTCACTTGATGTGGGGGCAGGGCTCTAATCCAGCTCTGTCATAAGAAAGTCATCTTCAAAGACAGTGAAGAGGCCATCTTAAAAAAATCAATGTGATCTGCTTCTGTTGTTAACTCATGGAGAACTACTTCACTGAAGTCAGAAGCCTCTAGCAAATCAATCTACGGGCTGGGTATGCATACCCAGACTTGCATGGGTAGAACATTTAGCCAATAAGAATGCTAAATTTGATTAACGTCTGTCTCCTTAAAGCATGAAAGTATAAGCCACAGCTAGATCAGTTACAAACATGCCCAACATTTGGAGAAATACATACCTGCCACCTCAGAAGCCACCCTGCTACCACTGGGCAGAACACACACATGAAGATTAAGTTAGGGCAGATAAATCCCAGACTTAACCACTGATGATTCTTATCATAGTATGTCCCCTGTTCAATTATTTCAGCCAGGCAGTTGTTCTTCCCAGCACAAGGATAGAGCGCCATGTTGAATAGTCAGTTATCTGGAATCTCTCCACTGTTTTGGATCCTCCTACTTTCTCAAGGGGTCATGTTAATTCCCTAGCCAGATAGGCATTACCAAAGAGCAGAAAAAAAAAAAAATCCTGAAAATCCTTACTGTTGGTACTTTATCCAAAGTAGTGTAATGTTAACCAGC
This sequence comes from Pachyuromys duprasi, assembly GCA_028658305.1. Classification (NCBI taxonomy): domain Eukaryota; kingdom Metazoa; phylum Chordata; class Mammalia; order Rodentia; family Muridae; genus Pachyuromys; species Pachyuromys duprasi. The sequence goes on along the minus strand of CM053758.1, from coordinate 33,796,048 downwards.
AGGATGTTGTGAATTTGGGAAAGGGTAGAAAACAAAGAATAGGAACAAAAAGTTCTGGGGAGTTCTGGTTTCTTATGTCCTAAATGAGGACCCTGTGTAGAGGTTGTACAGGACAGTGAGGCTGAAACTTCGGTCTAAAGCTGAGTCCCTAAAGTGAACAGCTTTGGAGCTGGACTGATCTCTAGATTTTTCAGGGTGAACATGGGTTATGTCTATGTCCCAGTTTCAGCCCACTTCCGAAATGATTTTAGTATTACCTCTTCATAGGGGAGACCACCACTGTCACCTTGGTCAAGGCTCTGAGAGACTCACTACAGAAAAGTTACTTCGGTGGTCTGAGTGGAGACCTGGCATTCCAAGGTACTGAAAACATAAGAGTTAATCCAATTGGGCCTCCCAATTACCTGTCAGGAAGGCTGATTCACAAAAAGCCAAGCTTAAGAGATAGGAGCAACAATTAACCCTGAAGTGAAACAATGCTCTCATCCTTTACAGGAGGCCTTCAAGTGCCTTGCATTTTTGGAACTGCAGTCAGGCTAACAGTTAAACACAGCTGCTTTTCTGAATTATGAAGAAAACCTTACATTTTCTTTTTAATTACTTTTATATTTTTCCTTCTTTTGAACAGTTGCCAAAGCGTAGGCACGCATTCTTGGACACTCTGGGCTTCTCTCTCTTTTTCTATGAAGTTATTTCCACCCTCCAAGCCCCTTTCCACCATGTGGCTGTTTATAAATGGCATAGATGTCTCTCTTTCATCAACTTCCTCTGTTAGACCCAAGGGGGAAAAACATTCCTACAACTATTTGATTAAAGCAAACTGTATTTAGAAGTGTGCAAGGGACTAACCAAATGACTTCCTCCCCTTCAGTTGGGCTTCAGTTAGCAACTCCTGGCTGGGTTTTGAGGTCCCTTTTATGGGGAAGAGTTAGCTATCCACCCAACCCAAATGGCCTCATCAGAGAGCCATCCAAACTGAGGAAAATTAGGGGACTCTGAATGAGTTTGATTCTGGCACATTCTTGCTGCTGCCCCCAGGTCAGCAACAGTAGGTAATTTGCACACCTTGTCTCTGTGCCTTTTTAAAGTGCAGAAGGGAGGTGGAGAGTGACAGTCTGGAGAAAGGACGTCAGGGAAGAAGTGTGGAAGGTAGAGACAACACAGGGAACATACCAGCACTATGAGAAAGGAGCATCCCAGTACTCCAGATGTTCAGAACCAGATTTATGCCGCTTGGTAGCTTTCACGTTGTTTTTGCTTCTACTGGAGGGTCAGTTTTTTTTATGGTGTCATAGACTGCCATGTTCAAGTTTTAATTTCCTCATATAAGAGTAAATTTACAGATGCCCTCCCCCCTCTTTGTACCCCCTGCAGGAGCCTGCCAACAGAGTCTGATGGTTCTTGAGTTGGGAGTGAGGACTAAAATTAATAAACCAACACACAACATGTGGGACCTTTCCAAGAGGCTCTAGTGGAAATTAGACACCTTGCTTTATTCCAGACTCCTTTTAAGCCTGAGCAAAAGCCCCTCCGGACAAATGAGCAAATTTACAAGGAAGTCAAGCAAAAGGTGTGTCCTAAACAAAGACATTCCACCTGCTGTCTTAAACAAAAGGTGAAATAGACCTGGAAATTCTTCACTGACTCCAAATGAAGGTCAGTCTTTCTGCTGAGATCTAAATATCAAAGCAAGCTGGCACACCAGAGGCTCCCCACACCCCTTATTTTTAATTGGTATCAACTTTGGCTTAATGTGAGTACCTCTGTATTAAGAAAAAAAAACTAAAACAGCAAAAACAAACAAAACAGATTACTGTTCACATCTCGTGTTTCACCTATCCATGAATGGGTCTGGCTGGCAGACACTGGGTCCCTGGGACACGGATGGGGATCATCCCACTGCACCTATCATGTTGGGCCCTTCATTTGATCTGGGACATAGCATCATAGCAGTTGGGGCAACTGTATTGTTCTTTATTAGTTATCACTATTGCTATTTTTGTGGTGGCCTGTTGTGCAAGCCACCATGCTGCTGGGCCAGGAGGAATTTGTTTTGAGTCTCTGGTGCATCATTTAATGTGTTAGGTTTTAGTGTTCTGTCTTATTTTATGTTAATTAAAGTGTTGTGCTAATTTAAAGACTCAGCCTTGGCAAAGCCAGCTGCAGTGCTGCAGGCCCCCAAGTTGCCGAGCAAGCTCCAAACCAAAATGGTGGCCACCAGCCTAGCTGAGGCATCTGACCAGGCAGAATCCTTGAGGGTTGCTTTGTCCATGGTGATGAGTAAGAGTGTGGCCAAAAGGACAAAGGCTGGTGGGGGGTCCATAGAGTCTGCCCTGTCACATGAAATGCTTTGAGGTGCTCTGGCTGGTGGCTTGATTGGCTTTGTGTATTTCTGGTTGACACACCATGGCATTTCCCAGCATGGATATGTGACCAGCATAGTCCCAGAGGTGGGGTTGGGGGGAAGACACAAAAAGTCTAGAAATAAAATTGGTAAAATACCTCCTTGCCCCTCCCCCAAAAGAGAGAGACAGAGAGAGACAGACAGAGAGAGAGAGAGAGAGAAAGAGAGAGAGAGAGAGAGAAAGAGAGAGAGAGAGAGAGAGAATGAGAGAGAGGAAAACAACTATCAGATAATTGGCTGTTGGCACCTGGATGATGGAAGAGTGAGGGACTCAGGGCTGCCTGTAGGGGGAGGGGAGTAATCACAGGTGATCAGGAGTATAGCAAGGCAAAAGGAATGGGTATACATTGGTTACAAGTTCAGCATAGGGTGAAAAACATGGTTTACAGAGTATATTAGGTTTAGGAAATAGAAACTTATTCTTGTAAAGTATAAAGATTTAATAACAATGTATAACAATGTGGCTCCTATTTTGGTTTTGTGCCTCCTCCCAGAAGCTGCAAATTGCATGCCGTGGGGTTTTTATTTGTAAACTCTAATAAAATTGTTCTAAAAAATAGTTTTTTTATGACCTCTGCAAATATAATTCTAAAGACATATTGTACTATATAGATAATTACCAAATTTGGCTGGTTTTGACCTATTCTACACCAGTTTTATTCAATTCCATTTAACTACTGAACAATGGCAAAGTCTGAGGAACAAATGGGAAAAGGAGGCTTTTCTTTCTTTCTTTCTTTCTTTCTTTCTTTCTTTCTTTCTTTCTTTCTTTCTTTCTTTCTTTCTTTCTTTCTTTCTCTTCTTCTTTTTCTTCTCTGATAGCATTTAACTTAAGGCTCTGCCATTGAATAGCATAAAAATCCTTATTGAGATGGAAATCTTCCTGCCCCTCAGTTTCCTAAACTCTGAAGTGGGCATGATGCTCTTTCTAAGGAGGGAGTAAAGAGAGTTAGGCAAACTTAAAACTAAAGTCCTCAGTATATCTCAGATATAATAATAGTAATCTCAATCAGTTGAGGGTGAGGAGTTAAAAGTCCCTCGTGGACACTCATATAGGAACAGGAATGTTGGCTAGATAATAAAGTTGATGGACTTTCAACCTCACCCTCTTGACCTGAGACAAAAGCCTAGCAGCTGAAAGGTTTTATGGTCCTTTTCTCTGATCAGTAGCAACTCCTTGCTGATGACTGGCCCAATCAAGAGATGTTTATTCAACAATTATGGGCCAATCAGCCATTCCATTGTTTTTCAAGCTGACCAACTCTAAATTAGGGCAGGAAGACCCTTCAACATCTTAAAAAGCCCAGACCTCAGGGACTAGCAGGACTTCCTCTTACGTGCCCTCCTTGCTTTGTGCAGGGTCTTTTTCTCTGTGAGCCTACTGTTTGTGTCTCCTCATGCCCCGTAAAAACCCTTTTCAACTGCTGATTTTGTCTGCTCCTGTTTCTATGTTCACAATTTCTCCAGTGCTACCTGTTGGGATCAAGACTTTCTTCTGCCTTTTAATTTTTTAGTTGCCAGAGGAACCAAAACTGAGCAAGAACCCTAGATGGTAACACTATAAAAAAAAGCTTTTTGTTGTATCAGTTAACTCTTCCATAATGGTAAGAGATAGGAGAAAGGCATTATTGTTAGTGTTGTTCCCATTTCATAGATAAGACACTTAAAAGCAGCTCAGAGATATGCTTATAGAAACCATAGTCTAGTATAGGTGGGGATAAGTTTCACTTGTATAAAGATGTTCAGACCATCAGGTCATAGGGAAAAAGAGAAAGGACGATGGTAAGAAGGGACAGAGAATGAGGAAAGGAGGGAGAGAGGACTTGCTACCATTGTTTGAGCTTGGCTTGGTTGATACATTTTTCTTAGTGCATGAGTGCCAGGCAGGTGCCTGTCATTCACCTCTGCGTGCCAAGCCTTTATTTGCTATGATCGTGGTGGGGGAGGGGTGTCTATCTCTCAGACTTTGGAAATATGCATATATGTTACCATTATGGTTTAGTTGTTCAGACTAAAACAAGGACAAAAGTCGACAAAAGCATGCTCTATGCCTCCTCTCCTTTCTTGGCTGAAATACCTGTGCGTAGGGTAAGGGCTTCGCGTACTAATCCCTTCTCCGTTTTTACATGAGAATGCTAGTAGCCCAATCCTGTGAGGGTCACAGCTGCTTTAATTTCATAGTTTTCATACAGTTTTGAAGAAAGTTACAACACAGAGCTGAACTTTACTCTTGGAAGCCTCATTCCACCTCAAGACTAAGTACATAGGTTATTCAGAATTCTGCATAGAAAAATTGTATCTTAGTTCTGAATCATTCATTCCATAATTTATTTGTACTAGTGAATCATGGATATTTATTTTATCCATGGATTAAAGACTTTTTTATTTAAAAACAATAGGACTAGGGAGATGGCTGAGCCAGTAAAGGTGCTTGCTGCCAAGCTCAATGGCCTAAGTTCAAGCCCTCAGATTCACATGATAAAAGAAAATAATAACGCACCGTGGTGTATACACTGTCCCAACACAAACACAGACATTACTCAAAAATAAACAGATAAATGCTATTACAAAAGCTCCTGAAAATTCTTAAGCATTGTAAAAAAATGAAGGAAGGAAATGAAGATATTTCTAATTTGGAGTCACATTATAATCTACTAATAAACACATAAAGAGCTTCAATTTAGCCTTTTCTATTAAGCCAAGTTTAAACAAATATAACTATCCTGTGCAAAAAGAAACTCTTTACCAATATAATTACTCTGAAAGAAATAAAAATATTAACCAAATGACTTTTACTTTTTTCAAATGGTTTTTAAAAATATATTCTAAATATGTAAAAGAAAATTGAGCATTGTTCTTCAGTACCCCTGTTGTATGAACAGAAAGGACTGTGAAAAGGTCCTGAGCTCTTGATGAATCCCACATGCTCATGGAATTCTGAAGGATGCTTATGATGTAGGAAGTAGAGTTTCTACTCTCAGCAGAGGGTGTGGACACATAGGAAATGAGAAGCTAGTAGGAACTTTTCAGTGTTGACTTGGAAGTTTCCACACTTTTTCAAAAGGAGGAAAAGTATAAAATGAGGATGGAATATTTTTAGATACGTCAGAGAAGTATGTAGGTATATAACAATGTCACGCAACAAAAACTTTAAAACAAACAGGGCATGTCAAGAATACAATGGGGATATCATTAAGTGACTCTTTGGGGTCCAAAATGGAGGATAGAGGTTCAAAATGAGAGGTGACACTGGCAAATATCAATCAATCCACCCTTACAGTACACTACAGGAGATGATAGATGCAGACACTGTTTGTAAGTACATGATGAATAAGAGGAGAGACAGCAGAAAATATGGCTTCCTTTTCTTCATAAGAGCAAATTATTTTTAATATTGCTTAATATAACCAAGCTGTCAGTAGTTACAATAGAGTTATAATACAGCTTTTTTGTTCTTCAGTTTTATTTTTAAGGAAGTCTTTATAATCATATTATAGTACATTTTATGCAGCTATGATTATAAGGGCTATCTTTCTACTTTAATATATTTTATCCTTTGAGACATTTATATAATATGCTTCATTTATATTCAATTTTGAATTTTTCCCCTAAGTTCTCCCAGGCCTACCTCCACCCCTCCTAAATTTACATCTTTCTTTTTTTCTTACCGTAAAAAAAAAAAGGAAACACAAATAACATCAGAGACAAATCTGCTTTCTAAAGAAAAGCAAATTTTCAACAGTCACATTTTTACCATTTTTTAAATTTCCATTTTCTTATGGTCTTGACCCAATGCTACATATCTTCAGTGCTATAAATGTGTTTCAATCAGATATTGAATTTCATGGCTTCTAGTATTAACAATAATTTTCAGTACATATTCTGGGTAGTAGTAGTTTAGAAGAATCTGTGATTTTGTATTGATACTTTTCTCACTTCATTATTGTGGTGGGAGATTGGGGGGGGATGAGGTGACTGTCTGCAGTCAGAGACAGAAATAAAGGCTCAGAGACATGAACATAGTGAACAGGGAAAAGGGATGAAATGATTACAACCCAGATGTTGATTACTCTGCCCCTTTAAGAGAAGATCTTAATTATCAGTTTAATTTTTATCTCATTCTGGGAATAGTGTGTTTCTCTAGATTGCAACCCAATGCACCCTCTGTTGTTGCGAGAGCACAGATATTCTACATATGGATTCTTCTGAGGCTTCTGTACTTCCCGTATTCTGACTTTCCTTTAGTCCCTCTCGTGAGGTTTGCTTGTGTACAATGTCAATTTTCTTCCTTGTTCTTCAGTATTTAGTGCCCTCTGGCGTTTACAAAGAGGCAGTAACAATGTGTTCTGGGCTGTTTCCAACCTTAACATTCAGGTGAATTTTATTTATAAAGATTGAACTAGGGTTCACAATATTCGTAAATTTATCACAAAAATCGAAGGACTGGCAGAACATTGAATTCATGGGGAGGAGTTCAAAAATTACCTGAAATTCCAATGAGTTTCAAATGAGGAATAAAATCACTGGGACAGTTACAAGAGGACTTTCATTTTGAGTGTGAAAACGAGCCCTTCCCCCTTCATGTGAAAGTCTGTTCTCTTGATGATGTCGCAGAACTCCGTGGGAATACAAGCGAAGGTAACTAAGGGAGGGCAGATGAAGCCTGCAGTCTGCTTTCCTTGTTGTATAAGTTCTGTATTATTTTTGTGGGCTTCCCTTCTCGTTGGAGTTTTTCATTCTTCCTTCTAATTCCAAAGTTCTGCATTTGCTGTCTCAGAGTCCCTTCATTGCTTTGCTTGTTTTACTACAGGCCTCTGTTTTCCCACCTGTATGCTGAAGTCAGCCATCCAGGAACTCCAAGTCTAGCAGAGATACTGATGCATTTAAAACAACAGAGGAGTCCCTGGAATTCTGAGTGGTAACAGGCTAATGTGGTTAGAGTGAGAACTTACAGTGGCTAGGGTTCCTGCTGTTTGTCACTTCCTGTCAAGCCCCGGCTTATCTGAGGACCGCCTGAGGTCTTCTATTTCCCTATGACATGCTGTTCTGTTAGCAGCAATAGCAAAATTGAAATTCAAAAATGTTCCTTCCTGTAAGTTGTTTATTAAACGTTGCCTTCAAGTATACTGAATCTATACTCTGTAAGTGATTTTGTATCTCTGGGTCTGATGATTTAAGTTCCATCCCTGGGTCCCACATGATGAGAGGAGAGAACTGAATCCTGAAAATAGTATTCTGACCTCTACATAATGGGCTATAACTTGACTACCTCACTCCAGCCCCTCAGAAAATGTTTTTGGTTTTTTGTTGTTATTTGCTTGTTTTTGATTTGTTTTCTTTTCTTTTCTTTTCTTACTTGAAACTTACTTATTGTGACTGGTGAGAATGTTATAATCCAATAGCACATGATCTTGTGTTATCTTTAGTCCACTTATTGGCCATTCATTGCTAACCACTGTGTCTGGCTAAAATCCTTGTGACTATCAAAACCTTTGCCATGTACTCTTATTAGCTTCAGCTTACCCAAAAGCTGTCTCCAGTCTCACAGCTGGTCCAAGCATGTTGCTTCCATCCTATCTAACTTTATCTCCTACCTGCATCCAGTTCTAAGTATGTTGTCACATAGCATCTGAGACCCAGGGTGGAAGCATCTGTATTGCAGCAACCAACATACCTGTGGTCCCCACTAATGTGTTCGGTAATTGCCTTGATTTGGACTCTTCAATAAAATCTTCATGGTGGAGCATGTTATCCCGGGCAGCCTGAAAACATGTTCTAGGACATGGCTACTCAGAATTGGTTCAGTAATAAGACGGTGTTGTCTTTGAGGTAAGAGATGTGTTTGGGGTCAACTAAGTTTTGCCTGAGATATAAGGAGTCCTGTGGTAACCACATAGAGATGAAGCCTCAGAGGATGAAGTTTTATACTTATGAAAATTAATGTAAGTTTAAACACCAATGGAATAATCTAAAGACATAGAGCAATCTGTATTAATGAAAAAGAGAGAGAGAGGGCTAATCACTTGCATGGTCTTCTAGAAGAGGAATGATAGAACTGAATGCAGGTATGTAGGGGATGCCTTTCGATGGAATAGCAGTAGCATGGTCAGACCAGCTGTGAGAATGTGGATAATGTGAAGAAAAAGATGTATGTCTGTATGCAGGACCATGCATGGATATTTTCTCTGCAAAGTCAGTGTTCTTGTCATTTCACTGATTTGAAGTGGGAAAGGGAAGATAAAGGTTTAAGTTTGGAACAGAAGAGCAAAATAGTAGAAATATCAGTTGACTAGGCAGATACCAAAGGATGGGCTAGCAACACCAAGAGAGTATCTGGGTGGGTTACCTAATGTATTGGGTGTCCAGTCTGTTTTCCTTAACTCACTCATCCTAATTATATTTTGCTTTATTTTTAAGCATATACAATATAGCTGAGGTAAATCCAATAGAAGATGGCCATGGAAATAATATTTTACATTTATTCCAGATAGAACACTGTCCTCCAGTTTACTCTCCGTAAACGATTACATTTTGAAATTCCCTGCACTTGTTTCTAATATAATTGAACACACGAATATAAATGTAGCCAGTGATCTAATTAGTGAACATTTGAAAATGTTTAGAAGAGAAAGAAAAGGCATTTAAGAGGCCACAAAACTCCAAAATCCAGGGAGGCAGTGGCATCTTAATCTATGGACCTTTCCTGGAGTTGGGTATGGCCAAAAGAAGCGGAAGCTATCATAGTGCTTCTTAGAGGTTAACCTCTGAGACTTGAGCTCACACAAATGAAAATGCCTCTATACAGCAGGAGAAAAGGACATTCCATGGGACAGACTCAATTCTAAATTCATTTTTACATTACTCTGTGAGACCGTGGGACCCAGAGGTAGAAAGGAAAATGGAAAAGTGGTCAGGTAATCGTCGCTATTTCTTGTTGCTTCTGCTTTATATATGCAATCTATTATTCTATTAATGACATTGGCCTTATGTAGTAAACAGATGTTTATTATAAAAAGGACTAGAATTTCCTCTACTTCAGCCCTTTGTTTTGCAGCATCGTTAATATAAAATGTGGGTCAACTATGGTGGCTTGTTCCTGCAATCCCTGCATCTGAGGGCAGACACAGGAGGACTACCACCTTGGACTACACACTGAGATTGAGGCCAGCCTGGGCTACAAAGTGACACCCTGTCTCAGCAAACAAGCAAACATGCATATGTACATAAATACATACATACAAACATGCATTCATGCACACACACATGCAAATATACATATAGACATACAAACACAGCAAATACTATGTACATATACATGTGTACATATATCCATCCATACATTCATAAATGTACTTACATACATGCATACACACATATATGTATATGTATACACAGTGTATGAAGGTCCTCTACAGGAATAGAATTGATAGAATGAATCTATGTATAGATCTATATGTGCCCAGCTGATTGAGGGACCCATCTCTGGGTCCAGCTAATCCAACAATGACTATATCTCAACATTAAGTCCAAGAATGCAGTTCATGATTCTGGATGTCTCAGCTGGTCTTCAGCGTAGTCCAAAATTCCAAAGAAGTAGACTCCAATGCCAGTAAAGCAATGGACTTGCCAGTGAGAGTGAGAGCAAGTAGGCAAAAAGCAAATACTTCCTTCTGTCTTTTAAGCTGCCAGCAGAAGGTGTGGCCCAATTAGAGGTGAATCTCCCATCTCAAAGAACTGTAGCAAAGATGGATCTTCCCACTTTAAATGATCTCATTAATAAAAATCCCTCATTGGCTTACATAACCAGTTGGGTTTTAGTTAACTCCAGACGTAGTCAAGTTGACAGCCAAGAATAGCCATCACACACATACATACATAATACATATATGCACACATATGAACATACATGAATACATACATAGGGCCTTTAAGAGCAGGGCCTGGCTTTTTCATAGGTTACTGAGCCTAAGAGTTTGCAAACTTGTTGTTTACACTGAGTGCCTTGGTAGTCAGTGCTACCAAGGTGGCTCATGGAAGTCTCCTCTGACCCTATGATGTCTCCTCACCATTATGTGGGACAGGCTAGTGAAGATGCAGCACAGCATGAATGCAGCTCAATTGATCTTGTCCAGGTAATAAACACCAATAACAATTCTCCATATCAGATCCCATTTGAGCTCCCCTCATTGTGCATTAATGTATGCACTTATATTTGTGTGTGTATGCATGCATGATTGTATGTATGTATGTATGTATGTATGTATGTATGTATGTATGTATGTATGTATGTATACACTCTGGTCCCCAAAACTATGCTCTCTGTCTCTGACCTCAGAGGACAGAACTGCAAGAAGAAAGCTGTGTGTTGTGGGTCTCACCTGACTAGGTCTGACGTGTCTTCCTTTGATGATGTCTCATTAGTTTAGAAATTAGTGAGTATTTATCCTGTGGAACTTGTGGAAAATCTCCTCTCCAGGTCTGGGGATGTTTTCCTGGGAATTTGTCTTAGGTAAGACCTTTCAGGAATTCTGCCTTTGTGAAGAGATGCTGGGATTTCTGCACACAGGAGCAGTAGGTACTCCACAGCACGACGTGCCATCTGGGGAAGGCTTGCTTGCTTCGGGAGATGGCCCCAGAAACAGGATTCCCTCAACCAGCTGGGCATATATCCCACAGGGTTTCTCTTGGGCCCTCTACTGATGAATCTTATTATCCCAGATTTCAAAGGGAAAATACTTTAAAGGACCCAGCTCCATTTTTATAGGACAGGTAATAAATTGGAAATTTAGATACCCACACAAAAAAGACCATAATTGGCAAATAAGCAAAGGTGAAATACATGTAATGTTTTTTTTTCTTTTTTCTTTTCCAAGCTGAGAGTTAAAGAACTTGCCTAAAGTTCCACAGTAAGGAGGGGTCATCAAGGCTAGGTCTCAGTTGTCCCCATGTTAAATCCAGTAGATGACTTTGCTACCACATGATCATGCAACTAGAATGGAGTTTTATATCAATTTTCTTGTATTTGATAAGACTTGCTTTGTGACTGATTAGGTGGCCAGTTTTTGAAAATGTTCTGGGAGGCGCTGATAAGAAGTTATATTCTTTTGTGTTTGGGTGAAATATTCTGTAGGTATCTGTTAGTTCCATTTGATTCATAACAAGTTACTTCCATTATTTCTATTTAATTTTTGTCTAGATAACCTTCTAGTGATGACAGTAGGGTATTGAAGTCTGACACTACCAGTTGTGAAGGTCAACATGTGATGGAAGCTATAATAGTGTTTCTTTTAGAAAAGTGGGTGCCTTTGTGTTTTGACCATAGATATTAAGAATTTAAATGTCATGTTCATAAAGTTTTTTTTTCCCTTAATGAGTATGTATTGTCCTTCCCCATCTCTTTTTTTAATTATTACTTCAATTTGTTTTAATAGGCATCAATCAATTAAGATTTCTTGTATCTACCTTTTTATGAGAAAAGTATAATTTAATAACAAGTGTGAAATGTGATTCTCATGATGCACATATTTAGAAAATTTTGTCCACTTGAAAAGTGCAAGAAGATATGTAGACATGTAAATTCTTAATGGAACAGAATGAAGCAAGGCAAAGAAAGGACAAAGCAACTGGTGGTCACTTACATGCAATGTATCCACCTTCATTTATATTCCACTATCATAGTGTTATATGTCATAAACACCTGTTTTTAGACTTCGGTTAATATTTTCAATTTCATCTTTACTCTTGAGAATGTTATACACATATAAAGCATAACATACGAATGTCACTCCCCTAATTCCCCAGTTACTCCGCCCACATCCTCATTCATCCCATCACCCACCCAATATTATGACTTTTAATTTTTTAGAATTGTGTTTTCTAGTTTGTTTGTTTTTATTTTTATTAATTACAGTTTATTCACTTTGTATCTCCCCTGTATCTCCCCCTCCCCCCTAATCCCTTCCTCCCCCTTCTCCACTCATGTCCCTCCCCAAGTCCACTGATGGGGGAGGTCCTCCTCCCCTTCCTTCTGATCCTAATCTATCAGGTCTCATCAGGACTGGCTCCATTGTCTTCCTCTGTGGCCTGGTAAGGCTGCTCCCTGATCAGGGGGAGGTGATCAAAGAGCAGGCCAAACAGTTCGTGTCAGAGACAGTCCAAGTTCCCATTATTATGGAACCTACTTGGACACTGAACTGCCATGGGCTACATCTGTGCAGGGGTTCTAGGTTATCTCCGTTAATGGTCCTTGGTTGGAGTAGAGTATCAGTCTCAGAAATGACCCCTGGGCCCAGAGTTTATGGTTCTGTTGTTCTCCTTGTGGAACTCCTGTCCCCTCTAGCTCTTTCTATCTCCCCCTTCTTTCATAAGATTCCCTGCACTCTGCCCAAAGTTTGGCTATGAGCCTCAGCATTTACTCTGATAACCTGCAGGGTAGAGTCTTTCAGAAGCCCTCTGTGGTAGGCTCCTGTCCTGTTCCCTGTTTTCTCCCTCTTCTGATGTCCATCCTCTTTGCCTTTCTAAATAGGGATTGAGCATTTTAGCCAGAGCCCTCCTTCTTGATTAGTGTCTTTAGGTGCACAGATTTTAGGATGTTAATTCTTCCCCATCTCTTTTGATTAAGTTTGATTTGAAGTCTATTCTGTAATAGAATAGTTACACCAGCTTGCTTCTTGGGCCCATTTTCTTGAAAAAAATTTTTTTCAACCCTTTATTCTTTTTATGTGCACTGGTGTATGTGTGAGGGTGCCGATCCCCTGCAACTGGAATTACAGATAGTTGGAAGTTGCCACGTGGCTGCTGGGAATTAAACTAGGGTCCTTTGAAAGAATAGTCAGTGCTCTGAACCTTTGAGCTATCTGCCAGCCCTGGTAATGTTTATCTTTGATTTTGAGGTGTGTTTCTTGCATGCAGCAAAAGTATGGGTCCTGTTTTCATATCCATTCTGTTAGCCTGTGTCATTTTACTGATAAAATCGAGTCAATTGATGTTGAGAAATATTAATGACCAATAATTGTTAATTCCTGTTATTTTGTTGTTGTTGGTGGTGGTAGTGGTGATGGTGGTGGTTGTGTGTGTTCTTTAGGTTTTGCTGGTGTGAAGTTATTTATTGTCTATGGTTTGTTGGTGTTGGAGTTTTTCTTCTACTATTTTTTATAGGGTTAGGCTTATAAATAGATACTGTTTTAATTTGATTTTGTTGTTAAATACTTTATTTTCTCCATGGTGACTGAAAGATTTACTGGGTATAGTAGTCTGGGCTGGCATCTGTGGTCTCTTAGCATCTGTAAGACATCTGTCCAGACCCCTTTTGACTTTTAGATTCTCCACTGAGAAGTGGGTTGTAACTCTAAGAGATCTGCCTTTATATGTTATTTAGCTTTTCCTTCCTGCAGCTTTTAGTATTCTTTCTTTGTTCTGTATGTTTAGTGTTTTGATTATTATGTGGTATATGGACCATATTTTTTGGTCCAATCTATCTGGTGTTTTGTAAGCTTCTTGTACCTTTATAGACACGTTCTTTTTTAGGTTAGGAAATTTTTCTTTTATGATTTTGTTAAACATATTTTCTGAGTCTTTGAGCTGGGATTCTCCTCCTCCTCTGTCTTTTCCTATTTCTATTATTCTTAGGACTAGTCTTTTCATAATACCCCAGATTTCCTGGATGTTTTGTGTTAGGATTTTTTTTTACTTTCTATTGTTATAGTTTATTACAATTCATTCAATATGTATCCCGATTGTGACCCCCTCCCTCGTCTCCTCCCAATCCCATGCTCTCTCCCTCATCTCCTCCTATGCCCCTTCTCCAGCGCACTGATAAGGGAGGTCTTCCTCCTCTTCTATTTGGCCTTAGCCTATCAGATCCCATTAGCACTAGTTGTGTTGTCTTCCTCTGTGGCCTGGCAAGGCTGCACCCACTGGGGGGAAAGGGGAGATCAGAGATCCAGCCCTGGAGTTCATACCAGAGAAAGTCCCTGCTCCCCCTAATATGGGCCCCACTTGGATGCTGAATCTATGAACTATATCTGAGCTGGGGTTTTAGGTCTTCTCCATGTATTGTTCTTGGCAGGGATATCATTCTCTTCAAGGCCCCCAGGACTCAGTTCTTTTGTTTGTTTGTTTTGTTTTGTTCTGTTAGTCTCCTTGTGGAGCTCCTGTCCCCTCCAGGTCTTTCTATCTCCCCCTTCTTTCATAAGATTCTCTGAACTATCCCCAAATTTTAGTTATGAGGAATTTTTTAAATTTAACATTTTCTTTGTTTGATGAATCTATGTCTTCTATTATATTTTCAGTGCTTGAGATTAATTTTTTCATCTCTTTCATTCTGTCGGGAATGCTTGTGACAGTAGTTCCTGTTTGTTTACCTAATTTTTCATTTCTAGAATACCCTCAGTTTGTGTGTGATTTTTAAAAATTGCTTTTATTTCCATTTTCAGATCTTGAACTGTTTCCTTCACTTGTTTGTTCATTCTTTAGGGGATTTTGTTGTTCCTGTTTGTTTGTTTTGGGTGGGTTCAATATAGGGTTTCTCTGTGTGACAACCCTGGATGTTCTGCACTCACTTTGTAGATTGGAATTCACAGAGATCTACCTGCATCTGCCTCCTGGGTGCTGAGATTAAAGGTGTGAATCACCATGCCTGGCAGATTTATTGATTTTGTTCATTTTTTGTCTTTTTCTCAATTTCTTTAAAGATTTTTTTCTTTTTTTAAGGGCCTCTATCATCTTCATGAAGTTGGTTTTAAGGTCATTATCTTGTACTTCAGCTGCATTAAGATATTCAGGTCTTGCTGTTATAGAATGGCTGGGCTGTGGGGGTGCCACATTGCCCTGGCTGTTGTTCATTGTGTTCTTATGTTCATGTTTGGGCATCTGGGCTCATCTTTGTTGGATGGGTGTTTTGTTTCTTGGTTTTTGTTTCCTCTTGGGTCTCCTGCTTCTCTGGTGGCATGCTGACCTCTGATCCAGTAGGGACTCTCTGACCAGATGGGGGGCTGGACTTCTGGAACTAGCTTGGCCTTGGTGCAGCAGAGTGCAGCAGGGGTTCTTTGACTGGAATGGCCTGCACCTGAGCAGCAGGAGTGTCCTGGAGGCAGGGCCAGGGACCCCAGTGAGGTGGTGAGATAGGAGGGAAGCAGGGGTAGAATGGGCCTTTGGGAAATGAGTCTGTCTAGGGAGTGGGGCAGTTCAGCTGGCAGGCAGGTAACTTACCTTGTCTCCTGACAGGTCAAAACAGAGTTTTAAAAAACTCAACTCATATCCTAGAACTTTTCTTTTTTTAAAGAGGTAACAACAAAGAGTGACTATGAGCTTGAGAAATATCCTCATTTCATAATAAAAGCACAAGAGGCTCAGAATAGGGGTAGCCAAGCAGTTCAGTTTATAATTTTGCACAGTGAAAAAGGCAGCATGATTGGGAGGGTGTTGAGTTATTTACTTACTGTCTGATCATAACTAGCAGAATATTTTCTCTGATTTCAAAACTTGCCTCTTGTGTCAGCTGGTTAAAATTCTAGTTCCCTACAGCCAGTGATGTCTTACTCAAGTACATTAACAGAACGTGCAAACAAAAGGGGCTGATCTCAAGAAATAACTGTGTCAGCCTGGGCAGGATAGTTACTTGTGTACACGACATCATGTCCTGTGGAGGGCTATAGATACAGGAAGGCAGGAGCACTGTTTCGTGGAAGCTGAACAGAATCTAGAGGTGAGAGTGAATCTGGGGCTGGAATAAGTCTGCAGGAAAGGGCACTTTACAGGTCATTACTGCCTTCCAGCAGTTTGCTTACCTTGCAATACACATCCATTTCACAGTAAAATGTTTTCTATCCAATTTGGCTGGGCACTATAAGTTTTATCTTTAAATCTAGGATTGGGTAGCTATGTAATTTAAGTAAAGATGTTCATTTTGAGCAATTTCTTCTGAGTTATAGTGTGACCATAATTCCCACTCTTAGGGTTGAAGGGTCTAGAAACTGCCAATTTCTTTAGCATATAGTTAGCATTGTTACATGAGCTATCCCTCTCAGTTCTTATTTTTCAAAAGGAAGAATTCAGCTGAGATGCATGGTTTATAGAGAAATTTGTCTACCAAAACAAATCACTCTAAAGAGAGATTGGAGTTGGAAGTTCAAAGGGGCAGAGTATCTGCCCAATGGGATTCATGATGTGGACCTTGAAGAAGTTTTTATAAGATGTATAGAATATTCACGGGGCAAAGTGATACTATTTGCCTTCTAAATCACAGTGGACCAGATCTCCCCTTTAAAGCATTTCTTCTATTGAACACATGGGGGGGGGGGAATTGTCCAGGTGCCTTAGTTTTGGGCATAGCATTGTGATTGTTAACCTTCATTGTCAGCTTGATGGGTTTGGAGTCATCTAAGAGGCACACTTCTGAGCACATTCCCCAAGGTGTTTTCAGAGAGGCTTGACTGAGGGAAGACCCGCCTTTTGGCTGGAGGTCCCTGACTGTATATAAAGAAGAAAGCAAGAGAGTAAGTGTCAGAGCTCAGCCTGAGTGCGACAAGTATATCATCTCCTTCCCAGCCCCAGGCTCAGTGAACATAATTGGGGAGGGCACAGAAAGAAAGTAAGGACTAGAGGATGTAGAGAACTGTTGTGACGTGCATGGCTGGACATGACTTGGCTGTTGTACTCATTACATCACAGAAGTCATTGTTACTTCCATAAAATCAACTCAGCCAACAGCATGGATGGAGTAAGGGCTCATGAGCTTCCCCTTCAATTTAAGGACTTATTTATTGTAATTGATAGCTACTGGGTAAGGTACGGGAGAGTAATTTTCTCTGGAGGTGTGGTCAATGATAGGTTGCCCCACACTCATGTTGCATATGGATAGCACTAGTTGAATTTAGTTAGTTATTTAAAAAAAGAGAGAGAGAAAATGCAGTTTTGAAGGGATTGGAACATGCAATAGGATTCAGAGAGTTGGAATTGGAGAATACTTGGTGGACAAGATCATATTATACTGATATATATGTATGAAATTCTCAATGAATAAATAAAATATAAAAACACAGAGAAAGGAAGTGGAGTATAGCATGTCTCTCCCATGCTGTGGACACAGTGTTACCAGCCTCATCATCACCTGCATGCCTTTCTGCTATGATGGACTGTACCCTCAAAGTTGGGAGCCCAAATAAAGCCTTCCTTTCTTAAGTTGCTTTTTCCAAGTATCTTGTCATAGCCATGAGAAAAGTAATTCGTATAAACTGGAGCAATGTCTCTGCAGCCTTGGAGACCTAACCACACAGGGTGTTATGACCATCGGCAAAGAGAGCCAAAGACACAAGGCATGCCTGTTCTTGGTTCCTCATGTCTAACTCATTGAAAGTGCTCGGTATTCTGTGATTGATGACCTCATGACTGCATTTTGGCTAAGATGTTCTGCTGACCCAAGGTTAAGAGTGAGGTCCTATACTGAAATCTTGGACCCCAGTTTTATGATAGACTTGCAGGCTATAGAAACAAGAAACAGGGATTGGGCCGTTTGTAGGACTCTTTGTCTCACCACTACCTTTCATGTCCATTTTCCACCTAACAGTCCAGGTACAGTGTTGATGATAGATCTTCTCTATGAATGTGCTATTGCTTAACTCCCCAGACAAGAAATAATGTCAGTAAAATTAATGCATTTGGAAAGGACGACTTTCATGCTGTGGAATAGATGTCATTTACACTAGTCTGTGTAGAAAATCAAGGCAGATGTCTGGTATGTTTCTATCTCTGTGGACTTGAATGGGTGACCGCAGTGTCTAGAGCTACCTGGAAATGTGTATTTAGGGAATGCAAGTAGATTTTTTGTGAATACATATAACACACAAGTTTGGCAAACATGTATAGTAGAAAGAGGAGGAAAAATTCAAACCTTACTCTAAATACTCTGAAAACACTTGGAAAATATTTCATACACATTCCCATCCATCTCTGAATTTCATGCAATTGTATGTGCATGTGGAATTTCTCCTTTGATACAGAATGTTGACTTTAGAGGCCTTTTAAGACTGAGGCTGTCACCACATATTGGTCAATGAGGATAAGAGGTTAAAAGTGAAATATCAGTAGTGTCCCATGAAAAACCACATTGCCAAAAGGGACCCTAGCTTCATGCACAGAGAAATCACTTCTCAAAGGCAGAGAGTTTGATCAAAATGGAGCCTGCTCAAATCTGACACTTTAGGTGCTCTCTCTATTTCTATTAGAGGTGTTGATATTTGCATGACAAAGACTTTGGCAAAAAGATCAGCAGCTTCATTTATTTCTGTTTCAATTGAGATAATTCTGTGAGTATTATTGTGAACATTACATTAATTAAAACACCCTAAAGCTTCAAAATATGAACTGCTAAATATTTCTAAATGTAGCCTACCAAAGCATCATGGGTATTATTTCTTGTACTATTTAAAAAGAAACCTAGATAAATCTACTCCCTGACTATCCTTTACATTTTGTCTCAGTTTTTAGAACCGACATCAAGCCATCATTTAAAGCCAACCACAAAGTATATGTTATAAATCCTCAGAGTGCAGTGCAAGATGATCAGCGGCGGTCCTTGCAATGAGAAACATGCCAGAGGCACTCATCTATTTTAGAAGCTGAAAACTTTTAGTGATGAAACAGCAGATTATCCATCTTAGTGTATCTTATGTTATCATAACACAATTCTTAGAAATGCAAGTGTTGCAGGAGATAAGACTATCTTTATGGGAGAAGAGTGAGGGGGACACAGCCTGGGAAACTCAGTCTGGAAGAGGAAAGGCCTCAGGAGTACTCTGTCTTAACTTCTACCTCTGCCCTCATTTCCATTATTCCATTTTAAAAATATTTTAGGACTTAGAATTACTTGACATTATTCATTTGTATACTTAAAATTGATTTACTATCCTAAACATATACTTATATAAAAGTACATTGCATATTATAAACATATACAGACACTCAGACAAAGTCTTTGCACCCATGCAATAAAATATAAGTGCTATGATAAAATCAAACTAAGATGTCCAGATGACTCTCCCAGTTTGGAGCAAATTCTTAGTCAATTAAATCTCTAGTACTTATTATTGAGGTACTTATTATTATGTCAAAATTTTCATTCTTGAAAATGTGTGTTCATGTCTTAAATCTAAGTGCAGGATGGTAGTCAATGCCTATGAGGACTTGTCTGAAGCGTTCCTAGTGCATTTTCTGTCTTTCAGTCATGGTCATGATGTATTGTTTTGTCAGGAATTTATCCTTTCTGACACTTTTGCACACATGCACGTGCTGGCAACAGGGAATGAGCCCTGACTGAGATGTTCCAATGTCCTGTGATGAAGGTGATTTTACTATCTGCACAGCTTGATTGATGCTAGACTCCTCCTTCCCTTTTCTAGTATTTATTTTAGAAAACTTGTAATCCTAAATTCTTCCCTGTCCCTTTGGGAAGTAAATCTCTTGAAAAGCTGCCTGCTAGTTTTATGACCCAAACAATGTCTCTCTGAGGACAGGAAAATGCTCTTTTTGTCAGATAATTATCAAATAAGAAAGCATTCCATCGCTCAGTGTCTGTGGGAGGGCAGGTCTCTCACTCTTATAGCTGGTTTTTTTTCCTTTTCTTTCTGTTGTTGTTGTTTTTATTTTTATATTTTTCCCCCAACCTGTAAAACAAGTCCTTATCAGAATATGCAAGAATAAATAATTATTTTGAGTATGATGGAGTAGTCATGAAGGGCTTTGATATTACCACCCTCATCCTTAAGCTAAATTTCATCTTTGTCTTAGTAGAACTGATCATTAGGTTGAGGACTCAGCTGCCACTTTCTGCTCTATTGCTGACACCAGTTGTGGAAGTCAGTCAACTTCTAAGTCACGTAGGTGGCTCATATCTGTAGTGTAAGCATTCAGGTGCTGAAGCAAGAAGATCCCTGTGAGTTTAAGGCCAACTTAGGCTACACAGTTTGGGACTGGACGATAGAATGAGACCCCTTCACAGAAAGAGAAAATGCAATCCTGATTGTTTGTCTTGTCCAGGATAATCTTTAAAATCTTCCCTTTTTTTGATTTGTTTTCAAAATTAGAATTCACTTGAATGCTCTGAGAGGCTCTGAGTCCTTTTGAGGCCTCTTTTATTTCATGCTCATATGTTTATGGAGTCAGGATTTTACTTCTTAGAACTTCATCTTAATTTATGGTTCTTTTGGAGTTTCTTGTCATGGCTTTATAGTTATAGCTTAGTGTTTGGAGGTATGTTTTGTTATTATTGTATTGGCAATAACCATTTAATAATATAGTTAAATTTTATGCAGTGTTTCACTTGGTGCTTTACAGCAATTACACATACATAGCTTCATGAGGTTATGTGCATATTTAAAGACACTCAAACCATCACCTACTTATATTTAATTTACTGATTTTGAGAGTAAAGTCTTCTGAGTCTAATTTTTACTGAAAACATATTTCTTAGAACCACCTTATATATACAGTTCAGTGTAATTCCATTCAAACAGGTTCATTTTAGAAACAGGGACTATATAAATTTGGGCTTGTTGACTATTTCATTAGTCAAGCGAAAGATTAGAATCCAGAAGACACTAGCAAAGGAAAGCGTAGAAAGGATCCTTTCCTTTGGAGATTTCTTTTCCATGTTGCATATATATCAAGTAGAACAAGTGAAAGAATAAGTTACAATGCTCAGTTAATCAGCTCTTTTTGGAGCCAGAGAGATATGGCTCAGAGGTTCATGCACTTGGAGCTCTTTCTGAAGACCCAAGTTCAGTTTTCAGTATTCATGTTGAGTGGCAACAACTGACTATAATTTTAGTTTCAGG
Organism: Pachyuromys duprasi; assembly: GCA_028658305.1. Lineage (NCBI taxonomy): Eukaryota > Metazoa > Chordata > Mammalia > Rodentia > Muridae > Pachyuromys > Pachyuromys duprasi. The sequence continues at coordinate 33,774,814 of CM053758.1, read as the reverse complement.
CAATTTAATGCTCTCTTTTCTTCTCTTCAGGTGTGTACACTCATGCGCACACTCATGTGGACATACTCCCACACAAATACACATGCAAAATTAATAAAATAAAATAAATCTTAAATAAAAAACAGGCCTCTAAAAAGTTAATAGGGGAAGTTCCTCTGTTTTAATTTCATTTTAAATGCGTAGCAACTGGAACCAAAGCAGACCGAATTTTCTACTAATAATTTCCAGTGCATAGTGTTATAAGGAGAAGGATGTTTTGTGGAGATTAAGTTCTTTACTCAAGGTGGAAACTGTATGGTTACTATCAAGATAAGATTGTGTCCTATGATGAGAGTAAACTTTTATGAACCCTTAGGTACCATGCTAACATTAATATTGAACTTGTCATTTAAGGTTCTTAATGATGTTAGAGGTTCAATCCTGTTTCTATCCCAGTTTTATTGCACTATGTGATTGTCTTCATCATAGACTTTGCTTATGGACTTTGTCTGTGTCACCATATGTCCCCCTCAAAAGTATATAGAGGATGCGTAAGCCTTAAAAAGGATGCATCAAAAACAAAACTAAAGATTAATTAGAGTGAAGATCTTTACCGGCTTGAAACCCTATCAAACAGTTCAGAAGCTGAAAGCAGGGAGTTACTATATTTGCAGTAATACGAGCTTCTTAGTGATGATTCCTGTTACCCTGGTAAAACACCCCAACAAAAGAAATATGATCTTATTTTGGCTCATAGTTCAAGAGTACAATCTATCCTGGCAGGAAGTCAAGGCAGCAGGATTTTGAAGCAGCTGTTTACATAACCTCTACAATCAAGAAAAACAGAAAGATTAACACCAATATTGAATTCACTTTCTCTAGGACCCCACCCAGGGAACCATCCATCTCTCCACAGTGGTTGGGACTTCTCAAGTATTTAAACCCAAAAATTATAACCCTCCACAAGTTGGGCATTGTGGGGCACACCTTTAATCTTAGCACTCAGGAAGGTAGAGACAGGCAGATCGCTGTGAGTTCCTGGCCAACCTGGTCTACTAAGGGAGTCTAGGACAGCCATTGCTGTACAGAGAAACTCTGTACTGAAAAACCCACAACAACAACAACAAATGAGCAAACAAACAAAAATATAACCGTCCACAAAGGCCCAGATGATTTTAGATCAGACTGATAATTGAGATGAGCAGTGGGAAGTTCTGTCTGGCCTTGACACCTCCCAGATTACTGTCGTCACTTTTGTAGTTGTGGTAGAGCAAAGACATCTGAAGATCTGGTGATAGAGGAATATGCACTGCTTAGCTTGCTGTTTTCTGATATCCTACCAGGATGTCAATGCTTCTCTTCACATTCTGGAAAGAGCTGAAGATGAAATCTTCTCCCTCTCAACAAGACAGAGAGGAGAGTAACCTGGGCCTTGGGTGTGATAAGCCAGAAAAATCTACCGAGGAAATCAAGAAGGATGACTGCAGATGTCTGAGAGAGAGAGAGAGGGAGAGAGAGAGAGAGAGAGAGAGAGAGAGAGAGAGAGAGAGAGAGAGAGAGAGAGAGAGAGAGAGAGAGAGAGGAGGCACATGCAGGCTTCCCACAGTATAAAGGCAAAAGGTGTGTGGCTGCTGGGACTGTAAGCCTCTAAGTGCTGGCTTCTGAAAGTACCCTAAGAAGCAGCCAAACCCAAGAAAAGTGCTGGGTGGTATGGTGGTATGTGTATTCAGGGGAGATATGGAATTCTTCCTCTCCTCATCTAAGTGGATAAAGGCTTTAAGATGACCTCAGAGAACAATGCTTGCAGGTTTAAGCCTACAGATTCAGGTGTTGTGTGAAACATGGCTTAGAGAAAGTGGCTACAGGAATCTGATAATCTCACCCCACCCAAACACACCATCTACCTCAAGGTGAAGGGGAGAATTGGAATTTCTTGGGCAAGTTTTCTCTTAACAGTCCTTTCAGAGATTAGTAATTGGGTCTAAATCTGGTTTATTAATTTTTATTCCACTTTATTTTACTGGTTTGTTTTTGATATAGAACCATTTGCTCCCAACAGAGCACCTGCATTATGACTCTAAACCAAGTGTACAGTTAGTTTAATGAAGTTTTCCAGCTAGAGTCTTTGTTCAATATTCAGAATTCTTGCCTTGTTACTATTAATAATGTGCACAGAAGCTTCCATCATCACTGAGCACTTAATAATATACCAGGACAGGCAGTAGAGAATCTCATGTTACCTGTAGTCAGAGAGGCAGATATTTTTAGTACATTTATTTCAGTGAAGAAACTGAGACTCCAATAGTACTGGTGGTTCTCCCAACATGACTCAGCAGGCTAGCTTTATAAAGGACTCAACAGCGCTTACTGGGATCAAGAGAATATGGCCTTCATATGTCTTGTCTTCCCCTCCTTTTACTATCTTAAAAATACTTCTTAAACTACTTCTGTATTTAATGGTGAAGTAAGATCATGACTTGTATACAACGCAGTGAAAATGGGGAAAAGCCAGAGGTAGTTTGAGAAAGCCTCTGTGAAAATGTGATGAGTGAACTTCACAGTATGGAGGTAGAGAGATCGGTAAAGGCAGTCACATGAGTATTTAAGTTTTAATATTTTTAAATTTTTCTTCATTTGTTATTTATGACTATTTGTTCACTTTGTATCCTGGCTGTGGACCCCTCCCACATCTCCTCCCAGTCCTACTCTCCTTCCTGCATCTCATCCTCTGCCCCTCCCCTAGTCCACTGATAGAGGAGGACCTCTTCCCTTACTGCCTGATCCTAGCCTATCAGGTCTCATCAGGGCTGGCTGCATCATCTTCCTTTGTGGCCTGGTCAGGTTGCACCCCCATCCCCCAGGAGAGAGGTGATCAAAGAGCCGACCACTGAGTTTATGTCAGAGACAGCCCCTGCTCACCTTACTAGGGTACCACTTGAGGTGCCTATAGGCTACATCTGAGCAGGGGGTCTAGGTCCTCTCAGTGCATAGTACATGGTTGGAGCATCGATCTCTGCAGGTCCTTCTGGCTCTGTTGGTTTCCTTATGGAAATCCTGTTCCCTCCAGGTCCTTCTATCCCCTCCTTCTTTCATAAGATTCCCTCAATGTCCTTAGACATCAGGGAAATGCAAATCAAAATGACCCTGAGATTTCACTTTATACTCATCAGAATGGCTAAGATCAAAAACTCAAGTGACAACACATTCTGGAGAGGATGCGGAGAAGGGGAACGCTCCTCCATTGCTGGTGGGAATGCAAACATGTACAACCACTTTGGAAATCAATCTGATGCTTTCTCAGATTGTTTGTAGCAGCTTTATTTGTAATAGCTAGAAGCTGGAAACAACCTAGATCTCCCTCAATGGAGGAATGGATACAGAAATTGTGATACATTTGTGCAAGGAAATACTACTCAGCAATTAAAAACAAGAAAATCATGAAATTTGCAGGCAAATGGTAGAAAATACAAAAGATCATCCTGAGTGAAGAAAGCAGAAACAGAAAGACACACATGGTATATACTCACTTGTAAGTGGATGTTAGGCATACAATATAGAGATAAACATAATAAAATCTGTCCACCTAAGGAAGATGAAGAAGGAGGACCCTGGGTAAGATAATCAAAGTCCTTCTATCTGCAAGGTCCAAGTGCTTTAGTGGCTTCTGTCTGCTCACTGGGGTGGGAGTCAGGATTCTGACCCAAGGATAAAGATTCAATTATACACAGATTTTTAAAAAATGAATCTTATGCATGACCATGCAAGCTAGGTGTGGTGAGCCATATTTGCTATCCCAGCTCTTGGTAGGCAGATGCAGGATAATCAGTGGTTGACTGTCATCTTTGGCTGCATAGTAATTTGAATGTCAGCCTAGTATTCAATGGAGCATTCCTCAAATTGTTTTCAAATGAAATTTTTAAATCAAAATATTAAAGCTCAGCATATGCTTTGAAGCTCTGCTGGGTAAAGCCTTTCAGAGGTCCTCTGTGGTAGCCTCTCATCCTATTCCCTGTCTTCCCCCACTTCTGATGTCTATCTTGTTTGCCCTTCTGAATGAAGATTGAGCGTCTTCCCTAAGGTCCTCCTTATTGTTTAGCTTCTTTAGCACTATAGATTTTAGTATGTTTATCCTATACTATATGTATAATATCCACTTATGAGTGAATATATAAAATGTAAGTCTTTCTGCCCCTGGGTTACCTCACTCAGGATGATCTAGTTCCATCCATTTGCTTGCAAATTTCATGATTTCCTTTTTTAAAAATTCCATTCCATTGTATTCCATTCTGTAAATGTACCATGATTTCTGCATGAATTTCTCATGTGAGGGACATCTGAGTTATTTCCAGAGTCTGGCTATTACAAATAAAGTTTCTATGAATATAGTTGAACAAATGTCCTTGTTGTGTACTTGAGCATATTTTGGATATATGCCTAGGAGTGGTATCGCTGGATCTTGAGGTAGCACTATTTCTAGTTGTCTGAGAAAAGCACCAGATTAATTTCCAAAGTGATTGTACAAGTTTACATTCCCACCAACAATGGAGGATGGTTTCCCCCTTTTCCGTATCTTCTCCAGCATGTGTTGTCACTTGAGTTTTTGATCTTAGCCATTTCTGATGGGTGTAAAGTAAAATCTCAGGGTTGTTTTGATTTGCATTTTCCTGATGACTAAGGATGTTGAACATTTCTTTTTTAATTAAATTTTTATTTTTATATTAATTCCAGTTTATTCATTCTGTATCCCAGCTGCAGCCCCCTTCCTCATTCCCTCCCAATCCAACCCTCCCTCTCTCACCCCCTTCCATGCCCTTCTCCAAGTCCACTGATAGGGTAGGTCCTCCTCCCCTTCCATCTGACCCTTGCTTATCAGGTCTCATCAGGACTGGCTGCATTGTCCTTCTCTGTGGTCTGGCAAGGATGCTCTCCCCTCAGGGGGAGGTGATCAAAGAGCCAGCTACTGAATTCCTGTCAGAGACAGTCCCTGTTCCCCTTACGAGGGAACCCACTTGGCTACTCAGCTGCCATGGGCTACATCTGAGCAGGGGTTCTAGGTTATCCAGGCTATATCCATGAATGGTCCTTGGTTGGAGTATCAGTCTCAGAAAAGACCCCGGTGTCCAGATGTTTGGGTTCTTTCTCTCTCCTTGTGGAGCTCCTAACCACTTGGAAAATCAATCTGGTGCTTTCTCAGACAATTAGGAATAGTGTTCTCTCACGATCCAGCGATACCACTGCTAGGCATATATCCAAAATATGTTCAAGTACACAAGGACATTTGCTCAACTATGTTTGTAGCAGCTTTATTCGTAATAGCTAGAACCCGGAAACACCCCACATCTCCCTCAATGGAAGAATGGGTACAGAAAGTGTGGTACATTTACACAGTGGAATACTACTCAGCTATTAAAAGCAAGGAAATCATGAAATTTGCAAACATTTCTTTGTTTCTCTGCCATTCAATATTCTTCTATAGAGAATTATCTGTTCAGCTCTGTATCCCATTTTTTAAACTAGATTACTTGATTTGTTGCTTTTTAACTTCTTGATTTCTTGATCTGGCCCTCTGTCAGATATAGGGTTGGTGAGAAAGGCAAATGGGACAGAAGAGGGAGAAAACAGGGAACAGGACAGGAGGGCCTCTGAAAGACTCTACCTGTAGAGTATCAAAGCAGATGCTGAGACCTATAGCCAAACTTTGGGCAGAGTGCAGGGAATCTTATGAAAGAAGCGGAGGGTAGAAAGGAGGGGACAGGAGCTCCACAAAGAGAGCAACAGAACCAAAAAATCTGGGCCCAGGGGTCTCTTCTGAGGCTGATACTCCAACAAAGGACCATGCATGGAGATAACCTAGAACCCTTGCACAGATGTAGCCCATGGCAGCTCAGTATCCAAGTGGGTACTCTCTTAAGGGAAACAGGGGCTGTCTCTGACATAAGCTCAGTGGCTGGCTTCTCCTCCTGAGGGAGGAACAGCTTTACAGAGGAAGAAGACAATACAGCCAGTCCTGATGAAACCTGATGGCAAGGGTCAGATGGAAGTGGAGGAGAACCTCCCCTATCACTGGAATTGGGGAGGGGCATGGGAGAACATGAGGGAGAGAGGGCAGGATTGGTAGGGAATGAGAGAGGGGGCTACAGCTGGGATACAAAGTGAATAAACTATAATTAATATAAAAAAAGAAAAAAAGGACTTTGATAACAGATTCATCTTAGTATTTGAGGTTGGGCTTTAAGCTATAAAGAAGTAAATCTAGTCTTCTGACTCAGTCTGAGGCAGGGTTCTTGTCTATTTTTACCCACTTTCCCACCTTGATTACAGATATCTAAGTAATTTTGTCATCACTAAACTCCAGTTAAAGAGAAATCTGTACATAGAAAAGTGTTAATGCTATAACCCGCACTTTTAGGTATGCAGGGTAAATTTTCTTTCCTTTCATAGCTTATTTATTTCTCTCTTTCTCTCCGTGTGTGTGTGTGTGTGTGTCTATACTTGAATGCTACTAACCATGAAGGTCAGAATAGGACAATGGATCCAATAGAACAAGAGTTACTGGTGGTTGTAAGTCACCTAACGGGGATGCTGAGAGCCAAATTCTGATCTTTTGAAAGGCTAGGCATCACTTGTAATTCTGAGCTATTTCTCCAGATACTAGTTTACTTTATAAATCAAAGGCATAGTAGTCATATGTATCTGAGAAATGTCAGTCTGCCCTGATGCCATGGAGAGGCTACTAGCAGTGACAGACATTTCTAGCTATGTACGGTAGCTAGATAGATACAGAAGGCAGTTACCTTCTGTAGTGCCTAACCTTGAACAAAAAGGATGGTTCTCAGTTATGACAATAATCAAAATTGCCCTAATACATTTCTGAATGACCTTAGTAGATGACACCAAACCTCACTGAGCTGTTGCCTTCTGTAAATTCACAGAGTACACTGCACGTTGAGAAAGTAAAAAAGCCTTGGAAGAATCCATTTCTTTAATTGTACTTTTTTCCCTTTTTTATTAAATTCTTTATTAATTACACTTTATTCACATTATATACCCCTGTAGTTCCCTCCCTCCTCCCGTCCCAATCCTGCCCTTCTTCCCCCTTCTGTACCCGTGTCCCTCCCCAAGTCCACTGTTAGGGGAGGTCTTCTTTTCCTTCCTTCTGATCCTAGTCTATTAGGTTTCATCAGGAGTGGCTGCCTTTTCTTCCTCTGTGGCCTGGTAAGGCTGCTCCCCCTTCAAGGGGAGGTGATTAAAGAGCAGGCCAATCAGTTCATGTCAGAGACAGTCCCTGACCCCATTACAATGCAAACCACTTGGATACTGAACTGCCATGGTCTATACCTGTGTAGGGGTCCTAGGTTATCTCCATCCATGGTCCTTGGTTGGAGTATCAGTCTCAGGAAAGACCCCTGTGCTCAGATTTTTTGGTTCTGTTGCTCTCCTTGTGGAGCTCCTGTCCTCTCCAGATCTCACTATTTCCCACATCTTTCATAAGATTCCCTGCACTCTACTCAAGGGTTGGCCATAAGTCTCAGCATCTGCTTTGATAGTCTGCAGGGCAGAGCCTTTCTGAGGCCCTCTGTGGCAGGCTCCTGACTTGTTCTCTGTTTTCTCTTTCTTCTGATGTCCATTCTCTTTACCCTTCTGGATAGGGATTGAGCATTTTAGCAAGAGTCCTCCCTCTTGATTAGTTTCTTTGGTGTAAAGATTTTAGTGGGTTTGTCCTATATTATAGGTCTATATGAGTGAGTATATACCATGTGTGTCTTTCTGCTCCTGGGATAGCTCACTCAGAATGATCCTTTCCAGTTCCCACCATTTACCTGCAAATTTCATGATTTCCTTGTTTTTTATTCACCTTACACCCATCAGAATGGCCAAGATCAAAAACTGAAGTGACAACACATGCTGGAGGGGTTGTGGAGAAAGAGGAACCCTCCTCCACCGCTAGTGGGAATGTAAACTTGTACAACCACTCTGGAAATCAATCTGGTGCTTCCTCAGACAACTAGGAATAACGCTTCCTCAAGATCCAGCTATACCACTCCTAGGCATATATCCAAAAGAGGCTCAAGTACACAATAAGGACATTTGCTCAACCATGTTTGTAGAAGCTTTATTTGTAAAAGCCAGAAGCTGGAAACAGCCCAGATGCCCCTCAACTGAGCAATGGATACAGAAATTGTGGTACATCTACACATTGGAATATTAACTGTACTTTTATGTTATTAAACATGCTCCAAATAACTCTAGGAACCTTCCTCTATCTCCTTTGTTTCTCTTAAAATACCACTTGACATCCTATAGAACATCCTTAGATAAATCCCTCCTTGTTCAAAAGGACCAGGACTTGAATATTAAAGTATAAAGACCCACTCACAATCTCTTCCCTCCCGGAGCTCACCTATCCTATTGCGTTGGTCCCTGGGGACTTGTATGATCTTTCAAGCAGTTTTTCCCTAACAGCTGTTTCATTTTGATACCAGCTGCCCAGTGTCTGTGTAACTGGCTCAGACCAATCAGTTCTCTAGGCTGTCAGCTATTCAGTGCATGGTTTAGACTTTTAGGCTTCAGTTCACTGGCATTTCATCACAAAACAGTAGATCCTTATGCAAGATCCTCACCCAAAGGGAACCCTTTGAGCATATGCTTTGCTCATGTTTGGGCTGTTAACACTCTAATACCAGCTGTGGTTCCTGTGGCTTATGTTCATTGTCATTTAAAATATTATAGCTGGAAAACACAAGTGTTTCCATGAACATATGTAGATATATTATGATATAGTAATATATTTTCACCAAAAATAACGCATTTTCACATTTTTCAAAGTTGTATTTTTGCCAGCATTGGGAGCAAGCCGCAGAGCTTCTCAGTGGCCTAGTCATAGCTTGCTTTTTGTTTGTTTGCTTGCTTATTTTTGTTGTTATTATTGTTTTCCAAAAAGGCTGACCTGGACTTTTTTATGTAGTGGGGACTAGCTTTGGATTCCTGATCTTTCTGTGTCTGCCTCACAGTGTGAGTCATGGTTTAGACCCAGGCACCCTTACCAGGTCGAAGTCTTTACCCTGAGCCAGTCTGTGATCTTGTCAAAGGAGAAAGGTCAGGCCAAAAAAATGTTTGAAAGGGGATTTCCAGAGTGAGGTATAAAAGAAAGAAAGAACCTGAACTTGGAAAGGAAATTTATGCAAACAAAGTTCTCAGAAACCATTATTTAACTATTTTTAGCCCATTTCTACCCTTCCAAATAAGCTTTGTTCCATGCCAAATATCTGAGCAGCATGAATGTATCTACTTCTTCCCACTGATCAGCCCACCAGGACTTGATGCCGATGTGTCAGAGCATCAGGTATGCTGATGAGGCTGTCAATTCCAGAGCATGAGCTCCATCTAAGATGGACAAGCACGGCTGTACCACCTGGCAGTAGCTGTTCACTCTCGCATCCTTTCCTATAGAAGCAGAAATGTTAGATATTAGTACCCAATCTTCAAATATTAAATGGGCTGCATGCTGACCAGCGGGTTACAGCTCACGGCCTCCCACCTTAAACTGGCTTAGCCCTACCTTCACATCACTCTTCCGTTAGAGGCTGGAAGGCTCCAGGATCAAGCTCCCTTCTGGAGTTCTTTTTCTCTCTAGATTTATAGTCAGCATATGGGAGTAAGTATTTCAAGCTCCCACCAGTTAAAGAGCCAGCAGGGGGAACCCACAGACTGTGTGACTCAAAAACTATACAAACAGATTTTCAAGATTTATCCTTAAGAAAAAAAATGCAGAATTCTTAAGAGCGGAGACCAGCTTCTGGTGACCTGGACAGCAATTTGAGTTGTCATGGTCCTACCAGCATTTGCTTTAACTTGTCTACAACACCAGGGCCCACTAATCACCACTCACACAGTCAGAAACGTTAAAGGGGAACTCTTCTCCTGACCTTTCGTCTGTGTGCTGAAAGAAGCCCAATTGCTGGAAGGACACTCTCTCAAGTCAACTGAGTGTTTGTGCTTGGGTGATGAGTGGGCGACAGGTCCTGTTGTAATTAGACCTCATTTGTTCTGAGTTACCAGTGTTTTTACGTGTGGATAAAGGTGACCTTTCACAGTACGGATTCATTGCTCTTAAGGAGTGCTTAGGCTAACTGTGGAAACGTGTGCCTATGTGTGTGTGTGTGTGCTTAGACACACACAGACACACATTCACATTGCAGCACCACTGTCCCACAGTCTGTGCAGGACTACTGCGCAGTCTTTTCTTCTGACCTTTGCCTACTGATGTCACGTCAAGGAGAAATTGACATTTGTTCCCATTCCTGTGTGGAGGAAACAGCAATTAGAGCCACAGGGATTAAACCCTCTGCCTGAGACGAGTTGTACCTGGATTAGGGGAGCTCTGTGAACTCAGTATTTGGAAGCTACTCACCCCCTGCTCGGTTCATGGCAGAGGTTCCTGGCACACAGCTGGGCGTGTCTGCTCTACATGGGCTGTGACACAGTGGCATGTTTTTTTTTTTCACAGTGATTTTTTTATTTCCTCTGTTAAAGTATAAATTATGTTTTGTCATTTAAAAATTTTACTTTGAAAATATGGAGTGAAACTGAAGACTTGAAATTTATTCCTCAAATGCTTGCTTTTGCTCACAATTACCGTCTTGATAGTAAGCATTGTTGTGATAGTATTAAGAGAGATGGGAGGAAGTTATGAGATGAAGCCCCCATGAGTGGTGGACTAGTCATCTTATGACAGAGAGACCACTAAAATCTTTGTTTCCACCATGTAAGCTCTTCACACGCACTGGGAAAAGGAAGGTCCTTGATGCCAAGGGCCTCACAGGTACTGTGATCTCATATTCACAGCCCTCATAACATGACTTTATTCTGCTAATAAGACACTGAATTCATAGTAATTTCTTTTTTAAAAACAACTATTACATTTTTCTCTCTCCCCCTTCCCCTTACCCCCCCCCCTCCTGTGTATGAGTGTGTGAGTGTGAGGGTAAGTTTGTCTGGCTGGAGAGGTTGCATACATTGTGGGAGGGGCCTGTGGGTAGTGGAAAGCATAATGGGTTCTGGAAGAATCCTAGAGGTGGGTTACTGCATAGACGGGGGTGGCCAAACTAGGCGTGGGCGCTGGAAGTGGAACCCAGGATAGATGTGGCAGATGTGGGAAGCTGTGTGGAGGTGACCAGTTAGGGAGAATTACTGGACTATACTCTGGAGAAGGATCTTAGAGATGTGGCTGGTTGGAGACATTGGGGGTGACACATCCTACCCCAGTTCTTCTAGCTGCTTAGACCATGTCGGTATTTGTCTTTGTGAACTCAGTATTAAGGCTCTGGGCCTTGGCGGTGGTAGTAATAATGACAAGTATAAAAATGGCAAGATACGAATGATTGTAAGAGAAGCTTATCTGTCTCAGCTTCCATCTCTGTATTCTGTATCTTGCTATGATATTTAGAATTTATAGTGCTGGTCTATATGTTCAGATGGTGATGTCTATAGAAAGCCAAAATATTTTGTATTAATTAAAACAAAATCTGATTTTTAAAAGTTTGACCTCATCCTTTCAAACATTTTATGAGATGTTTCATCACTTTCCAAGATAAGAAAATGAGAGACAGTTAAGAGGAAACTGGGCTTGGTGATGTAGAGATGGCTTAGTGGTTAAGAATATTTGCAGTCTTACAAAACACGCCCATTCGTTTCCCACCATACTGGGAATCTCACAACTGCCGATAACTCCAGCTTAAGGGTATCCAAAGGCCTCCATGAGCTCTGGAGTGACAGAGTCACTCTCTCTTTCTCTCTCTATGTCACCCTCTTTCTCTCCCCCCTTCCCTCTCACACATGTAAACCAGGTTCATTGCTAAAAGCATTGCAGAGCACAATAACAACAGCTTGTGCTGTCAATTGACATAATAATTACCGAAGAATCATTTGCAACTCACTCACAAAGGCTTTTGTTTGGTACATGGTTACGGAACATTTAAAATATGTCAAACTCTGTAGCAACGCTTGTAAAACATATACAGGGTTTTTTTAGAACATAGCGGGAAACTCAGTAATTAGCTGGTTCCTGTCTAACTCAGCACAATGATGCTGGCAGGGAGTATTTGACAAAGCAGGCCAAGTCCAAGACTGTGACTAAAAGGCCAAACAAGCAAATGTATGTAGAATGAAGCACGGAGTCTGATGCTCAGAATACATTGAGTTCTCCTGAGCCACTATCCACCTTTGGCTTATAAATTCAGTATATTGAATTTATATTGTGGGAAAAAAATATTACTGCAGGGAAATGCCAGATGCCTCAGTCACTGACTGAGGGTTATTGACATGGTGACTTGAGAGTAACTGATACACTTTGCTATGAATTTTTCAGAGTTCTAAACTTCAATAAAAATCCCTTCAAAAAATCACAGAAATTCATTTGATTCTTTTTTTTAATCAATACTCAGTTAAGCTAACACACTTGGAAAAATTAATTAACTTTCTGAGATCACACTGGCTCATCTCTGGCAGCACTGAGAATAGATGTCTGACTCACAAGCCAGAGCTTGCCAGCCAGCTCATGCTTAACACTTTATAGACCAAACTCTGAAATACCTCTTATGCTTTGAGATATTTTTGTGGAAGGAAAGGAAATGAAATAAAGGGGTGATAAAATCTGTATTGTGCTCCATACAGAAAATTCAACTGTGATAACCTTGGTCCTCGAGGGACCTTGGCAGTTCTTGCCTTCTGAAATGCAAATACAGCCTGGAATGCTGATCTTCAGTGGCTCATCAAGATCATGTGTGTAGAACAGAGTCTGGAAAATGTTAGTGCAGAGGAGCTCAGCTTCAATGCCTCCATCTTCACTGTTGAACTTAATGACCTTCGAAAGTTCCAAACAGCCTTCCCTCCAGATTTTCCCATGATGGGAAGCTTTAAAGAGCCTGTCTTTCACAGAAAGAATAAGTATAGACTCTACCACTCTGCTCTCTAGTACCTGCTGAAGAAGAAAAGCAGACTAAAAAACACCTGTTATAATAACTACATGTCCAAAAGACATTAGAATTATTGTGCATGTTCTTAGAGTAAATATGAGACGGTATACTACAATTTTGAAGAGACAGAGTTTGCCAGATGAATTTGTGCATAAGACTGTTCAGATGAGCAAGAAAAACTCCCCAATTTGTTCTTCTAGCATACCAGGATTACCTTTTTCTTGGAATACCTCGATCCCTTGCTCTTGGCTGGGCCTCAGTGTCCACTGTCAGACATCTACAATCAGTACTCTGAGCACTGTGATAAAATATTGTAAAGTGAGTGTTTTTACAAGAAATAGATTTCTGTAGTATACATGCTGAGGAATCGAAGACCAAAAATGCTAGAGATTTGGTATCTAGTGAGCCTGACCTTCAGATTCACAGATGTCACCTTCTCTCTGAGTCCTCAAATTTAGAAAAGCTACATATTTTGTTCTGTAGGGATACTAGCCATATTCTTCCTGTCCTGTCCTCATGAAATAGGCATATGAGGTGTGGTTGATTCTTTGGGGCTCAGGCTGAGCTATCTTCTGGATGCATGACCAAACAAAGCCTTAAGTAACAGGGAACTAAACATATATACAACAAAGCAATAAAAACCTCACACAGCAATAAACTTAGGTCAATAGTCTTCAGCCAGTTTATTTTTCCCAGTATTACATGGTCATCTTTTTTTTTTTCCAGTGAAGTCAAATTTGTTTCACACCCAACCAATGAACTTTAATGAGCTAAAATCAAGTACCTTAGTAAGGATGTGAAAAAACTATAGGAAGAAACCAGGCAATGATGTGAGTAGAATTCTAGGACATCTTTAGCATTATGACAAAGTTTCTCAGTGACTGTGGACTTTCGGGTTACATCATTTTGTTGTTGTTGCGGGTGTGTGATCTTTGTAATATGGAAATATAAGAAGCCTAAGCAGCCTTAGTCTCCGAGCAGCAGGTCTTGCCAGCACCCTTTCCCATAATAACGAGCGACATCATGCTTAGATGTAATCTTATTATACATGTACTTAAGAAGATGTGAATCTCAATAAGACGTGAGATTTGTTTCTAAAGTCAAGCCAGGATTAAGGTTTGACTTTTTAATTACTTGTAACATATAGGACAGATGGAAATCCCTTATTCTCAGGGGTAGAAATCACTTCCGGTGTGGGGCTTATCAAAGTCAGACTTTCCCAAATCCAGAAGAGCACATTCTGCTAGTCCTCTTGGACTTGGTAAAGTTTAGGACAGAGAGAAGTTCTAAATGCTAAAAATAGAAACTACTGCCATGAAACATTAATCTATAAATTCTATCCTTTGGTAAAATTTCTGAGTTTATTTATATCTCTGTAAAGGCTTCTTCATAGAGCATTTCCTGACACTTGGTTGAGAGTGTTTGGTGTGTGTTTACCCTAATTATCAACATTCTGTAGCTGTTGTCAAATCCACAAATCAGAATTTTCATTGCAAAGCTGCAGCTTGTTACAGGGGTGATATTCCAGGGTCCGGGAGACTCATGGGGTTCAATTAAACAGACTTTTAAAAATTGTTATTATTATTTCCCAGCATTTCTAAATGATTTGTTCCAAACACCTTGCCCCATCGATGAGTGCATGTTCTGATTATTTACACTAAAGCAGAACTAATCAATTATATTTAACAGCCTGACCTGCAGAGGAGGTATTTTACTCAGGATTTTTGAAGGGGGAAAAAAACCCATTTGTGTAATTTAGGATTAGCATGGTCCTTGGTCTTTCAGGTTAGGGAGCATTATCAGAGAAATACATGCTATTCACTTGGTTTCCTTGGTATAACAGCCAGAAGTTTTAGTTTTCCTTTTATTTTAAATAAATGGCAGTGCCTACCTCACCAGATTATGTTCTAAAATTAATTATTTTATATGTTTAAAAATTTTTTTAATATGCTTGTATATTTTGCCTGCATGGATAGATGTACACCACACCCGTGAAGTGCCCACAGAGGCCAGAAGAGGGCATCAGGTCCCCTGGAACTGTAGTTACATGTGGTTGGGAGCTGTTAGGAATTGAACTTGGGTCCTCTGGAAGAGTAGCCAGGGTTCTTAACTGCTGTGCCATCTTTCCAGCTCCAAGCAGAATTTATTCGTAATGAACTTTATGCTTTTCTTTTGATTTATCTATTTCCATTGGTATTCAACAATCTGGAGCGTTAGAGCAAAATAAAGCTGAGTTATATCTTTGGCAATCGTACTTAATGAAACTGGCCCTAGTTTCTGGACTCTAAAGTTGGAATCTATTGAATGAAAAAAAAAAAGTAAGTGTGTCTTGCTGAGTGTGGTGATGCAGGCCTTTAATCCCAGCACTCGGGAGGCAGAAACAGGCAGATCTTCTTGAGTTCTAGGCCAGCCTAGTCTACAAAATGAGTCCAGATAAACTCTCTTTCGAAACAACAACAGCAACAACAGCAACAGAATCAGTCTGTTGTGATATCTTAGTTCATTTAAAGAATTCAAAATTGAAGACAGAGTGTACACGATAATTTCTCTACAAGGGTAGTTTTTAATTACTTAATTAATTAATATTCACTTCACATTCTGTTTGTAGCCCCATTTCTCTTTGCCTCCCAGTCTCTCCCTTCCTTCCTCTCCTTCCCTGTCCACTCTCCCCTATCCCACAGAAAAGGGGAGTGTCTTTTCCCATCCATTCCATCCTACCAAGTTGCACCACAGCTGAGCATGTCCACTTTCCCTGTGGCCTGGCAAGGCAGTCCTGCCAGGGGAAAGTGAACAAAAAGCTGGCAAGAGACTCTCTGTTAGATGCAATCTATGCTTCTCTTACTAAAGGACCCACATGAAGCCTAAGCTGCCCATCGGCTACATCTTAGTAGGAAGCCTTGGTCCAGTTCTTACATGGACCTTGGTTGACACTTCAGTCTCATTAAGCACCTCTGGGGCCTGGTTGGTTGGTTCTGTTGGTCTTCTTGTGGCGCTCCTGTCATCTCCAGGCCCTTTTCTCTTTCCTCCCTCTTCCACAAGACTCCCCACACATAGCCCAATGTTTGGCTGTGAGTCTCAGCATCTGTTTTGAGTGCTACTGGGTAGAGCCTCTCAGAGGACAACTCTGATAGGCTCCTGTCTGTAAGCTTAGCAGAGTATAGTTCATAATGTCAGGGGTTGCCACTCTCTCATAGGGTAGGTTTTTGGTTGGGCCAGGCATTGGTTGGACATTGCTCCAATGTCTGCTCTGTCTGCTCTGTCTTTATTCCCATATTTCTTGTAGGCAAGGTAAATTTTGGTTTGAGGTTGTTGTAAATGGGTGGGTGTTCCCCTCCCTCTGCTAGGAGACTTGTCTAGTTTGAGGGTATCCTCTTCTGTCTCTATGGCCTCTGCTACTAGGGGTCTCTGCTTGAATCCCACTCATATCCTTCTAGGAGCCTCCCCTGACTTAGCTCTCCAGCTTGTCACAGAGAGTCCCCCACCCTCAGTTTTACTTTTCTCTACAGGCCTTCTGTCCCCTTGACCCCGCTCTCCCCAGGTCTAATCTCCACCATCATATTTCTCCATGCCTTCTCTCCTCTCTTCAACAAGTACCCCTATTTATTCTATTTCCCCTTCTGAGTTAGATTTATGCATCCTCCCTTGGATACTCATTGTTACTTATCTTCTCTGGGTCTGCATTGTAGTGTGTTTATCCTATACTATATGGCTAAAATCCACTTAGAGATAAATACTACTATGTGTATCTTACTGGGTTTGGCTTACCTTACTCAGGATGATCTTTTCTAGTTACATCCATTTTCCTGCAAATTTCATGATTTCTTTGTTTTTAATAGCTGAGTATTATTCCATTGTAAAAATGTGTCAGTTTCTTTAGTTAAACTGTTCTTTGGTTGAAGGACAGCTGGGTTGTTTCCAGATTGTGGGATTATGAATAAAGGGCCTATGAACATAGTTGAGCAAATGTCCTTGTTGAATGGTGGAGTTTCTTTTGGATATATCCCCAGGAATGGTACTAAGTCTTGAGGAAGAGCTATTCCTTAAGCATATTGAAAGCACCATATTGATTTCCAAAATGACTGTACAGATTTGCACTCCCACCAGCAATGGAGGAGTGTTCCCCATTCTCCACATCCTTGCCAGTATGTGTTGTCACTTGAGATTTTGATCTTAGACATTCTGACTGGTGTGAGATGGAACCTCAGAGGCACTTTGATTTGCATTTCTCTGATGACTAAAGACAGTGAGCATTTCTTTAACTGCTTTAAGTAATTGTGACCATTTGAGATTACTCTGTTGAGAATTCTGTTTAGTTCTGTGCCCCATTTTTCTTTGTTAATTTATATTATTTACTATACATTCCGAGGGTACTCCCTCCCTCTCCTCCTCCCAGTCCTCCTCACTTCTCCTCCTTCTCCCTTCCCCTCTCTCCTTTCCCCCAGAAAAGGGCAGCCGCCCCCCAGTGTTAACCTTCCCCAGCACATCAAGTCACACCAGGACTATGCAGAGCTTCATCTCTTAAGGCCAGGCAAGGCAGCAAAAGGAGGCAATAGAGTCCGTGTTACAAACAGGCCCCGTCCACTCACCAGACACTCTATATGAAGACCAAGCTGCCCATCGGGTACATGTGTGCAGGTTGCCTAGGTCCAGATCATGCATGGTCCTTAGTTACTGTCTCAGTCTCTGAAAGCCCCCATGAGACTGGGTTATTTGTCTCTGTTGGTCTTCTTGTGAGGTTTCTGTCCCCGCCAGGTCTTTCCCCCAACACTTCCACATGACTCCCAGAGTTCTGCCCCATGCTTGGCTGCAAGTCCCAGCATCTGTCTCCACCTGAAGTTGGCTGGAGCCTCCCAGATGACAGTCAAGTTGGGCTTCTGTCTGAAAGCATAGCAGAATATCATTATCAGTGCCAGGGGCTAGCTCTCTACCATGGCATGGGTCTCATGCTGGGCCAATTATTGCTTGTAATTTCCCTCTCTATCTGTTCCCTCCTTATCCCTACATGTCTTGTGGGCAGGATAATGTTTGGTTACGGGTTTTCTCGATGGGTTTTTGTTCTTCTTCTTCCACTAGTTCTGCTGGCGAGGAGGTGGTCACTTCAGTCTTCATCCCACCTCCAACCCCCATTAGGAGTCTCAGCTAGAATCACACTCATATTCTCCCAGGAGCCTTCCTTGTCACAGGCCTCTAGTTTGATCAAGATATGTCCCTCCACAGTTTCCCTTCTTGTCCCCAGTCCTCTGACACCCATTCCCCCATATCTGATTCCCACCTTTATTTCCCTCCCATTCCACCTTCTGCCCAGTTCCCTCCCTTCATCCACTTCTGCTGTCTATTCTATTTCCCCTTGTGACTTGATGTGCTGGGGAAGGTTAACACTGGGGGGCGGCTCCCCTTTTCTGGGGGAAAGGAGAGAAGGAAAGGGCACCCTCCCTTGGGCCCTCCTTGTTACTTATCTTCTTTAAGTCTGTGGATTGTAGTACAATTATCCTGTACTATAGGTCCAATAACCACTTATAAGTGAGTATATAACATGTGTGTTTCCGGGTCTGGGTTACCTCACTTAGGATGATCTTTTCTAGTTCTATCCATTTGCCTGTAAATTTCCTGGTTTCTTTGTTTTTAATACCTGAGTAGTATTTCATTCTGAAAATGCACCACAATTTCTTTATCCATTCTTTGGTTGAGGGATATTAACCTTTTGTCAGATGTAGGATTGGTAAAGATCTTTTCCCAATCTATAGACTGTCATTTCATTCTACTGACAGTGTCCTTTGCTTAAAGAAGCTTTTCAAGTTTCTAGAGGTCTTATTTACTGATTGTTGATCTTAGAGCCTGAGGTGTTGGTATTCTGTTCAGGAAGTTGTCTCCTGTGCCAATGAGTTTGAAGTACTTCCCCACTTTCTCTTCTAATAGATTTAGTGTATCTGGTATTAAATTGAGGTCTTTGATCCACACGGGCTTGAATTTTGTGCAGGGAAATAAATATGGATCTTTTTGCATTTTCTACATGTGGACATCCTGTTAGACCAGCACCATTTGTGGAGATGTTGTATTTTTCCATTGTATGGTTTTGACTCCTTTCTACAAAGGTACTTATATCATCACTTGTAGTGTCAAAATTTGGAAATGGTGCTAGAGAGATGGCTCAGAGGTTAGGAGCACTGGATGCTTTCCAGAGAACCAAGATTCAGGTCCCATCATCTAATACTGTCTTAGAGCCATCTATAACTCCAATTCCAGGAGATCCATTGCTATTTTATGGCCTCAATGGGTACTGCATTCATGTGTTGGCAGTATATACAGGAAGACAAAACACTATAGAATATATTTCTTTAAATTTTGGAAGTATATATACACAAAATTTAGAGAGCAGAGTAACCTAAAAGCATAAGAAGATTTAAAGTAATATTTTGTATCTAGAATAGGCAAATAGGAAAGAAACAAAATTCTATCTAATATTAGTATACATTCAATATAAATAATTTAAAAATAATATGTAAATAAAAGGGCTAATAAATAAATTTCCTATGTATTTTATGTAAATTAGCATGTATGCTGTATGAGTATATATACTTACATAATTTAACATGTATATCATACATCTTCATTTCTTTTTTTTTCTCATTTATTTATTTTATTCTTTTTTTTTTAATTTTTGTATTTTTTGTTATCAATCACAGGTTAGGTACTTTGCATCCCATGCCCAGCCCGCCCACTCCCTCCCAC
>CM053758.1:33735329-33754632 GCA_028658305.1 Pachyuromys duprasi | reverse complement strand
TGTCTAAGAAAGCGCCACATTGATTTCCAGAGTGGTTGTACAAGTTTGCATTCCCACCAGCAATGTAGGAGGGTTCCTCTTTCTCCACAACCTCTCCAGCATGCATTGTCACTAGAGTTTTTGATCTTAGCCATTCTGGTGGGTGCATTTCTAATACTAGATATAGAGAAAACACATGCTTAGATCTGGAGGAATTAAAGTGAACCATTTTTTTTCCTTTATAAATTCTCAAAATTTCCACAGAAAGAATGTGTTAACTTAAGATATTAATAATCTGACAGTCTTTTAGAAAGAAGGAGTGGGTAGAGAGATGGCTCAGTGCTTAAGAGCCATATATTGAGCTCGTAGACCCCTCACAACTTCCTTCAACTCCAGCTCTGGGAGATCTGATGCCTTCTTCTAGCCTCCATGGTCACTTGCACACATGCTCACACACAGAAATAAAACTAAAATGAATTTTTAAAAGGATGAAGTTAGAAGTGATTGTGGTGGCAGAAGTATGCACACAGGTATTTTCTGTATCTTCAGGATTATACAAGTTGATCTACAATGTTTTACTGTGAGGTTTCTATGCTTTGCATAGGTTTATCTTTGGTTGGGTATATGCAGTCTTAGAGCTTTCTAGAAGGGATGACTGTTGAGTCTTCCTGAATCTGAGACCTGAGACAGCTGGCATTAAGCATCTGAGACTTTGTCAGGCCTTGGGCTCTGTAATGCAGTCTGACAATATCCAAGGTAAGTATGTGACTTTTACTCTTCATCTATTTATAGTGGAGAACCCGCTACCCGAGGCTTTTACCATTCCAATTCACCTTTCTAAAACGGGAGTGTGAAGTGGGAAATCTTGATTTGTACACACATTCATTTCTATTCTTGATTCATTGTGGCTGAGTCCCCTAATGGTCCCTGAGCAATGCTATCAAAGGAAAGCTGTAAGTTTGCAATATTTATGATGGTACTATTGCTGACAGCAGCAAATAACTTCTATTATATCAATGTTTGGTTTAAATAGCAAATGTCTGGCCCTTGACCCTACTTCCTGTCCTAGGCATGTTTGGGAAGTCAGGTCTGCATGCTGGTGAATATTTTTAGACTTTTTCCAGTAGCTATCACACCACTGAGTGTGGAAGATCATCCTGACAGCCTGTTTTAGATTTCAACACCCAATACTTTTCCTGAGTGCTTTGTAAAAGTTATGTTGATAATTTCCACCTCTAATGCAGCCATAAGAATCTGAAATGTCTTTTCAGAAGAGAATAGTGATATGAAAATGGGAAATTGAAGCAAATTAAGTCAGGAAGCTTTCTGAACAATCAAGGAGGAAGTTGTATACCACCATGGCATTTCAACCTGCAGCCTTATCAACTGAGCTGATGAACTGTGCCTGCATGTAAGAGAACTCCAGTCAGGCACTATCTCCAAAGGCAGCCTGATTTGTCTATGCACCTAATCAAGGCCATTTATTTCCCATGGTTAGAGTGAAAATGGAAATACCAATGGAGTGGAATTAGTTATTTTCAGTCTTGAACTGGATTGAACTGGAATTCTGCAGCAATCTTAACTTTCAGCCACACAAGCTTAAGCACACTTTTTTTTTTTTTTTTTTACTACATGATTGGGGAATTTGTAAAGTACAGTAGAAGGAAGGATTCACCAATATGGGTAAGTGAAAAGGTCACTGTTCTAGTTTTATCCTGTTGCTCTGACAAACCCCATGACCAGAAGCAATTTGGGTGGAGGAAATGGTTTATTTCAGCTCATAGCTGACTGACAGTCTATCATTGAGGGAAGTCAGGGCAGGAACTCAAGCACAGTATTGAAGCAGAAACTATATAGGCTCATTTCTCTCCCTGGTTTGCTGACATATCCATGCTTAGATACCTTTCTTATGCAGCCTGGAATCTCTTTCCCAGGGAATATAGCCTGTCAAAGTGGAGTGAACCTGCCTACATAAATTAACAGTCAAGACAATCCCTAACATACAGGTCCACGGAATAATTCAGCCAGATATCTGAACCCTATGGCTCAAATAAATTGATAGATAAAAATCAGCCTTTGTGAGAACCAGTTGGTCTTCCTATGAGGTGTACTTGAGGCAAAATTCCATTGACCATTTGAACTCTCTGAGGCTCCATATTGATAATGAATCGCAGAGATATCTTGGGTCTCTGAGAATTAGTCCCAGTCTAAAAACAGACACAAAAACCCATGGAAAACTTCAGTGTTTTTATTCCTCAGTACACACTCACCCTCGTCTAATCCCACCCCTCTTTAGGGAAGGTTGGCAGAAAGATCAACAGTGTCAGTGTTCAGCAGCTCAGCCGGGATCCTCTTCAAGGCTTATTGATGGTCTTTTATTTGAGGGGGCTCTAGACTCACTATAAATTGGCTCAAATATGGAGAGTGGTAAAATCCATTTTTGTATTTTAAACAATTAAACTTAGACATTGTTTCTTCAACCCAGAGTTCTTCCGAGTAAGAAGTTAAAGGATCACTCATACATTTTCTTCTAAGATACAGGGTTCCCCCTCCCCCGCCAGTACTGCAGATCTAAGTGAGACAATTTATTCTTGTTGCTAGTTTAACTCTGATGTACATTGTAGTGCAGCTTTTCATCTTGTCTTTCACAATTCTGTGCTTCTATCTGGTTCCTGGCACTTTGGAATTTAGTTATCTTGCCAGCATTAGATTTTTCCATTCTTATCAAATGGGGGCAAATACCAACACCTTCATTAGTTAGAGTTTAGTAAGGTGGGGGAGGGGAGGGAGGAGAGGAGAGAGGTAGAGAGAAAGGACAAGAGATTAAAAAATTTTCTTGCATGATCTTAGTATCGATCTTACAAGTCTTGGCAAATTTTGAGAGTTTGCAGGGCAGAAGATTTGGACATTCAAGACTGAAGCAACCATGGCTTTTAGAACTGAAAATATTGAATTTCTCCCTTGTACTTGAGAAGTCAAACACCTTCACACTGAGCTCATGAAAAGAGAGCTGACCACATCACACAGGGCCAAGTGCCTTACTCAAAGGCTGCTTTTCCCAGCAACAACTTCCCATCCCCCACCCCATCAGAGCAACATCCACATTGCTGTTAGGTCAAGTAACCAGGCACCAGAGCCTATTTAAGGTCATATATATATGTATATACATATACATATATATACATATACATATATATATATCCCTCAGTGATAATCATATAAGATGCTGTAAGGAAAAGATCTCTGGACAATTATGTCTCAAGTGACGCATTGCAGTTGACTTGCAACAAATGCATGTGCTATAACATTTTCCTTTCCTGCTTGTATACTGGAAACCTATTGCATGCATTTTCTCCAACATTTTTATTTGTAAATCTTTCCATGTTTACTTTGTGATTAAGAGCTGTATTGTGTTATATAACAGAAACAGTATAAGTTTTGGGAGAAATATATGAAACCTTTAACTGCATGATCTACGTGTCTTTAAATAGCATCTCCTTAAAAGTAATTGCCATCTTCAAAGGGGCAATATAAAATATAAATTCCTCATAGAATTTTCTATGAAAATTCAATGTTGTATAATTATAAATCACAGCAGATAGGCTTGGTGCACATGAACACCTTCACCACTGCTGTCCTGTATATATCTTCTGTACTTGTTTTCACACATTTACGCGAACCTCAGCAATAACATGGGCACAGAGAAGATGCTGGGGACATGCGGAATTTGCAAATAAATCCAGTGCTATAACCAGCAGAATAGAAAGCAATTAATTAAAAGTTCATTAAGGTAATTGCATTTCCTTTCTGTCATCTCTTTCCTTACCCAGCAACTTTCATATATCAATTCAGTTCCAAAGAACAGTTCTGTATCAGAAGGAGAGTACACTATCCGATTGATATGAGAATTTTGGTTCATTAAGCAGCAATGTTTCTCATTATACATAAAGAAATTAGATTTAGGATCTCTAATCAATCTCTTGTGAGTTTGATTAGCATCAGTCAGTCCTCCGGAATTGGATCAACCTTGAGTAAATGAATAGGTGAGAATTTTTTGACATAGGGACGATGAAGATTGGATTTTACAGCCATGTAGACTTTGCAAGGAACTGTGCAAGATTTCGGCGGCCTTCTTATTAGGGAACTGCTTTTAAAATAAGGTAGAGAGTTGAGAAAGGCAACTTTATATTGAATTCTGACCCCCACAGGCACACGCATACACACTCACACAAATACACATTGCATATACATAAAATACACTTTGACATCATGAAATAAATACTTCCTTCGATATTCTTGTTGCCAAATATGTGGTAGTCTTATTCAAAGTGAAATCTCTCACAGCAAGTATTCCAAAAATCAACTGCAGTGCTGATTCAGTGGAGAGTACTGGACTGGCAAAAATCACAGACATAGAGACTAGAAGTTTTCCAGAGTCCTGTGTTTGTCATGTGATTCAGACCATTAAAACCATTTGGTATCCCTGAATTTCCTTTATTAAATGTTTCTTTGAGTATCAGAAAAAGCAATGCACTTATTATACATGAAGTTTCACAAAGAAACTGCTAAACAGACCCAGACTAACGGGGACAGAGAGTTGCTCAAGAGTTGAGACTGCCGCTTTTGCAGAGGACCCAAGATTGGTTCCCAGCAGCCATGCCAGTCAGTTCCCAACCTTCTGTGACTTCAGTTCCAGAGGTTCTAATGTTCTCTTTCGGCCTCCATGGTCACCTCACCTGTACTCACCTGTACACACCCACACACAGATGAATACATAGCTTTAAAACAAAAATAAATCATGGATTAATTCAGAAGGCATCAAGTGAGAGCTTCCTAGGTACTTTGATTCTATACATAATGCTTCAGATTTCTACCAATTTTGTTCTCCTCTACTGTTCAGTATAGTCTGAGACAGGTGTGGAGAAAAATCACAGTGCAAATGGACCATAAATTCCATGCCGAGTGCCGTCAAGGAAAAACATAAGACCTTGTTGAGAGGGTAGGGTTGTCTTGTGCTCAGTAAATATGAGACTCTGGTAATTGCACTGCTGTTTCAGCCCCAGCTTTAAACTCTAGAGTGGCTCCAGTAGCAATCAAGATGCTTAATGTCTCCAGTACCCCCATGAGATCATTTTTAGAAAGGTTATGTGGGATATTGCAGGTTGCGTTCTCAGTATGATGCCTGCATGTGCTGAGTTTCCAATAATGCTTTGCTGTGTTAACTGTTTTGTATACAGGACTTGGCACAATGATATAGGCTAGCAAGTCCTCAAAATATAGTGCTAAATAGTGTTGCAGTCAGAATTCCTGGAAGCAGGAACCTGCAGGACTCTGTCTGCCTTTAGTGCTATTATTCCAACATCCTTCTCTAACAATTCTAATGGCAATGCCATCTGAACATAATCTTCTCTACAGCACACCAAGCAAAGGATGACACATAGCAGCCATGAAACACATACTAAGCCCAGCAATTGAATCTGTGCTCCATTTTTCTTTGGATAATAAGCATGCTTCCAAGTGCTGTGGATATTTTTCTCCTTTAAAAATGAAGATCAAAACATTTTTTTAAACATGTCCTATCCAACATTTTAGGCAGTGGGCAGTCTGGTGGTCATGCTGGACTCCCAACCTTCATCACTGGAATCTTCTTATATTTCTGGCCCTACTCCTGGAATGTGCTGTCTGCTGCTGTTCGTCATGCTCTTCACTGCTGTGACCAAGTACAAAGCAAAGAAACTGAAGAGAGGGAGGTTGGACTTTGCCCATAGTCTGATGGTACAGCCAGTGACAATGGGAAGGGCTTAGTGGCAGGAGCGTAAGGCTGAAGGGTCATACCTGGGCACATCACACCTCAGGAAATGGGGAAAGTACATAGCTAGTTTTCTCATTTGCCTCTTATTCAGTGTGGGGCTCCAGTCCATGGGTGGTACCACCAGTCTCCAGGACAGATCTATCTTCTTGCTTAGCTTTCTCCAGACCCCCATAGACATGCCTACAGATGTATTTCATAAGTGAATCCTATTCCAGCCAGCTTGGTAGTGAAGAGCAACCACCACAGCTTCACACGCGAGTACCATGTTGCTGAATACTGTGGCATTTTTGTGTGCCGAGACACTTCTCAAATGTTTGGACGGAGGGGATGCCAGGAACAATGTGATCCAAAGGTTATAGAAAATCATGCTGTAATTCCTAGTCTCACTCTGGCGTCCTCAACCCATGCATGAAGCTTTCTACTGTATTGCCTTTCGTTTTTGTTGTTGTTGTTTGTTTTTTGTTTTTTTGTTTGTTTGTTTGATTTTTATTGCCTTCATCCTCTGCCTTTACACAAATCACTTCAACTTTCCCATGCTATCACTTCTGTCCGCTGTCCCTTGGATCTGAAACAAGTGTTCATGGAAACTGAGCTTCCAAAACTTTAAACTTAGCAAAGATCGCCATCAGGGTTATTCCAATTATCCTGTATTTCAAGAACCTCCAATTCACTATTTCACGTTTTAATTTTCATGATAAAAACCATGAAAACATCATTCATGTAAAACAAAAATATCTGTCAGTTTATTCACTGAACACAAACATTTTAAGCCTGCTTTTGGCATATTGTCAGAGATTTCTGAGCCTATATACAAAGGTAGGTGTATATCATTATGCATATTTGCAGGAACTGGGTCAGATAGCTATTTTTTACTTGGTAACTCACATCAGCTTTTCATATCAGTTATTCTTCAATGTTATTACATGTAATATTTTAGGATTTTAACTCAGTGTGTGAGATGATTTTATTGTACTTGTCATTATGTGCTTGTTCATCTTTTCCTTTCACATTTGACCCACATTCCTGTACCTCACCCTATTGTCTGCTGCATCTGCTCTAATGTCTTACATGTACATTGATGCAGTAAGCATGGCTAGGTGTCATGGAAATCAAGCAGTAGTTATGGGAGTTGTGTATGGAAATCAACCCTATGTTTTTTTAAATGTAATTTATTTATTTTTATATCAATCACAGGTTAGGTACTTTGCATCCCAGGCGTAACCCCCTCCCTTATTTCCTCCCACTCTCCCCATCCCTCCCTCATCTCCTCCCTGCCCCCTCCAAGTCCACCGACGGGGGAGGACCTCCTCCCCTTCCATCTAACCCCAGATCATCTTGTCTCCTCAAGACTGGCTGCAATGTCCTCCCCTGGGATCTAGCCAGGCTGTTACTCCCTGGCATGTATGCAACCCTATATTTTAAAGATCTCCGTATGTGCTTTTCTCTGATTCATTGCTCTGACAGCTACTCAATATCCCACAAACCACATTCTATTGGAGAACATAGAAGGCTACCCAGTATTCCTTTAGTTCTCATTTAATGACATTTGTCTCATCCTTATGGATAGAGGGAAAATGCAAGTGAAGGGTAGAGTTAGTTCACAGAAGCAGAGACTACTCAAATGCTCAATGTTTTGGAGTCACTATACTGTAGTAAGTTCTGGAATTCATCAAATAAAAAATAAAATATATTTAATAAATAATTATCAATGTTTTTTTGCAATGTGATGTTTTGTTATTAGGAAGGGAGGTTGTATTTGAACTGGCCTTGTGATGTGTGATGAACTACTAAACATGCTGGAAATAATGTTTAACTCATGAATCAAAACTCCCTGAGAAACACACATGCGACTTTCCCCCTGGGAACCTGTTGAATGCTGGTGAAGCCACTAGGATAAGAAGAGAGACATCACAAAGTAAAGCCTCTATAATATCTAGTACCGGTAGAGGTCACCATGAAGAGAGAGACCTTACAGAAAGAAAGACCAGAATGATAGTATCTCTGGATGCCTCTATGAGGGATGAGAGCACAGAGTGACTTCCATGATAGCTAGTATCTACGGCCATACATAAGAACAGAACCCTGCTAGATCACCTTGCCTTAGCTGATTTTCGATGAGACCACCAATGGTTTAACGATACCACACCAGCTCAAAAGAAAAACTTGCCCATTGCACTCAGCTCAGGATGCCATCCCCATACACTGAAAAATAAAATGGTTGTTGATTTAAGACCCCAACTTTGTGGTGGGCTTATAAAGTAGCCATGACAGCTAATGTGGTTGTGGTAGTGCAGCTTTTATTCCTCAGGTAACTATGATAACTATTTCTTTCTGGAAATTTGGAATGCTGGGAGAATGTCAGGATATTTTCTTGTATATATGAGGTTCTTAATGACCTACCACATATATTTTGTGTGCAAAATTTCTTTCTAATTGCATACGTTTATAGATGCACAATACATGCCTAGTGGCAGAAGCGCTAAGATAGTGGGATTCTTTATAATACAAAAGCAGCTTAAATGGGACATTAAAACACCCTTCACAATAGCCACTAAGAACATAAAGTACCTTGGGGTAACTCTAACCAAGCAAGTGAAAGACCTATATGAAAAAAACTTCAAATCTCTGAAGAAAGAAATTGAAGAAGATATCAGAAGATGGAAAGACCTCCGATGCTCATGGATTGGTAGGATTAACATAGTGAAAATGGCCATTCTGCCAAAGCAATCTACAGATTCAATGCAATTCCCATCAAAATACCTTCACAATTCTTCACAGACCTTGAAAGAAAAATACTCAACTTCATACAGAGAAACAAAAAATCCAGAATTTCCAAAACGATCCTGTATAACAACAGATCATCTGGAGGAATCTCCATCCCTGACCTCAAGATGCACTACAGAGCAATAGTAATAAAAACTGCATGGTATTGACATAGAAACAGAATAGTGGATCAGTGGAAATGAATAGAAGACCCAGA
Organism: Pachyuromys duprasi; assembly: GCA_028658305.1. Lineage (NCBI taxonomy): Eukaryota > Metazoa > Chordata > Mammalia > Rodentia > Muridae > Pachyuromys > Pachyuromys duprasi. Next base: position 33,745,861 of record CM053758.1, on the reverse strand, counting down.
AATAAACACACATACCTATGGATACTTGATTTTTGACAAAGAAGCCAAAACCATTCAATAGAAAAAAGGACAGCATCTTCAACAAATGGTGCAGGACCCACTGGATGTCTATATGCAGAAAAATGAAAATAGATCCATATTTATCACCCTGCACAAAACTAAAGTCCAAGTGGATCAAAGAGCTCAACATAAAACCAGACACATTAATCAGTTAGAAGAAAAAGTGGGGAAGAGCCTAGAACTCATTGGCACAGGAGACAACTTCCTGAACAGAACACCAATAGCACAGGCTCTAAGATCAGCAATCAATAAACGGGACCTCATGAAACTGAAAATCTTCTGTAAAGCAAAAGACACTGTCATCAGAACAAAACGACAGCCTACATACTGGGAAAGGATATTTACCAATCCTACATCTGACAGAGAGGGCTAATATCCAGTATATATAAAGAACTCAAGAAGTTAAAGAGCAACAAATTAAGTAATCCAATTAAAAAATGAGGTATAGAACTAAAAAGAGAACTCTCTGTAGAGGATTATAGAATGGCAGAAAACACTTAAAGAAATGCTCAATGCAGATGTGGCCCATGGTAGCTCGGTATCCAACTGAAGACCCTAGTAAGGGGAACAGGGACTGTTTCAGTCATGAACTTGATGGCTGGCTCTTTGACCCTCCCCCATACATGCCAGGGAATAACAGCCTACCTAGATCCCAGGGGAAGACATGGTAGCCAGCCCTGAGGAGACAAGATGAACTGGGGTCGCATGGAAGGGGAGGAGGTCCTCCCCCGTCGGTGGACTTGGAGGGGGTCAGGGAGGAGATGAGGGAGGGATGGGGAGAGTGGGAGGGAATGAGGGAGGGGGTTATGCCTGGGATGCAACCTGTGATTGATATAAAAATAAATAAATAACATTAAAAAAAAGAAATGCTCAATACCCTTAGCCATCAGGGAGATGCAAATCAAAACGACCCTGAGATTTCACCTGACACCCATCACAATGGCTAAGACCAAAAACTCAAGTGACAACACATGCTGGAGAGGTTGTGGAGAAAGAGGAACCCTTCTCCATTGCTGGTGGGAATGCAAACTTGTACAGCCACTTTGGAAATCAATCTGGCGCTTTCTTAGGCATTTAGGAATACAGCTACCTCAAGATCCAGCTATGCCACTACTGAGCATATATCCAAAAGTTGCTAAAATACACAACAAGGACCTTTGTTCAACCATTTTCATAGCAGCTTTATTCATAATAGCCAGAAACTGGAAACAACCCAGATGTTCCTCAGTTGAGGAATGGATACAGAAATTACGGTATTTTACACAATGGAAACTACTCAGCAATTAAAAACAAGGAAATCATGAAATTTGCAGGCAAATGGTGGGACCTGGAAACGATCATCCTGAGTGAGGTATCCCAAAAGCAGAAAGACACACATGATATATACTCACTTATATAGACCTATACGATATGATAAACATACTAAAATCTGTACACCTAAAGAAGACAAACAAGAAAGAGGACCTAAGTGAAGATGATCAATGTCAACAGGACAGGAGCCTACCGCAGAAGGCCTCTGAAAGACTTTACCTAGCAGTGTATCAAAGCAGATACTGAGACTCATAACCAAACCTTGGGCAGAGTTCAGGGAATCATATGAAAGAAGGGGAAGTTAATATGATCTGGAGAGGACAGGAGCTCCACAAGGACCAAATATATCTGGGCACCAGGGTCTTTTATGAGACTGTTTCTCTAACTAAGGACCATGTATGGATACAACTTAGAACCTCTGCTCCGATGTAGCCCATGGTAGCTCAGTATCCAAGTGGGTACCTCAGTAAGGGGAACAGGGACTATTTCTGACATGAACTCAGTGGCTGGCTCTTTGACCCTTCCCCTACCCCCTAGGGAGGAGCAGACTTGTTAGACCCCAGAAGAGGACATTGCAGCCAGCCCCTAAGAGACCTGATAAGTTAGGGTCAGATGGAAGGGGAGAAGGTCCTCCCCTATCAGTGGACTTGGAAAGGGACAGGGAGGAGATGAGGGAGGGTGGGATTGGGAGGGAATGAGGGAGCCGGATACAGCAGGATACAAAGTTAATAAACTGCAAGTAATATTAAAAATAAGATAAAATAAAAAATAAATTATAAAAAAACAAAAATGTAAACAAACCCGGTCTATTCTCACTGCTGTGAAAGAGAGAATTGTTTCCTTTGTTCAGAGTATTTAAAGGCCAAAGTATTTAAGACCAAAAATCTTTGTTTTTTTTTAGATTTAATTTATTTGGACAATTGTTAGATATTTTGTGCTTTTCCCTGTTTCCTAGTCAGGATGTAAAGATTACACATTTGGTTAGAGAGCCAGGATATTGGCACAATAATTCAATCTCTAAAAAACATCTGTGAGCCACTCTACATTGGCCTTCCCAACAGCCTAATCTGTTATTGTGCCTTTCCCTTTCCCGTGGACAGTGTGCTTTGTTTGAGAGTTTTGCAAGGTATCTATACACTCAATACAAATTAAATCTAACAATAGAGATGGTATTTAATGCAATTGACCTTTAAACTTTAAAACTATTTGTCTGAAAAAAGTGAGAAATGTTTACCCTCATTAAAATAACATTCATTTCCAGATTTTATTGTTTAATTTTGGATGCATTCCACTCAGCTATTTTTATGTTAGAAGTGGCAGCAGAGAACAATGACTGAATCATGCGATGCACAATTCCCTGCTAGGTAATAATTACACACAAACTACCTTTTCAGGGAGCAATCTAGTTCTCCTCCTGCCTGCTCTGAGCTCTCCAGTCATGTCATTTGGAAGCAGATAGATTTCACGAAGATTTAAGGTACTACAAAATTGTTTTTATTTTTCTGTTAATATTCACTTGTGCAGCCTGGGAACTTTGGAAAATAAATAGATAACATTTGTTGTATAAAAAAACTTTAAAAATTTTATTATTCTAAAAAGCTTATCTAAAAATATCACATGATGCTTTGTGAAAAATGATGCAAAGCTTATTCTATTTCTCTCTGTCATGGAGTTTTTTATGTTTTTGTTTTATTTTAGTTTTGGCCTTGGACAATTGTATGAAATATATTTGATGATGAAAATAAAATATTTAATATGAAGCTTCATGGCTTTAATTCCAAAACTATAGAACTTTAATAAGTTGTATAGATTTGGGGTCTGGTTAATTTTGGTGTGTGATGTTTTTATTATATAGAAAATTTAAACCAAAAATGTACTTTTCTTAGAATATACATATAAATAAGTGTCTTAGTTTCAACAGACCAATAAAAGGATCTTCTGTTTTAAAAATGTTAATTTGAAATGATTTATTTAAGGTCACTGCTAGTGTATGACTTAGTGAAAAGGCCGTGATCACTAATACAATTCTTAGAAACTGAATTAAATGGACTCTAGTGACCAGTTCTTTAGTGTTGACTGCCCAGTGAAGTCCCACTAATGTTTACCGTACATTGGAACTGGACTTGGGGAGGATGTTGTAGAGAAGGTATACTAAATGGAGAGAGAGAAAAAAGCAAAGAGAAAAGAAGTAGGTAAAGGCAGATAAAGACTGAACTGGAACCAAGTCTGGGCAGTTCAGGGAGTCTTAGTTTGAAATAGGCAGAGATGCAGGATGAGTTTTCTGCTGCCTTGGTCCTTGCTGAGGGGCCTCTGACAAGTTGCTACCCATGTCTACTCCTCAGATTTCTCACTGCTAAGTATGAAGAGTGGCCTTCTAAACCTTCAGTCTTACCCATCAGATTGGCTAAGATCAAAAACTCAAGTGACTACACATGCTGGAGAGGTGGTAGAGAAAGAGGAACCCTCCTCCATTGCTGATGGGAATGTAAACTTGTACAACCACTTTGGAAATCAATCTGGCCCGTTCTCAGACAATTAGGAACAGTTCTACCTCAAGATCCAGCTATACTACTCCTGGGCATATATCCAAAAGAAGCTCAAGTACACAATCATGTTTATAGCAGCTTTATTCATAATAGCCAGAACCTGGAAACAACCCAGATGTCCCTCAGTCGAGGAATGGATACAGACATTGTGGTGCTTTTACACAATGGAATACTACTCAGCAATTAAAAACAAGGAAATCATGAAATTTGCAGGCAAATGGTGGGACCTAGAAATGATCATCCTGAGTGAGGTAGCCCAAAAGCAGAAAGACACACATGGTACATACTCACTAATATAGACACATACGATAGGATAAACATACTGAAATAGATACACCTAAAGAAGATAAACAAGAAAGAGGACCCAGGGTAAGAGGACCAATCCTCACTTAGAAAGACAAATGGTATGGGCATAGAATGTAGAAGAAAACAAGTAACAGGACAGGAGCCTACACAGAAAGACTATCTAGCAGTGTATCAAAGCAGATACTGAGACTCATAACCAAACTTTGGGCAGAGTACAGGGAATCATATGAAAGAAGGGGAAATTAATATGATCTGGAGAGGACAGGAGCTCTACAAGGACCAAATATATCTGGGCACAAGGGTCTTTTATGAGATTGTTTCTCTAACCAAGGACCATGTATGGATATAACCTAGAACCTCTGCTCAGATGCAACCCACGGTAGCTCAGTATCCAAGTGGGTACCCTAGTAAGGGAAACAGAGACTATTTCTAACATGAACTCAATTGTGGACTCTTTGACCTCCCCCACTGCGAGGGAGGAGAAGCTCTGCCAGGCCACAGAGGAGGACTTTGCAGCCAGTCCTGAAGACACCTGATAAACCAGGGTCTGATGAAAGGAGAGGAGGTCCTCCCCCATTAGTGGACTTGGAAAGGGGCAGGGAGGAGATGAGGGAGGGAGAGTGGAATGGGGAGGGAATGAGGAAGGGGGATACAGCAGGGATACAAAGTTAATAAGCTGTAACTAATATAAAAATAAATAAATATGAAAAAATAAACCTTTAGTCTTTCTGAGATTAGATGGAGAATGTCTGTACTATATTCACTGGATGTGTCTGAAAAAAAAATGTGTCAAGTGAGATGACGGGCGAGAACATCACTTGATTCTTACTGCTCACACTCAGAGCGGTTTCACATGCTCAGATAAAGCAAGGCAGGGCTACTCAGGTTGGCAAGACTAAATCAAAGCAAATCATTTCCAATGTGATTTCCTGCTGAGTAGTGAGCTAAGCTACCCACCTTGGGCAGCAGTTAACTAAAACAGAACAAACCTTAATGAATGGACGGCAAATCTTTTCACAGGACAAATGACACGGTGTGAATATTAATGAATGGGAGCCAAAAGAAAGCCACATGACATAATGGAGCCACCTATGATTGCTACTGAGGAAGACAGTGCTGTACTTCATCAGAGATGTGCAGCTTGATCTGGTATGATGGGCCAAAGGAATAAGTGTCATCTGGGACAGTCTAACTCACATGCAGTAAAGAGGCTCAAGCAATGCAGAGTGTGGCTTGCTTAAAGAGCAGCACAATTTAACTTTTCAACATTGAGACGATGTCTCACATAGTCCAGTCTGGCCTCAAATTTGCTATGTAACCAAAGATGACCTTGATTTCTCATTCTTCTGCCTCCATCTCCAAAGTACTGGCATTTAGGGTGGGTTGCCACCCCTTGAGGACCTCCCCTTCTCTGAGAAGAAAAGGAGAGGGTAATGGGTGGGTGTGAGGGTGGACTGGGAGGAGAGGAAGGAGGACTAGGATCAGGCTGTAAAGTGGTTAAATAATAAAGGGAAAATTTTTAAAAAGTGCTGGCACTATAAGCATGTGCCACTACACTCATTTATGAAGTGTTGGTGATCTAATTCAGGGCCTTGTGCCTAATATGTTGTGCACTGCTCAATGTAAGACAATTTATCAAGTGCCTGCTAGATGCAATATTAGGAGTTAGAGGTTGAAGGGCCAAAGGTTCAATAAATCCCTGCTGTTAAAGAACAAAGCATTAACTTAAATAAGTTCTCCTTTAGTTTGGTCCTTGTAAGAATCATCTTAGACCCAAGGAAGCCAAAGTTCAGAGTGGTGAGTGAGATGCCCAGATGTTCATGTGAGTGAGTTCAGAAGCTCAGTGTGGGACTGACCACAGATCCTGGCTCTTACTGTGACCTCCTTCTACCTGTGGACCCCACCTTGAGATAAAAGCTTCCCTTCAAATGAATTTCTGAGGTCAGTTAAAACTTCCCCAGTAATTCTAAGCTTTTCATCCCTCTATTACATAATTAAAAACGCAATTTAATGTTCTGTCATAAAGACATCATTTGACCATGAGACAAAACACATCAAATTGACCTCTTGAAACACCAAAACCAAAACCAGAAACAGAACAAAACCCTCCACTTTAACTCACAGAACAAGTCAGGACTCAAGGATGCCAGATGGCTCTGAGATGCTCAAAAGATCACAGGGTCCTCAACTATACTTCCTGTGCTGAGCACCCAGTCAGAACTAGTCTATTTTCCTCTGCAGTGGAGGCCTTCCACCACCTTCCACTGCCTTCACCTGGCCTCTGTTTCTTAAACGTTTGTGCCACTTTTGATTCACATGCTATTTCCTGACTTCATTTTTTAATTTAACATGCGTGCATGTTTGTGGGTATGAGGGTACCTGTGTGCAAGTCAGTGAACAATCTCAGTTGTCACCCCCGGGAAAACTACCTACCCTCTCTGAGATGATCTCCATTGACCTGAAGTTCCCAGGATAGGTGACAGTGGCTGGCCAGTGAGCCTCAGGGGCTCCCCTGTTTCTGCCACGTCAGCTGTGGGATTTACAAGAGCACACCACCAGACTTCATGTGGGTTCTGAGGATCAAACTCAGGTATGAGCTTGCAAGGCAAGCACTTCACACATCGAGCCCACTCCTAAGTCTATTTCCTGACCTTTCTGGTCCTTAGAGTTATTTACTCCTTTATCATTCTGGTCAAGGTTGATTCAAATTCTCTAAAAGAGTCTTTCTTACATGCCCATTTCTTAGGGTACTGATTATGACAAATTCATTTCAGTCTTTTGTTGTTGTTTATAATGCTGGGGACCTAACCTAGCCTTATGCATATTTGGTAAATTCTTTGTCACTGAGATACATCCTTAGTTCTTTGTGCTAAATTTTAATAAATAAGATACAACAAATCTACATTTTGTGTCGTCTCTTTTTCTTAAAAATTTGGGTGGCAGAGTGCTTGCCTGTGTGTGTGTATGTGTGTGTGTCTCTCTCTGTGTGTGTGTGTGTGTGTGTGTGTGTGTAACTTCATGTGAAGAAAGCCTCACATGTCTCTATCTACGTACAATACGGTTGGAGGACAACTTCGATTGTTTTTCCTCAGATGCTTCTTACCTTTCGCAAACAAAACGTAGGGTTTCTCGTTGGCCCAGAGCCTGGCCAGGTCAGGAGACTGGCTGGTAGGTGGGCTCCCTGGAATCTGCTTTCTTTCATCACTCATCTAGCCATTGCTGGAACTCTAGGTGCATGCTGCCACCACACACAGCCTTTTTGTTTTGTTTTGTTTGGGTATTTTTTGTTTCTTTGTTTGTGGATTCTGGGACTCCAAACTCATGTTCTCATGTTTGAAAGGCAAACGCCATCTCCCCAGCTCCACATTACTTATATTGTATTTCAAATTCTGTTGTAGGAAGATGGCCTCCTTTAGTCTGTTTCGGGTGGCTTGTTTTATACAGCATTTATTCCAGTGTGTGGGGACATTAAAAATATTTGTAAAGTTATAAAATCCTTTGCAAATGGAGAAAATGTCTGTTGTATCCTCAGTGTCCCAGAGTTATTCAGTATACACTAAAGAAAGTTGCTGGTCCCAGAAGGAACTTCGTTTTGGAAAGTGAACTAAGTAGGTGGCAGAGGTAACCAAAACAACACACACTGGAGGCTTTCTTGACCTCAGCCTTACTCCTAGGAGGATGGAAGAATAAGCATCTCCTACTGTTGCCTATAAGCTCAGACACTGAAATGTTTGGTCTCCTGTTGGTGGCACCCTTTGGGGAATGAGTCCCTCCAGAGGACTCGTCACTAGGGTGGGCTTTGAGAGTGTATAGCCCTCCCCTTCAGTTTTCTCTGCTTCCTGTGTGCAGGAAAAGATGCGATCTTTAAGTTTTCTGCTCTTGCCACCATGCCTGAGGCTGGTTGCCATGCTGACACCCCATCATAATGGATGTGTATCCCCCTGGAACCACATGGGACAAACTTCCTTCTGTAAGATCCTTTTAACCGTGGTACTTTATTATTTTGACAGAAGAGTAACTAATAGTAACCCACTATATTCTCTCCATTCTCTGTATTTGTTACTGAACAAATCTAGAAACTAACATTCTTGAAATGTTATCTGTGGTTCTGTGACCTCAGGCAATGCTCATATTCCATGCATGAGCGGTTCTTTTTTAAGCAGCTGGCTACCTGCCAGCTGGACAAAGTGACAGAGGCCTTTGTTAAGAGGAGAAGATGCAAAAACTTGTTCTTAAATGAAATCTCAATGCAGCTGCGTTAAGCAGAATTTCAATTTCTGGTTCTTAATGGACTTTAGAATTTATAAACTATGTTCTTACCAACAAGAGGGTCTAAGCACCAAATACTTTCACTGCTGGGTGTTACTTAATATTTACATTGCAAATCATGACCTTTGACTAGACTAGATTTAGAACAAAGGTTTGCTGCTACAGTCACTTTGGAATGTACTTGCTTCTTTTCTTATTTAATTGACAGATAAATATTATGTATATTCAAGGGGTAAAAGGCTATAGAATATGAACGTCCAAGTATAGTGCCTCAAGTGCTAACTCTCCTTTGGGCACAACCTAAAATTAATTCACACAAACAAGCACAGCACTGATGCTCATAAACATCATCTATATATAATGTCATATGTGTATGAGATAATTTAAAGCACAATATCACACAGAAAGTATAGCAAAGCAATGGTATCATAGTTTACAGACTCTCCATAGGGTACAATATTGTAAGCATATTATCTTTTTTACTACCTCTTAATTCCTCATATCCAGTAGGCACTGTTGGAACGTAGCAGGCATAGCAATAAGCCTGAGTTATTTACTACGCAGAATCACAAACATAAATTTCAAATCTGTCTCTTTCTCCTCTCCTTTGTCACCTTGATTTCACTAAAGGCATAAGTTACTTAGTTACAGGCTGGGCTATTATCAAACACTGAAATAAAGACCAGCGTGGAAAATGCTGAAAATATCTTTCTATGACTGGAACACAAATATAATATCATGCATGAGGTTTGACACAAACTGCAAAACTCACTCACTAGTTCATAGCATTCCCCTTGTTATCTTCTCATTTGACATATGAGAGTTCTGAATGCTTTATTTTTTCTTTTAGCTTTGAGAATATACATCTTTAATGGCCACTGAGGTTCCCATAGAAGCAGGGAAGGTGTATGTCACGGTAACTCTTATATTCAGGAATATCCTTTACTAGATTCTGTGAGGTCTTTGGGGAGAGAAATTGTATCCTGCTTAATCCTGTTCAATCCTTGCATACTTAGTAGGTGCTTGGGAAGTACACACTGAATATAAAACACTGTGGTGGAAAAGAAAAAGTCAATGTGATCATTTTATCTTTGACCTCAAAGGATGGATGAAACTGGACTTTCCTCCATGAAATGGTGTGGTGGTGAATTTCTCCTTCTTTAAAGCTTTGTGATCTTGAAGCTTGGTACAGCCAAATAATGTCTCAATAATGTGTGTACAAAAGCATTTGTTACGTTCCTTCTTTGTGTTGACACAAGTAGGCTTAGAGGGCAAACACTAGAGGCAACTGAGAAAGAAATGAAAGAGAGCAAAGTAAAGGCCTGTAGGGGTAGTGGGGGTGAGGGATGGGGCTGAGGATGAGGGTGGCGGTGGGTGGATTGGGTGTGGATGGGAAGTATGTGGGGCTGAGTTGTTGTTGGGTGGTGGTGGGAGTAGAGGGTGAGGGGTGGGTGGTGGGTAAACTTTTCCAGGCAGAGGAGCTGCCAGGACACAGCTGCTGCCCCAGATCCAGGAATAATGTCTGACAAAGGAGAATAGAAGGGGTAGCCAAGGCTCACATGAGGTCAGGACTTGGTATCCTATTGTAAGAGAAAAGACTGATGGCTCACTGACAGAGACTAAAATTGCTGTTTTAATGAACTTGACATAAGCAAATGTGACAATTTGTCTACTGTGGTTTCAGAGTCAAACTGATAGAAGAATGGAACTAAAAATAAATAAGCAAATACATACATACATGTAGGCATGCATTATATACATACATGCATGCATGTATTACATGCATACATATATACATACGATTGGGAAACATATACTTTACAGTGGGAGAAGATATAACACAGGAGAGAGAGAGAGAGATAAAGAGAGAGAGGAGAGAAAGAGAAAAAAAGGTTCTCAGGTATGCAGAAAAATGAAAATAGATCCATATTTATCACCTTGCACAAAGCTAAAGTCCAAGTGGATCAAAGACCTCAACATAAAACCAGACACACTGAACCGTTTAGAAGAAAAAGTGGGAAAGACCCTAGAACTCATTGG
>CM053758.1:33700202-33734829 GCA_028658305.1 Pachyuromys duprasi | reverse complement strand
CAAGGACCACGTGTGGATGTGGCCTGGAACCCCTGCTCAGATGGGGCCCATGATAGCTCGGTGTAGGACTGAAGACCCTAGTGAGGGAAACAGGGACTGTTACAGTCATGAACTTGATGGCTGACTCTTTGACCCTCCCCCATACAAGCCGGGGAGTGACAGACTGGCTAGATCCCAGGGGAGGACATTGCAGCCAGCTCTAAGGAGACAGGATGAGCTGGGGTTGGATGGAAGGGGAGGAAGTCCTCCCCTGTTGGTGGACTTGGAGGGGGCGGGGAGGAGGGAGATGAGGGAGGGAGTGGGAAGGTGGGAGGGAATGTGGGAGGGGGCTATGCCTGGGATGCAAAGTACCTAACCTGTGATTGATATAAAAATAAATAAATTTAAAAAAAAGGTTCTCAGAATACAAAGAATAACAACAGTGATATGACAGACCACTTTTCTAGTCTATATAAAGTCCTCATGTTCATCATTTCTTAGGAGGTAATATTTCAGCCTAGACCCAAGTTAGAAAGACCTCTTTATATGAATATGTAAGAGACAGAAGATAGCCTTTTGACTTCATTTAGTGTTACTTGAATTGAACATGTGCTTAGGTGTTTGGATAATCCATCAGTGGGCTTGTTACTGGAGAAGACTGGCTCTCCCTCAGCAGTCATTAATTGGCTATAGGTCATCCTCTTGGGTGGGACCTTATGAAAATTTCCACATGCATACTGCCATGACAACTGTTGTTGCCATTATGCGGGTCTTGTTTGGGTGTCCACGTAGTAGAGATTACCTGGGTGCAGCTTCTCTGTCTAGAAGATGCTGTGTGGAATGAGGCATACTGGTCCCCTGGCTCTTAAGGTCTTTCCGCTCTCTTCACTGTGATGTCCCTTAGATATAGAGGTTGTGTTGTCGATGCACTCTTTGGGGCCAGGCACCCCACAGTCACTTGTTCTTAGATGAAGTATTCTTGACTAAAGGAATATTAGGGTGGAGTAATGGTTTCACAGATTCTGATAACAGCAGCACTTGAGATTTTTGTGCTTAACACTGACATAACAGTCTGGTGTCGCGGTGATGCCTGCCTGCAACCCTAGCTCCTAGGAGGCTGAGCAAGAGGATCAAGAGTTCAAAACCAGCAGCTGGTAGATCACTAACTAAATCACGATAACCTGGCTCAAAAACAAAACCAAAACACCGACCAGGATGGACTTTTCAATATAGGGCTATCAGGAAAGGCTGTAGTACTAGAGTACACTCTCCAGACCCAGGCCTGTCTCACTTTTTCTAGTTCCATGGTATCACTTTTGCGTAGTCACGAAACCCCTCTCAAGTTTGTTTCTCTCTTTGGAAAATAGGGAAGATAAGATTACCAGCATGTGCTCTCATGAAAATTAAATGCACAGCCTATATCATAGAAATACAGTATCATTTCCTTTTCAAATAACTGAAAGCAAATGTTCAGAAGACTGGATCTACAGGTACAGAATAAGAATAATTTCATTACTATGTTTATTTAGCAGAGTGGTTATCAACCTGTGCCCACAAGTACTCCGAGGATAATGCCAACAAAGAATGATGACATTCAAGATGTTGTTGACTTCCTTCCCTTCACTGTGCATCCTAATACTTCTGCTTCTGCACTTCTAGCAATGGAACTTTGCTGACAGCAGTACTGGTTAATACCACCCTTCCTTACCCCCAGACACAAAAAATGTCACCAGTTCTCACTGTCAGATATTCCCTTATTTGACCAGTTATCCAACTATCCAGCGGTTCGTAACCCTTTCACAGAGGTTGCACATCAGATATTTTGCGGATCAAATGCTTACATTATGATTTGTAACAGTAGCAAAAGTTTAGCTATGAAGTATCAATGAAAATAACCTTATGGTTTGGGTCACCACAAAATGAGGATCTGTATTAAAAGGCTGCAGCATTAGGAAGGCTGAGAACCACTGATTTAGCAGAGTAATAGTAGAAGGCTTTCTTCTAGGGCCGATGACCTATCTAGTCTCAGGTTATTGATCTCATTAAGAGTGTGAGGTATGGGTTCTCTCATGGAGTGGAGTGGGTCCAATCAAAAAGTGGTGGGATATTCCCATATTATTTTTCACTGTTGCAAGAGTGTATCTTGCAAGCAGATCACTATTGTAGCTCATAGGGTTTGTAGCTAGGTGAGATAGAGGTTTACTTTTCTCCTCTAGTAGTGTGTATAGTCCCTCCCAACACTGTGAATGCTAGTCAATAGGGCTGTAGCCTTTAATTGAACAACAGTACAATTTTCGTATGTTGTATGGCATAAATAAGCGATGTCTTTAGCAATAGGTTATTCTTTCAAGTTATAGAGGGTAATCAGTAAAATTGACAAGACCTTGTGATGGTTGACAGGGTCTATGAGACCCTTTTGGCTAATGACTAAACCAGATGTAACCCATTCCTAATACTGAAGGTTTTATTTGGTAGAATATGATGCCAGTTGGGGCATTGCCTTCCCTAATTTTTGGTGATTCCATTTAGATTATTTTCACATATGTATATATTTTAGGAACCTTCTACAGCAGTGAGTGTCATAGGGTTTTCAAATGGGTAATGTCAGTTGTGCCTGGGTTTGAGACCCACCTGTCTTTGTCTGGAATGAATATAGAGTTATAGAGAGATAAGATGGAAATTTAAATAAGAGGATTAAATGGGAAGAAAGAGAGGAGAGAAGGGATATAATAACATGTCTTTTTATTTTTTTTGCATTCATGCCCCTCATGCCTCGGCACTGCAACATTTGCTCTTTTAATGTTGTTCCAAACTTCTTCTTCATGTATTTTCAAATAGTGTGTCTCCAAGATCACTAATTCTTTCTTCAACATTTGATATGCTCAGCTATTCATGTTTTATATTACATTTTCAATTTTATCTAGAGAATACGTCAGTGTAAATTTTCTGCTTATTATTTGTTTCAGTCTTCTGTTATGTTCATCTGATAAGTTTCTGAATTTATTGTGTGTCATTTTTGAAGCTCCTCATGTTCCTTAAACATCAATCAATCTCTCATTCAGTGATTCCTCACATGCTCATTCCTTTTTGATCCTATATGGCACTGTATTTTGTTAATTCTGTGAGGCTATGGTTCTAAAAATTTACTCTTGTTGGTCTGCGATGCCATCTATGCATTTGAGGGTTAGAAACTTTATATGATTTAATTTTTATTTTTGTATATTCATGTCCATATGGAACTTCTAAAAAGACTGCTATTTTTCTGAGCTTATGGTCACTGCCATTCATTACTATCAAGTATCTGGAGTCTTAAGCGCTGTCTTTACTTGGTGTATTGTTATTATCTTAGCACTAGAGGGCACCCTAGGCCCAAGTTTGTCCATACGGACTGAGTTGGGGTGTACCTAAAAATCTAGAGTAGATTTTAGAAAAAAAGTGTTCTCAATTTTTTTCAGGTTGTAGGGCTGGACATTGGTTTCCTCTTATTCTTAGTTTATTCACAACTGCTATTGGGAAGGTGTATTGAATTAGTCAAAGTCTTTCAAGATGGTCCTGCAATTTCTGTCCTCAACACTGATACGCATATTTTGAGCCACAATTGCATTCTGGGTATGAGACCAACTTGATTGCAATCTTCTTATTGTATTTTCAAATTCAGTTTGCAAGGTTTTTTTTTTTTTTTTGAGAAACTTAGCATCAGTGTACATCGAGATATTGATTTGTAGTTTCCTACTTTTGTTGTGTATTTGGTTTTGGTATTAGAGAATACTGATTTTGTGATATGTTCTTGGTGGTGTTATTTTCCTTTTATTTTGTGGAACAGTTTAAGGAATATGGTGTGCTGGCTAGTTTTATGTCAACTTGACAAGAGCTGGAGTCATCAGTAAGGAGAGGGCCTCGGTGGAGAGAATGATCTTAAGATCCACATGATGACACTGTAGGAATGCCTGTAGTAAACTTCATTTAATAGTGACTGATGGGGCAGCTTCCAGCCCTTTGTTGGTAGTGCTGCCCCTGGACTGATGGTCCTAAGTTCTGTAACAAAGCAGGGAGAGAAGGCCATGGGAGCAAGCCAGTAAGCAGCAACCCTCCACGGCTTCTGCATCAGCTTCTGCTTGAGTTCCTGCCCTCACTGCTTTTGATGTTGAACTGTTACATGGAACGGTGAGTGACATAAACCCTTTCCTCCCCAAGTTGCTTTTAGCCATGCTGTTTCATCAACGTAATTGTAACCCTAACTAAGACACATAAGAATTACACTTTCCTTAAAATTATGGTAGAATTCAACAGTGAATTTGTCTAGTCTTGGTCTTTTGAGATTCCATCTTAACCCAGTCAGAATGGCAATCATCAAGCAAATGACAACAAGTGATAACATGGATGTTCAGAAGGAGGAATACTCTTCACTGGCAGTGAAAGTGTGAACTGAGTGTGGAGATGTCTCAAAGCACTAAAAACAGAGCTAGTACATGATCCAGCTCTACTGTTCCTGGGCATATACCCCAAGGACCCTACATCTTCCCACAATAACACCTGCACATCAGTATTTATTGCTTCACTGTTCACAACAACTGAGAAATTGAATCAGCTTGGATTTTTATCAGTAGACAAATGGAAAATGAAAATATGGTATATATACACAATGAGATTTTACTTCAGTATAAGAAAAAACAAAATTATAAAATTTGTAGGAAAAGGTATAGATCTGATAAATAAATATTTTTCAGAAAGATAAATTACATTTGTTCTCTATCACATACTGATCCCAAATTTCTGTTTCTTTCTCTCACTCTCCTGTCTGCATACACATATATGCATGTGTGTTTATGTGTGTGCACATGTGAGTGCTGATACCTGGCGAGTCCAGAGGAGAAAGATTTGATTCCCCTGAGCTCGACTTACAGGTGGTTGTAAACTATCTGATGTGCATGCTAGAAACTCAAATCTGGTCCTCTAGAACCATAGCAAATGCTCTTAATCAATGAATCATTTCTCCATCCTTAGAGGAGAAGTTTAACAGGATTGTGGGAAGATAAATAGATCACAGTAGAATATATGTGATATAGTGGAAAGGGGAATCCTGGGAAATAAGGGTACAAGTAAGGAGGGAACAGGAAGGTAGCAGAAAGAATTAACCAAAACGAATCTGTGTGGAAATGCAAAGAAATCCTGTTATTTTACATACTAATGTAAAAAAGGGTAGACCCATTTATTAATTGTAGGTCTTAGAGCCTGAGCTGTTAGTGTTCTGTTCAGAAAATTGTCTCCTGTGCCAATGAGTTTGAAGCTCTTCCCCACTTTTTTCTTCCAACAGATTTAGTGTATCTGGTTTTATATTGAGATCTTTGATCCACTTGGACTTTACTTTTGTGCAGGGTGATAGATATGGCTTTATTTGCATTTTTCTGCATGTGGACTCCCAGTTAGACCAGTACTATTTGTTGAAGATGCTATCTTTTTTCCATTTAATGGTTTTGGGATCTTTGACAAAGATCAGATGTCCATAGGTGTATGGGTTTATTTCTGAATCTTCTATAGGATTCCATTGATCCACCAGTCTGTTTCTATGCCAGTATCATGCAGTTTTTATTACTGTTGCTCTGTAGTACAGCTTGAAATCAGGGAGGGTCCTGCAGAGACTGATGCACCAACGGAGGACCACACATGGAGAGACCTAGAACCCTTGCTCAGATGTGGCCGATTGGCAGTTCAGTATCCTTGTGGATCTCTGAATGAGGGGAGCAGGGGCTGCCTCTAGCATGAACTCAGTTGACTGCTCTTTGATCACTTGCTCCCGAGATACAGTCTTGCCAGGCCACCTAGGAAGAGGATCTAGGCAGTCCCGAAGAGACTTAACAAGCTATGGGCAGATGGCAATAGTGGAGAACTCCCCCTTTCAGTAGCTTAGGGGGAAGAGGGAGGGAGGGTGGCACTGGGGGGAGTTGAGGGAGGGGGCTTCAATTGGGATTTACAATAAATAAATTGTGAAGAAAATAAGATAAAAATAAAAAAATTTAAAAAGGATAGACCATCTCTACCTGCCCCTTGGAGACAAGACAGGCTCCAAGCTATGTCCTCAACCACCAATCTACAATAAAATGCTCTGTGATTCTGCCTAGAGCTGAACTCTCCATGGAAAGGAGCCTTAGTGTCATATACAATGATTCTCTTTTGTCCCCAAGCAGACAATGAATGTCCTGCTGTTGTGTGAATGTTTGGGGGAAGAGATGGGCTTGTCAGTCTCATGGTAACCACTGCTAGAATGTATCGTATACCCACAACTCCCAAAGACCCATGTCTGCACAAGGACATGTACAAAATCAAGGCCAATGCCATGGGCTACTTAATTCCAATTAGTGCCCTTGACCTATCCCTGTAAGCATTACAGATGATGCTTTTTAGAACACATGTCTATATGTGGCATCTTCAGTGTTCTCATGGTATAGGGCTGTGTCCAAAGACTCTATTGAGTTCACTGGTCTATGGAAAGGGATCATGAAGATCTTTCTATTTTGGATTTGAAAGCCTGGCATTGTGTTCCAAGACAAAATCATTTGTTCACTTTAAAGTCTTATTCTGCCTCCTTACCAATTTGATTCATATTTTCTTAGTGCTATGTTGCTGTTCAGTCAGGGTTGGTGGAGATGGTCCATTAGCTATTGAGGTTGCCACTAAGATGAGTCCCTCCTATCACAGTCTCAGGGGCCTGGGCAGACTCAAGAACATGTCTCCGGCCCTGGCTGCAGCTGGAGATAATGAAGGCTGAAATACAAATGATTCAGTCTCTGGTCTGCTCAGGGCATAGGTCTCTGCTTTATTTTGGGGTAAGATTAGCAACTTCAAGTGCAAGCACTAGGCCGGGAAGGGAACTGCTGCACTGTGATTCCTGGTTTTACTGCAGTGGTGGGTGGTAAGGCAGAGCCCTGGGCTTGCTTTTCTGTCCTTTACCAACACAGATATTCTATGTTTCCTAAGCCTGGGAGCCAGTCCCTTGTCTGGCTGGCTAATTCAGGGGTAGAGGACTGGGAAAAGCAAATTAGCCTAGCAGTCATGGGCTTCACCTAATACTGAGGCTCTTATTGTTTTTGAAGACTAAAGCCTGGTTTCAAAATATTTCCCATCTCTCAAGTAGAGAGTGTCTTGCTTGGAATCTGGTAGCTGTTTGTGTAGCCAATTCTTATTTCTCTGCCTTCTTCAGTGACTCTTTCTCTTACTGCTCTAAAGTCAAATCCTATAATCTCTTTCCTTGCTGCAGTACATCTTATGAGGGTACTTAAATACATGAATAGATGTCCTAGGTGATGTTTTTTTTCTGAGAAGATAGCCACTGAAAACCTTAGCTATTGCATGTGTTCCTCCTCAAGTCAATAACTGCAGCCTGGTGCAAGGTGCAATCTTGATGCTGCCCCAGACAGGCTCACAGGCTGTGGTGGAAGAAGAGTCTGCAGTTGACAATTCTAACAGGAACGTATGGGATAGAGCAGTGATTTCTATAGAAAAAAACACTGTGCTATTAATAGGAAGACGGGAAAAAAAACCATAAAAAACAGCCAACAGACAAACAAACAAAAAAACAAACAAACGCATTCACTCTAAAAGGAGATTGCTGTCAGAGACTAGGACATTTTCTATACATATCTTTCAACTCTGGATTTGAGACTGTTTTCACCTTGACTTTGGACCATGTACTAAGACTTGAGGAATCTAATTCTGAAAGTATTTGTGAGAAAATACAACCAGTAGATTATTTCATTTCTCCCAGGGGATTCTAACCTTGATTTTACATAAACTCATGCATGCATTTCATCTTTAAACAATATTTTGATATTTTTCTCTTCACTCCATTTGGGCAAACTCTAATCTGCACCACTTATTGTGTGTAAAAATCCATGCCTGGTTCTGCAGCCTGCTCACCAAGCCAGATGAGATGATGACAAATACCTGTTTGAGTGGGAATTGATCCAGTGTGTTCACAGAGTTATTTCCAAGCCTCTTTAGAGCTAACTGGAGGCCAGGTGTAAAGCACAGGAACTGAACCGTGGGACCCTTCATCACACATCTAAGGATGGAGGTTCT
The DNA here is from genome assembly GCA_028658305.1 of Pachyuromys duprasi. Taxonomy (NCBI): domain Eukaryota; kingdom Metazoa; phylum Chordata; class Mammalia; order Rodentia; family Muridae; genus Pachyuromys; species Pachyuromys duprasi. Next base: position 33,726,774 of record CM053758.1, on the reverse strand, counting down.
CTTCCTTGTTTTGTTTGTGGGGCATGACAGATGCTTCTGCCAAAGCCAGAATTATCAACAATGGAGAGAATGAGACTGAGCCAGATTTACTATGGCTGGTGGATGAAGCATCTTCAGATGAGGCAGAAAATGTCGATATCATTGACCACCAGGGAGACATGTGGTTTATACACAGCATTGTTCCAGGCTTCTCAGCTAGTGGCAAACAAGGGGAAAGAAATTTTTCCATGACTAGAATGTAAATTGCCATCACTGTGTGTTATTTAGAATGAACGGTACCATTTGGGGCTTGTGAAGACAGCAAATTGGATACATAGCCCCAAATCTGAAACTCTGGTCCTGATGCTTTTAGTGCATCTTTGGAGTTCTGTGTTCACTAGTAAACCTTTCACTATTATTTTTTTTTTACCATTTCATTAAAAAAATTGAACAATCTTAATTGTGTGTGTGCCGGTCAACTGTGTATGAATACATGGATGTGAGCAAAGGGGCCCACAGAGACCCGAAGAGGGTGTTGGATATCTTGGAGCAGGATTTATACAGTTGTGAATTGCTTCCTATGAGTGTTGGGAACCAACTTAGGGTCATTTAATAAGAACTGCAAGCACCTTTTATTTGTTTTTTCTTCTTCTATGTATATGCAGATGTGCCTGTGTGAATTTATCTGAACCACATGAGTGCAGTACTGGTGAAGGCTAGAAGAAGACATTGGATCTCCTGTACTGAATTTGCTAGCAGTTGTGGATTACCTGACTTGGGTGTTTTGAAATGAACTCAGATCCCCTGCAAAGTCAGCAAGTGCTCTTAATCACAAAGGGATCTGTTCAGCCCTTGTATTTAATATACGCAGGGATAGTGGTCCTCATGATGGCCAGGCTCCATTTTGCTATTCATGCTAAACATAGTTGTGAAGCTTCCATTGGTAATGACAGCCTTTCACATTTCTTACAGGATGCCTGCTCCTGTTACTAGTGTGCAATCTTTCTATCACCCCAGACAAGAAAATATTTTCATTTTAACATTAAGCAGAGGACGATGAGATCTACTAGAAAGAGGTGGCTTCTTTATAAGTCCCCAAGCGAACATGGTAACGTTAAAAACTAAACCTGTCTTGGTTCTCTAAGACAGACATTTGTCCAGTAATGTTTGGTCTCTGGGCTATGCAGCCTCTGGTTTATGACCCCCAAGGCAGTGCAAGTTGTGGGCTACCTCTCAGCAGGGCTACTCCTGCAAGTTCTGTACCACATTTACCCTAACACATCTTGCAAGCAGAACAAATTATAGGTCAAAGATTTTGTGTCTGGATTGGCATCCCAGTCCCTCCAGTGAAAGCCTTGCCTATCAACAGAAGATGCTTGTTTCAGGTTTCATATCTCGCATTACTAGGAGTCTTCACTAAGGTTGTCTTTTCAGATTCCAGGGGGTTTCCATTGCACTAAGTGTCCACTTTACCCCCCAAATGCCTCCTTCTAGTCGGTTCTCCAAGTACTGTCTCCCCCCATCCTCCACCTCCTGTTTCCATTCCCAATGGTGTCCAGTCCACCCACAAAATCTATTCTCTTTTCCCTTCCCAGGGAGGTCCATGCACTCCTCTCCCCTGAGCCCTCCTGGTTACTTAGCTTCTCTGGGTCTGTGGATTGTAGCACAGTTATCCTGTATTTTATAGCTATTATCCACTTAGAAGGGAATACACACCGTGTTTGTCTTCTGGGCCTGGGTTACCTAACTCAGGATCATTTTTCTTTCTAGCACCATCCACTTGCCAGCAAGTTTCACGACATCATGTTTTTAGTAGTTGAGTAATGCTCTATTGTGTAAATGTACCACAGGTTTTTTTTTTTTTTTTACCTATTTGTCATTTGAGAGACATCTAAGTTGTTTCAGGGTTTTGGCTACTATGAACAAAGCTGGTATGAACATTGTTGAGCAAGTGTGCTTCCCAGGAGTGGTACAGTTGAGTCTTGAGGCAGAGAGAGTCTTAATTTTAACTAATTAATTTTTTATTAATTACAGTTTATTCACTCTGTGTCCCAACTGTAGCCCCTTCCCTCATTCCCTCGAAAAGCCTCCTTCTCCTTCTCCCATGCCCTTTCCCAAGTTCACTGGTAAGGGAGGCCGTCCACCCATTACATCTGATCCTAGTATATCATGTCTCATCAGGAGTGGCTGCATTGTCTTCTTCTGTAGCCTGGTAAGGCTGCTCCCCACTCAGGCAGGCCACTGGTTCATGTCAGAGACAATCCCTGTTCCCATTATTAGAGCACCCACTGACCTACAGTGGGCTACATCTGTATAGGGGTTCTAGGTTATCTCCATGAATGGTCCTTGTTTGGAGTATCAGTCTCAGAAAACATCCCTGTGTCCAGATTTCTTTTTAGTCTTTAGACAACTAATAAATATTTTAATGTGTTTTAAAAACATTATTTATTTTTTAATTTCTTTAATTTTTTAATCAATTAATTAATTTTTAAATGAATTACAATTTATTCACTTTGTATCACAGCTGTAGCCCCATCCCTCATCCTCTCCCACTCCCACTCTGCCTCCCTCATCTCCTCCATGCTCCTAACCAAGTCCACTGATAAGGGATGATCTTTTCTCGTTCCCACAATTTGAATGCAAATTTTATGATTTCTTTGTTTTTAATTGCTGAGTAGTATTCCATTGTGTAAATGTACCAAGATTTATGTATCCATTCCTCAACTGAGGGGCATGTGGATTGTTTCCAGCTTCTGGCTATTACAAATGGAGCTGCTACAAACATGTTTGAGCAAATGTCCTTGTTGTGTACTTGAGCATCTTTTGGATATATGCCTAGGAGTGGTATAGCTGGGTCTTGAGGTAACAGTATTCTTAATTGTCTGAGAAAGGGCCAGATTGATTTCCAAAGTGTTTGTACAAGTTTACATTCTCATTAGCAATGGAGTAGGGTCCCTCTTTCTCCACATCCTCTCCAGCATGTGTTATCACTTGAGTTTTTAATCATAGCCATTCTGATAGTTCTATGGTGAAATCTCAGGGTTTTGATTTGCATTTCCCTGATGACTAAGGACATTGAACATTTCTCTAAGTGTTTCTCTGTCATTCCATATTCCTCTATTGAGAATTCTGTTTAGCTTTGTACCCCATTTTTTAAATTGGATTGCTTGATTTGTTGCTGTTTAACTTCTTGAGTTCTTTATATATTCTGGATATTAGCCCTCTGTCAGATATAAGATTGGAGAAGATCCTTTCCCAATCTGTAGGCAGTCGTTTTGTTCTGACAACAGTGTCCTTTGCTTTACAGAAGCTTTTCAGTTTCATGAGATCCCATTTATTGATTGTTGATCTTAGAGCCTGTGCTGTTGATGTTCTGTTCAGGAAGTTGTCTCCTGTGTCAATGAGTTCAAGGCACTTCCCCACTTTTTCTTCTAATAGGTATATTGGGTCTGGTTTTATTTTGAGGTCTTTGATCCACTTGGACTTTAGTTTTGTGCAGGGTGATTTTCATTTTTCTGCATGTAGACATCCAGTTGGACCAGCACCATTTGTTGAAGATGCTATCTTTTTTCCATTGGATAGTTTTGGCAACTTTGTCAAAAATCAGGTGTCCATAAGTGTGTGAGTTTATTTCAGGGTCTTCTATTCAATTCCATTTGAGAGACCAAGAGATTAAAGGTGGCTATTTTTAGTGCTTGAGGCCTAAAATAGTTGGGTGGGGAGGTCCAGTGGGAGCACTTGCCTTACCACATTCTTTATCCACTTACTAGAGATACAGTTGTAGGAAACTGGCCCATCCCCCTAGGGAGGGATTAATGGTTTGGGGACATTCCTATAGCCAATCAATTCAAAATGTAATATTTTGACAAATAGATACTTGCCAGGTAGGAATCACCCATGCCTTGGGCATGCCGGGAGGGACCAGAATCCTTAAATTACCCAACTAACCTGAACAGGAGACTCTCGGCTCTTCACCGCTTTGGTGGTGGGGGCTGTGGGCCCAAGCTGAAGCTTGTAATGATTTATAATAAAAAGATTCTCGTGTGATTTGCAACAGACTCAGCTCCTGGTGGTCTTTTGGGGAATCGTGATTCGGGCACAACACATTGATCACCAGTTGGTTTCTCTGCCAGTACCATGCACTTTTTATTACTGTTGCTCTGTAATACAGCTTGAGATCAGGAATGGAGACACCTCCATAAGATCTTTTATTGTAGAGGATTATTATGGCAATTCTGGGTTTCCTGTTATTCCATGTGAAGTTGAGAATTTTTCTTTCAATGTCTGTAAACAATTGTGTTGGTATTTTGATGGGAATTGCGTTGAATCTGTAGATTTCTTTTGGTATGATGACCATTTTTACTATGTTAATCCTGCCAAGCCATGAGCATAGGAGATTTTTCCATCTTCTTATATCTTCTTCTAATTCTTTTTTCAGAGACTGGAAATTTTTTTCATACAAGTCTTTGACTTCCTTGGTTAGGGTCATACCAGGGTACTTTATGTCCTTTGTGGCTATTGTGAAGGGTGTTGTTTCCTTAATTTCTTTCTCAGCCCTTTTGTCTTTTGTATACAGGAGGGCTACTGCTCTTTTTTGAGTTGATTTTGTATCCAGCCACTTTACTGAAGGTGTTTATCAGCTGTAGGAGCTCTCTGGTAAAATTTTTGGGGTCATTCATGTATGCTATCATGTCATTCTGCAAATAGTGATACTTTGACTTCTTCCTTTCTGATTTCTATCCCCTTGATCTCCTTTACTTGTCTTATTGCTCTAACTAGGACTAGAAGAACTGTGTTGAAGAGATATGGAGAGAGTGGGTAGCCTTACCTTGTCCCTGATTTCAGTGGGATTGATTTAAGTTTCTCTCCGTTTAATTTGATGTTGGCTATAGGCTTGCTGTATTTTCCTTTTACTATGTTTAGGTAAGTGCCTTGTATCCCTGATCTCTAAATGCTTTTTCAGCATCTAAGGAGATTATGACGTGATATTTTTCTTTCAGTTTGTGTATATGGTCGATTACATTGATAGATTGCTATATATTGAACCACCCCTACATACCAGGGATGAAGCCTACTTGGTCATAGTGTATGCTATCTTTGATGTGTTCTTTGTTGGAAGCTGCAGTCTGTTGGAAGTCTGCAGGGGCTGTTTTTGGTAGCTGCTTTGATATTTAAATCTCAACGAGAAGACTTGCTTTTACCAGGCCTTCCCTGGAGTCAGGGAAGAATTTGCAAGTCCATCGCCTTTTGTTTTGTGACGGCAGGTGGGATAGCTTGTTAAAAATCACAGCTCTTGCCACACCTCCTTGTGAATTTAACTCATTGTGTTGGGTGTGTTTTAAAAATAAAGTGAGACTACCTGGGAGGGTGTTTTTTGGCATTGGAGTGCTTGGTGCTTGGAGTGGACTGCCAGAGCCTCTTGGAGCATCACAAGTGTTGCGTATTTTATTCAATCCTCACTCCCAACTCAGGAACCCTTTGACTCTGCTGGCTGGCCCTGTGGAGTTCTAGTATTCAGTTTGTGGGTATTTTGTTGAGTATTTTTGCATCAATGTTCATAAGAGAAATTGGCCTGAAATTCTCTTTCTTTGTTGGGTCTTTGGGAGGTTTAAGTACCAAGGTGACTGTGGCTCCATAGAACGAGTTTGGTAGTGTTCCTTCTGCTTTTCTTTTGTGGAATAGTTTGAAGAGTATTGGTGTTAGCTCTTCTTTGAAAGTCTGGCAGAATTCTGCACTGAAACCATCTGGCCCAGGGACTTTTTTGGATGGGAGACTTTTGATGACAGCTTCTATTTCCTTGGGGGATATAGGACTATTTAATTTATTTATCAGATCTTGATTCAGCTTTTGTAAGTGGAATCGATCAAGAAAGTTGTCCATTTCATTTAGATTTTCAAATTTTGTGGCATATAGGCTTTTGAAGTAAGACCTAATGATTGTTTGGATTTCCTCAGTGTCTGTTGTTATGTCCCCCTTTTCATTTCTGATTTTGTTGATTTCTCTTTGCCTTTTAGTTAGTTTGGCTATGGGTTTGTTTATCTTGTTGACTTTCTCAAAGAACCTGCTCTTGGTGTCATTGATTCTTTGAATTGTTTTACTTGTTTCTAATTTATTGATTTCAGCCCTGAGTTTGATTATTTCTTGCAATCTACTCTTGGGTGTGTCTGCTTCTGTTTTTGTTTTGTTTTTTTTTTTCTTTCTTTCCAGGTGAGCCACTAAGTTGCTTGTATGAGATGTTTCGAATTTCTTCCTGAAGGCACTTCTTGCTATTAACTTTCTTCTTAACACTGCTTTCATTGTGTCCCATAATTTTGGGTATGTTGTGTCTTCATTTTCATTGAATTCTAGAAAGACATTTTTCTTTCTTTCTTCCCTGACCCAGCTGTCATTGAACAAGTTGTTCAGTTTCCATTGTGTGTAAGCTGTTTGCTATTTCTGTTGTTGTTGAGGTCCAGCTTTAGTCCATGGTGGTCAGATAGGATACAAGGGATTATGTCAATCTTCTTGTATCTGTTCAGGCTTGCTTTGTGACCAACTATATGGTATACCAACTATATGGTATATTTCCATGAGGCGCTGAGAAGTAAATTCCTTTGTGTTTGGGTGATAGGTTCTGTAGATGTCTGTAAGGTCCATTTGATCCATGATTTCTGTTAGAGTCATTGTTTCTTTGTTTTATTTCTGTTTTGTTGACCTGTCCTTTGTCGATAGTGGGGTGTTGAAGTCTCCCACTATTAATTTGTGGGGATCTATGTGTGGTTTCAGTTTTATTTATATTTCTTTTACAAATGTGGGTGCCCTTGAATTTGGGGCATAAATCTTCAGGATTGTGATGACTTCTTGGTGGTATTTTCTTTTGATAAGTATGAAATGTCCTTTTCCATCTCTTTTGATTTATTTTGGGTGAAAGTCTATTTTATTAGATATTAGATTGCCTACTCCTGCTTGCTTCTTGGATTCATTTACTTGGAAAACTGTCTTCCACCCCTTAACTCTCAGGTAATGTCTATCTTTGAGACTTAGATATGCTTCTTGTATGCAATAGATTGTTGGATCTTGTTTACGTATCCATTCTGTTAGCCTGTGTCTTTTTATTGGAGAGTCTATTTATGTTGAGGGAGATTAATGACCAGTGGTTGTTTGATCCTTTGATTTTTGATATTGGTTGTGATAGTGTGTTTGGCTACTTTTAGTTTTACTGTAGTGAGGTCATTTATTTCCTGTGTTTTCCTGAAAGTAGTTAGTTTTCTTGGGTTGTATTTTTCCTTCTAGTATGTTTTGTAACACTGGATTTGTGTGTAGGTATCATTTAAATTTGTTTCTGTCAGTGAATATCTTGTTTCCTCCATTGATGATGACTGAGCATTTTGCTGAGTATAGTTTCCTGGGCTGACATCTGCATTTTCTTAGGGTCTTCATGAAATCTGTTCAGGTCCTTCTGGCTTTCATAGTCTCTGTTGAGAAATCAGGTGTGATTCTGATGGGTTTGCCATTATATGTTACTTGGCCTGTTTCCCTTGCAGCTTTTAGTATTTTTTCTTTGTTCAGTATACTTACTGTTTTGATTATTATATGGTGGGAGGATTTTCTTTTCTGGTCTAATTTATTCAGTGTTCTGTAGGCCTCTTTTATGGTTATAGGCCTCTCTTTTAAATTGGGGAAACTTTCTTCTATGATTTTGTTGAAAATGTTTTCTGAGCCTTGGAGATGGAAATCTTCTTTTTCTTCTATTCTTATTATTCTTAGGTTTTCAATTTTCATGTTGTCTTGGATTTCTTGGATGGTTTGTGTCAGGAATTTTTTAGATTTATCATTTTCTTTTATGTAAAAATCAATTTCTTCCATTGTATCTTCCATACCTGTGATTCTTTCTTTCATCTCTTGTAGTCTGTTGGTTATGCTTACCTCTATAGTTCTTCATGATTTCTTCCATTTGTGTCTTCTTTAACTTTTCCAATTCCATCTTCAGATCTTGAACCGTTTTGTTGATTTCCTTCACCTATCTGACTGGGTTTTCCTTCAATTCCTCCACCTGTTTGTTTGAACATTCTTCTGTTTCTTTTATTTCTTTCAGTGATTTAATAATTTCCTCTCTCCTCTATGAAGGCCACAAACTGTTTGGTTGCATCTTCCTGTATTTCTTTGTGGATGGCCATAATCTGTTTGACTTTATCTTCTTTTATTTCTTTATGCATTTTATTTGTTTCCTCCATTATCCTCTTCAAAAGCATAGATGTAAGGTCATCTTCTTGAATTTTACTTATGTTAGGGTGTCCTGGGCTACTTGCCCCTGGATAACTCGGTTCTGGAGATGTCATATTGCTTTGCCTTTTGTTGGTTGTGCTTTTATGCTGGCTTCTACCCATCTGGCTGCTTCAGGTATTGGCTCTTAGTTTTCAGTGCCTGCTGGAATCCTGGGGTGGACAGAATCCCCATGGCAGGATTATGAAGGAGGCCTCCTCAGCTTTTTGGGTATAGTCAATCAAATGGTTGTGCTTCTCAGGAATTGCCACAGCTCACCTCAGGCATATTCATCTGTGTGGTAACTGTGGTCATTGATAGTCAGAAGGTCTGTTTTCTTACCAGGAGAAGTCCTGGAGACAGCTGTCCTGCCTCTGAGTTTCTTGCTGTGAATTTAGTGAGCTGCTGCTGCTGCTGCTCTTACACTGTATTTTCTGAGTGCAGCCTTCTTGAAAAACCAGGGAGCCCCACAGTTTATTCAGTTTAGCTAGGGATAACTGTTTGCACCTTGGAACAGTGTCTGGGGGCTGATTCAGTGGCTCTGAGGCTTCTGTGGGTCTGAGCTTGGAGCTCTGTGCCCCAGTAACCAAGCTTTAATCAGTGGCAGGTGAGCATAGTATCGATGTATGCAGCAATAGGCTAGAGCCTGGAGCCTAGAGCCAGAAAATTTTCTGGAGCTGGGTGTCTGGAGGTGAGACCTGATGTTTCCCTCATGATGGCATTTCCTCTCGACAGGGAAGCCCAGTCTCTAGTGACCTGGGGCCCATAGTTCTGTCTGGGATGATGAGTTGGACACACAGGTGTAAGGATGGAAAATTTTAACTTGGCCCTAACCATGGGAACTGAGACTTGTGAGCTTTAATCATTACCAAACCCGGATCTGATACAAAACCAAACCTGGATCTGATACAAAACGTTTCTGAGAGACACCCTTCTGTAGTTATGGATACAATCTCTAACTGTTCCCTCCCGGCTGCACCTGGCTACAACCAATCATAGATCGTCCCATTAGGAAAGTCCCTTACCCCCCTGTTTTGCAGTTTTTGCCTTTATAAACTCTGTGATTCTGCTGCTCGGAGCTCTGCATCACCTCCTTGTGTGGGAGGTGTGTACAGAGCCCCGGCATGCCGGCTACTAAGTAAAATCTCTAACTTCTTGCTGTTTGCATCAAGCTCTTGTTTTTGTGGGTTATTGGGGTCTAGAGTCTATACCGAGGAACAGAGGGTCTCCCCACCTTGGGAGTCCAACACAGGCAGGTCTCTGGGCTGGCAGCTGAATGCCTGCCAGACCCTGGAACTTTTTCCAGAGATTATCTGCGTGACTTGCAGTTGGTCCTGATTGCTTCCTTCAACTTGGGGTTTTCTCTTTACTGGAAATCCCAGTCTCTGGTGTAGGGGGCCCACAGTTCATTCTGGGATGGTGATCAGAACACACAGGCATGTGGCTCTGGGCTGGCGACTGAGTGCCTCCTGGGACCCAGGAAACCTCCGGAGTTTAGCTGGGTGACCTGAACCTGATTGCTTCACACACTGTGGGGTTTCCTCTCACCCGGGAAACTCAATCACTGGTGTTTTAGGGCCCAGAGTTCTGTCTGTTGGTCACTGTGTAGTCGCTGCTGTCTTGCTAGTCAGACATAGTGTCCTCCCGGTGCTGCCATCTTGGACCAATTCCAAATTTTTTGAGAAAGTGCCATATTGATTTCCAAAGTGCTGTACAAGTTTGTACTCCCACCAGCAATGGAGGAGAGTTTCCCTTGCTCCCCATCTCTAATGCCATTCTGCTATACTCACAGAGTAGAGTCTAACATAATTGTTATCAGAGGGGCTTCACCCAGAAATGGATAGGAACAGATGCAGAGACCTACAGAAAAACATTGGACAGATCTTGGAGATTTCCAGAGAAGAAGGGGAGGAAGGATTGTAGGACCCAGAGGGGCCAAGGGTACCACAAGAACATGGCTCACAGATTCAAGTAAGTAGAGCTCATAGGGACACACAGGGACTGAAGCAACAATCAGGGAGCCTACATTTGTCTGAATTAGGCCCTCTGTATATATGTTATGTTTGTGTGCTTGTGTGGTTCCTAACAGTGAGAGCAGGGGCTGACTCTGATTCTTTTTTGTTTGTTTGTTGGTCTATAATGGCTTAATCCATGTCAAATGTAGTTTACAAAGGGAAAGGACAAAGGACAAGAATATACAGACACAGCATCACACCATAGGGCCCACAGGAGGAGTGGAGACAGCACTTCTCCTGAGAGCAGCAGTTCTCACCCAGGAGTTGTTCTCAACAGCAGGTTGGGCAGCCAGCCACCCTCAGCCAGCCCAGGTGTTCCTGCTCCATCCCATTTTTGACCCTACCCCCTGCTCCTCATAATAATAGTCTTAGCCCCATGAACTAAGACTAAGGAGTGGATCATATACCTTGGGGGCAGACACCTATGTCTGGGGAAAGAAATATACACCACTGAACACCAAGCACAAGGGAAAGGTAAGGGATGCCTAAGGAGAGTGAAAGGCAGGCACCCTAAGCTGTTGGGTGAGCCCTCCCCTCACCCCTCCCCATCCAGCCCTGAAGGAGGCACTGCTTCCAGGAATCGTTAAAAAAAAAAAAAAAGAATATCATACAACCAAAGGGGAGGTGGCAGAGGGCAAATTGTCCCATTTATACACAACATTGTAAACATATACCGTCTATATGTCCTTCAGTCTGTTGTTTGCCTGTCTATCAGTCAGTGTAGGGGCTAGATCTCAAGAGTCTTGCCCTTCTACTGCCCAACCCAACTTCCTGCCCCACCCTGGCAACAGAGCCAAAAGAGGCATGGTCCCCAAGTTCAGAGGGAGCAAGCAGGGAGGGCTGCTCTACTGTGGCTCCAGAGTCCTCTATGTATGTATACATAAGCATGTACATGGGGAACCTGTGTGCAAGCATGTCCAGAGGAGAGGGGAGTCACAGTCACAGAGGCTGGGGAAGGTGGAGTTGCTTGAGGCGAGGCCTGTCTGGATGGCTAGCTGACAGGCAGATCCTCCGCAGGTTTCCAGGTGCTGTGATGGCATTGCACTGAGTGCAGAGCTTCTTAGGACCCAGAGATCACAGCTAGCACTCTTCATAGTACACATGCCAACACTGGATCAATGTCAGGGGCATCATGAGTCTACGCAGATGAGGCATTTGTATCGTTTCCCCCTCCAGCCTCTCTCCTCCCCTGACATAGCTGTGGTTCAAGCTCACTAACTCAAGCCTTCAGAGCCCCAAATATAGTTACAGCTGAATCTTCAGTATTTTTTTCTCAATGTCACTGTTCTTGCAGACCTTCTTATGACTTCCTGCTTGCTGCTTTTACCATTGCTGGTGGATGGTATCTCATGACCAGCTCATTTAGAGAACTCAGGTGTGATATGGATGCTGGGGACAAGAGTGGGGGAGCTGCCATTTAGGACTGTGACCCAGAGTGCCTCTCCCTCCTTGGCTTCACCAGGCCTCTGTGGATTGTGATTTCCAGTACTCCAGAGTGTCATCTCCATCCACATCCAGGTCAGCATTACTGTCTGGGTTCTCTTTGCCAGTACCCATGACAAAGTCAGAGCCTTGGAAGCCCCCTTCCAGGAGTGTGGTGGCCCGAATCCTCTTCTGCCCACACTGCTTATACTCCTCAAAGCAATTGCTGTTCCCATGTTTGATGTTCACTTCATCATCCTCTGACATGCGTAACATCCCTCTTAGAAAGGCAATGCTCCACATTCCTACTCATTTTCTCCTCTGATCCTGCCAGGGGACGGTTGCCTTTCACCTTGTTTCCTCTGTTTTATTTTCCCAATCTGAGCATTCAGTCCAGTTTGCGGGTTGGCAGGCTCTCTCAGGAAGGTCTAGTTCCTCCCTCCTGCTGCCCTTGTACTTCCTGCCACTCCTGACCTTCAGCAAAGCCACTGGAGCTGTTCGAACTGGACCCTCAAGGCCATGAAGGTGCTGCGCTGGGCCCAGCCTCTGGTGCTGTGGACCATGCAGCAGCAGCCATGTTGGCCCTGATCATGTGATCCTGTCTCTGACTATTTTGCCTGCTTTTGGGACCCTCTTCTTCCTACTAGGTTGCCTCATCCAGATCCAACCTTGTTATGAGGGTACCTGCCTAGTCTTAGTGCATCTTGTTATGCCACATTTGGTTGATCCCTGTGAGACCTGCTCTTTTCTGAAGAAAAATGTAGGAGGAGTGGATCTAGGGGAGAGACGACATGGGTAGGGGACTTGGAAGAGAAGAGGGAAGGGAAATTGCTGTTGGGGAAGACTTAGGTTGTGTGTTTTCTCTATGAAAGTCTTCCTTTGCTAATAAAACTTAATTTTAACTAAGAAACCATAAGTTTCTCTTCCTTCTGTGCCTTTTATTTCCTTTGTACAAATCACAAGCTAATAATAAGAATTAGATATGTGATTGTGTATGATGCTCACATTTACTTCTGGGCACAACTTTATGTCTTACAGCTTATTCTTATTCATATTTCCAACAGGCAACAACTGATCCTTAATGAAGCTGGAGAGCCTTACTTGGAGCCACACATCGTGAGTTAGTCTGAGCAATTAATCGTGTTAGGTCACTCCTCTTTAATACACAGAGGCTGCATTTTGGTGTCTCTTATTCAGCTTCTTAAAAAATAAAGATGTAGAAAGAATACCTCTAGGATAGAATTATTCATTTTTTATTTCTAATTTTTTGTTGCCACTTTTCTCTAGTTGGGGGTATAAAAACAGATATCTACTATATTAGTGAATTTTTCACAGTTACTAAAAGATTTAAAAATGCTATGGTAAGGAAGGAAAGGCTTCTTTTGTCTCACAGTTTGAAGATTCCACCCACTATGGTGGGAAAAGCATATTGACAGGAGTGTGAGGTAGCTGGGCACACTATTCCATCACTCAGGAAGTAGAGATGGTTAGAATCTGGTGCCCAACTTGCTTTCTCCTTTTTAAGCCTGGGACTCCAGCCTGAGTCTGTGATACTTGCATTGACAGTCTGTCTTCTGACCTCAGTTAAATCTTCCTGGAAATACCATAGACACCTTTAGAGGGTTGTCTTCTAGGTAACTCCAAATCCTATCACATGTCTACCCCATGGACTTTACTTTTAAATTAAAGCAAACTATAGAAAGATATTCTTTATTTTATTTTTTATTTTTATTAATTACAGTTTATTCACTTTGTATCCTCCCTGTAGCTCCCTTCCTCCTCCCTTCCCAATCCCATCCTCCCTCTCCCTTCTCTACCGATGCCCCTCCCCCAGTCCACTGATAGGTGAGGTCTTCCTCCCTTCCTTCTGATCCTAGTCTAGCAGGTCTCATCATGAGTGGCTGCATTATCTTCCTCTGTGTCCTGGTAAGGCTGCTACCCCCTCAGGGGGAGGTATACAAAGATATTCTTTTAGTTTTTTATTTTTAGAAAGATATCCTTAATCCTATGTGGCCCTCCCACTCTTCAGTCTCCTGGAGAAGCTAAACATACTGTGTTACACACTTTTCCTAAAAACTGAAGACTCTCCAGCAAATTATCCTAAGGAATGTTCAGAGGTCTGCTGTCTTTTTAGAACTATGATGTTTGGAAAATTATGAATTTTTATCATAAAAGTTCTCCCACCCGTTCTTATGATGATAAGAACTCTGAATTTCCAAGAAAGGATTCAATATAAAGCTTATTTAACTAGTGGATTGCAGACCCCTTCTTGGGAGAAATTCGTGGGATTTTACTAGGAGAGAATTGAGAAACTATTGGAATGATTTTATTGGCAATATAATGGCATGATCTAATTTACGTTTTAAAAGAATTGCTCTGGCTTTTGATCTTCTAGTCATGAAAAAGCAACAGGAACCAAATTTATGCCCTTGTCTTAAGCTGTGCACCTGGGATAAGAACTGGAAGAAATTCTGTACTTTGCCAAATAATCTCATGAAATGACATGGAGTAAACAGAGCAGATAAAAGAAAGCTGAGATGCTATTACCTGTGAATTTATGCTCACGGATTTTTAAATGAAGATTTTCTGATACAGGAGTATGATAGCAGATGGACTTTTTGATATATCGACAAAGACAAAGAACATGGGTAATGGTAAATATGCCTGCTAAATATGCTTATACATATATTTATATAGGAGGCAAAAAAGCAAATAGAGATATTATAAGGTTCTTAGCTTATACATGAAGAGCTGTAATCATATATGAAAATGTGCACTCTAAACTCATTCAATGACTGAGTCAAAATACAAAACACAATAGACAACCAACAAGCCAATAAACAGCTAACAAAGAATCAATAATTACTCAATTCAGTTTAAAAAATTAATTCTTATTCTGTGTGTATAAATATTTTGACTGTATGCATGTCTGGGTACAGTGTGTGTGTGTGTGTGTGTGTGTGTGTGTGTGTGGTGATTGCGGAAGCCAGAAGAGTGTGTTGGATCACCTGGAACTGCAGTGACACATAGTTGTGAGCTCTTGACTGCTCAGTTACCACTCCAGCTTCATGAATTCAGTTTGGAAGGCAAGAAAAAGAGGCTATTCTAATAGCTTAAGAGAGAAATGAATTCTGTGGTTAGCATAATTGTGGGAGATATTGGATATATGCCTAGGAGTGGTATAGCTGGGTCTTGAGGAAGTGCTAGTCCTAATTGAGAAAGGGCCAGATTGATTTCCAGAGTGGTTGTACAAGTTTACATTCCCACCAGCAGTAGAGCAGGGTTCCCTTTCTCTACAGCCTCTCCAGCATGTGTTGTCACTTGAGTTTTTGATCTTAGTCGTTCTGATGGGTGTGAGGTGAAATCTCAGGGTCATTTTGATTTGCATTTCCCTGATGACTAAGGACGCTGAGCATTTCTTTAAGTGTTTCTCTATCATTCGATATTCTTCTATTAAGAATTGTCAGTTTAGCTGTGTACCTCATTTTTTAATGATATTACTTGATTTGTTGCTGTTTAACTTCTTCAGTTTATATATATATATATATTTGGATATTGGCCTTCTGTCAGATATAGGGTTGGTGAAGATTCTTTCCCGATCTGTAGGCAGTTGTTTTGTTCTGACAACAGTGTCCTTTGCTTTATAGAAGCTTTTCAGTTTCATGAGGTCCCTTTATTGATTGTTGTTCTTAGGGCCTGTGCTGTTGGTTTTTTATTCAGGAAGTTGTCTCCTGTGCCAATGAATTCAAGGTGCTTCCCCACTTTTTCTTCTAATAGGTTTAGTGGGTCTGGTTTTATTTTGAGGTCTTTGATCCACTTGGACTTTAGTTTTGTGCAGGGTTATAAGTATGGATCTATTTGATTTTTCTACATGTAGACATCCATGTAGATGAGCACCATTTGTTGAAGATGTTATCTTTTTTCCATTGGATGGTTTTGGCATCTTTTTCAAAAATCAGGTGTCCATAAGTGTGTGGGTTTATTTCATGTTCTTCTATTAGCTTTCATTGATCCACCTTCTGGATTCTATGCCAGTACCATGTACTTTTTATTACTGTTGCTCTGTAGTACAGCTTGAGATCAGGGATGGAGATACCTCCAGAAGATATTTTATTGTAGAGGATTGTTTTGGCAATTTTGGATTTCTTGTTATTCCATATGAAGTTGAGAATTTTTCTTTCAAGGTCTGTAAAGAATTGTGTTGGTATTTTGATGGGAATTGCATTGAATCTGAATTGATGGCCATTTTTACTATGTTAATCCTGCCAAGCCATGAGCATGGGAGATTTTTTTTTCCACTTTCTCATATCTTCTTCTAATTTTTTCTTCAGAGACTGGAAATTTTTTTCATACAAGTCTTTGACATTCTTGGTTAGGGTCACACCAAGGTACTTTATGTCTTTTGTGGCTATTGTGAAAGGTGTTGGTTCCCTAATTTCTTTCTCAGCCCTTTTGTTTTTTGTATACCTGATTTTTTTGAGTTAATTTTGTATCCAGCCACTTTGCTGAAGGTATTTATCAGCTGTAGGAGCTCTCTGGTAGAATTTTGGGGGGTCATTCAGGTATACTATCATATCATCTGCAAATAGTGATACTTTGACTTCTTCCTTTACCGTTTGTATCCCCTTGATTTACTTTAAATGTCTTACTGTTCTAGGTAGGACTTGAAGAACTATGTTGAAGAGGTATGGAAAGAGTGGGCAGCCTTGGCCCTGATTTCAGTGGGATTGATTTAAATCTCTCTCCCTTTCATTTGATGTTGTCTATAGGCTTCCTGTATATTATCTTTACTATGTTCAGGTATGTGCCTTGTATCCCTGATCTCTCCAATACTATAAACATGAATAGATGTTGGATATTGTCAAATGCTTTTTCGGCATCTAAGGGGAT
Organism: Pachyuromys duprasi; assembly: GCA_028658305.1. Lineage (NCBI taxonomy): Eukaryota > Metazoa > Chordata > Mammalia > Rodentia > Muridae > Pachyuromys > Pachyuromys duprasi. Next base: position 33,710,227 of record CM053758.1, on the reverse strand, counting down.
TATCATGTGGTGTGTGTTTTTTTTTAATTTTCCAGTTTGTTTATGTGGTGGATCACATTCATAGATTTCCATATATTGAACCACTCCTGCATACCTGGGATGAAGTCTACTTGGTCATAGTGGGTGATATCTTTTATGTGCTCTTGTATTTGGTTTGCAAGTATTTTGTTGAATATTTTTGCATCGATGTTCAGAAGGGAGATTGGCCTGAAATTCTCTTTCTTTGTTGGGTCTTTGTGAGGTTTAGGTATCAAGGTGACTGTGGCTTCATAGAATGAGTTTGGTAATGTTCCTTCCGTTTCTATTTTGTGGAATAGTTTGAAGAGTATTGGTGTTAGCTCTTCTTTGAAGGTCTGGCAGTATTCTGCGCTGAAACCATCTGGCCCTGAGCTTTTTTTGGATGGGAGACTTTTAATGACTGCTTCTATTTCCTTAGGGGATATAGTACTATTTTATTTATTTATCTGGTCTTGATTCGGCTGTGGTAAGTGGAATCGATCAAGAAAGTTGTCCATTTCATTTAGATTTTCAAATTTTGTGGCATATAGGCTTTTGAAGTAAGACCTAATGATTGTTTGGATTTCCTCAGTGTCTGTTGTTATGTCCCCCCTTTCATTTCTGATTTTGTTGATTTGGATAGTTTCTCTTTGCCTTTTAGTTAGTTTGGCTATGGGTTTGTCTATCTTGTTGACTTTCTCAAAGAACCTGCTCTTGGTGTCACTGATTCTTTGAATTGTTTTGTTTCTAACTGCTACATGGACTTTCAAGGCTGCCATTTGGCAAGGAGCATGGCACTAGGGGTTTAACATAAATATTTATTAGTTTAAAATGTTCAGCTGAAGTTCTTTTTTAAATAAGGCAGAGATTACATTTTTCTTTTCGGCATCAGAAACATGATTATATTTATGAAGCTTATCTGGTGATCTTGAGAATGTCACATCTGAATCAAAAGTAAACATTGAAGTGTCATTTATGGAAGTTATTGCCAAAGGGGAGAGATGGTGCTTTCCACCAAAGCTGACAACCTAAGTACAACCCCAAGGACCCACAAGATAGAATGTACCATCCAACTTCCATACTTCTAGTCTGGACTCACACATGTGCCACACCATGCTGCCCTCATGCAAAGGCACACACACCATAATTAATAAATATATGTAATAAAGTTACTGCCATAGGTGAAGCAAAACTGGAAATACCAAAGAACAGTGTAATGTGGATGAAAATGAGGCAAGACAGATATATGAAATGATGTCATTGTCGTGGTTAGTGACAGGTTAGATTTGTGTCACTAGGGCAAGGAAACTCTACCTCGTGAAATTTATATACGAGCCACGTAGAGCATGAAAAAAATTATCACACAAGTTGGTAGACTTGGACACATAGACGGATGATGGATATCGGGGGAGAAAAACATCAGAGTGCTGAGAAATTGGAGTATATATAAAAATCTGCTTGCATACACAAGCTCTGCAGAGCTTGTGGGACATAGAGGATACATAGCTGAAACACCAAATGGATAAATACTGATATCTCTGAGAATTGATGTGTATGTCTTCTTCAGGAAGCATCGGTATAGACTGATAAATCAGACAGCAGAAAGGTTGCATAACAAGACAAGGGAAAGACAAGTGACACAGTGAAGAATGATGCTTAGCCAATGGGTTTTTTAAAAGATATATTTAATTTTTATTAGTTACACTTTATTCACTTTGTATCCCACCTGTAGCTCCTTCCCTCTTCCCCTTCCAGCCCCATCCTCCTTCCCTCTTCTCCACCTCCTCCCCTTGTCCACTGTGAGGGGAGGTCCACCACCCCTTCCATCTGATCCTAGTCTTTCCCCTAATTTCTTTTAGTTTTTCAGGAACTGAACACATGTAGGGAATCCTTTGTTGGATACAAACAATTCAACATGTGACCATGGAAATTCTGCCAGTGTTAATCCATTATTATAACCAGAAGAAATTGGAAGACTAGAACTGTAGTGAGTAAGCACCAGAGTTAGAACTAGGATCGACTTCTGAGACCTTCTACCGGGAATCTGCAGGTTCGATCATGTGTTGAGAACCCAGGTTTCTCATTTGTGTTTCTATTTTTTTTTTCCTAGCCTGAGTTCAGCACAACCTCATCTGTCTTTCCAGTTCAGGAAGGATTTATTCTCTGGCATTTTGTTTGTCACCTGGTTTTCCTGTTCACTTGCTGTAAAAGCAGGGGAAAGACTGCAAACAGGCAATGATTCATCTTTATTCCTCTGACCACCAGACTGCATTTGCTGATTTAGCTCAGGAAAAGCAAGCCTCATTCTAAGAACAGATTTCATGGCTGGCCTTGTTGGCAGAGTCAGAAATCCAGATGGCTGTCTGTGGCCCAACATTTACCATGACAGGCATAGACCCAGGTTCTTATGATGGGAATGTCTTAAGCTCAAGTTGTAATTAGTGAGGACATTGGTCCTGAGTCTGAGGTTCCTAAGCAACAGATAAATAGCTAATTAAAATGCTGCTGGCTGCATGTCTTGTCCACCGTTGACACCATGGTGCTTGTTACAGAGGCTCTGGGCTCTACATGTCCATCTGCTGAAATGGCAAAATGCCCTCTTGCTTTATATTTGGAATATTGCCCATGGCCAAGGTTTCCAGGCCATGACAGATGCATGCAAATCAACTTGAGTGCTGAATCTTTTCTAGCGATGTCACCCATGGCAGGCACCAACCTTGTAGGACAAGATGTACACCTGTTGAATGTCATCTGTCAAGACATGACTATTTGGAATGGGATTAAGGGAAGACAGCTGCTATGAAGACAGACTATGCCATATGTTAAACTTGCAGTGTCAAAATCTCCAAAACCTTTGATGAGAGAAGAGGTTTTTGCCAGAGGGCACAAGGAAAGTTCAGGACTTTAAGAAGAGCCAACTGATTAAGAAACCTCAGGCATACATAGCAGCATAGCAGGTATCATTGAAAACTTCTCCCACTTCACCAATATGTAGGGAGCATAAGGAAATAAGGTCAAGAGAAAGCTCTGCAGTGAGTTCTCTAACCTTTATCATACAAGAAGAGAGGGTCTGAACCTTATTCTTGTGCCTGAAACCTATAAGCAGTCTTTTCCTACAGCCTTGAATCTAACCATGTGGCACTCAGACAAGCACATTCATGTCCACAGCTTGTCTGTCTTCTGATTTTGGTGTAAGCTATAGGAATGACCTAAGTGGGATTCAAGGATGAAGCATTTATGGACACTGTCTACACATATGCATCTAGATTAGGAAGAGAAGGAAATCGTTTGATCTTTAAATGAAATTGTTGTTAATTCTGCAGTATTTCTGAAGACATCAAACCCTCTAAATAGTCTCAGAACACCACAGGTAGAGTCATCAAGAGGGATATATTGCAAAGTTCATATTGACATAAGCACACAGCTTTATTTCTCATCTCTCTCTGTGAGATATTGTCAACCCTAATAGCATAAGATAATTGACAAGTTACTAGCATTACCAATCCTGATAATCTAATATCACCTGGTGATGCTATTAGTATGTTTTTACCCCTAGGTACATCTACTATGCCTATACATAGCCCCGAGGCTTGATAGGAATAGTGTCAATCAGATTGAGAATGAGGTCCTTATACCCTAATAAAGAAAAAATATTTTGAAGGGCTCTGAGTGAAAGGAGACTTTCAGATTTTGTTTATGTGACTGTTGGTAAGGCAAGCTTCCAAGTGGGAGGAATTGTTTCGCTCCTGGTCCCAATTACAGAGCTGGTATCTGCCAGAGAATGTAGATGCCAAATCTGCCAAATCTGTGCATGAGGCCACCTAGACCTGCCATTCTCTCAACATAAGAATGTATTTCTGGTGAAATTAATAGTCTCCAGGCACATACCCTTCCAAGACAAAGGTTAATATCCTTGTACACTTAATACACACAAAAATATTTTTTTAGAAAGATATTAATCAAATAATCAAAATCTTTGTCTTGGGAGAGCTCAGACATCTCTCCAGGACAAAGATGCATTCTACAGTCACCTGGGCTTGTCACATTTTGAACACTTCCTCAGCAGATGAACAGGCTGTGATTGGGACTTTTTATTTTTTTGAAGCTAGGGTGGAAGCAGAAGCAAATTAAATGATGGGTGCCAGATAGATGGTATTCCGGGAGACCAGTAACAGTGCTTTCATGGACTCTCTGGTATTGCATTAGTATCTCATTCGTTTTTGTTTCCGTTAGTGGATCTGAAATGGTAATATTCCCAGTCCTGCCTTTCCATTGAGAAGTTTATATTTCTTCTCTCTGGAAGTGTGGCCAGTCAACTCAGCATCTCCCAAGTTTTCTGAACACCTGCCTCCATGACCAATTATAAACATTTTCTCAATGATTAATGAATGTATTTTAATGAGATAGCTTTATTCACTAATGGATAAGTCTTTTAACTGAATGGACATGAATGTGCCTTTCAAGGTTTTCTTCATCATTTCATGAGGCATTGTAACATCCCTATAACAAGAACAAAAGCAACTCATTCATTCAAGAAGAATATGGTCTTGGAAAACAAAAAATGATTGTGGGTGATGCTTCCTGACCTGGTACTGCTGTGCAAAGATTAGGCTGACTGGAGAAGACGGAGCCTGAGGTTATCCTATTCTCCCTCCTAGGAGGTAAGCATCCTACCAGAGACCCATGTTCATTTCATTTCTGTGTCATGTTACCTCCTTTTCTACATCTAAATTATACGTTTATTTTTATTTCACACAGGTATTGTATGTGTAGTGCATGTATGCATGATGACAAATGTGTGGGTACACCTGTGTGTTAAGATGATTGTGTATACTTGTGCACGTACATGTTGAGCCCCGAGTTGACATTGGGAGTCTTTCTTTATTGCTCCCCACCTTCTTCATTGAAGTTGGGATCTTTCATCTGAGCTTAGGAATTGCCAGTATGGGCTGCTCCAGCTAATCAGTTTGATCCAGGAATCCCTGATATCTGCTTGTCATGTGCTGGAATGATAGATGAGTTTCCATGTCAGTCTGGCCTTTTTGATTGTTCTGTGGATTCAAGCTCTGGTCCTCATGTTTGTATGGCAAGTGCTTTATGAAATGAGCCATCTCCTCAGCCCTTAGTGAATGGTTCTCAGCCTTCTTAACACTGTGACCCCTTAAGGAAGTTCTTCATGTTGTGGTGACCCCTAACCATAAAATTATTTTTTATTCCTTTTTCATTACTGTAATCAAGCTCCTATTATGAATCTTAATGTAAATATCTGTGTTTCCCAATGGTCTTAGGTGACTCCTGTAAAAAAGTTATTTGACTCACAGAGGAGTTGCAATCTATAGGTTGAGAACCACTGTCTTAGACAATGCCTGATAATTCATTAGCAGCGAGTTCAGTGCCCAGTCCTATTATGAAACTCCCAATGCTCAGTGCCACTCACTACACATAATTTGTATTGGTCCATTCATTAATCATCCACCAACGTGGGAAAGCCACTTAATCTGACTTGCAAATGATACGTTAATTGCTAGATGAGCAAGTGGCGGGAACACTCTAGACATAATGCAAACATCTCCTCTTGCCTTTCACATTTTTGTTACTCATACGTTTCTTGTATCTATTCAGTAGAATTTAATTACTTTAAATGCTATTATATTCATGACAAATATCTACCAATGGTGGTGTATGTGCGAAGGATATAGATCACAGATGAACGAAGCACGGTTAGCTAGGAAATGCAATGAACTCACTAGCTCACTAGTGTGGATGGATGTAGTGACTCAGGCACAAACATAGGCTTGCACACTGCATGAAAAATAAAGAGGAGCCAGCTCCACAGTCATCTCCAGATGCTCATTTATATGAATTCTTTGATAATATTATATGATGTATTTTGATCATATTCACCCTCAAAGCTCCCTTTAACTCATGGGTTCACCCTACTTCCCACTCCTCCCAAACTCATGTCCTCTTTTTAAATATCTAGTAACGAGTGCTGCTCAGATATTTCCAGATTTCCTGGAGGGTGGTAGATTTCCCAGGAGCCACAGATGTGATGAAAAGAGACTCTCCCTCCCCTAGAAACCGTTAATTGCTCCTCAGTTGAAGATGCGGCCTTAGGAACTCCTTCCTACTCCATGCTGAAATGTTGACTGCCTGGATTTAATGTCAGTCTTGTGCAGGCACCCACAGCGGCTGTGGGTTCCAGAGTACACATCTTGACATGTCCACAAGACACTGGGGTTTGCTCTAATCCTCCCCAAGGTGGTGCTTTCTAGTCTCTATTAGCTGGATCTTAAAGCCTCCTCTCTCCAGATACTTTAAAGAAAGCCAGAGGCAGCACTCAGTGCTAGAATTCTTTCCTTGTGGGCCAAGGCTCTTGTGTTTAATTCCCAGCAATACTCCCCTTCAAAGGATATATATAACAGAGCCAGAGAAATCCATCTTGACATACACAAAGAACATACCAGAGATCAAAATGACCACCTTGAAGACCAGGGACAAGTCAGTTTTTCAAGTACAACTTATTTGACATTTAACAGCTGATGACAAAACACCAGGCTGGATGGGAACAGTTATAACAATGGCACAGCTACGGCACACTGTTCTGGAGATGGAGAATTCCTCCTGGTCTGAGGCACAATGGTAACCTTGATAAAACATTTATCAGAGTCCAGAAAGACCATGAGAAACAGATTTTCAGTGAGGTTGGAGGCGTGCAGATGGGAACAGTCCTTGAGGAATGCAGTTTGCAGCTGGTCAGATACGGTGTACAAGTGGCCAGCAGATGCTGTGTGTTGGGCTCAGTGTAGAATTCTAAATGGTTTGCAAAAATTGTTTTGAAAGGAAATAAAAATTTATAGGCAAAGAGGCATGCACTATTAGTTTGGTGTGTAATGGAGGCCATGTAGTACGGAAGGATTTTTGCCTTTACACTGTGATTAGTGAGTTGAATACCTCTAGCTGCGAGTACAGCAGAGAGTGTGGCAATGGTACATTCAGAGAAAGATGAGAGAGCCCTGTTATATGAAGGGAGAAAGACCATTAAATGATCCTGGAAATCTCAGAGTGTGCAAAGCAGACTGGGAAAACAGTAGGACACACTGAGACAAATGTGTTCTAAACTTCTAATGTGCCTAAGAATAGGAAAGGCTGGCTATGCACGTTTAGCATTCAGGGAGAGATGAGAATGTAGGCAATAGAACGAGGGAGGTGCTGGTTTCTCTTGAGGCCCCTTGCTGCTCCACAGACCCCCAGAAATGCTGGTCATCAGAAAGCTGGGTCAGCTGGGGTGACAAGAATTAAACAGCTTCAGCACAGCAAAGGGAACTGTTCTGTAAGTGAGCAGCCGGATACACCTCAGACAAAGGCTTGATAATGGGAATGTATTTTAAAACAGCAAAAATGAAGCACAGCGAAACAACTCATCCATGCAGCAAATGGGAGGATAGTGAATATACAGTTCTCAAAAGACGGAACACAGATGGCCAAGAAGTATTTATAAAGGTGTCTCACATTGGGGAAGAGCAAACTAAACTGCTTTGAGACTGTATCTCTCCACAGAATTGCCAAGGCGAGTAAAACAAAAGGTAACAAACGCCGCTGAGGATGTTGGACAAAAGGAACCTTTAGCACTGCAGATGGAAGTGTTCACTGGTGCAGCCACCATGGAAAGCAGCATGAAGTTCCTCCAAAGCCTAAAATAGGCCTGCCCACTGCCTCTCACCAGCAGCCTCACTCCTGGGAATACACTCAAAAGACTCACAGTCTTAATGTAGAGATGCCTGCAGCTCCACATGCATTGCTGCACTAGTTACAGCAACTTAGAAATGGTGGGAACTGGAAAAGAGCATCCTGATCTTTTCCACTAACAACTGAATGGACAAAAAGTAGGTACTGCATGTCCACAGTGAAGCTTTGTACAGCCATAAAGAAAAATGACAACATGATGTTTGGAGGAAAGTGGATGGAAAACATCATGTTAGGTGAAATAAGTGAGGCACATGTTTTTGTTTTTGATTTTTGTTTTTTTAATATGTGGATTCTGGATTTTAACATACTCATGAACATACACATATGTAGTGTTTGTGTTATCTTTGTGTGTGCGTGTGTGTGTAGAGGGGGGGTGGGTGCCCGTATGTGTGTAACATGAAGGGGGAAAGATAACTATAAGAGGGAGAAAGAATAGAGTAAAAATAATGTGAGAACAGAAGGAACTAATTAAGATCAGGAGGTCATAAAAACAGAGAAGAGGAAGGAGAAGGAAGCAGGATGATAAGAAGGACACAGTCTGTATGAGAATTCCGTAGTGAATTCTACTCCTTTGCATACTACCTTAAAAAAATGAATTAAAACCAACAAAGCTAGAGAGATTTCTCAGTGGTCAAGGGAGTACTTATGCTCCTACAGAGGACTTGAGTTCAGATCCTAGAGCTTACATCAGACAGCTCACAACTGCTTATAACTCCAGATCCAGGGGATCCAGCACCCTCTTCTGATTTCTGATACTACTGCACACATTTGGTGCTCATAAGCTTCCAGAAGCCACCCCCTACACATAGCAAATGAATTACTCTTAAAAGAGAGTTTAAAAATTAAGCAAGCTGTGCTAAGCAGAGTATCACTTGATGCTCTCTGGGGCTGCTGATAAGCTGTGGGACCACCTTCATTTCTATGTGATACCTGGGAATTTGAGCAACAGGAAGTCATGAAGATATGACATAAGGGCTAATATAGCATTAACTGGAGACTGTATATGACCCACCAGAGACTAAAGTCTGCAAGAATACATGACAGGATTTAATGCATATGGATGGTTAGGCATACACAAAAGAGAAGATGCACAAAAAATAATTATTGAAAGACTATAATCCCTTATCTCAAGCTGTACTGTTGTACAGTTAAAAAAAACCTGCACGACACTGGCATAAAACCAGACTGGTGGATCAATGGAATTGAACCAAAGACCCAGAAATAAACCCACATACCTATGTATACAGTATTTTTTATTTTTTGGAACAATAATCTTTTACTGATGCAAAATGAGACATCTAATTGTATTTAAAATGTCCCCAGAAGGTTGGAGAGAAAGAGAGAGAGCTCAGAAGGTAAAAGAACTTGCTGCTTGTCCAGAAGACTCAGGTCCCGTTCTCATCACCTACTGGATAGCTTACAATGTCCCATAACTCTTTTTTTAATGTAATTTATTTATTTTTATATTAATCACAGGTTAAGTACTTTGTATCCCAGGCGTAGCCCCCTCCCTCAGTCCCTCCCACTCTCCCCATCCCTCCCTCATCTCCTCCCTGGCCACATCCAAGTCCACTAATGGGGGAGGACCTCCTCCCCTTCCATCCAACACTAGTTTATCTTGTCTCTTCAGGGCTGGCTGCAATGACCTCTTCTGGGATCTATAGGCTGTTACTCCCAGGCGTATGTGGAGGAGGGTCGAAGAGCCAGCCATTGAGTTCATGACAGAAATAGTCCCTGTTCCTCTTACTAGGGTCTCCAGTTGGATACTGAGCTACCATGGGCCACATCTGAGCAGGGGTTCTAGGTTATATCCATACATGGTCCTTGATTGGAGAAACAGTCTTGTAAAAGACCCCTGTGCCTTGATCTATTTGGTCTTTGTGGAGCTCTTGTTCTCCCCAAGTCTTACTAACTCCCCCTATTTTCATCGTTATTTCCTGCCCTCTGCCAAAGGCTTGGTTGTGAGTCTTAATTTCTGCTTTGATACATTCCTATATAGATTCTTTCAGAGGCCCTCTTTGGTAGGCTCCTGTCCTGTTGCTTGTTTTCTCCTACATTCAATGTCCATCCCATTTGGTCATCTAAGGAGCATTGATCATACTAACCTGGGTCCTCCTTCTTGTTTATCTTCCCTAGATGTATAGATTTCAGCATGACCTTCCTATCCTATAGGTCGATATAAGTGAGTATATACCCTATGTTTCTGCTTTTGGGATACCTCCTCTCTCAGGATGATCATTTCCAGGTCCCACCATTTGCCTGTGAATTTCATGATTTCC
>CM053758.1:33665335-33699702 GCA_028658305.1 Pachyuromys duprasi | reverse complement strand
CATTTCCTCTTTTTGTCTCTCCTCTTGTTCCTCCAATATCTGCATAATCAAAGCTTTAATATAATTTTCCTGTGTCTCCGCTGAATTAAAAACTCCACTGCTTTTGGGTGTTTCTGGTGGGGCTATGGTGTCCTGATTTTTGTTGAGTGAGTTCTTTCGCTGATTTCTGGGCATTTGTTTATATATAATCAGGGAGCTGTTTGTGCTTTAAGGCTGTACTTCAGTCTGAATCTGTCAATCTCTTGTGTCAGGAGTATTCTTCAAGAAGATCAGGGATATCCGGTGGTTTGTGGTATGTGTTTTGTCTCAGTTGAACTCTGTTGTGGGCTTTGTGTGCCCAGCTTCGTGCTCTGTGCTAGAAGCTGTGAGCACTGCAGGCTGGTCACCCCTCTGGTCTGGAGCCTTTACTCCTCACTCTGTGCTAGAGTCTGAGTGTCCAGGTTTGAGATGTCAGCTGGGGACTGTTTACTCCTCCCTGGGCTTGCTGCTAAGGGCTCTCTCTTGGAATGGAGATTTGTCGCCTCCTTCTGTGCCAGGGGCTGTGCACCATGGTCTGAGATGTTATTTGGGGCACACACCGTGGGTTTGGGTTTGTGTGCATCCGCTGTATGCAGGGCTGTCTGAAATGGTGCCGGAGGCCTTCTCTGTGTGGCTCCTGGACAGACAACCGAATTGGGGTTTTTGCTGGAGGATGCGTGCAGCTTTCGCCCTCACTGTGTGGTCTGGTCAAGATGGTCCCAGGATCCTCTCAGCCGTGGGTTGAGACAGAACTCGGGTTCTTCCCAGATCCGCCAGCGGACTCACACACTGACTGAGTTTTTGCTGGCGGAAGCGTTAGGTGGGAGCCCTCGCAGTGTGCGGACTGGTCAAAGAGATCCCCCAATTCACTCAGTTTCTGGTGATTCCGGTGATAGGTTCCCGCCAGCCGTGCACCCGTGGGATGGTCTGAGCCTGCAGCACACCCGCAGGTTGAAACAGAACCCGGGTGCAGTGTGAGCTCGCAGGTTGCAGTTCAGTGAAAACGGCACCCGGTTCCTCCTGAGACTGTCCGCGAGACTGTGTGATCCAGTCTATTATGGCAGGAGCGGGCGCCCAGCGAGGCTGCTCAGACAGATCAGAGCTGTGCGCCTCTGGTCACCGGGAAATTTTTCCAGGTAATAACTGGGTGTCCCTAGGGTTTTCCCACTTGATTTTCTCACTGTAGGAGTTCCGTTCACCTGGCACTCACAATGCTGGCGTTTTAGGTCCCAGAGTTCAGTCTCCTGGTCGCTGAGTTGTTTCTGCTCTCCTACTCCTCAGACACAGTTTTCTCTCGTGGCAGCCATCTTGGATCTCCCCCAGTGTGTCTAGTTTTATGTTGAGCTCTTTGATCCACTTGGACATTAGTTTTGTGCAGGGTGATAAATATGGATCTATTTTCATTTTTCTGCATATAGATATCCAGTTGGACCAACACCATTTGTTGAAGATGCTGTCTCTTTTCCATTGAATGGTTTTGGCTTCTTTGTCAAAAATCAAGTTTCCATAGGTGTGTGGGTTCATTTCTGGGTCTTCTATTCGGTTCCATTGACTCACTGTTCTGTTTCTATGCCAATACCGTGCAGTTTTTATTACTATTGCTCTGTGGTACAGCTTGAGGTCAGGGATTGAGATACCTCCAGATGATCTGTTGTTTTAGAGGATTGTTTTGGAGATTCTGGGTTTTTTGTTTTTTCCATATGAAGTTGAGAAGTTTTCTCTCAAGGTTTGTGAAGAATTATGTAAGTATTTTAATGGGAATTGCATTGAATTTGTAGATTGCTTTTGGCAGTATGGCCATTTTCACTATGTTAATCCTACCAATCCATGAGCATGGGAGGTCTTTCCATCTTCTGAAATCTTCTTCAATTTCTTTCTTCAGAGATTTGAAGTTTTTTTTTTTTCAAACAGGTCTTTCACTTACTTGGTTAGAGTCACCCAAAGGTACTTTATATTATTAGTGGCTACTGTGAAGGGTGTTTTTTCCCTAATTTCTTTCTTGGCCCTTTTGTTTTTGATGTACAGGAGGGCTTCTGATTTTTTGAGTTGATTTTTTAAGTTGTAATTTATTTATTTTTATATTAATCACAGGTTATATATTTTGTATCCCAGCCGTAGCTCCCTCCCTCATTCCCTCGCACTATCCTCATCCCTCCCTCATCTTCTCCCTGCCCCCCTCCAAGTCCACTGATAGGGGAGGACCTCCTCCCCTTCCACTTGACCCTACCTTATCATGTCTCTTCAGGGTTGGCTGCAATGTCCTCTTCTGGGATGTAGTTAGGCTGCTCCTCTCTCGGGGGCGTGGGGTAGTTGACAAGCCATCCATTGAGTTCAAGACCAAAATAGCCCCTGTTCCCCTTACTAGGGTACCCAGTTGTGTACTGAACTACCATGGGCCACATTTGAGCAGGGGTTGTAGTTTGTATCCATACATGGTCCTTGGTTGGAGAAACAGTCTCATAGAAGACCCCTGTGGCCTGATATATTTGGTCTTTGTGGAGCTCTTGTCCTTGCCAAATCTTACTAACTCCCCCGTTTTTCATATGATTCCCTGCACTCTGGCAATGGCTTGCTTGTGAGTCTTAATATCAGCTTTGATTCATTGTTAGTTAGAGTCTTTCAGAGGCCCTTTGTGGTAGGCTCCTGTCCTGTTGCATGTTTTCTCCTACATTCAATATCCATCCCATTTGTCCATCTATCCGATGATTGATCATCCCACCCTGGGTCCTCCTTCTTGCTTATCTTCCCTAGGTGTATAGATTTCAGCATGTCCATCCTATCCTAATGTCTATATAAGTGAGTGTATACCAAGTGTTTCTTTCTGCTTTGGGATACCTCACTCAGGATGATTGTTTCCAGGTCCCACCATTTGCCTGCGAATTTCATGATTTCCTCATTTTTAATTGCTGAGTAGTATTCCATTGTGTATAAGTACCATAAATTCTGTAACCATTCATTGACTGAGGGACATCTGGGTTGTTTCCAGCTTCTGGCTATTACAAATAAAGCTGCTACAAACATGGTTGAGCAAATGTCCTTGTTGTGTGCTTGAGCATCTTTTGGATATATGCCTAAGAGTGGTATAGCTGGGTCTTGAGGAATCACTATTCCTAATTGTCTAAGAAAGCACCAAATTGATTTCCAGAGTGGTTGTACCAGTTTGCAATCCCACCAGCAATGGAGGAGAGTTCCACATTCTCCACAACCTCTCCAGAATGTGTTGTCACTTGAGTTTTTGATCTTAGCCATTCTGAGAGGTGTAAGGTGAAATCTTAGGGTCGTTTTGATTTGCATCTCCCTGATGGTTAAGGATGTTGAGTATTTCTTTAAGTGTTTTTCTGCCATTCTACAGACCTTTACAGACAGTTCTCTGTTTACCTCCATACCCCAATTTTTTAATTGGATTACTTGATTTCTTGCTTTTTAACTTCTTGAGTTCTTTATATATACGGGATATTAGCCCTCTGTCAGATGTAGGATTGGTAAAGATTCTTTCCCAGTCTGTAGGCTGTCGTTTGGTTTTGATGACAGTGTCTTTTGCTTTAAAGAAGCTTTTCAGTTTCATGAGGTCCCATTTATTTATTGTTGATTTTAGAGCCTGTGCTGTTGGTGTTCTGTTCAGGAAGTAATCTCCTGTGCCAATGAGTTCTAGGGTCTTCCCTACTTTTTCTTCTAACCAGTTTAGTGTGTCTGGTTTTACATTGAGCTCTTTGATCCACTTGGACAATAGTTTTGTGCAGGTTGATAAATATGGATCTATTTTCATTTTTCTGCATATGGAAATCCAGTTGGACCAGCACTATTTGTTGAAGATGCTGTCTTTTTTTACATTAAATGGTTTTGGCTTCTTTGTAAAAAATCAAGTTTCCATAGGTGTGTGGGTTAATTTCTAGGTCTTCTATTCAGTTCCATTGATCCACTATTCTGTTTCTATGCCAATACCATGCAGTTTTTATTACTATTGCTTTGTAGTACATCTTGAGGTCAGGGATAGAGATATCTCCAGGTGATCTGTTGTCTGGGTTTTTTGTTTCTCCATATGAAGTTGAGCATTTTTCTTTCAAGGTCTGTAAAGAATTGTATTGGTATTCTGATGGGAATTGCATTGAATCGTTTTGGTAGAATGGCCATTTTCACTATGTTAACCCTACCAATCAATGAGCAGGGGAGGTCTTTCCATCTTCTGAAATCTTCTTCAATTTCTTCCTTCAGAGATTTGAAGTTTTTTTCAAACAGGTCTTTCACTTGCTTTGTTAGAGTCACCCCAAGGTACTTTATGTTATTAGTGGCTATTGTAAAGGGTGTTGTTTCCCTAATTTCGTCCTCGGCCCTTTTGTCTTTGGTGTATAAGAGGGCTTGTGATTTTTTTAAGTTGATTTTGTTTCCAGCCACTTTACTGAAGGTGTTTATCAGTTGAAGGAGTTCTCTGGTTGAAGTTTTGGGGTCACTCATGTATATTTTCATATCGTCTGCAAATAGTGATACTTTGACTTCTTCCTTTCCAATTTGTATCCCCTTGATCTCCTTTAGTTGTCTTATTGCTCTAGCTATAAGCTAGACTTCAAGTACTATGTTGAAGAGATATGGAGACAATGGGCAGCCTTTCCTAGTCCCTGATTGCAGTGGGATTGATTTTAGTTTCTCTCCATTGAGTTTGATATTAGCTATAGGCTTTCTGTATATTGCCTTTACTATATTTAGGTATGTGCCTTGTATCCCTAATCTCTCCAAGACTTTAAACATGAATGAGAGTTGGATTTTGTCAAATGCTTTTTTGGCATCTAGGGAGATGATCATGTGGTTTTTCTCCTTTAGTTTGTTTAGATGGTGGATCACATTGATGGATTTGCTTATATTAAACCACCCTTGCATGCCTGGGATGAAGCCTACTTGGTCATGGTGGATGATATCTTTTATGTGCTCTTGGATTCGGTTTGCAAGTATTTTATTTAGTATTTTTGCATCAATGTTCATAAGAGAGATAGGTCTGAAGTTCTCTTTTTTGTTGGATATTTGTGTAGTTTATGTATCAAGGTGACTGTGGCTTCATAGAAAAAAGTCGGTAATTTTCCTTCTATTTCTATTTTGTGGAACACTTTATAGAGAATTGGTGTTAGGACTTCTTTGAAGGTCTGGTAGAATTCTGCACTAAAACCATCTGGTCCAGGATTTTTTTCGTAGGGAGGCTGTTGATGACTGCTTCTATTTCCTTGGGGGATAGAGGTCTATTCAATCTTTCTATCTGACCTTGGCTTAACTTAGGTAGGTGGAATCTCTCAAGAAAACTGTCCATTTCATTGAGATCTTCAAATTTTATGGCATATAGGCTTTGATAGTAAGACCTAATGATTGTTGGATTTCATCAGTGTCTGTGGTTATGTCCCCCTTTTCATTTCTGATTTTGCTGATTTGGACAGTTTCTCTCTCTTTTTTAGTTTGGCTAGCGGCTTGTATCTTGTTGATTTTCTCAAAGAACCAGCTCTTGGTTTCATTGATTCTTTGAATAGTTTTATTCATTTCTAATTGATTGATTTCAGCCCTGAGTTTGATTATTTCCAGCTGTCTGCTCCTCTTGGGTGTGTCTGCTTCTTTTTTTTTTTTCTAGAGCTTTCAGTTTGGCCATTAAGTTGCTTGTATTAGATGTTTCAAATTTCTTCTTGAAGGCACTTAGTGCTATGAACTTTCCTCTTAGCACTGACTTCATTGTGTCCCATGAGTTTGGGTATGTTGTGCTTTAATTTCCATTGAATTCTAGGAAGTCTTTAATTTCCTTCTTAATTTCTTCCCTAACTAAACTGTCCTTCAGTAGCAAGTTGTTCAGTTTCCATGTATGTGCAGGCCTTTTCCTTTTTCTGTTGTTGTTGAGGTCCAGCTTTAGACCGTGATGGTCGGATAGGATACAAGGTATTATTTCAATCTACTTGTATTTGCTGAGGTTTGCTTTGTGACCAACTATATGGTCTATTTTGGAGAAGGTTCCATGAGGTGCTGAAAAGAAGGTACATACTTTTGATCTGGGGTAAAAAGTTCTGTAGACATCTATTAGGTCCATTTGATTTAGGCTTTCAGTGAATGCCCTTGTTTTCTGTTTTGCTTCTGACCAGATGATCTGTCCCTTGGTGTGAGTGGAGTGTTGAAGTCTCCCATTATTAGGGTATTGGGATCAATGTGTGATTTCAGTTTTAATAATGTTTGATTTACATATGTAGGTGGTTTTCTATTTGGGGTATAAATGTTCAAAATTGTGATGTCCTCCTGTTGGAATTTTCCTTTGATTAGAAGGAAGTGCCCCTCCTCATCTTTCTTGATTAGCTTTGGTTGAAAGTCTATTTTATTAGATACTAGGATTGCTACCCCAGTTTGTTTTCTGGGTCCATTTGCTTGAAAAATATTTCCAGCCCTTTACTCTGAGGTACTGTCTATCTTTGTTACATAGGTGTGTTTCTTGGATGCAGCAGAGTGTTGTATCCTGTTCCCACAGCCATTCTGTTAGTCTGTGTCTTTTTATAGGAGAGTTGGGTCCATTGATGTTGATAGATAATAGTGACCAATGACTGTTAGTTACTTATATTGTGGAGTTGGTAGTCTTACTATGCTTCATTGCTTTGTTGTTGTTGTTGTTGTTGTCGTTGAGAAATTATCTGTATCCTTTATTTTCTTTGGTGTAGTTGTTTTCGTTGGACTGAAGTTTTCTTTATAGTATCTTCTTCAGGGCTGGGTTGCTGTGTAGATATTGCTTAAATTTTGTTTTATCATGGAATATTTTGTTTTCTCCATCTATGTTGATTGAAAGCTATGCTGGGTATAGTAGTCTTGGTTGGCATCTGTCTTCCCTTAATGACTGCATGACTTCTGCCCAGGCCCTTCTGGCTTTCATAGTTTCTGATGAGAAGTCTGGTGTGATTCTGATTGGTCTACCTTCATGTTACTTGAGCCTTTTCCCTTGCTGCCTTTAATATTTTTTCTTTGTTTTGTAGGTTTAGTGTTTTGACTATGATGTGACGAGAGGTATTTCTTTTCTGGTCTAGTCTATTTGGTGTTCTGTGGGTTTCTTGTATGTTTATGGACAATTTCTTTTTTTTAAGTTGGGAAAATTTTCTTCTATGATTTTCTTAAAAATATATTCCGGTCCTTGGAGCCTGGAGTCTTCTTTTCCATCTATTCCAATTATTCTTAGGTTTCGTCTTTTCATGGCATCCTTAATTTCTTGGATGTTTTGTGTTTGGGACTTTTCTAATTTTATTTTTTCCTTGAGTGAGGAATCCATTTCAGCAAGCATATCTTCCACTCCTGATATTCTCTCTTCCATCTCTTGTATTCTATTGGTGTGCTTACCTTTGTGGTTCCTGATCTTTTCTCTAAGTTCTCCAGTTCCAGGTTATTCTCTGTTTGTGTCTTTTTTATAGATTCTAATTCTGTTTTCATGCTTTGTATTGTTTCCTTCATCTGACTGACTATGGCTCCTATTTTTTTATTTGTTTCCTTTCTGTATATCTTTAATTGTTCCTCTATTTGGGCAGTTATATTCTGAATTTATTTGAGGGCCTTGTTCATTTTCTCTTTTTGTTCCTCATTTTGTTCCTCTAATATCTGTATGATCATAGCTTTAACATAATTTTCCTGTGTCTCTGCTGAATTAAATTCTCCATTGCTTTTGGGTGTTTCTGGTGGGGCCATGGTGTCCTGATTTTTGTTGAGTGAGTTCTTATGTCGACCTTTGGCTATTTGTTTATAGATAAGCAAGGAGCTGTTTGTGCTTTGAGTCTGAACTTCAGACTGGAATTGTCAATCTCTTGTGTCTGCAGTATTCTTCAAGAAGATCAGGGAGTTCCAGTGGTTTGAGAGTGTGTGTTGTTGCCTTAGTTGAACTCTGTTGTGGGATCTGTGTGTCTGGCTCCGTGCTCTGTGCTAGAAGCTGTGAGCACCACAGGCTGGTTACCTCTCTGGTCTGGAGGCTTGGCACCTCCTTCTGGGCCAGGGGCTGTGCACCATGGTCTGAGATGGTATTTGGGGGCACCTCAGTCTGGACCTAATACTATGTGACTAGGTCCGGGATGGTGGCTGGCACCGCCAAGGGGAATGCGCCTGCCCCATGCAGCCCTGGTCTGGGGAATGGAATCTCGGGTCTTCTCAAACTGGCCCGTGGACATACACACGGTGTGGGGTGATTGCTGGTACCCGGGGCCTTCTCAATCTGGCCCAGAGACTGTGTGACCCAGTCTGGAACGAAAGGTGACTGTTCGTTCAATCAGGGCTGTGCATAGCTGGTCACCCAGCATTTTTCCAGGGAATAACAGGATGTCCCTAGGACTTTCCCACTTGATTTCCTCGCCATAAGAATTCTGTTCACCTGGCACTCACAATGCTGGTGTTTTAGGTCCCAGAGTTCAGGCTCCTGGTCGCTGTGCTGTCACTGCTGTCCTACTCCTCAGACACAGTGTCCTCTTCTGGCAGCCATCTTGGATCCCCCCCCCCCCATAACTCTTGCTTCATGCCATTCGAAGCCCACTTCTAGCCTCCACTGGCACCAGCACACACATTGCACAACACAGGCACACACTTGCACATGCACCCTTCTATAATTTTTTATTTTATTTTTTATTAATTATGCTTTCTTCCCTTTGTATTCCCCCCTGTAGCTCTCTCCCTCCTCCCCTCCCAATCTTCCCTTCCCTCTGCCTTTCCCACTCATGCTCCTCCCCAAGTCCACTGATAGGGGAGGTCCTCCTATCCTTCCTTCTGATCCTAGTCTATCAGGTCTCATCAGGAGTGGCTGCATTGTCTTCCTCTGTGGCCTGGTAAGGCTGCTTTCCCCCTCGGGGTGGGGGTGACCAAAGAGCAGGCCAATCAGTTCAAGTCAGAGGCAGTTCCTGTTCCCATTTCTATGGAACCCACTTGGACACTGAACTGTGATAGGCTACATCTGTACAGGGGCTCTAGGTTATCTCCATGAATGGTCCTTGGTTGGAGTATCAGTCTTAGAAAAGAACCCTGTGCCCATATTTTTTGGTTCTGTTGCTCTCCTTGTGGATCTCCTGTCCTCTCCAGGTCTTACTTTTCCCACTACTCTCATAAGATTCCCTGCACTCTGCCCAAAGGTTGGCCATAAGTCTCAGCATCTGCTTTGATACCTTGCAGGCTAGAGTCTTTCAGGAGCCCTCTGTGGTAGGCTCCTGTCCTGTTTCATGTTTTCTTCTTCTTCTGTTGTCCATACTCTTTGCCTTTCTGAATAAGGATTGAGCATTTTAGCCAGAGTCCTCCTTCTTATTGGTTTCTTCAGGTGTACACATTTTAATAGGTTTGTCCTATTTTATATATCTAATATCCACTCATGAATGAATATATGCCCTGTGTATCTTTCTGCTTCTGGGATACCTCACTCAGGATATTTTCTAGTTCCCACCATTTACCTGCAAATTTCATGAATTCCTTGTTTTTAATTGCTGAGTAATAGTCATCAGGGAAATGCAAATCAAAATGACCCTGAGATTTTACCTTACACCCATTAGAATGGCTAAGATCAAAAACTCAAGTGACAACACATGCTGGAGAGGTTGTGGAGAAAGTAGAACCCTTCTCCACTGCTGGTGGGAGTGTAAACTTGCACAAGCACTCTGGAAATCAATCTGGTGCTTTTTCAGACAATTGGAATAGTGCTTCCTCATGATCCAGCTACATCACTCCTAGGCATATATCCAGAAGATGCTCAAGTACACAACAAGGACATTTGCTCAACCATGTTTGTAGCAGCTTTATTTGTAATAGCCAGAAGCTGGAAACAACCCAGATGCAACTGAGGAATGGATGCAGAAATTGTGGATACTGGATTTTTGACAAAGAAGCAAAAACCATACAATGGAAAAAAGATAGCATCTTCAACAAATGATGCTGGTCTAACTGGATTTCTATTTGTAGAAAAATGCAAATAGCTCTGTAGTTATACCCTTCACAAAATTAAAGTTCAAGTGAATCAAAGACCTCAACATAAAACCAGGCATTGTAAATCTAAATAGAATAAAATGTGAGGAATAGACTTGATCTCATTGGCACAGGAGACAACTTCTTGAACAGAACACCAACGGCTAATGCTATCAAATCAACAATTAATAAATAGGACCTCATGAAACTGAATACTTCTGTAAAGCAAAGGATACTGCCAACAGAACAAAACAACAGCCTTCAGACTGGGAAAGAATCTTCACTAACCCTGTATCTGACAGAAGGCCAAATTCCAAAATATGTGAAGAACTCAAAGAGTTTAAAAGCAAAAAACCAAGTAATCCAATTAAATATATAGAAAGGCAAATGGCACGCATATTGGAAGAGGGAGAATACAGAGAACAGGACAGGAGCCTACCACAGAGGGCCTTTGAAAGACTCTACCCAGCAAGGCATCAAAGCAGATGTTGAGACTCATAGACAAACTTTGGGCAGAGTGCAAGGAATCTTATGAAAGAAAGGGGAGATGGAAAGACCTGGAGGGGATAGGAGCTCCACAAGTAGAGCAACAGAACCAAAAATCCTGGACCCAAGGTTTTTTTCTGAGACTGGTACTCCAACCAAGGACCACACACAGATGTAGCCCATGGCAGCTCAGTGTCTAAGTGGGTTCCTTAATAATGGGAACAGAGACTGTCTCTAACATGAACTCAGTGGCTGGCTCTTTGATCACCTCCCCTCTTACCAGGCCACAGAATACAATGCAGCCAGTCCTGATGAGACCTGAAAGGCTAGGGTTAGAGGGAAGGGGAGGAAGACCTCCCTAATCAGTGGACTTGGGGAGGGGCATGGGAGGAGATCAGGGAGGGTGAGTTTGGAGGGAATAAGAGAGGGGCTACAGTTTGGACACAAAGTGAATAAATTGTAATTAAAAATAAAGAAATAGATTTTAAAAATTGGGTACAGACCTAAACAGAGATTTCTCAATAAAAAATATCGAATGGCAGAGAAACACTTAAAGAAATGCTCCACATCGTTAGTCATCAGGGAAATGCAAATCATAACGACCCCGAGATTTCACCTTACACCCCTCAGGAAGGCTAAGATCAAAAACTAATGCGGGGGGGGGCTATGGCTGGGATACAAAGTACACAACCTGTGATTAATATAAAAATATGTTTAAAAACATTGTATACATAACAAATAAATAAATAAAAATATTTTAAAAAATCAAATGACAACAAATGCTGGCGAGAATGTGGAGAAATGGGAATCCTCCTCCATTGCTGGTGGGAATGCAAACTTACACAACCTCTCTGGAAATCAATCTGGCATTTTTTTCAGAAAACTGGGAATAGTACTACCTCAAATCCCAGCTATAACCACTCCTGGGCTTATATATGAAAGATGCTCAACCATCCAACAAGGACATGTTCCTAGCAGCTTTATTCATCATAGACCGAATCTGGAAGCAATTTAGATCTTCCTCAACCAAAGAACGGATACAGAAATTGTGTTACATTTACATAATGGAATACTACTCATCTATTAAAACAAGAATATCATGAAATTTGTAGGCAAATGGATAAAACTAGAAATTATCATCCTGCATGAGGTATCCCAGAAGCAGAGAGACATTAATGGTATATATTCATTTATAAGTGGATATTAGTCTTATTATATAGGATAAACATACTAAAATTTACAGACTTAAAGAAGTTATACAATGAGGTCTCTAGAGAGGATGCTTAATTGTCATTCAGAAGGCAAACAGGATAGATACTGGAAGTGGCAGAAGAAAGGGAACAGGTTGGGAGCCTTCTATAGATGTCGTCTGAAAAATTCTACCCAGTGGGAGATGGAAACAGTTACAGAGACTTACAGCCAAACTCTGGGTAGAGCCCAGGGAGCCTTATGGAAGAAGTGGGGATAGAAGGACCCAAAGGGGCAGGAGCTCAACAAGGAGACCAACAAACCCAAAAATTCGGGGACTAGGGTGGCTTACAGAGACTGACGCATCAAGCAAGGAGAGGACCTAGACTCCCTGCTCAGATGTAGCCAATAGGCAACTCAGTCTCCATGTGGGTTCCTGAGTAAGAGAGCAGGGGCTGTCTTTGACATAAACGCAGTTGCCTGCACTTTCATCACTTTCCCCTGGCGGGGAGACCTTGTCAGCCCACCCAGGAAGAGGACCCGGGCAATCCTGAGGAGACTTGATAAGCTAGGGTCAGATAGTAGGGGAAGAGAACTCGCCTTTTCAGTGGGAGGGGAGGGAAGAAGGTGGGAATGTGGGGCCAGGAGGAGACAAGGGAAGGAGCTACAATTGGGATATAAAGTAAATAAATTTTAAATATTTAACATAATATTTAATTTAATATAATATATCACATTATATTTTGCTTTCTGTAATGTGGGAAGAAAAAACTGACCATGGCTTTCCCTTTAATATAAGATACAGGGTTTGGAGTAGTTTTGAGGACGGCGAGGAAGTTGCTCAGTACTGCTGGAGTACATCACGGGGATGGATTCTATAGTAGTTGTTCTGAATCCACTGGGGAGTCTTCGGGATGCTATGGTTGAGGTCTGTTTGCTAGAAGGGTATAGGCTGGTGTGGGGTGAGCCTGTGTAGGAACCTGTGTAGGAAGGTAGAAATGCGGATGTTGGATAACTACTTATCTGTGACTGAAACTTGCTTTTCTCTCTCAGAACACTGACACAGACAGGTTGGTGCTGCCTAATAATCTCAACTTGATGGTATCTAGAATCACCAAGGAGACAAGCCTCTGGCATAGGTGTGAGGGATAACCTAGAATTGGATAGTTGAGGTGAGAAGCCTCATCTTGACTGTGGACACCACCTATGAGATGGAATGCTGGTTTAATGAGGAGAAAGTGCACTGAGCCCCAGCACCTGTTACTAGACTCATGCAGCTCCTACTCCGCACTTGGACACAATCACAGTTTTCTTCTTGAACCAGAAACTGAAATAAATATTCTCTCCCTTAACTTATCTTGGGTGTGTATTTTTGTGGAATCAATGAAGAAAGTAAATAATTCAAGGGTATTCCATTGTAACCTTCCTACCCATGGTTTCTCATCATTTTGCTTCCCTTATCCTTCAAAGCTTGTTTGTTGAAGTATATTGATAATCTCATATGAATGAGTAGAAGGTGGATAAAATATATTTGTGAATGTAGTCACATCTTCTATACAACATTTGCTTTTAAAATGCTTAACAGAATGCTAAGGTTTATAGTACATAACTAGCCCAAATACTAGTCATAGCTAGAAAAGCAAAAATAATGGTGTTGAGTATAATTATTATCACTGACTTTGATTGAGAATAGGGTTACCCTAGTGGGGGAAGGACTTGTCGTGAGTGTGTTCATTTCACGGAACTCTGGTTAGTTAGCATGCAAACACAAAGGTGCTGGTTATAACAAATAAACAAGCAGTGTTACCTAGTGTGTTGTGGCTTCAACTCGAATACCCTGGCCACACACCGGTTTGCACTTTTGGTGCTCAGGTGATGGCAATTATTATGGGACTGTTGTGAAACCAGTAAGAAGTGGAGCCTTACTAGAGGAAATGTGCCCTTCGGGACAGGTCTTCCTGCTGTATAGCCTAGTCCCACTTCCTGTCTGTGCTCTGCTTCCTGGCTGAAGATCTGAGCGGTCTCGTCACAGTTCCGCCACGCCTTGCCTGCTGTGGTGGACTGAACACCCTCCAACTTAAAGGTAAAATAAGTGTGTCCTCCCTCAACTTGCAATTTGTCAGGCATTTTAATCACAGCAAAAAGAAAAGTAATACTACACCATATAAAAATTATAGTGCATTAAAAAAAATCTTTGACATCATTAGTTAAAACCAATAGTCATGGAAGGAAACAAAATGATGGTTTATATTAATGGTTGTTTTAATGTTTAAATTTTTCCTGTTTTTAATTGAGTCGTAATTCTGGTTTTGTCACTTGTGGGTTCTGAAACCTTAGTAAATTATCTTTGCTAACCCCAAGCTTAATAATTAAAGAATGAAAAAGAACAATGGCATTTTCTCACACAGTTGTTTGGTGTAGTAGGAGGCATACTAGCATACTGGCTAGGACAAAATCAGAGTTTAAGTGTTAATACAATGTCTAACTGTAATTGAGGATGAGAGCCTTTAAGTAAAATAATTAGGCTAAAATAAATTAAACTTAGTTGATTTATTCTTCTAAAACGTATTACTGGTAAATACTTCTAACAAGGATTTAAATATTATTTCCTCCTATTTTGGGTGTTACAAATATTGAATTTGGAAAATACAGGGGAGCATCTTTGTCCTCATAAAACTCAGATTCTTACAGATTTTGAGGTACAGTAAAATAAAACCATGTGTACACAGTCCCTGTGTCCATGTGGTGCTATGAGGACTATATTTGGGTTTCTTCTACTCTCATATCACATGACTTATCGAGCAGGCCACAGATAGAGAGGCTTGGAGATAATTGCCAGATCTAAAACAGGCACCCGAGATGCTCACCTAGTTCAGCTGGGCTGAGAGTCTCTTTAACAATATTTAATACTGCTATGAATGAAACAGCATCAAGATAATTTAAGATCTTTATAACACTCTTTAAAATTCTGTTTAAGCAAAGTGTTATCACTGTCAGGAGAGAAGGGAAGAAACGAGCTTAATCAATAATAGGAACACAGAGTAATGAATTAGAGGTGCTGTCCTCCACGGGCTTGAGAGGCAGAAATTATAAAGCTCTAGGCAGCTACCACAACTGAAAGGGGGAGGGCAAAGATTTACACATCACGGGTTTTGTAAAAAATCCATCAGACTAAGTAATTAAAACTACAAATTTTAATTGGAATTAATTGGATTGGGTCATTGAATAAAACGAGTGAGGTAAGAAATAGCTTTCCTCTTCCCCCAACGATCAAAGACAGAAATGATGAGAAAGCCCTGGCTGTTAATCATCTCAGGCCTTCCTGCTCCTTTATTCACTCCATGATGTCAGAGCCTGTGGTCTGTAGATGAAGACACTAAGAACGGGGAGTGTGGGGGATATGTGCCATGACCAAGGTCACCAGAGAGGCCAATTCAGGATTAGTTACCACCATTTTATTTTATCAAGTATGAACACGCTGAGCACACGCTATTGTTGAGGAGCCATGCTGTTCCAGAAATGAGCTGGAGAGCTGTTCATGTCAAGGTCATCTTGAACCAGGTAACCAGGCAAAACCATCTTGAGCAAAGGAGCCATGATTGAAATTGCAGCCCAGTGTTCCTCACAGCTGGAGGGAATGAGAAACACTTATGTAGAAATGATCAGTGAAGCAAAGCTAATGTGAGGGCTGTTTCCCTGTGTCCCTGGCTGCCCTCAAATTCTCTCTGGTTCCCATAAGGACATTTTGTACTCTATTGCATAATGACTGTTTAGCAAAGTAATTACCCTCTCTGTTTTGGTAAGTAAAAAGAAAAAAAAAAGAAAATAATTATTTTGATAAAGACACTAATGAGATTTAATAGAGTAACAAAAGGTCTGTTTTGTAAATATCGGTGGAACTGTTAGATGCCCAATAAAAAGGGAACTTTGAAAGTTGCCAATCAACATCCAGGAAGTGGAGAGAAGCAGTAAGTGTTTTGAAAAGTAACTCATGTCCTTGAACATGAAAGCAAAATTTTAAGTAGTCCCTAGCCCTTGATCATTTTCATTGATCATTAGAAGTAACACAGGTACCATAATTACTCTTAATATATTTTTCGGAATTGATTTCTTGGTTATAGCTATCTGTAATACTGGTTGATGATAGTTTTCTGAAAGCAGAAATTTATTGTAGTTTTATCTGTACACTTTCTTAAAGCTTCCTAGAGCCTTCCAGTTAATCTGCAAATGCCAACGGCCTTAAAGGTTCTGTCAATCATATTTACAGGAACTGTGTCTATGGGATGCAGAGACTCTGGAGGCTCAGAGAACTCTTTGTAAATCAACTGTTTTTTCCATAGTGTTTCTCTCTTGTATGCCAATGTTGCAGTCCAAATGTTTGCCCTGAGTTTTCTGCTTTGGTTTCATTTATGATTCTCCTTGTATAATTTCAGGAGACAAAAATCTTCCAGACCATTGTCACTATAGTTATTTTTCACATGGTTTCATTGAAATTAGGTATTAACCATACTTGCTTATCTTAGTTTCTCTCCAATTTGGTACAGAGTATAAATAGACCCAACTTAAAATAAGAGAATATTTGAGAAAGGTACTCCACATTTTTACTGAAGTCAAGACATTTAGTAGAGTAATCACAAAGTATATTTGTGTACCGTGAAGTTCTTAGTGTTGTGTTCGCTCTGCTAACCCTCATTGCCACCTACTGTTGTTTTGTGAGTTTTGTGCTCCATTTGTTGGATATTTTCATTAAAAATCTCAAATTGATTTTGAAAAATACAGACTTTCATTGTTATTCATGATTCTTAAGCCCTGCTGCAATGAGTGACAGCATAGACTGCACATCCAGTTGACTCAAAGAATCAGTCTATGCCCTGTTTTCTCCCTCTTCTGATGTCCATCCTCTTTGCCTTTCTGAATGGGGATTGGGCAACTTAGCCAGAGTCCTCCTTGATTAGTTTCTTTAGGTGTGCAGATTTTAGTATGCTTATCCTATATTATATATCTAATATCCACTTATCAGTGAGTATATACCCTGTGTGTCTTTCTGCTTCTGGGATACCTCATTTAGGATGATCTTTTCCAGTTCCCACCATTTGCCTGCAAATTTCATGATTTCCTCCTTTTTAATTGCTGAGTAGTATTCCATTGTGTAAAAGTACCACAATTTCTGTATCCATTCCTCAACTGAGGGGCATCTGGGTTGTTTCCAGCTTCTGGCTATTACAAATAAAGCTGCTACAAACATGGTTGAGCAAATGTCCTTGTTGTATACTTGAGCATCTTTTGGATATATGTCTAGGAGTGCTATAGCTGGATCTTGAAGAAGTGCTATTTTTAATTGTTGGAGCCTACCACACAGGGCCTCTGAAAGGCTCTACCCTAAGTATCAGATACCCTAAGTATCTGATACCCTAAGTATCAGAGCAGATGCTGAAACTTATAGCCAAATTTGGGTGGAGTGCAGGGAATCTTATGAAAGAGGTGGGAAATAGTGAGACCTGGAGAGGACAGGAGCTCCACAAGGACAGCAACAGAACCAAAAAAATCTGAGCACAGCCTTCTTTTTTGAGACTGATACTCCAACCAAGGACCATTAATGGAGATAACTTAGAACTACTGCATAGACATAGCCAATGGTAGTTCACTGTCCAAGTGGGTTCCATAGTAATGGGAACAGGGACTGTTGGCCTACTCTTTGATCACCTGAGGGGGAGCAGCCTTACCAGGCCAAAGAGGAAGACAATGCAGCCACTCCTGATGAGACCTAATAGACCTGGATCAGAAGGAAGGAGAGAAAGACCGCCCCCTATCAGTGGGCTTGGGGAGGGGCATGAGTAGAGAAGGGGGAAGGAGGGTGAGATTGGGAGGGGAGGAGGGAGCTACGGGGGGAATACAAAGTGAATAAATTGTCATTAATAAACTAAAAATGAAAAAAAAAAGAATTAGTCTGCGGATTACTGTCTTTTTTTTTTCCTGAAAGGTATAGCTGAGTCACTCTGCATGCCTTTTTCTCTTTGTACCCATGATTATGTGTTTATCCACACAGAGTATATGAATTTGTAAGTCTTTCTTTTGTATTGTAGTAATAGAAATTGGATCCAGAGCCTTGTAGGTGCTTGTCAAATAGTCGACTGCTAACCCAAACTCCCTTTTACAGATTTGAGGCAGTCTCTTTGAGTTGTCTTGTAATCTCATAATCCTTCTACCTCAGCTTCCTAAGTAGCTGGCCTTTATCAACAGACGTAGGTTATAAATATTTGCAATTGAACCTTTATGTGAATGAACAGAAAAACTCAATGATAATTATGTGATAAAGAGAACAAGGAGGGAGGACAGAAGAGGAAACGTGAACATTTTAGAAAAGCTTTGTTGTGTTTATCTAAAAGCTAGACAAAAGCTTGGGCAACCGTGTAATCAGTCACTCACAGGGGTATCCGCGTCCTGGGATGAGCTCTTGTCACCTCTCCATGTGGACACAAGCCTCGCCAGTTGTTTCGCTTTCAGTTGGCTTACCCCAGAGCACCCCTGAAATTCATCAAAGTGTTTGCTGCTGTTTATATTTATGAAAGGGGAGATGGCTTTTCCTCTTTAATTAATGAGCATCTGAAACCATAATGTAGATTTTTAAAGGATGTCCAGATGTTGTTTAACAATGTTGTCACTCAGTCTTGCGAGCCTGAGTCCTACCTACTGGGATTTAGCTCTGAAAGCTTATAGTTTCATTAATTTTCTTTATGTGACTGTCCATAAGACCCAGTTCTCAGTCCCAGCTAGTGCTTTATAATCTCATTTTCCTTCGCCATTATACAGGAAAGGCAAATCTGAGTTGACGTTATTTGGGGATAGACAAGTTTTTTAATTTAAATTTTCCTGTATTAAAGCAAACAGCTTCTCAATTAAAATTATACATTTTGAATCATGCTGATTTTGCTCATCAACTATTAAGCTTTTGAGGTTGAAACAGACTGAGTAAATGTGGTATGTACAGAAAGGTATTAATTAATTTAAAGGGTGCAATGAAAAGATAAACTAATATGGTCGAATAAAGAGGAGTCATAGTTAAGTTCAGGAAAACCACACTGAACTCTAAAACCAAAAGATGAAGAAAAGAATAAAATGTAAAATGAAGTGTCAGAAACTTAAAAACAGGTAAAGATATGATAGACAACTATGAATAAACTATTATCATTATGATATATCATTATGTATTATTATTATTTTGTCTTTTGTGGTGCTTTTCCTAAAAGCTAGAAAATGTTGGTGTGGGTCCTTTTCCATTTTCTCCACAAGAAATGCAAACATGCAGACACATGGATTGTAGGCCATTATGACATAGTTAAGATCCTGAACTGTTCTGAGCCCTCCAGTGGTGTTTGAGTAGTAACAGGAAATGAATGCAAGGCTGATAGTAGAGCCCAGAGAACCTCTCCTCTCTGCTGCATGACACGTCATATTTAGCAATTCCAAATTCCCCTGAACTCAGTGACAAACCACATAACTTTGCCGAAATAGAAAAATGTCTTCAGAGTTGGGGAGATAGAGAGAACATATGCAGCTGTTTTTTTAGACTCCCAGTAACTTTGAATATTTTTAAAAAGATAATGATATCATGTAACAGGACCAAGAGATGGAAATATTAGCACTGTGTTTTTAGCAGGTTTCAGTTAAATCTAGTTCCTGTCTAATATTAATCCTGCGGAGAGAAAGTGCTATTCTGGTTATAAACTGTGTTTCTGCGATGCAACTTATAACTTTGTCCTGGAGAGCTCTCCAGTGAACAAGTAGCTTTCCTTGTTTTTCTCTATTTGTCTCTCTCTCTTTTATTTGTATCATATTTTTCCTCTTTGTGTGGTATCTACAAGACCTACTAGGTTATTAAGGGAAAGCAGCAGAGGTCATAAAATAGAGGAAAGGTCAAAGTGTTCAAAGAAAAGTTGAACCAAAGTCGCCTGTTAGTATGAATGAGAAGTAAATGTCTCTCGAGGTGGGTGTGATGAGCCCATTTTATTGGTTACCACATTTCTACAAACAAAACAGCAACAAGGGAGAGAAGGGGGGGGTAGAGAAAGCACTATATTTAAAATGTTCTGATGGGATTTTTAAAAGTAATTTATTTATTTATCACAGGCTATATACTTTGTATTGCAGCTGAAGCCCCCTCCCTCATTCCCTCCCACTCTCCCCATCCCTCCCTCATCTTCTCCCTTCCCCCCTCCAAGTCCACTGATAGGGGAGGACCTCCTCCTCTTCCATCTGGCCCTAGCTTATCATGTCTCTTCAGGGCTGGCTGCAATGTCCTCTTCAGTGGTCCAGCAAGGCTGCTCCTCCCTTGGAGGGGGGGGTGGCGGTCGACAAGCCAGCCATTGAGTTGATGACATAAATAGTCCCTGTTCCCCTTACTAGGGTACCCAGTTTGGTACTGAGCTACATGGGCCACATCTGAGCAGGGGTTATAGTATGTATCCATACATGGTCCTTGGTTGGAGAAACAGTCACATAGAAGCCCTGTGTGCCCCGATCTATTTGGTCTTTGTGGAGCTCTTGTCCTCACCAAGTCTTACTAACTCCCCCTTTTTTCATATGATTCCCTGCACTCTGGCGATGGCTTGGTTGTGAGTCTTAATATCTGCTTTGATACATTGCTAGTTAGAGTCCCTCAGAGGCCCTCTGTGGTAGGCTCTTGTCCTGTTGCTTTTCTCCTACATTCAATGTCCATCCCAATTGTCCTTCTAACTGATGATTGATCATTCCACCCTGGGTCCTCCTTCTTGCTTATCTTCCCTAGGTGTATAGAAGGGATTTTAAGAAAGAAGTGAATTGATTAGTGTAGGCTTGGTGACACACACCTTTAATTCCAGCACATAGGAGTCAAAGGTAGGCATATATGTGAGTTCAAGGCCTTTTGATCTACATAGTGAATTCTAAGTGAGTCAAGGTTTCATAGTAGGACTCTTTTTGTTTGTTTTCTTTTTCTCTTATGTATTACATTTCTACAGTAGTTTCTCCTCCATCCCTTTCCCCAGTCTCTCCCCCATATTCTCTTTTACCCCCAGATCCATCCCTCCTCTGGCTATACCTAGAAAACAGCAGGCTTCCCAGGGACATCAACCAAACACCATGTAGCAAGGTACAGTAAGGCCAGGCACATATCATCACATCAAGAGTGGGTGGGGCAGCTCAGTAGGAAGAAAAGGGTTCCACAAGTAGGCAAAACTGTCAGGAGCTTCCCCTGCTTCCACGGCTAGGAATTCCACAGAACACCAAGCTACTCAACCATTGCTATTCCCAGAATGCGAGACCCCCAAGATACCACAAAGGTCTTTATTCAAGCTATAGCTCAGGCTGTCAATTGTTCCTGATTGAGAAGCTCAGAAAACTCGACCCTGAGCCTCAGGAGGGCAGAGGTTTTAAAGGGAAAAACCCCAAGTGGGCAATTCCAAGCCTTGGTATTACATGATTGGATAAGGGCTTATCAAGCAATGTGACCTTTACGCTTATTGGTTGAGGCCAGTCGGCTAAACCACAAGGGAGAGACAGGATATCTAAAGAAAACATTTATCCTGGGTGAATAGGTGTACTTTAATTTCATTGGTTGCCCCCAGGACAGGGCCTAATTATTTTTGCCAAGTGTCTCCTGTGGGTCCATCTACTCTCACCAAGTTCTTCCTGTGATTTTTCACTTGCCAAGTTCCTCCTGTGGGTTTTTACTTGCCATGTTCCTGGAACTTAAGTAGGCGAACTTGGGTCACCTAAAGGACTGGGCCATTCAAAATGGTGTCTGAAAAACAAGACGACGTTAGTTATGCTCTTGCTCTCTCACCATAACATATATAAAGAGGGTCTGGGTCAGCCCTTTAGGCTTCCTGATCTCTGTGGTCTTCCAGAGTTCTGGTAAGTTGATTGTGAGCCATATTCTCATGGTGTCCCTGACCCCTCTGGGTCCTCCATTCTTTCCTCTGTATCTTCTGAAGGACTCCTTGAGCTCCCCCTAAAGTTTGGCTATGGAACTCTGCATCTGCTCAGTTGCTGGATCAAATCTCTCGGGTCCCTTTGATGACAATTCTGCTAGGCTCCAGTGCCAGAACATTCTGCAGGGCAAGCATAGGTCAAAGGCTTTGTGGCTGTGTTGGTGTTCCACTCCCTCCACTTGAGGACTTGCCTAGTTATAGAAGATGGCCAGTTCAGGCTTAGTGTCCCCCATTACTAGGAGTCTTTGCTAAGGTTACTCTCATAGATTCCATAGAGTTTCCATTAGGCTAGGTTTCCATCTGTCCCCAAACTGACATTCCCTCCACCAATTTCAGTCATTTCTCCCAGTATTCCACACCCTGTTGTCCCTCTTGTACCTAACTCTAACCACCCCCTGTCCACTGATGAAATCTATTCCATTTCCCCTTCCAAGGGAGACCTATGCACTCCCTCCCTCTGGAGCCCCCTTGTTACTTAGCTTCTTTGGGTTTGTGGACTGAAGCTTGGCAATTCTGTACAGATAATATCTGCTTATAAGTGAATACATACCATGTCTGTCTGTCTGGATCTGGGTTACCTCACTCAGGATAATATTTTCTAGTTCTGTCCATTTGCCCACAAATTTCATGATGTCATTGTTTTTAAGAGCTGAGTGATACTATACTGTGTGAATGTATCACATTTTATTTATCCATTCTTTGATTGAGGAACATCTAATTTGTTTCCAGTTTATGGCTATTATGAATAAAGCTGCTATGAACATAGTTGAGCAAGTGTCCTTGTAATAGTATGGAATGGTAGGGCCTTGTCTTAACAAAAGGTGAATTTGTTAATAAAAAAGTATTAAAAGCATACAAATAAAATCATGCTAAGTATGTCATTGTGCCATTGAATATAAGAGCAATTACCAGAGAAGTAAAAATTAGTCAAAACCAAAGAATGGATATAGAAATTGTGGTACATTTACACAATGGAATACTACTCAGCTATTAAAACAAGGAATCCATGAAATTTGCAGGCAAATGGATAGAACTAGAAAATATCACCCTGAGGGAAGTAACCCAGAAGCAGAAAGACAAGCATGGTATATACTTACTTATAAGTGGATATTAGCCATTTAATATAGAATAGCCATATTACAATCCATAGACCTCAAGAAGTTAAATAACAAGGAGGACCCTAGGAAGATGCTTAATTCTCATTTAGAAGGGCAAATAGAATAGATACTGGACGCTGTTGAAGAGAAGGAACAGGATGGAAGCCTACCATAGATGTACTCTGAAATATTCCACCCAGCAGGGGATCAAAGCAGATGCAAAGACTCACAGTCAAACTTTGAACAGAGTCCAGGAAGTCTTATGAAAGAAGGTAGAAGGGGATAGAAGGAGCCAGAATGGACAGGAGTTCTATAAGAATACCAGCAGAGCCAACAAATCTGGGCCCAGGGAGGCCTGCAGAAACTGATGCACCAACCAAGGACCATGCATATAGAGGACCTAGACCCTTGCTCAAATGTAGCCAACAGGCATCTCAGTTCCACGTGGGTTCCCCTGGTCAGGGGAGCAGGGGCTCTCTTTGACATGGACTCTGTTGCCCAGTCTTTGATCACTTCCCCCTGGTGGGGTGACCTTGCCAGGCCACAGAGGAAGAGACTGCAGCCAATCCTAATGAGATTTGAAAGGCTGGAATCGGATGGTAGGGGAGGAGGTCACCCACTTTCCTAGGACGAGGGGAGAGGGAGGAGGTGGAAGGAGGGAGGATGGGACCCTGAAGAGACAAGGGAGAGGGCTACAATTTGGAGGTAAAGTAAATAAATCATAAAAACTAGATTTAAATTATTAAATGAAACAACACCACAAAAATTAGACAAAACAAGAAATAAAAACACTTGAACTAAAATCTAGTGCAGAAGTCCTAACTGTGTAATTGCAGTTAAAGGATGGGCAATTTTTCAGGGTAAGCAGGAATACAAGTTTCTCATTTATTATCATCTAAATATCTGTGCCAACACCATCTCTGAAAACAGGGGACAGTGGTAGTGCTTGTATGGAAATGATTTTAGAATTATTATTTAAAGCATTTTTCTGTTTTTAATTTTATTTTTATATTAATCACAGGTTATGTACTTTGTATCCCAGCCGTAGTCCCCTCCCTCATGCCTTCCCACTTCCCCCATCCCTCCCTCATCTCCTCCCTGCCCCTTTCAAAGTCCGCTGATAGGGGAGGATCTCCTCCCCTTCCATCTAACTCTACTTTATCAGGTCTCTTCAGGGCTGGCTACAATGTCCTCTTTAGTGGTCTAGCAAGGGTGCTGCTCCTTCGGGGGAGGGGGGAGCGGGGGGTGGCGAAGAGCCAGCCATTGAGTTCATGTCAGAAATAGTCCCTGTTCTCCTTAATAGGGTACCTAGTTGGATACTGAGCTACCATGGGCTATATCCGAGCAGGAGTTCTAGGTTATATCCATACATGGTCCTTGGTTGGAGAAACAGTCTCATAAAAGACCCCTGTGCCCTGATATATTTGGTCCTTGTGGAGCTGCTATCCTTTCCAGGTCTTACTAACTCCCCCTTCTTTCTTATGATTCCCTGCACTCTGCCCAAGGTTTGGTTGTGTGTCTTAGTATCTGCTTTGATACACAGCCAGGTAGAGTCTTTCAGAGGTCCTCTGTGGTAGGCTCCTGTCCTGTAGCTTGTTTTCTCCTACATTCAATGTCCATCCCATTTGTCTATCTAAGTGAGGACTGATCTTCTTACCCCAGGTCCTCTTTCTTGTTTATCTTCTTTAGGTGTATAGATTTTAGTATGTTTATCCTATCTTATAGGTCTATATAAGTGAGTATATACCATGTGTGTCTTTCTGCTTTTGGGATACCTCACTCAGGATGATAGTTTCCAGGTCCCACCATTTGCCTGCAAATTTCATGATTTTCTTGTTTTTAATTGCTGAGTAGTATTCCATTGTGTAAAAGTACCATAATTTCTATATCCATTCCTCAACTGAGGGACATCTGGGTTCTTTCCAGGTTCTGGCTATTATTGATAAAGCTGCTACGAACGTGGTTGAGCAAATGTCCTTGTTGTGTACTTGAGCATTTAAAACATTTTTTGTCAAATGATACAGTATATGTACACATCTTAAATTAAATGATTATATAAATATTATTATTTAAAGAATTTTTTGGCAAAGGATGCAATCTATGTGTACATGTTAATTCCAGTCCATACCAAAGCAGTTCATAATTTCGACATGAATGACAGCAGAACATGAATTTAACTGCCTTAATCATGGCTCTACATTCTCAAATTTGTTTTTAGTATACACATCAATAGTTTTATTGAGATTTACACTGGAGTGTTTATTAATTACCTTCCTGGAGTTCAGGTAAAGCACTTTCTGTTGGTGAGGTAAATGGTTCTTAGAATGAGCCATGATATGCATGGAAGGTTTGGCAAGCTGGGGTAATACAATTATTCAAAACCAGATCTAAATATCACCTCAGTTTTGATAAAGCAGAGGACAAGCTGTACATCATTTAGTTATCCAGACATACCTCTTTACTGTGAATTGTTGCCCTATCTGGCCTGTGCTATATTCTGATATAACAGAACATAGGTGAATAAACTAAAGTCACAGTATTTGCAGATCTCCCTGGCCTGGAAAAGATACATTTGGGATAATATAAAAGGCAGTTCTTTGCCTTAACTTGATAAAAGAGTTCCCATGCAAATGAAATCTTAGAAAGCATGGGTTATTATAGACTTACTGATACAAGTCTTCAGAATCTTCATAATCTGTGCAGTCTGGTGTGTGTGTGTGTGTGTGTATGCATGTATATGAGTGTCTGTGTGTGGAGATTTGAATCTCTCTGTTACAAGTGGGTATGCATATGTGTGTATTTTTTTATTAATAGTTATAAAGACAGTTTTTGTCTGAGGATGGAGATAGAAAATGATATTGTGACTTCTATGGTAGATTTCAGTCTCGATGCTTCTTGAATTGGGAACTCATTTTCTTTATAAGAGTGGATAGAAACAAAGCACAGGAGATATGATGTCTACCAGCTTCCCCCTGCAATACTCCCAAGTAGAATTGCCTGTACTCTTCAGAGGGTCCTGAACCCTTTCCCATGCACAGTGACGTATGAGCTTTTTTCTCGTCCCATTATAGAATAGAAAGTAGACAAAAGACATAAGTACCAAGCAAGTTATATCTAATTTCTCATTAATGTCTAAATTAACTGCAGTTGAAAATAGTATTTGTTTAGACATGGGAATAGACTCTTGTCAATTGGCAGGAAACCCCTGGACTGGAATCTGTTGTCTAAATATATGCATTGGAGGAACAAGATTAAGGACTTGTTAAAAGAGTTAAGATGTGGTCTTTGATTGATTTTTGGTCTAATTTTTTTTTGTAGATGATACCATGGGTCTGATTTCTTTGTCAAAGATCCTAGTTTAAAATCCAAACAAACAAAAACCCCACTGAGACTTTTAGGAGAAAACACAAGCAGTACACTGCAAGATATAGGAGTAGAAAAGTGCTTTCTGAAACAGGACACCATTTGCTAAGGAAATTAGGTAAAAATGTGATAACTAGTACCTCATGTTGCTAAAAAAACTTTGATACAACTATGGAAACAAGTAAAGATACGTACAGAATGGAAGATAATGTTTATTAGCTGTAAATCTGACAGAGGATTAATATTCAGAATATATAAAGAAATTAGAAAGCAATCCAATTAAAAGTGGGCATAGTATCTAAAAAAAGAGTTAAAGATAGAAGAAATAAAAATGTCCAGGAAATACCTCAAAAAGAGTTGATCATCCTTGGCAATTAGGGAAATGCAAATTAAAACAACAGATTTTCTCTTTTTCTGGTCAGTATGACAAAGATCGGCAAAACAACTGATAATGAAAGCTGCTGAGGTTGCAGGGAAAAAGGAGTCGTACCCACTCTTGGTGTGAAGGCAAATTGGTGTAGACACTCTGCAAATCACTGAGGAAAACTACTCTCAAAAACCTAAAAGTTAATCTACCATATGACTCAGCTATACTACTTGGAACTTTCCCAACACACCTTATAGATGCTTGTTCAGCCATATTCATTGTTGTTTTATTCACAATAGCATGGAAATGGAAACACCCTAAAAGTTCATCAGCTGACAAATGAATAATGAAAGTATGGCACATTTACACCATGAAATATTATGCACTGTAAAGAAAAAATGAAATTGTGAACTTTGCCAATAAACAGAACTAGAAAAGATCACATTGAATGGCTTTACCTAGATCCAGAAAGACAACCATCACATGTTCTCTGTTATCTGGGGCTCCCAGTTCCAAATTTTCTTGGTTTGAAAGAAGCAGGACTTAGTTACTAGAGGCAGTTAGAACTCCAGTTTTGAATGATGCTTTGTGTGTGCTTTTCTTTTGCACAGAGAGAATGAAACTTTTTTTTTCTTTTCTGTTTGAGTTAGGAATGATGAGTAGGATCGAGGGAGAGGCTGAGACCATGAATTCCAGAGTGAAAAGAACATAGCTATAGACTCAAGTGTCTCACATCATGACTGACAGTTTGATAATAATTAACCAACCAAAACCAAAGCCTTGTAAAGAGTTGAGAGCCTTTCAGTGTGGATGGGTTTCATGCAACTTTTGGTCATAATTGCACTAAAGAACTGCTATTTATATAATATATGAACTATTCTGGAGGTTTTATATTTTATCTAGAATAGGTTGGTAGAAACCTTAAGTCAATGCATCCCAAAAAGTTTTTATACTCTATTAGTCACAGGATGTTAGGTCTGACATAGATGTGGACAAGCAATGGCTTCTTAGAGAATGAAAGATCACCTAAGATGAATAGTAATTAGACTTTGGATCTACAACATTCTAACCTTCTCACAGCACTGCAGATCTAATCAGTCAGCCTTTGAAGACACAGCTTCCTTCCTTCCAGGAATTGTCATTTATGCTAGCAACATTCTGAAAGATCGAAGCAGATGATTAATAGCACACCCCTTCACATAAAGTTTTGCATGTTTAAACTTTGTTTAATATGGCTGATAATTTGGAAAGTTTCAGAACCTTAGAAACATTGATATGATCAAAACAACAATTAAAAGTTATTTAAACCAGCATGGTATTACTAATAAAGATTGATAAACAGTAAATCTTATAAAACAGGAAATGCAATTAGCTATAAATTTTAAAGGCTAACTTTCACAAAGAAAAACTTTGACAGTGGTTGAATAGAATCTTTGAAAAATCACCCTTCCACAAATGTATAAAATTTAATATTTTAATGAGTCTAGAATTAGCCCAATGACTAATGTATCTTAGGAGAGTGATTCTAAGTCTAAGCCAGATGACTGACTCTCTATAAGAATGACAAACTCAAAACACAATTGCTGTTTCTATTTGCTATGCTATCTGTTTTCAGTTTCAAGCTCTTTGGAAACCTTGAAATAACTCCTTAGAATCATGAACCGCAGACATGAAATCCAACCATCCAGCAGCAGTTGGTATGTCAGAATAGACTTGAGGGTCCCGACATCTTCATCGTTGGGGTGTTGTCATCATTGGCCTGCCTTGTAGCTTCCTGGAAAACACCCATTCACCACCCTTGTCTTTATTTGACTAGCCTAAGCCCATTCAGTCATTGATTTACCTCTGGTTGAAAAGAATCTGTTCACTGTTGTCACAGCTGCCAGAGACAGCAACACTGTTCAGGACAGCAAGAGAAGGACCAAGAAGAAACATTTT
Organism: Pachyuromys duprasi; assembly: GCA_028658305.1. Classification (NCBI taxonomy): domain Eukaryota; kingdom Metazoa; phylum Chordata; class Mammalia; order Rodentia; family Muridae; genus Pachyuromys; species Pachyuromys duprasi. Next base: position 33,671,359 of record CM053758.1, on the reverse strand, counting down.
TTCATTTTTAAATTGTTTATATTGGAAACAAGCCAGTAAGCAGTACCTCTCATGTCCTCTGCATCAGCTACTGCCCTCGGGTTTCTACTCTGTTTGAATTTCTGTCCTGTCTTCCTTCAACAATGGATTACAGTGTGGCTATGTAAGCCCAATAAACCCTTTCTCCCCCACCCCAAATTATATTAATTACAGTTTATTCACTTTGTATCACAGCTGTAGCCTCCTCCCTCATTCCCTCTCAATCCCATCCTCCCTCCCTACCTCATCTCCTCCCAAGTCCCTCTAAAAGTCTACTGATAGGGTAGGTCCTCCTTCCCTTCCATCTGACTCTAGCTTATCAGATCTCGTCAGGACTGGCTGCATTGTCCTCCTCTGTGGCCTGGCATAGCTGCTCCCCTTCTCAGGGGGAGGTGGTCAAAGAGCCAGCCACTGAGTTCATGTCAGAGGAAACATTTTAAAATGAGATTTTCATAACAAGTGCAAAAAATTATAACCCTTCCTAGGAATTTAGGAGAATACATGGATGTACAGGGTTGGGGTGTGTTCAAAAAGGACATAAACAGTCCTTTTTGATACACTATGCAAGCAGAAATTAGTAACTAAGGCAATGGCATAAACTACAGGAAAATGGAAGGGGTGTCTGGGTGCAAACTAGCTCAGTCTTTAATAAAGTATGAGACTTATTAGGTCTCTGTCTAATTACTGGATGATTATGAAGTTAAATGAGCAGAGACTTCAGGGGTCCATGGCAACCTAGACTTAATTAGTTCAGTAAAGTGACTAAACAAATCAATGGCAGAAATAGCAAATAACGGTGAACTCTGGGAGAAGGAACTGATGTCCAAAGGATTGTCTTTAATGTGGTGATGGGACAGTGTAATAAAGCTCAACTCTAGAATATTTTAACTAAAGGTGAAAGCCAGGGAACCTCACTATGATAAAAGAACTAAGGAGAGTGAACAAACTCAAGAATGACTGGAAAATTGAAAATATTAAGAAATAAATATAGGTACATATATAACAATTCTCTAATTTAACAAGTTACAGTAACTGAAGTGAAAAAAATCAGTAGGGATGCTCAACTGAAATGTCAACAGGCCAGAAGTTTAAAGATAGTTTATATGAGAGCATCTGGTATAACATGGTCATATTGTTTGATAGGTATCACAAAGGACAAGATATGGGGGAGATGGAGAAGCTGGCTAAAACAATCCTAACTTAGTGAAAAACCCTTAATTTAAGCAATGGTGAAGAACAAGATAATGCAAATAAGAGGACCTCACAGAGCCCACCTAGAGTTCTCAAGGTCAAGTAAATGAGAAGAAAGGAGCATCTTGCAAGCAAGAAGACAAAGAAAATCATCAGCCATCATAAACTGGACTCCAGAAGATTAAACTTTTATGTTTTGAAGTCAGAACCATAATGGGTAGAGGTGGTGGCAGGGCAAGAGCTAAGAGCAGTAGATTATGAGTCAATCTCTCTAGATCCAGCAACATTATTCTCAAAAACAAAAAACAAAAACAAAACAAAAAAGCAAAAACAAATACCCAACAAACAAACAAAAACAACAACAAAAAAGAAAGTCATTTTCTCATAAATGAAAACTAGGAGGAGTACTTGTTAGCAGAATTGCCTCATAATAGATGCTGAGATTCATAGCCAAACTTTGGGCAGAGTGCATGGAATCTTATGAAAGAAGGGGGAGATAGAAAAACCTGTAGGTAGAAGAATACAGAATGGCAGAGAAACACTAAAAGAAATGTTCAACGTCCTTAGCCATCAGGGAGATGCAAATCAAAACAACCCTGAGATTTCACCTTACACCCATCAGAATGGCTAAGATAAAAAACTCAAGTGACAACACATGCTGGAGAGGATGTGGAGAAAGGGGAACCCTCCTCCATTGCTGGTGGGAATGTAAACTTGTACAACCACTCTGGAAATCAATTTGGCACTTTTTTAGACCATTTGGAATAGTGATTCCTCAAGAGCCAGCTATACCACTCTTAGGCATATATCCAAAAGATGCTCAAGTATGTTCATAGCAGTTTTATTCGTAACAGCCAGAACCTGGAAAGAACCCAGATGTCCCTCAGTTGAGGAATGGATACAGAAATTGCGGTACTTTTACACAATGGAATACTACTCAGCAATTAAAAACAAGAAAATCATGAAATTTGCAGGCAAATGGTGGGACCTGGAAGCTGTCATCCTGAGTGAGGTATCCCAAAAGCAGAAAGACACACATGGTATATACTCACTTATATAGACTTATAAGACAGGATAAACATACTGAAATCTATACACCTAAAGAAGATAAACAAGAAAGAGGACGCAGGGTAAGAAGATCAATCCTCACTCAGAAAGACAAATGGGATGGACATTGGATGTAGGAGAAAATAAGTAGCAGGACAAGAACCTACCACAGAGGGCCTCTGAAAGACTCTACCTGGCAGTGTATCAAAGCAAATATTAAGACACACAACCAAACCTTGGGCAGAGTGCAAGGAATCATAAGAAGGGGGGGGGGGAGTTAGTAAGACCTGGAGAGGGCAGGAGCTCTGCAAGGACCAAATATATCAGGGCACAGTGGTCTTTTATGAGACTGTTTCTCCAACCAACGACCATGTATGGATATAACCTAAATCTCCTGCTCGAATGTAGCAAATGGTAGTTCAGTATTCAAGTGAGTAGCCTAGTAAGGGGAACAGGGACTGTTTTGGACATGAACTCAGTGGCTGGCTCTTTGACCTCCCCACCCCCTGAGGGAGGAGTGACCTTGCTAGGCCACAGAAGAAGACATTGCAGCCAGTCCTGAAGAGACCTGATAAGCTTGGGTCAGATGGAAGGGGAGGAGGTACTTCCCTATCAGTGGACTGAGGGAGGGGCATGGGAGGAGATGAGGGAGCAAGGGAGGGATTGTCAGGGAATGAGGGAGGGGCTACAGCTGGGATACAAAGTGAATAAACTGTAATTAAAGATAATAACAAATACTGAAGAGAATCACTCTATAGAAGAACACTAGTCAATGCTTGAAGTCCCAGTGAAGAGATAGAGAGTCCAGGCCTAAGTAATGTGTACAGAAACAGAACAGGCCAAGTAGGTTGAAATGATTGGCTTTTGTTATATACATTTTAGAAAAATTAACTTTTAGAAATAATGAACTAGAGTTGGAGAGATGGCTCAGTAGGTGAAAGATTTAAGGACCTGAGTCAAGATCACTAGCACCTACTTTAAAAAGGCTGGGGACGGAGGTGCTTACCTTTAACCCCAGTGCTGGGGTGACAGAGACTTGTGGTCTCTGAACAGTCATGGAGTCAGCTCTAAGTTCAGTTAGAGACATTACCTCAAAAAGCAAGGTGGAGGACAACTGAGGAAGACACCTGATGTTAACCTCTTGCCTCCATGTTCCAACACACCCTCTCACACACAAACTTCATATACACAAACACTGAACATTTAAAAGTTGCAAAAACAATTTTTTTTCCGATGGAGTCCCAAGAAACATGGAAAAAAACATTGGATTTTATTGACTGTGATTATTTGTTGGCCAGAAACTTTAAATTTCTTACAATTAAAAAAAATCATTCCATTGTAACAAGGAGGGCCCTAGGGAGGATATGTAAATCTTAATTGAAAGGGGAAATAGAATAGACAGAGATAATAGTGGAATAGTGGGGACAAGGACCATCGGAGCCAATCAACCAGGGCCAGAGAGGCCTATGGACTCTGAAGCACCAACCAAGGACAATGCATGGTCTGGACCTAGGTCCTCTACTTATAAATACCCAATGGGCATCTTAGGCTTCATGTGGGCCCAATGGTCAGGAGAGTGGGGGATATCTCTGACATGGACCATTTTATACACATTTTGATCACTGCCCCTTGATGTGACTGCCCTACCATGCCACAGGGAAGAAGAGGAACCCAATCCTCATGTGGATAGATGAGCTGCAGGGCCTGGATAGGGGGGCACTCCTATTCTGAGGAATATGGGGAGAGAAATTTAGGAAGGTAGGTGGGACTAGGAGGAGAAGAGGGAGGGATTTATGATTCAGACTTAAATTGAATTAACAAAATGTAATTCCATCATTATTCACAATAATTTGTTTTTTTATTTTAATTTTTATATTAATTACAGTTTATTCACTTTGTATCCCAGCTGTAACTCCCGTATTCATTCCCTCCCAATCCCATCCTTCCTCCCTCATCTCCTCCCTCATCTTCTCCCATGCCCCTCTCCAAGTCCACTGATGGGGCAGATCTTCCTCCCCTTCCATCTGACCCTAGCCTATCAGGTCTCATCAGGACTGGCTGCCAGGGCTGTTCCCCACTTAGGGAGAGGTGATCAAAGAGCCAGCCACTGAGTTCATGTTAGAGACAGTCCCTGTTCCCCTTACTAGGGTACCCAATTGGATAATAAGTTGCCATGGACTACATTTGAGCAGGGGTTCTAGGTTATATTCATGAATGGTCTTTGGTTAGAGTATCAATCTCCGAAAAGACCCCTGTACCCAGATTTTTGGTTCTGTTGCTCTCCTTTTGGAGCTCCTATCCCCTCCAGGTCTTAATCACTCCTCTTTCTTTTGTAAGATTCCCTGCGCTCTGCTCAAAGTTTGGCTATGAGTCTCAGCATATGCATTGATACACAGCTGGGTAAAGTCTTTCAGTGGCCCTCTGTCTTAGTCTCCTGTCCTGTTTCCTGTTTTCTCCTCCTTCCAATGTCTGTCCTGTGTGCCTTTCTGATTGAGGATTGATTATCTTACCCAGTATTCACGCTAAACACTTGGAGAAATGACTTTTCCTATTTAAAATGATTAAATAAAGAATATTGGTTTTAAAATGAACAAATATACAAACAAACACCAAGACAGATGATCATTGGGCACATTTTTCTCATCAGGAGTCTTTATCTTTTGGAAGGATCACTTCTTTGTTAAATGGAAAAAAGTACTCTTCAGATAACAGATAAATCCTGATATGTGAAATGAGTAATGAAATGTGTAATGATCCAACATTTATAAGTGAGAAATAACTGACAATGTATCAGATCTGACTTGTGTTGAGCCTGACTCTAGACGGGTAACTGAAACAAACAACGAAATCCTCCAGCTCATTGTCTTCCCTTGTCATTTGGTGGGAAGTGGAAGAAGTCAAAAATGAAACTTTAATTATCTTTTATTGCAATTATCTCAGCCTCTGTCATATTTTAATAATCTACATTCAGATGATCAAATCCTAAGTGAATTGCCTTTTTTACAAAGCAAGTGTCACATTTGAACTGCACAGGAAGCTATTTAATGCAGCAAATAAAAACATATTTATAATTGCTGCTCTTCAGGCAGAAGAATGTCAGGATGCCCATACTTCAAGTTATAAGCATATTCCAAAAATTCAAATTAAGGGAGAGTAGAAGGAGACAAAAAAGTCAATAGGAGGTAGTAAATATAATCAAAATACCTTATGTACAAGTGTGGAAATGTGATAATTATTCCCATCATTATATATAATTAATATATTCTGATAAGCAATGTTTAAAAATGTCCACACTTCAAAAACACCAGAAACATTTTAATTTATTTATTTATTTATCTATCTATCTATTTATTTATTTATTTTTATATCAATCACAGGTTAGGTACTTTGAATCCCAGGCGTAGCCCCCTCCCTCATTCCCTCCTACACTCCCACTCCCTCCCTCATCTCCCTCTTACCCGCCCCCTCCAAGTCCACTAACAGGGGAGGACCTCCTCCCCTTCTATCCAACCCCAGCTTATCCTGTCTCCTCAGGGCTGGCTGCAATGTCCTCCCCTGGGATCTAGCCAGTCTGTCACTCCCTGGCTTGTATGGGGGAGGGTCAAAGAGTCAGCCATCAAGAACTTGACTGAAACAGTCCCTGTTTCCCTGAATAGGGTCTTCAGTCCTACACCGAGCTATCATGGGCCCCATCTGTGCGGGAGTTCCAGGCCACATCCACACATGGTCCTTGATTGTAGAAACCGTCTCATACAAGACCCCTGTGCC